>CM034146.1:428216955-429416955 GCA_019776745.2 Taxus chinensis
CATAAGGTACTCAAAAATGCTGCCCAATCTGAGGGGAATCATAGAGGACAACAAGGTAAAATGTTGAAGCCCCCTCCATTCTATATTTTGTTGATCATTGGAAACCAATTAGTACACAACTGCATGATTGATTCTGGGGCAAGTAGTTTAGTAATTCCTAAGCAAATAGCTGATCAGTTGGGGCTCCAATATGAATTCATATCCAAAGGGGTAGTGCAATCGTATGGGACAGAAGTAACAATAGTAGGAGTGATTAAAAATTTGAGTCTTACTTTGCATGTATGCCCAAACGTTGTTGTTTTACAAGATGTCTCAGTAATAGATCTTTCACCACTCTTTGCCCTATGTTTGTCAAGGGATTTCATGGCTAATATTGGAGGTTACTTCTCTGTTGATTGGTCACACATGTTTTTCAGAACAATATATGGAACTAAAGCCACAATCAGATCTGAGCCTATTGCAAAATTTCACATTGAGCCTCACACTCCAAGTCAAATCAATACTAATTGTTCAGCGTTTGATCAAGAGGATTATCCAAGCACTGATGAGGCTGACACCAAGGTTAGAAGAATCCCAAATTTGAATCTTGATGAATGAGAAAACAAGGTGCATGCTTTTGATCCTTATCAAGAAATAGAAGAATCTGAGCTAGGATTCTATTGCATGCATGAAGAAAATCAGCCTATTCCTAGCATCACCAAACCAGACCACAAGGATGAAAATGAGGTATGGCAATTGTTCTTTGATGGATCAAGAAGTAGAAAAGGTGCAGGAGGGGGAGCTATGCTTGTTTCACCTCAAGGATTTAGGTATTATTCAGCTTTTAGATTTCAATTTGCATGTTCTAATAACACTATTGAATATGAAGATTTGATACAAGGATTACATTGGTCAGTCAAAAGAAGGATAAAGAACTTGCAAGTCTTTGGTGACAGTGAGTTGATCGTCAACCAAGTTAAGGGGTGGCATGCTACCAAGAATGATCTGCTCAAGTGCTACAAAAATAGGGTGTGGGACCTCATTGAAGATTTTGAAGGTTTTGGTATCAAATCCATTCCTAGAAAAGAGAACCAAGATGCTGATAGGATTGCAGTAGTTGGAGCAGCCTTTGATGTTGTTGAAAGCATCCAAAAATACAAGGTACAACCAAACATCCACGTGATTGTAAGGCCTTCGGTGCCAGACAACAATGTGAGTTGGAATTTTTTTGAAAGTGATCAACAAATCATCCATTTCCTGCAAGAAGAGGCTGAGTTCTCAGCTAAAAATCAGGAAAATTTAGAGCAGTAGTATGGTGACCAAGTGGTACAGCTGAGAACCAACAAACTACCAAAGGGACTTATTACTTTGGAGTCCATTTTCAGTCCTAATGATCAGTTTAGGTACGAGAAAGCAAACATCTAAGTCAAGGGAGAAGATTGAGTGTCCATCTTGGTGGAAGAAGGAAAATCACTCCAAGTTTGTAAAGTGACAACCGAGAAAGAAAGGTATGAGTTCATACAACTTTTTCAAGAATTCCCTGATGTTTTTTCTTAGAGCTATGAAGATTTGAAAGTTTTTAACCCCGAGTTAGCTCAACACACCATTGAATTGGATCTAAGTACTAAACCCATCAGGCAAAAAAAAAGGCCAGTCAATCCACACATGGATCCTCTCATGAGAAAAGAATTGAATAAGTTGATAGAGTCAAGTATCATATTCCCTATCAAGCATTCTAGTTGGGTAGCCAACTTGGTTCCAATTAGAAAGAAGAGTGGAGAAATCAGATTGTGTGTTGACTTCAGAGATCTGAATAGAGCATCTCTCAAGATCATTACCCACTTCCCTCTATGGAGAAAATTTTGTAAGTCGTTGCCAGCTCTGAGAGGTTTTCATTACTTGATGGCTATTCAGGGTACAATCATATTATGGTGAAAGAAGAGGATCAGTTCAAGACAACCTTTACAACCAAATGGGGAACTTATGCATTTAGGAAAATGCCATTTGGGTTGTCCAACGTTGGAGCTACTTTCACAAGGGCAATGGACATGGTGTTCAAGGATTTGATTAACAACATGGTGCTGATATATCTTGATTATATCACTATTTTTTCAAAAAATGCAGCAGACCATCTCTTTCATTTTAGACAAGTGTTCCAAAGGTGCAAAAGATTTGGGGTATCCTTGAATCCTAAAAAGTGTATTTTTCTAGCCCATAAAGGAAAGCTCATTGGCCACATTGTCTCAAAAAAAAGGTTAGCAATTGATCCAAAAAGAGTTGAAGCTGTAAGATCACTACCATTACCAAGACACAAGAGGGCCCTTCAAAGTTTCTTGGGGAGGATAAATTTTGTTTGGAGGTTTGTCCCAAATCTTGCAGCCCTAGTCAAGCCTATCACCAAGATGTTAAAGAAAAGCATATCTTTCAAATGGATAGTAGAAGACAAAGAAAGTGTTGGAGCAATCAAAGAAGCCATCTCACAAGCCCTAACTCTCATTAACCCAGATTTCTCCAAGGATTTCATCCTCTATGAATTTGGAGGTGATGATACTATTTCTATAATTTTTGTACAGAAGAACAAAGACAATGATGACCAGCCAATTGCTTTCTTTAGCCAAATCCTGGAGGACTATGAGGTGAGGTATTGTTTCATTAAGAAGCATGTTCTTGTAGTAATTAGGAGCTTGAAGAAATTCAAGCACCTAGTTTCAAAAAACAAGGTTCAATTGTTGGTTTCTCATGTGGGAGTTAAAGACTTCCTCCTCAACAAAGACCTGAATGAAAAGAGAGCAGGTTGGATTACTCATGTCATGGAGTATGACATTGAGATCAAAGTCACCAAGTTGGTCAGAGGAAAAGGATTGTGTGAGCAGCTGGTCTTGAATAAATCTAAGGAAGCATGCAATGAGAAGGAGGTTGTTTTGGCGTTGCAAAACAACCATGAGCAAGGAAGCACTCAAAAATAAAATTATGGTCTCCTCACTCCTTGCTGGACCCAAGACATAATGCACTTCCTAAACACAAGTTTATGCCCTCCAGAGATGAACAAGACCAATAGAAGACACTTCAGATTGCAAGCTATCCCATATGCCCTTGTTGATGGTGTTTTGTTCAAAAGGGATGTGAATGGAGTGCTGTTGAAATGCATTGGTACAAATCAGATTCATAGGGTGTTGGAAGAGTTCCATGGTGGATCAGTTGTTGGTCATTTTTCACCGAGAGAGATAGCTCTGAAGATCATAAGGGCTGGCTATTATTGGCCCAAGATTTTCAGTGATTGTTATGCATGGATCAAGAGGTGCAAGAATTATGCATTCTTCACGGGTAAGGAGAGGCTAGCTGCCCTTCCATTGCATCTAATTTATGTTGACTAGCCATTCATGCAATGGGGTTTAGACTTCATTGGAGTCATTAATCCAAATTCAAGCCAAGGGTACAAATGGATTATAACAACAGATTACTTCACCAAGTGGACTGAAGCAGTAGCACTCAAGGAAGAAAATGAATCTAGCATCCTGGACTTCTATGAGGGAATAACAACTAGATTTGGCATACCTGCTACAATAATATCAGATAATGCATTGGCATTCATTGGGTCTAAGGTAACTGAGTGGGATGTCAAGAATGGGATCTACCTAAGCACTTCATTAAATTATTACCCTCAGGGTAATGGCCAACCTGAATCTACAAACAAGAACTTCCTAAGGATCATTAGGAGGACTCTTGATTAAAATAAGAGGTCTTGGCATACTAGGTTGAAATCATCCTTATGGGCTGATAGGATAACTCCCAAGATATCTACAGGTAACTCTCCATTCAAGCTTGTTTATGGAAGAGAGGTAATTTTTCCCATGTCACTTGAGTTGCCAACATTGGAACTCATGAAATAGTTAGAGTTGTTGGAGTTTGGACCCATGGAGGTTAGATATGCAGAATTGATGGAGCTCTAAGAAATCAGAAATCAGGCATCCCAAGCAATGGAGAAGGATCAAGCTTTGATCAAGAAGACCTTTGATAGAAAGGCCAAGGCTAGATCTTTCCAAGTTGGAGATCTAGTGTTAAAATGGGATGCAAATAGAGAAAAACTGGGGAGGCATTCAAAATTTTATGCCATTTGGAGTGGCCCATACATGGTCACAAAGTCTAAGGACAACAATGCCTTCCAATTGTCTACATTAGATGGTGAAGAGTTGCAGATTCCAGTCAATGGAATCCATCTAAAGCATTGCTACTGAAATAAATTCTCCACCTTGTACATATTATCTTAGGTTTTCATTCCTCTAAGTGCTTATGCACATTGTTGTGTTGTAGTTTAGCTTTGCTTCCCCTAAGTGCTTTGGCACAAGCTTGTTGTTCCAGGAAATGTGTTTTGCAGGCCTTACTCCAATCAGATGGTTTTCTACCCTCCATCTTCCTCCTTGTAGTGTTATAATCAGTTGGGGTACCAAACAAAGTATTTAATGATCCCATGCCCAATGGATTGCTTCAAGCAATTTGTAACTTCATCCAGCAGGCAGATGACCCCTATGAGTCGCCAAAATTGTTATCCAAAATGAGCCCTTTGCTAATTTTGGATAACTCCCTTCATTCTTTCCTCTCTTGTGCCTCAGTCATAATTTTTTTCTTTTGAGTCACTCAAAACCTTCTAGAAATGGCACCATTGGATAGATATTTTTCTCAGCTTTCCATAAAGGTAAATTTTTCCTCCTAACTCCATGTATTTTTGAAGTTATGGCTCAGTGGGGTTTTTGTGGAAAATTTTCCCAAAAAAATCCCAAACCAATAAGATGAGGCCACGTGTCCTCAGAAGGGCGGAGGGTGGAGGTAAAATTGGAATTTTTACCAAGTGTTTTGCAAGATTTTAGAAGGAATTTTTCACCCCGAAGGCCTGCTGACGAATTGAATGTTGCCACATGTCTAGGCAGGGAGGAGTTGGGATGATTTCCCAAGGGTTGACACAAACAAAAATTTCAATGCTAGGCCCACATCTAATCACATTATGCCACATTTCCTTAGGAAAAAGAAGTGGTAGAGGGTGGAGGAAAGATTGAAAATTTTACAAAGTTTTTAAAGGAAGTGCGAAAGAAAAATTCGCTCCCAAAGGCCGCAACCAGTTAGATCTTGCCGCATGTCCACGTTGCTACAAAATGGAGAAGGTAGGCCCGTAGAGAATTTTGAAAGGAAGATCTTGTGACCAATATAATCATGCCACATGGCATCAGATCAGTGGAGCACAGAGATTTTTGGGAAAATTTCAAATTTTCGGCCCGCCAACCCGTTTTGGCCCTGTTTTGCCCTAAATTTTCAAATGACCATAACTTTCGATCCAGATCTCAGTTTTTCACGTTATTTATATCAACGGAAAGCTGTTGAAATTCTCTACATGATTCTGGGATCAAGATTTTATTTTGATGGATTTTTGAGAGATGAAATTGGAAAACACCTCTGGTACATGGAGATCAACAGAAATGACCTTTCAACCACCATTTTTTAATGAAGAATGGCTCGCATTCTCTCCAAACATTGTGAAAAATGTCAGGGAATGGAACTTTAAGGATGCCCATGTTGTTTTATTGCATTTTGGTTGGTGGTTAAAGATCCTCTCACGTTTTCCCATGTTCCTCTCTCCTAGGCTCATTTTTTGCATTGTAAAAGCCAGAATGGGCTCAATTTTTTTTTAAAAAGGAGGCACTCTTTTAGCTCTACAACTTCCCTTTTCTTCCTTTTGGAAAAATTTGTGGAAATTTTTACCTTTCCATGTAAATATAGCACCTCTTTTTCCTCTTGGTCATTGTACTACACTGTGTCGGACCTAGAATGATAAGATATGCTATGTGATTAAAAGTTTTCTCAATCCTTTCATATGTTTATCATTATTTTCCTAACCTCTCATCACATTTTGGAAATTTGTGCATGTTTTTTGTTGTATTTCCTCCTGGATTGTATATGTTTTATAGTAGCAGGTGTCTGCTACTCCCTTGGTGCATCACCTTATCAACATTAGTCTCATTTTCTTGCATTCTCTATCTCTGTCCCATTGGAATTTAGAGTAGGAATTAGGAATTTAAGCCTCTACAAATTTCATGCATATACCTGATAAGAGGAGTTGAGGAACTAGCCTCTAATCTAGAGATTCTTTTCCATTTTACAAGTCCCACACTTGGGGAAAAGATTCAATGTTTTGCAATCACACTGGATGCTAAAATGTCAAACTAGAAATCTGATAGGACATCCAGAGGGTGTTGCTGATTTTCACTAACAAGACTTAATAAGCTCACCCGTGGGTATGTATGATGAATGGTTGATTTGAATAATCAATGTATGAAATGGTAAATGAAGTTAATTTTTTTGTATGAATGATTCCCCCCCTCTCAATCATTATTTTTATAACAATTGGTATCAAATCTAGGTCCTTGTGAAGCAAGTTTAACATCTTGGAGGATATCCTTGAAGTACAATGGGAAAATCATATAATGTTGAGACTTCATTGGTTACTTTGAAGAAGAAATATGAAATAAAATATTCCCTAATCCATGAATTGAAATATAAAATATGTTGTATGGAGGTTTACCATGGTCAATCAATCAAATATTTAGAATCTCAAGTCAAGAGTGTGATAGAATGTTGGGGTGAGCACAAGGTTGTACAGATAATATACCATATCTAAGCATACATGAAATAAAATTAAATATTCTACCAGAATAAATATACAAAATAAGAGATATAAATCAACACCATATTTAACATGGTTCACCTAGTTCGGGCTACATCCACGAAGAAACAAGAAAATCTATTATCCAGATCTTTCAGAAGATATACGATCTTCCACACCTCTAAAATGTATAGTACTTTCTTTCTCTCAAGATTTTCCTTCTTCTCCAAGAATTCTCTCTCTCACAATTATTTTCACAATAATCATTAACTATTATAATCCTTGTTCAATTTTTTGTCTTTTAACCCTATCTTTCATGCTTATATAGGCATATAAAAACTTAGGGCACTTATGCATGTAATTACAATCAATAGATCTACATTAATAATGAATTTAGATCTAATTACCATGAGTTAAATAAAACACCAACACACAGGTAATTGATGTCAGTTAGCCCTAACTAATTTCAATTCCATATTTATTGATTGATGCTAGTCATAGATGACTGATGTTGGTCCCTTCATAACTGATGTCGGTTACTATGTTTTCCAACATAGTTTAATATAGCATTCTAAACTAAAGTAATTGAGCTCCACAACTCAAAAATCTCCCACTTGGAGATAAATTAGTTCACTATACCTATACAATGTCATTCTTGGATCCTTTCCTTAGCTTTGTTTCTTCCTCTTCAAGTCTCAAACTTGAAGACCAATAAAAGTGGAGTGTAGATCCAACATCTCTTTTGTTAATGGTTTCGTTAGCATATCCACATGGTTCTCACTCATAAATATTCTCCAATTTCAATTGTCCATCCTCCAATACCTGTCATATGAAGTGATACCTCAACTGAATGTGTTTTGGTCTATAAAGAAACATTGAGTTCTTTGTCAAATGAATTGCACTTTGAGCGTCAATAAACAATTTACAATCATCTTACTCCTTTCCCAACACTTCCATGAACCTAATCACGCACATAATCTCTTTGATAGCCTCTGTAGCTGCAACATACTTTTCTTGTGTATTAGAAAAAGACAACCTTTTTCAATATTGATTTCTAGCTAACTAGCATCCCACCTACTGTGAAAATATATCCAGTAGTGCTCTTACAATCTAGATTTCCAACCATATCTAAATCAACATAGCCACATAAATAAATATCTGAACCTCTATAGAATAACTGCACGCTAGATATCCCTATCAAATACTTGAGTATCCATTGGACTTATTTCCAATGCTTTTTACCTAGATTGGCCATAAATATACTCACAACTCCCACTGCTTGTGTAATTTTTGGTCTAGTATAAACCATAGCATATATATGAATCCCAAATGCTAAAGTATATGGTACTCGTGTCATGTATTTGACCTCCTCCTGTGATGAAAGACACTGATATTTTCTCAATTTGAAGTGTTCATCCATAGGTGTACTTACAAGTTTTGAATCTTACATGTTAAACCTTTCCAACACCTTATTGATATGAGCCTTCTGAGAAAAATACAATTTCTTGTTCTTCTCATCTCTATGTATTTGCATGCCAAGGACTCTTTTTACATCTCCTAACTCCTTCATAGAAAATGTGTGAGCTAGCTTTCATTTAATCTCACCAATGTCCTACATACTAGATTTTGTAATAATCACATCATCCATATACAGTAAAAAAATAATATAGATCCCATTTTCAAGCTTCTTAAAATAAACACAATGATTAGATTCACATCTCAAGTAACCATGATCCTACATGAAACTATCAAACTTCATGTATCATTGCCTTGGAGTTTGTTTGAGCCCATAAAAACTCTTTTTTAACCTGCACACTAATTTCTCCTTACCCTTGACTTCATACCCAAGTGGATGTTGCATATAAATATCTTCATACAAATCACCATGAAGGAAATTCATCTTCACATCTAGTTTCTCTAAATGTAAATCATTTACTACAACTATACTCAATATAGTATGAATAAAAGTCCTATTTAAAACAAGATAAAATATTACACCAAAGTTAATACGTACTTTCTATCTAAATCCCTTTACTACAAGCCTTTCCTTGTACCTTTTATGTCCAACCTCTTCTTCCTTGACCCTGTAAACCCATTTGTTCAACAATTTCCTCTTACTTGCTGGAAACTTAACCAAATCCCAAGTCTGGTTTTGTTCCAAGGAATCCATCTCCTCATCCATGCCATGATCCCACTGAATGTGGGTCTCATCCTACATTACTTCTTCAAAAAAAATTGGTTCACCATTATCATTCAATAATAAATAAGATAGAGCAGGTGTAAATATTTTTGGAGGTTTACTTACCCTTTTTGAACTTCTCACGAGAGTCTGGGGTACCGGAGGCTCATTCTGGACCATGTAGACATTTTTTTCCAATCCTAACAGTGACTGATGCCAATTACCTGTAGCCAACACCAGTTCTACTAACTAATGCCATTTTGGCTCTCTTCTAACCGATACCCATTCAACCAACCGATATCAGTCAGGGGTCAACTGACACCGATTACTATGTAACCCTTTAGGTATGAATTTTAAATCTAAGAGTTCATTTTCATTCAAAAAAAATTCAACCGGTTCATCCTTAGGTACCATAATTTTATCCATGTACATTCTCTTTTCATTCCATTCAATTTCACGACTCTTAACAATTTTAAAATTATCTAAATCAAATAAACATAATCTGAAATCACCAGATCCATAACCAATATATGTGCATCTCTTGGATTTTGCATCCAAATTTTTCTTATTTTCCCTATCAATATGCACAAAATCTTCTAAACCAAAAAAATTAAGAAAATAATGATCTAACTCTTTCCCAGACAAAGCTTCCTCCAGTATTCCTCCATCTAGTGAACTTGAAGGCCCATAGTTAATCAAATAAATTGTTGTATCAACTACTTTTGCCCAAAAATGTAAAGGAAATCTAGCATGTATCCTCATACTTCTAGTACTTTCTATGATTGTCCTATTCGAAAGTTATGTAACACCATTTTCCTATGGTGTTCTTGGAGATGTCTTTTCTCTAAATATTCCCTTCACTACACAATAATCATTGAAAGCATTACTACAATACTCACCACCATTTTCATATCTGAGGCACTTTAAATTTGAATTTGATTCATTCTCAACAAGGTCTTTCAATCTTTTAAAAAGTCTTAAAAATATCATATTTATGTTTAATACAATAAACCCATACCTTTCTTGTAGCATCATCAATGAAAGTAACATAATACAAGGATCCTCATGAAAAGCTACATGGGCTGGTCCACACACATCTGAGTATACAAGCTCCATTTTTTGCTCCTTGTTAGTTACCCCAACTTTGAGAAATTTCACTCTCTTTTACTTTCCAAAGACACAATGCTCACATAAATAAAGATCTAAATGTTTCAAATATGATAACTTACCCTTAGCCTTTAATAATTACATTACTTTTTTACTCATATGGCCCAACCGATTATGCCACATTCATGCATCTGAATATGAATTAGATAACATAGAAAATGAATCAGTAACACATGTAGATAAATATAATGTTCCTACCTTATTGTGTCTTGCCACAACAAAGGCACCCTTGGTGAATTTCCAAGAGTCTACTATGAATGTAACCATGCAACCATCTTCACCTAGTTGCCCTACAAATATAAGATTCCTCTTGATGTTTGTCACATGCCTCATATCTTTCAATACCCATGTATTTCTATTCTAAAATTTTAGATGAACTTCCCCTTTACCAGTAATACTACAAGTTTCATCATCACCCAAATAAACATGCCCAAAATTGCCTTGGCATAATTTATGAAATAAACCTTATTAGGGGTTACATGGGAAGAACATCCTAAATCTACAACCCATGATTCTATTCTATTATCCAATGAAAGAATAATATCATCTTGCATTACCTTTGCTATAATATTTACCTCTTTATTTTCCTCTTTACCTTTTTCTGGGTGTTGGTTCTCTTTATCTTTTGACCAACAATATTTCTTTGCATGTCCTTTCTTTCTACAATTCCAACAGTAAATTACCTTACCTCTAGATTTAGATCTTCCATTCCTTGACTTTTATTTCCCATTATTCTTACTTTTGGATCTCGCCTTCTGCCTACCTCTACTTTTTACATTCAAAGCATTCCAAGATGATGATTCCTTTGTAATTGTCCTAGAATTTATTCATTCAAGATTATACCAACCACATGATCAAACTTCAAAATATTATTAGTAGATGATGTATTACTAACATCCATTACCAAGTTATCCCAACTATCAAGAAAAGAACATAAGAATAAAATTGCTTTCACTTCATCATCAAATAGAATATCAACCAATTTTCACTTATTTATAATAGATCAAAAATCATTAAAATGACTAGATGTTCATTGACCTTCATGCATCTTACAACTAAATAGTTTCTTCATCAAATAAACTTTATTTAAAGCACTATGTTTTTATATAAATTAGCAAGAGATTTCATTAACTCTATTGTAGATGTCGCTTCTGTAATATTGGAAGCCACAGATGTTGTTAGGCTCAATCTTATAGATCCCAAAGATTTTTTGTTAAGAATCTTCCATTCTTCATTAGTCATCTTTGTAGGTCTAGAATTTTTATTTAATGGTAAGTACATATCTCTTTGATACAGATAATCCTCAATCTACATCTTCCATAATTGATAATTTTGTTCATCAAATTTCTCTACCTTGTATTTATTTTCTTATGTCATTGTTGTATCTTCCACTCAATAAGAAAACCCTTTGTGAGTAAATATGTCAACCCATAAAACCCTAAAAAATATCTGATACTAGTTTTTGGGGTTAGCACAAAGTTGTATAGGTAATATATCATATCTAAACATACATGCAATAAAAGTGGATATTGAACCAGAAGAAATATACAAAATAAGAGATATAAATCAACACTAGATTTAACATAGTTCACCCAGTGTGGGCTACATACACCAAGAAACAAGCCAATCTATTATCCAAAGATTTCAGAAGATATACAATTTAAGATCAAAAATCTTCCACACCTCTCAAATGTACAATAATTTTTTCTCTCTCAAGCTTTTCCTTCTTCTCTTAAAATTCTCTCTCTCGCAATTACTTTCATAATAATCATTAACTCTTACAATTCCTGTTAAATTTTTTTTCTTCTAACCCTATCTTTCATGCTTATATAGGCATATACAAACTTAGGGAACTTAGCCATGCAATTACAATCAATAGGTATGTTTTAATACTAAGTTTATATCTAATTCCCATGAGTTAAATAAAACACCCAGACGTAAGTAACTGACGACGATTAGCCCTAACCGTTTACGGTTACAAATTTCCTGACCGATTTTGATTACTGTGTTTTCCAACAAGTTTAATATAGCATGCTAAAATGAATTAATTTATCTCCATAACTCAACACAGAATCCCTAAAGGTCAAAGAAGAATATTTCCTCAAGTATGAAGAAGAGTTTATTTCCTTGAAAAAAAATTTAGAATAATTGTTCAACAGGTTAAACATGTATGAAAGATAGGATAAGATATTTGAATATTTGGATGGGATCTTCGAAAATAAGAGAGCAACTAGTGATAATACAGGTTTATGTTTCAAAGGATAACACATAGATGAAAAGGTTGTACCAAGCACTCAAGTATACATGAAGGAGACCAAGAAGACTAACTCAAATAGTTATAACCTTCTAACACCCAATGTTGTTCAACTTCCAAATTAAGGGATTTAAAAAAAAAAAACCCTTAATACCATTACATGCCTTCAATGATTTTATAATGTAGTAATAATAATCTAGCAAGTAATCTAGTCTACAATCCATCTGAAAATATTCCAAAACCTTGTGCAGTTGTAAAGGTCATTTAGATATACATGATCCCCTTTATATTATTCTTTCAACTATGCATAGCTTGTATCTAACTAGTCATCCTATATAGTTAGGTTTTTGAACTGATGTAATTCCTAAGTGTCCACCTGAAAATAAACTTAGTGAAATTCATCTGGCATCACACACTGTTATTAAGGAACTAGGTGATCCGAAAGTGTATCCAACTATTACACTACTTAGGCCAAATTTTGGAAGCTATGCTTTATATACTAATTTTTACGAACACGCACAATTCTAGTAAAACTTTTCCCATAACCAATAACTTACCCCAAATAGTTATCTAGATTCATTTTAATAGTTAAGTGTATTAAGCTTATGTTTTAAATGAGCCTCGAGTCTAGGTCTTCTCTTATTGAAATAAGTGTATGTTGACTATACCATCTTAGGACCTCTATGGGAAAGCTAATGATTATGCTTTGACTCTCGTTAAAGGATAATCAGTACTCTTTACATAGAAAGCCTAAGATAACATGGCCAAAATAATATAGATTAATAAGTAGGACATAGAGTCCATGCAAACTTATCACCTAAGACAATATAAGTTAAGTACAACAATAAGTTTTATATATGAGATTCATTTATTAATGTCATTCATGTTGTAAAACCCTTAGTGTTACTTTAGAAATTTTTCCGTTATGTATATTTTTAGTTTATTCATCTTATTGGCCTTAGGTATGTAACATCTCCATTTTAAGACTGTAAAAACAAGGGATATTTTTTTTGAAAAACAATGTTCTCTATTCTAAATAAGGCATCATTTAGAACACACATTCCATGCCAATCAACCTTGTAAAAAATAACCATATGTAGTTATAATGACTTGGTATGCTACCGATCTCTCAGTCCATGACTCGGTTACCAAACGATCTCTCATGTTTGACTTTATCATAGAATACTTCATGTATACTATGTATACTTGGATTTCCTACCCTAAATTGGGTACTGAGTGATCTATTTAAAGAACCTATCTAAATATTTGTTACCAATATTCATCTGACATCACGTTGCTTTAAACTAGGTGACATAGGAAAACAAAACCAACAACTTGCCATAATTTGGCCAAATATTGTCAACATATTGTTGATGTCACTATTCCTAGACGACATACATGTCATTCCAGAATAAATCCTTCACCTCACTCATCTGTTATCTAGAATTGTATTTACTGACTCTTGTCAATCCACTTGCCCAAGGTTTATCCCTAACTCAAGTTAACAACATAATTTGTTTAGGAAGATTCCCACGATGAGTGAGGGTAAATGGGCATACTCATTTGACCTAAGTCAGTAGAATGTGCCAAGGTACCCTGAGTCATGGAAGTCTACTCCCAATCCAATACATGCTACTAACTTGATCTAGAGAGAAACTAAGTTCAAGTCCTTATGTGTGTAGATCTAGATGATCAATTTAGAAGAGTATTGCCACATGTCAACTGCAACAATGTATCCTCGAGAAGACCCTAATTTTCTTGAAGGTATAGTCCTGTAGTTGGCACTGTGCCAACATCCTACAGAAACTACCTCATCATGATGTACATACCCATAGGAGGTTATTAATAAATTATTAATTTGGATTATTAAATAGATTACAACAACCCAGTTAAACCCTAATCCAACACTCCATAAGTTCTTTTCTATATTTGATTCAATTAATCATTAAAGAAATTCCTTGACTTATAATTTCTTTTTGTGTTCTTTTTACTTGGCTTAACAAACACTTATCCAAAAACATAACAAAAACATCATAATTTCCATTATAATGTAACTTAACCAGTCAAAAGGTGTAGCAACCAAATAGGTTCAACTATAGTAGACTTCATAGAAAATGAATTCTAATGATTAACGATCATATCACCATTCTTTAGATTACATTCCTTTGAGCGAGGAAGATTCTTTCTCTACATGATTAAGTGTTAGGGTTTGTCATACCCTTCTTATCTTTCACAATTTTTATAGTTTTACTGCATATTCATTACACATTCTATTGCTATGTTAGAATTGTTTAGATAAAGAATGTTATCCTATGCAACTTAACAATTTGCATCTCAATAAGGGAAATTGAACTAGTTCCCTTTATCCAACTTGTCATGTTTATCCGAAATAAGCATATAATAGATATGAAAAATATCATCAAGATAGGATTTCCATCTCCTTCATAAAATATAAAATAATTTACACAATCAATACAAGTAAATCTCCAACTTTCAATTCATCATTATAATCTTATACATTTACAAGACTATGCATTTCAGGCATACTGTATAACAAACAACTTTCATTCCAAAAAGAATACAATTTTTTTTTTCAATACAACTTAAGAATCAATCGAAATTCTTTACAAAGAGTCAGAATTAAATCAGCTACGACATCATAAAATTTACTGCCTTCTTTTATCACTTACGAAGTCCATATGCAAAAATTGCTAGCAAAGGTTAGTTCATTGAACTGAGCATGATAAGCACTAAGCATTAAAATGAAGTGCACTTAACTAATTGTTTCATTAAAACAACTCTACTTTAATGAAGCAATAAATGTAATTATTTAAAATAAGCATAAGTAATAACATCCCAAAAATAATTACAAATATAAATCTGCAATCACTTTAGGAGATACCATTATATAATCAACAACTATTGCATTATATCATATAAGTATTGTCCCAACAGAGACTTATTTACATTAATTAGCAGCCCTTGGCATTTAACTAACTCCTAATTCTTACAGAATTTGAAATACAAAATTGATCTTTCTATCAACAAGAATTTCTTTTGAAGTCAAAGACTTCCTTATCATTCTTTCCAAGTTTCTAGAAAATATGTAAATTCAAGTTAATTACAGCAATGTAATCCTTTTAAGATGAATCATCCTACAACTTAAATAAACAAAGATTCACAAATCATAAAAAGAAGCCTAATTCTAAGTTAAGTAAAATAACTTAGGTTCTATATTACGCCTCTTAACAATACAAGAATGTATGCTAAGTCATCAACATTTCATTTACCAAATTGAGACATTCCCAAATTTCCTTAGGTATACATCAAGTATAAAAGTAAACAATATCAATTACTAGTCAATTCCTTAAAATAAATAAAGTATTTGATTCAATCAAACCTATACAGGTTCATAAAAAGATAAAGGAGAACAAACTGAAAGTACATGATTTCCATTTCATTTTCATCCATTTTAACTGAATCCTTCTTTTTATAATAGATCGGAAATGATTAAAATGAATATATTTTGATCCACCTTCATGCATATTACAACTAAATAGTTTCTTCGTAAAATAAACTTTATTTGAAACACTATTTTTTTATATAAATTAGCAATATATTTCATTAAATCTATTGTAGATGTCACTTCTATAATTTTGGAAGCCACAGATGTTGCTAGGCTCAATCTTATAGATCCCAAAGATTTTCTGTCAAGAATCTTCCATTCTTCATCAGTCATCTTCGTAGGTCTAGAATTTTCATTCAATGGTAAGTGCATATCTCTTTGATACAGATAATCCTCAATCCACATCTTCCATAATTGATAATTTTGGTCATCAAACTTCTCTACCTTGTATTTTTTTATTTTTTCATTATTGTATCTTCCACTCAATAAGAAAATCCTTTGTAAGTAAATATGTCAACCCATAAAACCCTACGAAATATCTTATACCAGTTGTTGGGGTTAGCACAAGGTTGTATAGGTAATGTATCATATCTAAGCATACATGTAATAAAATTGGATATTGTACCAGAAGAATTATACAAAACAAGAGATATAAATCAACACTAGATTTAACATGGTTCACCTAGTGTGGGCTACATCCACCAAGAAACAAGCCAATCTACTATCCAAAGCTTTCAGAAGATATACAATTTAAGATAAAAAATCTTCCTCACCTCTAAAATGTAAAATATTTTTTTTCTCTCTCAAGCTTTTCCTTCTTCTCCAAGAATTCTCTCTCTCACAATTACTTTCACAATAATCATTAACTCTTACAATCCCTATTCAATTCTTTTTCTTCTAACCCTATCTTTCATGCTTATATAGGCATATACAAACTTAAGGAACTTAGCCATGTAATTACAATCAATAGGTATGCTTTAATATTAAATTTATATCTCATTCCCATGAGTTAAATAAAACACCCACACGTAAGTAACTGACGTCGATTAGCCCTAACCAATGCCAGTTACAACTTGCCTGACTGATTTTGATTACTGCATTTTCCAACAAGTTTAATATAGCACGCTAAAATGAATTAATTTATCTCCATAACTCAACACATAATCCCTAAAGGTCAAAGAAGAATATTTCCTCATGTATGAAGAAGAGTTGATTTCCTTGAAAACAAATGTAGAAGAATCGTGTAGCAGGTTAAATATGTATGAAAGATAGGATAATATATCTAAATATTTTGATGGGATCTTCAAAAATAAGAGAGGAACTAGTAATAATACAAGTTTAGCTTTCAAAGGATAACACATAGATGAAAAGGTTGTACTAAGCACTCAAGTATACATGAAGGAGACCAAGAAGACTAACTCAAATAGTTATAACCTTCTAACACCCAATGTTATTCAACTTCCAAATTAAGGGATTTTTTGAAAACAAAACCCTTAATACCACTACAAGCCTTTAATGATTTTATCACGTAGTAATAATAATCTAACAAGTAATCTAGTCTACAATCCATCTGAAAATATTCCAAAACCTCGCGCAGTTATAAAGGTCATTTAGATATACATGATCCCCTTTATATTATTCTTTCGACTATGCATAGCTTATATCTAACTAGTAATCCTAGATAGTTATGTTTTTGAACTGATGTAATTCCTAAGTGTCCACCTGAAAATAAACTTAGTGAAATTCATCTGGCATCACACACTGTTCTTAAGGAACCAGGTGATCTGAAAGTGTATCCAATTATTACACTACTTAGGCAAATTTTTTCAAGCTATGCTTTATACACTAAGTTTTACGACCACACACAATTCTAGCAAAACTTTTCCCATAACCAATCACTTATCCCAAATAGTTATCTAGATTCATTATAATAGTTAAGTGTATTAAGCTTATGTTTTAAATGGGCCTCGAGTCTAGGTCTTCTCCTGTTGAAATAAGTGTATGTTGACTATACCATCTTAGGACCTCTATGGGAAAGATAATGATTACTCTTTGAATCTCATTAAAGGATAATCAATATTTGTTGCATAGAAATCCTAAGATAACATGGCCAAAATATAATAGATTAATAAGTATGACTTAGAGTCCGTTCATAATTATCACCTAAGACAATATAAGTTAAGTACAACAATAATTTTTCTATATGAGATTCATTTATTAATGTCATTCATGTTGTAAAACCCTTAGTGTTACTTTATAAATTTTGCCGTTATGTATATTTTTAGTTTATTCATCTTACTAGCCTTAGGTATGTAACATCTCCAATTTAAGACTTTAGAAACAAGGGATTTTTTTTTTTGAAACACAATGTTCTTTGTTCTAAATAAGCCATCATTTAGAACACACATTCCATGCCAATCAATCTCATAACAAATAGCCATATGCAGTTGTAATGAATCGGTTACCAACCGATCTCTCGTGTTTGACTTTAGCATAGAATACTTCATGTATACAACGTATACTCAGTTTTCCTACCCTAAAATAGATACTGAGTGATCTATTTAAAGAACCTATCTAAATATTTTATTACCAATATCCATCTGACATCAGGTTGCTTTAAACTAGGTGAGATAGGAAAATGTAACCAACAGCTTGCCATAACTTGGACAAATATTTTAAACATACTATTTATGTCACTATTCCTAGATGACATACTCAACATTCTGGAATACATCCTTCACCTCACTCATCTGCTATCTAGAATGGTATTTACTGACTCTTTTCATTCCACTTGCCCAAGGTTTGTCCCTAACTCAGGTTAACAACATAATTTGTTTAGGAAGATGCCCACGATGAGTGAGTGTAAATGGGCATACACGGTCAACCTAAGTCAACTGAATGTGCCAAGGTACCCTGATTCATGGAAGTCTACTCCCAATCCAATACATGCTACTAACTTGATCTAGAGAGAAACTAAGTTCAAGTCCTTATGTGTGTAGATCTAGATGATCAATGCAGAAGGGTGTTACCACATGTCAACTGCAATGTTGTATCCTCGAGAAGATCCTAGTCTTCTTGAAGGTACAGTCCTGCAGTTGGCATGTGCCAACATCCTACGGAAACTACCTCATCATGATGTACATACCCATAGGAGGTTATTAATACATTATCAATTTGGATTATTAACTAGATTACAACAACCTAGCCAAACCCTAATCCAACACTCCATAAGTTCTTTTCTATATTTGATTCAATTAATCATTAAAGAACCTCCTTAACTTATAATTGCTTTTTGTGTTCGTTTTACTTGGCTCAAAAAACACTTATCAAAAAACATAACAACAACATCATAATTTCCATTATAATGTAACTTAACCATTCAAAGGTGTAGCAGCCAAATAAGTTTAACTATAGTAGACTTCATAGAAAATGAATTCTAATGATTAACGATCATATCACCATTCTTTAGATTACATCCCTTTGAGCGAGGAAGATTCTTCCTCTACATAATTAAGTGTTAGGGTTTGTCATACCCTACTAATCTTTCACAATTTCTATAGTTTGACTGCATATTCATTACACATTCTATTGTTATGTTAGAATTGTTTAGATAAAGAATGTTATCTTATGCAACTTAACAATTTGCATCTCAATAAGGGAAATTGAACTAGTTCCCTTTATCCAACTTACCATGTTTATCCTAAATAAGCATATAATAGATATGAAGAATATCATCAAGATAGGATTTCCATCTCCTTCATAAAATATAAAATAATTTACACAACCAATACAAGTAAATCTCCAACTATCAATTCATCATTATAATATTATACATTTACAAGACTATTCATTTTAGGCATACTGTATAACAAACAACCTTCATTCCAAAAAGAATACAACTTTTATTTTTTCAATACAACTTAAGAATGAATCAAAATTCTTTACAAAGAGTCAAACTTAAATCAGCCAAGACATCATAAAATTTATTGCCTTCTTTTATCACTTATGAAGTCCATCTGCAAAAATTGCTAACACGGGTCAGTTCATTAAAATGAGCATGATAAGCACTAAGCATTAAAACTAAGTGCACTTAACTAATTGTTTCATTCAGACAAATCTACTTTAATGAAGCAATTAATGCAATCATTTAAAATAAGCATAAGTAATAACATCCCCAAAAAAGCACAAATATAAATTTGCAACCACTTTATGAGAGACCATTATATAATCAACAACTACTACATTATATCATATAAGTATTGTCCCAACAGAGACTTATTTACATTAATTAGAAGCCCTTGGCATTTAACTAACTCGTAATTCTTACAGAATTTGAAATAAAAAATTGATCTTTGTATCGACAAGATTTTCTTTTGAAATCAAAGAATTCCTTATCATTCTTTCCAAGATTCCATAAAATATGTAAATTCAAGTTAATTACAGCATTGTAATCCTTTTAAGATGAATCATCCTACAACTTAAATAAACAAAGATTCACAAATCATAAAAGGAAGCCTAATTCTAGGTTAAGTAAAATAACTTAGATTCTATATTAGGCCTCTTAACAATACAAGAATGTATGCTAAGTCATCAATGTTTCATTTACCAAATTTAGACATTCCCAAATTTCCCTTAGGTATGCATCAAGTATAAAAGTAAATAGTATCAATTACTAGTCAATTACTTACAATAAGTAAAGTATTTGATTCAATCAAACCTATACAGGTTCATAAAAAGATAAAGGAGAACAAACTGAAAGTACATGATTTCCATTTCATTTTCATCCATTTTAACCGAATCCTTCTTTTTATCCTCAAAAATGAAGGATCAACATCCTTAATTTAAACAACTTAAATAATTAAAAAGAAGATTCAATACAACTATTCTTGAATTCAACATTAATTATGAAATAGTAGTCAAGTTTAGAGTGAACCAAATTCATACATATATTGTTCATACATATGAAATGAAGAAACAGATTCATCGTTTCTTTAAGATATAATCATTCCTTAAAAGGAATTCCAATCTAATCCAAGAAGGAAGAGGAACAAACAGTTATAAACTCACTTTCAAGATTATAAAAACCACATCATCAAAACTAAAAATATTATTAGCAGATGATGTATTACTAACATCCATTACCAAGTTATACCAACTATCAGGAAAAGAACATAAGAATAAAAGTACTTTCACTTCATCATCAAATAGAATATCAACCAATTTTATTTGATTTATAATAGATCAGAAATCATTAAAATGACTAGATGTTGATCCACCTTCATTCATATTACAACTAAATAGCTTCTTTGTCAAATAAACTTTATTTAAAGCACTAGGTTTTTATATAAATTAGCAAGAGATTTCATTAACTCTATTGTAGATGTCACTTCTGTAATATTGGAAGCCACAGATGCTGCCAGACTCAATCTTATAGATCCCAAAGATTTTTTGTCAAGAATCTTCAATTCTTCATCAGTCATCTTCGTAGGTCTAGAATTTTCATTCAATGGTAAGTACATATCTCTTTGATACATGTAATCCTCAATCCGCATCTTCTATAATTGATAATTTTGGTCATCAAACTTCTCTACCTTGTATTTTTTTTCTCCTGTCATTATTGTATCTTCCACTCAATAAGAAAAACCTTTGTGAGTAAATATGTCAACCCATAAAACCCTACAAAAAATCTTATACCAGTTGTTGGGGTTAGCACAAGGTTGTATAGGTAATATATCATATCTAACCATACATGCAATAAAAGTGGATATTATACTAGAAGAACTATACAAAACAAGAGATATAAATCAACACTAGATTTAACATGGTTCACCCACTATGGGCTACATCCACCAAGAAACAAGTCAATTTATTATCCAAATCTTTCAGAAGATATACAATATAAGATCAAAAATCTTCCACACCTATCAAATGCAAAATATTTTTTCTCTCTCAAGATTTTCCTTCTTCTCCAAGAATTTTCTCTCTCACAATTACTTTAACAATAATCATTTTAACTCTTACAATCCCTGTTCAATTATTTTTCTTCTAACCCTATCTTTCATGCTTATATAGGCATATACAAACTTAGGGAACTTAGCCATGTAATTACAATCAATATGTATGTTTAAATACTAAGTTTATATCTAATTCCCATGAGTTAAATAAAACACCCACATGTAAGTAACTGACGACAATTAGCCCTAACCGGTGTCGGTTACAACTTTCCTGACCGATTTTGATTACTATGTTTTCCAACAAGATTAATATAACATGCTAAAATGAATTAATTTATCTCCATAACTCAACACAGAATCCCTAAAGGTCAAAGAATAATATTTCCTCAAGTATGAAGAAGATTTGATTTCCTTGAAAAAAAATTTAGAAGAATTGTGCAACGGGTTAAATATGTATGAAAGATAGGATAAGATATCTAAATATTTGGATGGGATCTTCGAAAATAAGAGAGCAACTAGTGATAATACAGGTTTAGGTTTCAAAGGATAACACAAAGATGAAAAGGTTGTACCAAGCACTCAAGTATACATGAAGGAGACTGAGAAGACTAACTCAAATACTTATAACCTTTTAATACCCAATGTTATTCAACTTCCAAATTAAGGTATTTTTTTAAAACAAACCCCTTAATACCATTACATGCCTTCAATTATTTTATCATGTAGTAATAATAATCTAGCAAGTAATCTAGTCTACAATCCATCTGAAAATATTCCAAAACCTTGTGCAGTTGTAAAGGTCATTTATATATACATAATCCCTTTTATATTATTCTTTCGACTATGCATAGCTTGTATCTCACTAGTCATCCTAGATAGTTAGGTTTTTGAACTGATGTAATTCCTAAGTGTCCACCTGAAAATAAAATTAGTGAAATTCATTTGGCATCACACACTATTATTAAGGAACCAAGTTGATTTGAAAGTGTATCCAACTATTACACTACTTAGGCAAAATTTTGCAAGCTATGCTTTATATACTAATTTTTACGACCACACACAATTCTAGTGAAAATTTTCCCATAACCAATCACTTATCCCAAATAGTTATCTACATTCGTTTTAATAGTTAAGTGTATTAAGATTATGTTTTAAACAGACCTCGAGTCTAGGTATTCTCCTGTTTAAATAATTGTATGTTGACTATACCATCTTAGGACCTCTATGGGAAAGATAATGATTACTCTTTGACTCTCATCAAAGGATAATCAATACTTTTTACATAGAAATCCTTAGATAACATGGCCAAAATATAATAGATTAATAAGTAAGACTTAGAGTCCATGAAAACTTGTCACCTAAGACAATATAAATTAAGTACAACAATAAGTTTTCTATATGAGATTCATTTATTAATGTCATTCATGTTTTAAAACCCTTAGTGTTACTTTATAAATATTTCCGTTATGTATATTTTTAGTTTATTCATCTTGCTCGCCTTAGGTATGTAACGTCTTCATTTTAAGACTTTAGAAACAAGGGAATTTTTTTTTTGAAAGACAATGTTATCGGTTCTAAATAAGGCATCATTTAGAACACACATTCCATGCCAATCAATCTCATAACAAATAGCCATATGTAGTTGTAATGAATCGGTTACCAACTGATCTCTCATGTTTGACTTTAGCATAGAATACTTCATGTATACTACATATAATCGGTTTTCCTACCCTAAAACAAATACTGAGTGATCTGTTTAAAGAACCTATCTAAATATTTGTTACCAATATTCATCTGACATCACATTGCTTTAAACTAGGTGACATAGGAAAATGTAACCAACAGCTTGCCATAGTTTGGCCAAAGATTTTCAACATACTGTTCATATCACTATTCCTAGATGGCATACTCATCATTCCGGAATACATCCTACACTTCACTCATCTATTATATAGAATGGTATTTACTGAGTCTTATCATTCCACTTGCCCAAGGTTTCTCCCTAACTCAGGTTAACAACATAATTTGTTTAGGAAGATGCCCACGATGAGTGAGGATAAATGGGCATACTCGGTCAATCTAAGTCAACTGAATGTGCCAAGGTACCCTGAGTCATGGAAGTCTACTCCCAATCCAATACATGCTACTAACTTGATCTAGAGAGAAACTAAGTTCAAGTCCTTATGTGTGTAGATCTAGATGATGAATGCAAAAGGGTGTTACCACATGTCAACTGCAACGCTGTATCATTGAGAAGACCCTAGTCTTCTCAAAGGTAAAGTTCTATAGTTGGCATGTGCCAACATCCTATAGAAACTACCTCATCACGATGTACATACCCATAGGAGGTTATTAATACATTATTAATTTAGATTATTAACTAGATTACAACAACCCAGTTAAACCCTAATCCAAAACTCCATAAGTTATTTTCTATATTTGATTCAATTAATCATTAAAGAAATTCCTTAACTTATAATTTCTTTCTATGTTCGTTTTACTTGGCTCAACAAACACTTATCCAAAAACATAACAACAACATCATAATTTCCATTATAATGTAACTTAACCATTCAAAGGTGTAGCAACCAAATAGGTTCAACTATAGTAGACTTCATAGAAAATGAATTCTAATGATTAACGATCATATCACCATTCTTTAGATTACATTCCTTTGAGCGAGGAAGATTCTTTCTCTACATGATTAAGTGTTAGGGTTATTCATACCCTTCTTATCTTTCACAATTTATATAGTTTTACTGCATATTCATTACACATTCTATTGCTATGTTAGAATTGTTTAGATAAAGAATGTTATCCTATGCAACTTAACAATTTGCATCTCAATAAGGGAAATTGAACTAGTTCCCTTTATCCAACTTGTCATGTTTATCCGAAATAAGCATATAATAGATATGAAAAATATCATCAAGATAGGATTTCCATCTCCTTCATAAAATATAAAATAATTTACACAACCAATACAAGTAAATCTC
Source organism: Taxus chinensis (assembly GCA_019776745.2). NCBI lineage: Eukaryota > Viridiplantae > Streptophyta > Pinopsida > Cupressales > Taxaceae > Taxus > Taxus chinensis. Next base: position 428,241,543 of record CM034146.1, read on the forward strand.
CAACTTTCAATTCATCATTATAATCTTATACATTTACAAGACTATGAATTTTAGGCATACTGTATAACAAACAACCTTCATTCCAAAAAGAATACAACTTTTATTTTTTCAATACAACTTAAGAATGAATCGGAATTCTTTACAAAGAGTCAAACTTAAATCAGCCAAGACATCATAAAATTTACTACCTTCTTTTATCACTTATGAAGTCCATCTGCAAAAATTGCTAACACGGGTTAGTTCATTAAACTGAGCATGATAAGCACTAAGCATTAAAACGAAGTACACTTAACTAATTGTTTCATTAAAAAAAATCTACTTTAATGAAGCAATTAATGCAATCATTTAAAATAAGCACATGTAATAACATCCCAAAAAGAAGCAAAAATATAAATCTGCAATCACTTTATGAGAGACCATTATATAATCAAAAACTACTGCATTATATCATATAAGTATTGTCCCAACAGAGACTTATTTACATTAATTAACAGTCCTTGGCATTCAACTAACTTATAATTCTTACAGAATTTGAAATACAAAATTGATTTTTCTATCGACAAGAGTTTCTTTCAAAGTCAAAGACTTCCTTATCATTCTTTCCAAGTTTCCAGAAAATATGTAAATTCAAGTTAATTATAGAAACGTAATCCTTTTAAGATGAATCATCCTACAACTTAAATAAAAAAAATTCACAAATCATAAAAGGAAGCCTAATTTCTAGGTTAAGTAAAATAACCTAGGTTCTATATTAGGCCTCTTAAAAATACAAGAATGTATGCTAAGTCATCAATGTTTCATTTACCAAATTTCCATAGGTATACATAAAGTATAAAAGTAAACAGTATCAATTACTAGTCAATTACTTACAATAAGTAAAGTATTTGATTCAATCAAACCTATACAGGTTCATAAAAAGATAAAGGAGAACAAAATGAAAGTACATAGTTTCTATTTCCTTTTCATCTAGTTTAACCGAATTCTTCTTTTTATGCTCAGAAAGGAAGGATCGACATCCTTAATTTAAACAACTTAAATAATTAAAAAGAAGATTCAATAAAACTATTCTTGATTTCAAAATTCATTATGAAATAGCAGTCAGGTTCAGAGTGAACCGAATTCATACATATATTGTTCATACATATGAAATAAAGAAACAAATTCATCATTTCTTTAAGAGATAATCATTCCTTAACAGGAATTTCAATCTAATCCAAGAAGGAAGATGAACACACAATTTTAAACTCACTTTCAACCATTATGAGTTTTCAACATTTATTCAGATATTAGTAATTGATCAAACTCCTACATTCCATTATGCAAGATATGACTCATACAAAGTTATCTTTTTCCCTTATCTAATCAAGAAAGGATCATACTATTTGTTAAGTACATAGAGAGTAATAACAAATACAACTTCCAAAAGATGTATGCTTCAGCCATATGCAATAGTCAAATAAGAACAATTACCATCCACATTCAATAGGTCAGAATTCACTGAAAACCACCTTGATTCGATAAGATAATCCGATCAACACATCAATTACGAACCCAAGTAGGCTCAAACAAAGTTGACTTGGTCTCCTAATAAAACTAGAAAGACAAACTTAAAATGAAGTAAGTCTAAGATCAATTTTTTCTGAGAATAACTCGAATAAACCAAACAGACCTGAGAAGGTAATTCCCTCTTGACATGCAGATAGAGAAAAGTCATTTTCCAATTTTAGAGAGTAATTTTACAATACTATCTTCAATATCAGAATGGATAGAAAAATGATTTCAAGAAACTCTATCAAACTAACAAGATAGTTTCCATATCAAAAAAATAAATTTGATCTACAAAGAAACACGATGAGCCAAGTTCCGCCAAAAACAATCTAAACTTTCCACATTTGAAAAGAAAGATCGAAAGGAAAGAATCCCAAACCAAGTTTAATGTATCAAACAGTTCCATTCAAGTTTAGTATGAATAAAAGACTCAGTACATAACTACAGTCAAACAAAGTTCTCATCCTTAGCAACTCGAATACAATAACTCAAACCGAGCTTCACTCAAACAAGACTATTATCCCTTAATAACTCATATTGCCTCTCAGAACCAAATAATACGGCTATCAACAACCAATGAAACACACATTTGTCTTGAAAATCACATGTGAACGCTTACAATGCAAAAGAGGAATATAATAGTTTGACAAGGTGTTATAAGGTAATCATCCTAATCCTTACTAGATAATTTCATGCTTCTATGACAAGGTCTAACCAAGTAATCAATTACTTTAATTGTAGTTTTGATCCACTAAGATTTACTCAATTATGTAATCTCAATTACTGATTTATAACAGTTGAATTAATGTACTTTGTCATCATTATGTCACTTATCCAGTTTCATATCAATTATAATTAGTCAATCAATTATTTATTAATTGTACTATGTAATAAAGAAATATTTTTTTTTCTTATTAGAATCGAGTCTTATAAATATTAATGTATTTCACAAATCCTTTACCATTGCCCCAAATACCATTGTTTTATTATGTATTTAATTAATCACTAATTAATGGTATCATGGTTATCATTTATATCATTTAATAAAGTAGATTAAATGATGTAACAATTTTAATTAATTAATAAATTCCAATTTATTTCACAACCTTAACAAGCACAAAAGATGAAATAAAAAACATCATTGTTTCATCTCATAATAATAATACGATTTAACATGATCTAAAGTACAATCATTTCATGTATAAAAAGTAAAACATTTATTGTCAAGATAATTTAATTGACCAATGACCATTTACAATGTCGCGAATAACTTTTGCTCAATATAATCCAAGTTTAAAATTCACATTAAATCAATTTTTACAAATTAGTTATAAATGTATCGCATGTCAAACATGTATGTAAAAAATCCAATCTATCTCCTCAATTACTTAATCCTTCTTGAAATATGAAAGATAAAAATGATATATTTACATGGTCAGTTCAACAAATTGGCATATACATATACATATACATATACATATACATATACATACATACATATATATATATATATATATATCCCTATTTAGAGGTTTAATTAAGAAACAATTTAATACATATTGAATGTCTATATGTCATTAATCAAGTATCAAGTCTTACAATTCATAAAGTTTCATATACAAATTAAAAGGAAACAATGATCTAAAATAACTCTTTTCATATTCATTTATGAACACTGATGATACAATCGATTAGAATAATCCTTTGATATTTACGACCTTAAAATATCAATCATGAGAGAAATAAACAATCCAGTTCTTAATCAGTCCATTATATAATTTGGAAATGAAATGGAGAAGTCAGGTATTCATAATCAAACTTGGATTTAAACTCTATTATCATCAACAATAATCAAATAAAATTATATATGGTTTCCCCCTCGTTACTTACTAATTGACCCATAAGGAGGAACTATAAAATAATAACTCAAATATTTGAAAGACTAATTCCATCACACAAGATTCATATCGACTCAAATATTTCAAGTCTAGTTTTCATAATGACTCTCCCAAAATACAGTCCCTTTGCTCTATTAAAATGGTGTTTCTTAAGGATTGATAAGCTCTAAATAACAAAAAAAGGAAGCTTATAGAATACTTAAAACCCAGGAAAATGTAAGAAGCAAGCCAACATGTAACAGATTTATAAATAAGAGTATGGGTATCTAATATCCAACTCACAAAAACATACATAATACATGAAGAGATCAATGATCAACTGATGATCTATACCATAGATTTTATAAATAATACATCCAAGCAAGAATACCAACATCCATAACAATGCATCAACCCAATCATGAGGAAACACTAGATCTACCAAGAAACGATTCACATAGACCAAATTCCAAGAATTATACAATAAATATTTATTGTATCATTCAGAAATGAATTATACATAGATTGGGAATATAACCATTCCTATTAAACATGGAAATAAAACTTTAAAGCTCAAAACAAGATCCTTTAACTCTTTTCCCCAAATCCCAAAAGATAGAGTTGAATGAAAAAGAATAAATAACCCAAAATCATCCACACATTTAACATCTAAATCCTCCATTGTTACCTTCCCAAGATATATCAACAAACTAATTAAATGAAGAATACATGAAACAACTCAAAGAAGATAAGGACCAGCTCAAAATTCATGCAAGAAATGAGTAAATTGGAAAAGAAGTTTTGTATGGTAGCTTTTGGAGGAATCCTCTCCATTCCTTGAGATCCATGGGATAAATTAAATGAAATTAATATTTATAGGTGCCACATAGTAGCCTTCTCATCAACCTTCACTTCCCACTCTTTGTTTCCCTCCAATGGATAACTCGACAGATACGAGCAATCAGAGTTATTAATTCAAATAATAAATTACATGAGTCGTGATTAGACCAAATCCCAATTAGATCAAACATTCTTAAGACCATTTGACTATATTTGATTTAGTATTAAATATTAACCAATCAAGGTATTAAAAAAATTTAAATTATTTAATCCAAATAAATATGAAAATATTAAGTAAGAACAAAGAATGCTTATTTCACTAAATCTAAAATTATTCTAGTATGAGAAGCTAAAACATATAGCCAATATTAGAATCCAATATTACTATTTTTGGATTCTAAAATGCCAAATACTAGAATTATCTGCACTCCAAAATTACACATATTGGATTTCAAAATTACACATATTGGATTCTAAAATCGCATATCAAGGAATCTAGAATCACATATATTGGAATCCAAAATCACCTATATTGGAATTAACTATACTCTAAAATCACATATATTGGAATCAGTTAATTCTCCTTCCATATTCCAATATATCTGGGCACGAATTAAATTTATGAATCTATGAAAAAATGTTTAATGATTTCAGAGAATCCAACATTGATATGAGAAACAATGCCTTGCAATCATTAGCCTGTATAGAACAGATACATGTTATGTTTTATAAGGGATAAAAGTTGCTAGGCTTAATGATTGCTTTGGAATAATGCTCTTATCAGTTTTAATATGTTTTTAAGATTAAACTATGTAAATTTTCATATTTCCAACACCGCTGGCCAAGTAGTCACTATGCTAATGAAATTCGTGAGATGTGATACACTTCCATATTTAATTACTATGGTTCCATTAAACCTTAGGGAAACCAGAGAATTACTGAAGATGTTATGAACAAAAATAATGATGGTGACGATTCAATTTAGGAGAATGTAATTGTTTAACCTGATTCTTAGAGCGTTTCTTGGAATATGAAGAAATAGATAAGGGTGAAAGGGCCAGGAGGAATACCTGTTAAAGCTAGTTGAAGGTTGTTGCGTGTGTATGACTTCTTGATCCACAACTAGTTGTGAGAGCTTCCTTTTGGCTAGGAGGAACTACTTAAAATAGACAACAAGACAACCAAATATAAGTTAAATAGTATATGTAGTGGACTGCCTAGTGTATGCTAGATCCGGGAAGTCTGATACTCCTTAGAAGGCTGTCAGTCCACTGTTGTAAACAAATTAATGTGAGAAATAAGGTAAATATTGTCCTACTGTAGTCAATATGATTTGGGAATCTCATATAAACACAATAAGCAAAATCTAATCTAATAGGATAGGTTAGGATCAGATCCAGAGGTCGGGTAAATAGTTCTTGGTTTATGCAGGTCTGATAGAGATCTGATGAAGGTCACAGGTAATTATAGGTAACTTAGGAGTAAGTAGGCTGTTGGTGTGTACTATGTCGATATACATAGAGACCGATGTTGGTCTAGTCCTGACCGATGCTAGTTAGTTGTAACTGATGGTGGTTACTGAAGGAAGACAGGGGTTAAGAACTGGGTGTTTGGGTCTGTTTTCTAAGTTGATGGGGAACTGGATGAGGTGTTTAGGAGGTGTGGGTAGGGATACATGTCAATGGGCAGGTCTATTGGGGTTTTGGTGAAGTTGGGAGGAGTTGATGGGTAAGTTGGTGAATGGTCGCAAAGGGATAGTATCAAGTAGCTAAATTGACATCAATATAGGCTCGACCAATGGTGGTTTAGGGAGACTGACGTCGGTGACTATGGGAAAGTGGGAGGTGTTGTATAATGGATTTTGGTTCTTATTTGTGATTGCATAAAGGGTTGGGTAGGTCGGAATGGAGTGTTGGATTGCTAGGATGGGGTTTTGAGGGGTTTTGGAAGAATTATATGGGGATAATTACCAAAGAGGACTTGCAAGTGGCTAGGAAAGTAATAGCTCATAGAAGAATCTAAATACTGAAAGTATTCAAACAAAATTGAACTAAATAGAGCAGTATACTTACTTGGAATTTGCCACCAGTCGACTGTGGGTGAAGAGTGGAGATGGTGGTGAGAGATTTCTTATGTGAAGGTCCACCAGTTAATGAGAGACTCTTGCTTAAGTTTCCTAGGATTTTCTCCTTGCTTGGTTGAATTAGTTCTTGATTTGGATGGATGTGGATGTCTAGGTGTGAATGGATGCTCGCTCTGATTGCATGCAAATGTGATTATTGCCTCTTTCTCTTAAAAATGTGCCAACCTTGAAATAAGGTTACTAAAGGGAATACAAGGGTAATCGATGATGGTTCCAGGCTGACCGGCATCAGTTTAGGGGTGACCAGTGTCGGTTCGGGTGGGATTTCCTAGGTTTACAAAAATGGGCAAATCTACTTGATTTCTTGGATCTTGTTAGTTTCTTTTCACGGATTAGAATAGAAGCTTCTTTTATAACGGGTGGGAATGTGGTTAGAGGGAATGTAGGCTTTGATTTTTAGGATTTAGTTAGGTATTAGTTAGTTATGGAAACATACTAAGAATATATTTGGGGTGAGGTGGTGGTGTGTGAATTACCTTAATTAGGATAATTAAATAATAAATATTGTGAGGATATGGATTAATTTAATTGAATTAATTAAATTAATATTAGTGCGGGGTGTAAGGGACCATGGTTAGGTGAGTGTGTTTGAGTTAGTTATTTGACGAGGGATCGAGGGGAGTGTGACCCAATTTTGGCATCTACATTTTGACCATTTTTTTTGCGTAGCTTGTATTGGTAAGTGACGCTGACAAAAATAAGATGTGGCTGCCCCATGTGTGGGTGAAGGTGATTCCCCTCAAACTAGGAACTAATGAGGTAGAAGGAAGAATTGGTGAGTGGTTTGATAAAAGGTGAATGTGATGAAGAGGAAGGTGGGAAACGGGGGTAAAGGGGTAAAGGTATAATCAGTTAATCTAGGTAATGGGTTAGGTTCAAAGGTAGTAATAATCAAACACACGCACATGTATAAACTACAACATGGTACCAGGTTGAAGAGCATGTAAACTCTACATTGTCTAAGGTCATAAGGTTTATCCAAATAAGGTTGAGGTGATTCTGATATACAAGGTATAGGATATGGTTAGGAAACACAACGTAGGTCAAGTGCAGGAAAGTTTAGGTATGTTATGGTACACCAAAGGTTGGGTTAGGATAAATGGTCATAACAAGAGGCAAGGTAAGATCATTAGGTCAAACAATACAGGTAACACTGTCACAAGGTATAGAGAGCACATGAGGTCATAGGTCATTAGCAATGCTCCAGATCCAAGTAGCTAAGTCACGGCACAAGTAGGGCCGAGGTATGGGTAAAATAACGAGTCTCCAAATGATGAAGAGGTTAGGTGGTAAATGATGAGGTCAGGAGGGTAAAGGGAAATGTCCAAGTTAGGTGTGGGTAAGGTAGAAAAGATTCAGGCTAGAAAATTAGGGGTAATGGGTAGTAAGAAGACGGAGCAGGATAACTGACAACGGTCATAATTAACCGATGTTGGTCACCATGAACTGACCACGGTAGGCTAGGGCATAGGACTGATGTCGATCAAGTTAAAACCATCATCAGTCAAGTTGGGAAGGCTATGAAAAGAAAAAGTGCCGCATGTTTTAAAATCATTTATCATTTACCACATAGGAGGAAATGACAAGAGAGAGATAAAGAGGTGGAGAGTGACCAAATGAAATATAGAGTTGAGTTGGAAAGCTGCAGAGTGAGTGATCATTGGTTGATAGGTGGGTCTATGAGCATGTTGATTTTATTGGGTAATTGATTTGATTTGATTGAGCCAACGGGAAATTGATGATGGCAGAGGCAAGAGAGGGATCAGGTGGACCTGCGCAATGGCCCTAGGTGCCACCACGCAGATGACAGCATGATGAGGTAATATCCAATTCATATTGTTGCTTGTTGTGAGTAGGTGGAGGATAGAAATTAGGTAGGAGGAAAGTGGTTTTTGCGGGGGGGAATATTAAAATTTAAATGTGGGGAATGTAATGAGAAAAGGGTAACAAGGGAGGGTAGATTTAGGTAAATGAGGGGTGGGAATAGGTATTGGGGAGACATTGCTAGGGAAAATGGGTAGAAAGGAGAAGTGTGGGTAGAAATAGGGTAGGGCATCATGGTTTTATCACCGTGACAGTGACCGATTTCGGTCTGCTATTAGCCAGAGTTAGTGGGTGAGGACCAGTATTGATCACAGATATGGTAACCAATGTCAGTTATCGTTAGACTGTGGTCGGTCGATGATGACTGATGCCGGTGAGTAGGCTAGAGAGGTAGGCCCACAAGGAGCTAAAATGGATGGGTTACAAACATATAAGTAGGGATAGGGAGAGTTAGGTAGGGGGAAGAGTTATGGGTATGGGTAGGTGGGTGAATAAGGAGGATCAGTGAGAGGGGAAAAATGTAAATAGGTGAGGGTCTAAAGCATGGGTAGATAGGTAAAATGAAAAAAGGTGAGGTTCCGAGGTGTGGGTAGATAGGTGGTATTGATTTAGGGAATATATATAGGTGAAAGCGTGATGTAATTAGGGGAAGTGGTAGAATGGGGTTGGTAAGGTTGTATGCAGGTATGGTCAAGTATTAATAATATGATTGGTTATATGCAGGATAGGGACCAGCTACGGATGAGGGATAGGGTACCTCCCTTGCTCATGGCGATACAGGGGAGAATGACATGTGAGGAGTGGAGCCATGTTGTAGATGTGGACCTGATTCAGGTTAGACGCTACTGGCACGTAGTCCGAGAGGTGAGTTTTATGGTTTCCCTCATCAATAGATGGGATTTGGTGACCACTACATTCCATTTACCGACGGGTGAGATCATGATCACCCTAGAGGATTTTTACAGGATCCTACGACTACTTATAGTAGGTACACAGCTTTACTCGATCTCCTTAGAGGCGTGCAAGGATTTATTGTTACTAGTGTTTCGAGAGGGGTTGGCATTTTTAGGATTCCACAATGCCAGTATGAGCTACGGGGTGATGTACCGAGCCTACCCCAAGGAGATGAGGCATATAGTGCTTCTGATGAATGCAATCTACTATTTTACAGTACTAGATGTAGAGGGTGGGAGATTCCCATGGTCACTGATGGAGGTCCTACACAACATGGTGGAGAGAAGGACTCATTTTTCATGGGAGCCTATATTCTTGGTACAACTATACAAGTAGTTGTGGGCTTATGGGTGACTATAGTGATTCAGCGTATGTTGCACATTCTTATTACAGTATTGGGCCTATGAGCACATTGTGTGTGTGTACCCGGTTGGTATGCCCAAAGCTGATGCATTCGAGCTAGGTTTTGTTCGAGTGGGCTATAGGCGATGGATGTCAGTTATGGGAGAGTGCCAAGAGGTGAGAGATACACATGATGTAGCCTATTACAGGTAATTACTGGAGGGGTTGTCTGGCATGGACATCATTTGGAGGCCATATGTGGGTTTCCCTTTATACAAGAAGATGGTGGTGGAGCTGGCTAGGTTACATATTTACAAGTGGATAGAGGGGTAGCGGGTAGGGGAGCATGAGATGATACACGTAGACCGGGTTAGACGGTATTTCAGTTTACCATAGGATATACCCCCTCCCTTACCATAATGTAGGAGAGATGATGTGGAGATGCCTATGTCTCCACCAAGACCTACAGTGCCGACTGGGTAGGAGGAGGAGTCATTCAATTGACAGATAGATGATGCCAGGGTGACACACAGGTATAGACAGTGGTGGGCTACACAGCTATGACTAGTACCGTCAAGGTCGGGGCAGACAAATTTAGCCACCATCACGGTTCAAAGAGATGCCCTACAGGGGTAGGTAGCAACCCTGGTGACCCATTTGGGCATAGTAAAGGGACATCTGATAGGGGCCTAGGCACACATTATGACTCTGTAGGTGCAGGTGGCCACTTTTCAGGCACAAGGAGTATAGGGACCAGTACCTGTACCGAGGAGAGAGGGAGAGGGTGGAGATGGAGATGGGGTGTAGGTAGCCACCCTACAGTCACAAGTGATAGGTTTTTAGGGCCAGTTAGCCATGGTGTAGGGATAGGTTACAGGTTTGCAGGGCCAGTTGGCTATTATACAGGCACAGATAGTAGCCCTTTAGGCCTAGGTAGAGGTACAGGGTCCGGGGCCAATGACACCACCATAGGGGCAAGGACAGGGTCCCATTATTTAGGAAGGAGCATGGTAGGGTCAGAGGTTGATGAAACCACCACATATAGTACTTGTAGCTAGATTGAGAGACACCATGGGTGAGGTGAGATACTACCAGGATCATTTGATGGTAGTGGGGATATATTTCTTATCATATGCCAAGCACAAAGCACAACAAGCCTCGAGTGAGAGGAGAAAATCTTGCACACATAGTTTGGAGATTACAGGGGGCCAGCAAGCCTAGATACCAGGTCAGGGTGAGGCCACTAGTGCACGGAGGCCAGCTCTAGAGGCAGGACCATCAGGATCTAGACCAAGGTGAGGCAGAGAGAGGTCAACCAAATGCCAGGCTAGAGGAGCGGAGGAGGAGACAGATGAAACAGGATTGGATATTAGATGGGGAGATGATCGAGCTCCATTTATGATTATTTTAATTTTTTTATCATATTTTTGACATATATACCAGCTTGCATGCCAAAGATAGTGAGGATGTACATGAGAGTTTTTGAAATTTTGTTATATATACTGGCCTGTGTGCCGAAGATATTTGAGAGTCATGTATATGGATACACATGTTTGGATGATTTATTTATAAATATGATGGTGATTATGACATGATGTATATATGGTTGTGTGTAACTTGCTATTATGATTGGTATATGTGATGAAAACCAAGTAGTGTAGGCATGATAGAGCTAGGTCATAGGCATGGATTGAGTCAAGTTGTTGTTTTGGGGATAGATGGAGTCAGGTCATAGGCATGGATTCAATCAAGTTTTTGTTTTAGGCATGGATGGAGTCAGATCATAGGCATGGATTTTTGTCAAGATTTTGGTTGAGGCATGGATTGAGTCAGGTCATAGACATGGATTGAGTCAGGTCATGGATTGAGTCATATTGACTTAGGTATGATGAATTTTAGGTTGGTTTAGGTATGGTTGAGTTGAGATTGGTTGATTTTGTAATTCATTAATTTGTACAATTAATGATGGTATGGGTCATGTTAAGATGTTTTATAGTAAAATTCATGATAACGGTAAACAAATGGTAGACATGATGAATGTATGAGTGATGATGATAAAGATGTGAAGCAATTGTTTTTTGTTTGGTTTAATTTCCAATTATTGATATAATAAGGAAACTAACTAGGGTAAAATGTGACTAGGAAAGGGGGGGAGGGAATTGGTTAGGGTAGAGAGTGGCCAAACTAACCTCCAAGGGCCCCATGCCCTTAGAGTGCTTCCTACATAGTCCTGGAAAATAGGAACCTCAGGATGATGTGGTTATCCCATAAGCTAGGGGAAAATGTGAGAAGGTAGGAGAATGGGTTGGTAGGTTATAGGCATGATTGAGTCTAGGTTTTGGTTAGGCATGGTTAAATTATGGGAACATTGGTATGGATGATTTTAAGTTGATTGTGGTGAAAGAGGAAAATTTCCCAGAGATAAGCATCGAGGGTCTAGTCCTATATAGGATGATCAATATGTAATGAAGAAGTTAAAAGATAAGAGGAGGTAAGAGAGCCACCTGATTGGCAAGGATCATAATGGGTGGATCATACCTTAGACAAGCTGACGAATGTAATACCCTAAAGACATTGCATGATTGATTATTCTAAAGGTGAAGAATATTCACATGATCACCAAAAGTCATGGTTCCAGCAGGTCCCTTGAGGCAGTAGGAAATGAATGTGAAAATGGTGAGAAGGTTAAAAATGGTTAGGTTATATGATATTAGGTAGCATGCCTTTTGGCAAGACATCGAAGATCATAATGAACAAGTCCATGATGAATTTTTTTTCTATTTTGACTTGTATTTGAGATAGACTGATCGATGCAAGAAGTCTATATGGGATGAGGAAATTAACTCCTTGAGGACTTCACAAAGCTGATCGATGTGGGATGCTTCGAATTTATTATTATTATTATTATTATGAAGTAGGCTTTACAAAGCTATCCTTCGAGGGAGAAGTCTATTTATAACAGTGATGCAGAGATAAAGATGTCCTTTTTGAGGGAGTCATCTTTTTATTGGAAGTTTGACTCAAGGAGTTGGATCCCATGTGGAATTTATGTGAGGGATTTTAAGTCATGAAAAAGACTAAGGTGAAGAATTAGATTCTTGTTCAAAAAGTAAGGTAAAACGACCATGGGATATCATCTAAAAGCAGACAAAAAGTATCCATGAGAATCATGCCATGTACAGAGCCATGGTACACATATTTAAGAGAGGGTAAAAGAGTGATGGGTATACACATGATTGTTGTTTAATCATTGGGGATGGCATAGTGAAAGGAGAGAAGTGAATAGCACTCAAGGGATGAGCATCAAAAGAGGTAGGAAAGGGGAGGTAGGACTTAAAGTCAACAATGGAATGGTGGAAGATGCAAGTCACTAAGGGGCTCAGGTTCAAGTTTATCATCAAATGAAGATAAATGATAATCACCTGATCCATAGGCATGAGTCACAATGTATGGTCCAAGCCAATTAGGATAAAATTTTCCCCGTTTACTTTTTTCTTATTTGGTTACATGTTGATTTTTCCTTCAGGATGAGATCACCTACTTGGAAGGTTCATTCATGAACACATTTGTCATAGGCACATTTGATAGGTTTTTGGTAAACTTGGAGATGGTTAAGAGCATTAAGATAGTGTTCATCTAATAACTCAAGTTGTGTTAAACAATCCTAGTGAAAGTCATCATCATTGATCATATCATGGAGAGTAATACGAAGGGATGGAATCTGTACTTTGAGAGGTAGAACAACCTCTATATCGTAGACCAGAGAAAAAGGAATAGCAGTAGTGGAAGTGTGAATACTAGTATGGTACGCCCACAAAGTGAAAGGAATGTGCGTATAACATTTCTTCCTAGTATAATTAACCACTTTCAAGAGAAATTTTTTTAGCATTTTATTAGTGGATTTTCCTTAGCCATTGGTTTGTAGGTAATAAGGTGATGAGAAACTTAGTTGAATACTGAAGGTGTCGCAAGGTTTTTGCAAGGTATTATTTTTGAATAGTTTTCCGTTATCAATGATGAGGCGATGAGGAATGCCAAAGAAAAAGATTATGTGATGATTTATGAACTCACATATTTTCTCAGCTTTTGTGGAGATGAGAGGTGTGGTTTCAACCCATTTGGTGTAATATTTGGTAGCAGTGTTTATCCATTGATGTCTATGGGAAGAATGGGGATTGATCTCTCTGACTAGATCCAAACCCCATTGAGAGAAGGGCCAAAGGTCACAGATGAATTGTAAGGCATGACTGGGTGTATGATGAAGATTGGCATGTTGTTAGAATTTTACATAACATTTAACGTAGTCACAAAAATCATGGTTAAGAGTCTAGGTGAAGAATACACTTAGCAACCACAAGAACACTAAAGTGACCTCCACATATGCCATCATGAACTTCCTTAATGGTATAGTTAACTTTAAAACTTGTAAGGCACCGTAAGAGAATACCATCAAAGTCGTGCTTATAGAGGAGGCCATCCATGATGACGTAATGAGAGACCCTTTTAAGAAAGGTGCATTTTCCATTACGAGTGAGGTCAGGAGGTAAGATGAAGAGGGAAAGATAGTCTGAGTATTATTTATACAAAAATTCACTAGGGTCGGGAGCAGCAGTTCTGATAGAGTAAAATTCATGAGGTAAAGAAGAAGGTGATTGGAGTCTTTATATGGTGACAAATGTTTTATAGTTAGTGGGCAAAGCAGGTATCTAAGAAGCCTAACAAGCCATGGTATCCACAATTTTTTTGGTAGAACGTGGGATGGTTTGAAGGGCGTAACGGTCAAAGGTGGTCAAAATTATGTCCACATGATGCTTATACTTTTGAATTATCTCATTACAACACTGGTATATACCATTGACTTGGTTTATGACCAATTGAGAATTAGCAAAGATGTTGATTGACTTGACATATAAGGAATAAACAACCTAGAGACCCAATATGAGTGCTTTGTATTCAGTAATAGTTTTTGTATAATCAAAATTGAGTTTGAAAGACAAAGGCATGGGTTCACCATCAAGCAGGATGAGGATAACACTAGCCCCACCCCCACGCTGACACTTGGAACCATTGAAGACGAGTGTCATTTGGTAAGTGTGTTCCTCCAGGGAAAGGGTAGTAATTGACTCATCTGGAAAGTCAAAGTTAGAGGGTTGATCCCCATAAATAGGTGAATCGGCTAATTGGTCAGTGATAGTGTGACCCTTGATGGAATTTTGATGGATGAATTCTAGGTCTAGGTCGGCCAGAAGCATAAGCCAACGTGTAACCCGTTGATTTTGGTAAGGTTTGGCATACATGGAGTGTAAGGGGTCGGTGTTGGTCACAACATAGGCTTTGTGGTTGAGTAGGTAATGGTGGAGCTTGGTGGTAGAAAAAACTAAGGCTAAGGAAAGTTTTTCAGCATGGGTGTATCAAATTTCATAGTCCATAAGAGTATGGATTATGTAATAAACTACCTTCTCCCTATGTTGTTCATCATGATGAGCGAGCATGGCCCCTAAGGAGTGATCAGTAGCAGAGATCTATAGGTAAAAGGGTTGATCATATTTAGGTGGAATGAGTATGGGTGGTTGGAGAAGGTATTGTTTTAAGGCCTCAAAAGCTTTGTGGCAGTCATCATCCTATTTAAAGGAGACATCCTTTTTGATAAGATGATGAAATGGCCAACACCGATCGGAAAGTTGCAAAATGAAACGATGAATAGACTACAACTTACCTTACAGGATATGGAGTTTCCATAGGCTAGTGGGCAGAGGCATTTCGAAAATCATCTTGACTTTAGCAAGGTCAACCTCTATACCACTTAAGGAAACAACAAATCCTAGGAGCTTTCCTAAGAGAACTACGAAGACACATTATTTGGGCTGAAGGTGAACACAATACTTAATGAGGTGGTCAAAGATGGTTTTTAGGATGGCAAGGTGCTTAGAACAACATTTAGATTTTGAAAGGAGATCGTTTATGTAATATTCCAATATACAGTGCATGATGTCACGGAAGATGTAAGTCATAGCCCACTGATATGTGGCACTAGAATTTTTAAGGCCAAAGTGCATGACTCGATAGCATAAGGTCCCCCAAGGGGTGATGAATTTGGTCTTGTGTTGATCCTCTAGGGAAATTAAGATTTGGTTATAACCTGAGAAACCATCCATGAGTGATAGCATCTCATGACCAGTAGTAAGATCAACCATTTGGTCAATACTGGGTAGAGGAAAGTCATCTTTGGGGCAAGCTAGGTTGAGGTCATGGAAATCTGTGCAAATGCAAAGCCCCCCTATCGTCTTAGTGATAGGGACAATGTTAGATATCCATCGGGGATATTCAATGGGTAAGATGAAGGAAAAAAAAAAAGAAGGCACTGAAGTTCTTATTTTACCAGAAGAGCAATGTGAGGGTGTATTTTCCTTAGATTTTGTTTGATGGGTTTGGCAACCGGAATGGTTATGATATTGTGGACCACTATGGTGGGGTCAATACCAGGCATGTCATCGTAAGACCAAGCAAAAGCATGGTTATGATTTTTGAGAAAAGAAGTGAGGGCTTCCTGTTCAACAATATTTAAAGATTGACCAATCTTTAGAATGTATGGGTCATCCTGAGTATGGATGTTGACTTCGATAGTAGATTCAATCAACATGGTTTGTGTCTTAGATGGTAACAATTGATGAATATAAGAGTCTTCTACACCAAGATATGTGAGTAGATATTCATCATTCTGACATTGAACGACATTAATAAAATGTGTATCATCATCAATCATTTCAGGATACAGAAAGGGAAGAGAAGAGGGAGCCTCGCCCTCACGTTGATAAGTCATAGGCCCCAAAGAAATGGTTTTTATTAAAAAAAAAATTAGGAGGAATGGATTCTAGATCCATTGACTCTATCGGTTAAGGTCGTGAAGAAGGTGGAGTAGGTGAAGAAGGTCGAAAAGGGTCGATATCCTCGATGATTTGAATGCAAGCCTTCTTGGTAGGTAGTTCAGAAAAGATGATACCACTACGGTCGTTATATTTGTGGGTCATACATGGAATAACAATGTGATGGCCTTACTCATAAAATCCAAAACCCAAACCCTTCCACACACATCGGTGTAAGAAGGTGTGGGAAAAGCAGTGATTGGTGAGTGACTAGAGGTCGATAGAAAAAGGGTGAGTTTGTGATGGTGGTTCAGGTGCATTAACGGAAGTATCAAGTCCCCCATAAGTGATATTGGTGCGAAGGTGGGGAGGACCATAAAGGAGATGCTCTCCTATGTGGTGATTGTAGTAAGGGTGTTGGTGAAGGCTTCCATACTCTTTTGGAGTAAGGAATGTGTTAACATTATATAGGAAATACTCCCCCAGAGTGAGGCATTGAAAAATTACTTCCAAGGGATCGGTGGTCAATATGTGGGTAGATGGGATAGACGATGTGTTAGATGTTAGATCGGTGGTGGAGGTAACTGATTGGGAGGCTGACGCCTCAGCCGCAGAGGTTGTGGAAGCAGTAGGAATGGAGGCTTTAGGTGTGGTTGAGGTAGTGGTGGCACTGGTGAGTGGAGGTGTAGGTGAAGAGGAAGTGGTCATTCATGTAGATGCCTTAATTGGTACAAGCATGTCATTGGGTTGGTAAAGCATGTTGCAAGTTTTGAAAGGTGATGGGTCAGCCAGAATGGTATAGGTGTGTCCTTCATGCTCAAACTTTACACAACGATGAAAATTGGAAGGAAAACAACCCATTACACAAATCCAGGGTCTACCAAGCAACATGTTATATTGAAATTCCCCCTCCAATACATAAAATAACTCTAGAATAGTATGGGGGCCCACATGAACATAGAGGATGATGGTGCTAAGTGTAGAAGTGATAGCCTCATTAAATGAACTCAACATGACTGGATGTTTATGCATGCAATTTTCGTGTATGCACATATGGTTGAATGCATGGGAGGATATGATGTTAATGCTAGCACCACTATCGATCATAACACATCGTACACATATATAAACAATATGGATGGAGATGAAAATGGTTGGATCAGGATCATCAGTTTGGTCTGGTGTGATCTCTTCATCTGAGAAGATGAGGGTGGTTGTTTGGTGAGTAGGTGGAGGTGTAGAAGAAGGTGGTAATTTGGTGAGAGAGGCTACATGACGAGCTATGATAATAGAGGCTATGTGTGTAGGGTCATTGGGTAAAACCTCAATAGACTAAAGAACTTCCGTGAGATATTGGTGATGGGATTTAGAGGTTTGGATGAGGTCATCTAGGGACATTTTGAGGGAGGATTGGTTTAATTTTTTATCATCAAGTGAGGTGTAACCCCATTAGAAATAGGATATGTGGGGCCGGGGATAATGACTTTAGGTGTGGGTGTAAATGGTATGTTCGGTATAGGGTTGGTTGGTGGGTCGGTTTCCTTTTCCTTTCCTTTTTCCTTCTGAGTGAAAGTAGCAACGTGGATCATGTTGATTTGAGGTGGGGAGGTAAATGAAGTAGGTGATCCATGAAAGGTGTAACAACAGGAAGGGCAGAAGGCAAGAGGTGGGAAGGATCCTTGTGAAATGAGTTGGGCACACTGACATTTGGGTGGAGGTTTTGTGAGTTCTCTGATGTGAACCATGTTAATTTTGAATCTTGGGTATGACTCTAAGAGTTGTGGGGGTGGAGATTTTGGTCGCTAAGTAGGAAATGAAGGAAGAATTGTGGAAATTGATGGTGGTGAAATGGGGTCCTCATCGAGAAGATCATCATCGTCAAAATTTTCTTCAGAGGACACAACTGGAGAAGAGTGACTTTCAAAGCCTTACAGTCCTCTACATTATTCCCTGACACACAATGGTAGGAAAAAAATTTGGTTTTGTAAAACCCTTTTGGTTTGGGTTTGAGTGGGTCGTAAGGTCTAAGAGGTGGTAATGTGATGACGGAAGTTTTGAGGAGATTTGTTAATATTTTGGCATAGGATCCCACTAGTGGATCACAATGGGAAGTGAATGTGGGTTTAGGTGCAGGTGCAACTGACTGTATGGGAAGAGTCTTTGCAAGAGGGGGAGTGGGTTGGGCTGATAAACTTGGTCTGTGGTGTGGTCTTAGGTGTTTGTCATGTCTGCTTGGTTAGGGGCATGGTAGATGAAATAGTAATAGAATGTGTGGTTGGTTTAACTACCTTATTGGAAGGTAATGTATTTTTTCCTTTAGGCTGCACCTTCTTGGGTAAATGTGATATGGGCACACGAGATGTAGAGGGAAAAGTGGATGGTGGAAGAGGGTGGCTTACTCGTGGTAGTAACCGAGGTGTCATGGAGGTAGATGGCGTAGCTTATGTAGGTGGTGTGAGGTAAAGGGAAGGAAGTGTCATGGGTAGTGAAGAATTTATTGATGGAATTGGAGGTATGGGTGGTAAAAAATGTTACAGGTGTGGATGGAGGTTATGTTGTGGTGAAATCACAGCACCCCTAGATGCACATCACGCTTCTCGGTTGATGTTTCAGGCATCCAGTGTGATTGCACAACATGGAAACCTCTCTCCAAGTGTGGGACTTGTGAAACTGAGAGAGGAATCTCCAAATTAAAGGTTGGTTCCTCAAACTACTCTGATTTAGATCTATATTTGCACAACTACAGAGGTTCAGATCCTAATCCTACTCTAAATTGCAAGGAGACAAGGATAGAGGTGCAAAAAATTAAAACTAACTAAAGATGGTGATGCACCAAAAGGAGTGGTGAATATTTTTGTCATGCAAATAGACACAAACCAAAGATTACAACATAAAAACATACACAGGCTGATAAGATATAATTTAGGATCTGAAATGAAGCAAATAATACAAATAAAGGACTGAAACCCATTCACAAAGCTTGCATTATCATTTGCAATGTCAAAACCACTGCATTACAACCTCAGAGTGGTAAAAAACTGTTACAGTCTTTAAAGAGGTCTGATTCTTGCCACAATCACTTGTTGGAGGTGAAAGAAGAAGATTGCTATGCCAAAAAGTGTTCCCCCCTTTAGAAATGAGCCAAATTTGGCTTTTACATTGCATGGGTCGAGCCCAGGAGAGAGAAAATGTACAAAACATGGGAGCCCATTCCTCATTGATTACAAATGCATTAAATCATCATGAAGGACCTTAAAAACCCATACCCTACCATTTTTGACCAAATTGGAGGAGAATGCAACCCATTCTATATTAAATTTGGTCCCTGAAATGTCACTTCTAGCCATGAACACACGTCAGAGCTGTTTCTTAACTTTCCCTCTCCAGAATGAACCAAAATTCAAGATTGATCTTGAAATCATGTAAATAATTTTATAAGCTTTCCAATGATATAAAGAACATGCAAATCCAAGCTCTAGATCGAAAGATATGGCGATATGAATATTTAGGGCACAAAACAGGCAAAAATGAGTTTTGAAATTTTTTCCCACTCTCCGCCACCTGGATGACACATGTCGGGCAATGATTGGATGAGAAATTCTCTCTCCTTCCCTTACCCGTGGGTTTTCCTTGAAAGTTTTGACTTTTTGTAATTTTGGAACATTTCCCATTTTTTCCCTGCGTCCCCGCCACTTGGGACACGTGGCATGATTTGGTTGGAGGACAGGGGCGCGGGGTTATCCTTTACCTTTTAGTTTTTGGCCAAAAATTTTGCCAAATTCTCTAATTCCTCCCTGAGCTCCACACTCCCCTTCTCCTTAGGACATGTGTCCTCTTTTTATTGGCTCGGGCCAATGCTTCAAACCTTGCCCTTTGAAATTTTGGACGTTTTCCCTTTTGACACGTGGTGTTTCCTGATTCATCCGCAGGTCTTTCGGATTTTCACGTCCCTCACGTCCCTTTGGCCCGGTTGTCCCGAACTGTCTAGAACAAATTCCTCTGATCTACCCGATTCAGGCTTCCCTGTCCCTCTTTGAGGTGAAGACATGTGGCGTGATTTGATTGGCTCTCGGCTCTTTCAGCTCCCCGTGTCCGTCGCGTACTTCTGGTCTAACTGTCCTGGACTGTCTAGGACAGATTCTTCTGAACCACCCGAAATGGGCTTCGTTGTCCATCTTTGCAGCTGCTTCACCTTTTCACGTCCTTCGCGTCCTTTCGACCCGGATGTCCCAACCTTATCTGCACAACAGTTAGTCGATTTTACTTTTACCTTTGGCCGGTTCGCCCTTTCGCGTCCCGCGCATCCCCATGGCCCAACTATCCCAAGTGCTGTCTGGGCCACCTGGACGCCTTTCGGCCGGTTCGCACCCCAACATCCCAAATATCCAAAGGACCACCTGGACTAGGACTTAGCCAATTTTCATGATTTTTTCTGGCCCAAGCTTGTTTTTTGCAACTTTTTCACCTTTTTTTAGAACTTGCTCTTTTCTCCTTGGATAGGAAAGTTGTCAAAAATCCGAGGGGACCCTAGAAATATGATTTTTTTCCTTGAATCAATCTATTTTCCTGGGACTTGAGTATTCTGATGCATGTTATCAAATTTACCTTGGGGGGTGAATTTTGGATAACAATTTGGCAACTCAGCGGGGTTACCTTCCTGCTAGGTAGAAGATACCAGTTGCCTGAAGCAATCCATTAGGCACGGAGTCATCAGATATTCTGTTTAGAACCCCAACTGACTTAGAATGTGTAAGGAGGAAGATGGAATATCACCTGATGGAAGCAAGGACTACAAAACATCTCCATGGATAGCAAGCTGTGCCAAAGCACTTAGGGAAAACAAGACTAACCTACAGCAAAACAATGTGCACAAGCACTTGGAGGAATGAAAATCTCATCTAATATTTACAAAGTAGTGAATTTCCATCTAGAAGCAACGCTTGAGATAGATTCCATTTACTAGAATCTGCAGTTCTTCACCATCCAATGAGGCCAATTGGAAAGCATTGTTGTTCTTGCACTTCGTGACCATGTATGGGCCACTCCAAATGGCATCAAATTTTGAATGCCTTCCCGGTTTTGCTCTATCCACATCCCATTTCAACACTAGATCTCCAACCTGAAAATATCTATCCTTGGCCTTCCTATCAAAGGTCTTCTTGATCAAAGCTTGATCCTTTTCCATTGCTTGCGATGCCTGATTTCTAATCTCATGCAGCTCCATCAACTCTGCATACCTCACCTCCATGGGCTCAAACTCTAGCAACTCCAGCTGCTTCATGAGTTCCAATGTTGGCAACTCAAGTGACATGGGCAAGATTGCTTCTCTTTCATAGACAAGTTTGAATGGAGAGTTACCTGTGGATCTTTTGGGAGTTATCCTATCAGCCCATAAGGCTGATTTCAGTTTGGTATGCCAAGACCTCTGATTCTTGTCAAGAGTCCTCCTAATGATCCTCAACAAGTTCTTGTTTATAGACTCATCCTGGCCATTACCTTGAGGGTAATAGTTTGATGAAGTGCTTAGGTACATACCGTTCTTGAGAGCCCACTCAATCACATTAGATCCAATGAATTCCAATGCATTATAAGAGATTATTGTAGTAGGTACACCAAATTTGGTTTTTATCCCCTCATAAAATTATAAGATGCTAGACTCATTTGCCTCTTTGAGTGCTACTGCTTCTGTCCATTTGGTGAAGTAGTCTGTGGCTGTCAAAATCCATTTGTGCCCTTGGCTTGAATTGGGATTAATGACTCCAATGAAGTCTAAACCCAATTGCATGAATGGCTGGTCAACTGAGATTGGATGTAATGGAAGGGCAGCAAGTCTCTCTTTTCCTGTGAAGAATGCATAATTCTTACACCTCTTGATCCATGCATAGCAATCACTGAAGATTTTAGGCCAATAATAACCAGCCTTCATGATTTTTAGAGCTATCACTCTTGGTGCAAAATGACCACCAGCTGGTCCACCATGAAACTCTTCCAACACCCTTTGAATCTGATTTGTGCTAATGCATCTCAGCAACACTCCATTTACATCTTTCTTGAACAAAACTCCATCAACAATGGCATACGGGACAGCCTGCAATCTGAAGTGTCTCCTTTGGGTCTTGTTCATCTCCGGAGGCCATAGGCCTCTGCCTAGGAAGTGTATAATGCCTTGGGTCTAGCAAGGAGTGGGGGAAAAATTGTCTTCTTCTTGATTGCCACTTGGCTCATGGCTGTTCTGGACTGTCAAAACAACCTCTTCTTCATTGCATACTTCTCTTTTCTTCCCCAAAACCAGCTGCTCACACAATCCTTTCCCTCTTACCAGCTTGGTGATCTTGATCTCAATGTCATACTCCATGAAACGGGTGATCCAACCTGCCCTTTTCTCATTCAAATCCTTGTTGAGGAGGAAGTCCTTAACCCCAGCATGTGAGACCAGCAACTGGATCTTGTTGTTTGAGATTAAATGCTTGAATTTCTTCAAGCTTATGATTACTGCAAGTACATGCTTCTCAATAAAAGAGTATCTCACCTCATAGTCATCTAGGCTCTAGCTGAAGAAGGCAATTGGCTGCTCATCATTATCCTTATTCTATTGTACCAAAATGGCAGAAATAGTGTCATTACCTCCAAATGCATAGAGGATGAAATCCTTGGAGAAGTCCAGGTTGATGAGAGTTGGTGCTTGAGAGATGGCTTCTTTGATTACTTCAAAACTCTCCTTGCCTTCTGCTGTCCACTTGAAAGCCATGCTCTTCTTTAACATTCTGGTGATGGGCTTGACAAGGGCTACAAAATCTAGGACAAACCTCCGAACAAAGTTTATCCTTCCCAAGAAACTTTGAAGGGCTTTCTTGTGGCTTGGCAATGGTAGTGCTCTTATGGCTTCAACCCTCTCTAGATCAATTGCTAATCCTTCTTTGGAGACAATATGGCCAAGGAGTTTTCCTTCATGTGTAAGAAAGATACACTTCTTAGGATTCATAGACACTCCAAATCTCCTGCACCTCGTGAAGACTTGCCTCAAATGATAGAGGTGGTCTGCTGCAGTTTTAGATAAAATAGTGATATCATCAAGGTAGATTAGCACCACATTATTAATCAAACCTTTGAATGCCATATTCATTGCCCTTTGGAAGGTAGCACTAGCGTTGGACAGCCCAAATGGAATTTTCCTATATGTAAAAGTTCCCCATTTGGTTGTGAAGGTTGTTTTGAACTGGTCCTCTTCCTTCACCATAATCTGATTATAGCCTAAGTAGCCATCAGGGAATGAGAACCTCTCGGAGCCAGCCACCACTTGCAAGATTTTCTCCATGGAAGGGAGTGGGTAATGGTCCTTGAGAGAGGCTCTATTCAAGTCTCTAAAGTCAACACACAATCTGATCTCTCCACTCTTCTTTTTGATTGGAACTAAGTTGGCAACCCAACTAGAAAGCTTGATTGGGAATATGATCCTTGACTCAATCAGCTTGTCCAATTCTTTCCTCATGAGAGGCTCCATGTGTGGATTGACTGGTCTTTGTTTCTACCTAACAGGCTTAGTATTTGGATCCAATTCAATGGTATGCTGAGCTCAGTTGGGATTGAAACCTTTCAAGTCTTCATAGCTCCAAGAAAACACATCAGGGAACTCTTCACACAACTGTATGAATTCATACCTTTCTTGTTCAATTGTCATCCTTCCAATTTGTAGTGGTTTGTTCTCTTTTACCAAGATGGATACTGAATCCTCTCTCTTGATCTGAATGTTTGCCTTTTCCTTTCTAAACTTATCATTAGGGTTAAAAATTGACTCCAAATTGATAAGTCCCTTGGGCAGCTTGTTAGTTCTCAGCTGTCCCACTTGGTCACCATACTGCTGTTCCAATTTTTCTTGATTCTTGGCTGAGAACTCAGCTTCTTCTTGCAAGAAATGGATGATTTGCTGGTCATTTTCAAACACTTGCCAGCTAACATTGTTATATGGCACTGAAGGCCTCACAATCATGTGGATGTTTGGTTGTACCTTGTCTTGTTGAATGCTTTCCACAATGTCAAAGGCTGCCCCTACTACTGCAAGCCTGTCAGCAGCTTGATTCTCTTTCCTAGGAATGGATTTGATGCCAAAACCCTCGAAATATTCTATGAGGTCCCACACCCTATTCTTGTAGCACCTGAGCAGATCATTCTTGGTAGCATGTTGTCCCTTGACCTTATTTACAATCAATTCACTGTCCCCAAAGACTTGCAAGTTCTTTATTTCCTTCTTTATTGCCCAATGCATCCCTTGCACCAAGGATTCATATTCAGTAGTGTTATTGGAGCATGCAAACTGAAATCTAAAAGCTGAATAGTACTGTATTCCTTGAGGTGAAACAAGCATAGCTCCACCTCCTGCACCTTGTCTACTCCTTGATCCATCAAAAAATAGCTGCCATACCTCATTGTCATCTTTGTGGTGTGGCTTGGTGATGCTAGGAATAGGCTGATTTTCTTCATGTATGCAATAGACTCCTAGCTCAGATTCTTCTATTTCTTGATAGGGATAAAAATCATGTATCTTGTTTTCCCATTCATCAAGAGTTAGATCCAGGATGCTTCCAACCTTGGTGTCAGCCTCATCAGTGCTTGGGTGATCTTCTTGATCAAATGCTGAGCAATTGGCATTGATTTGACTTGGAGTGTAAGGCTCAATGTGAAAGTTTGCAATAGGTTCAGACCTTATTGTGGCTTTGGTTCCATACCTCATTCTGAACAGCATGTGTGACCAATCAGTAGACAAATATCCCCTAATCTTGGCTGTGAAGTCCCTTGACAAGCTTAGGGTAAAGAGTGGTGGAAGGTCTATGATTGATACATCTTGTAAAACAACAACATTTGGACATGCATGCAAGGTAAGACTTAAGTTTCTAATCACCCCAACTGTTGTTACTGCTGTCCTATCCAGCTGCACTACCCCTTTGGATGTTGTTTCATACTGGAGCCCTAGCTGATCAGCTATTTGTTTAGGCATTACTAAGCTACTTGCCCCGGAGTCTATCATGAAATTGTGCACTAGTTGATTTCCAATGATTAATGAAACATAGAAAGGAGGGGGATTCAACATTTTACCTTGCTGTTGTCCATGATTTCCCTCAGGCTGGGTAGCATTTGTAAGCACTTTGTCTTGCATCTAAACTTGCTTATTCAAAGTTGGCCAGTCCTTCATGGCATCTTGCAGTAGATCTCTTTGGCCTGGGATAGATAGGGATTCCCACATTGATATATTAAAATTTGTCTTCTTCATCTGATCAATGATACTGAATGGTGATGAAGGATCTCTTTGTTGTCCCTTCGTTTGCACATTCACTCCTTGCATGTGGGCAGAAATAGCTAGTATTTGAGTTGGCCTAGGGGTTGTTCTTGGCTGCCCTTGTGCATTTACAACCGGATTTTGTTTTCCAAACACTTGTTGAGCCATGGGAGGTTGTGGATTGGTTGGGGCTAATGGATTTTCTTCACCCAAATTCCTCCTTTTTGACCTTGTGTTGGCTGCAACACCTTGAGAAACTACCTAGTTCATGCCACAAAAATCATCTGCTTGCCAATTTCCAATGTGGTGTCATTTGGGGCTGTTGCTGTTGGAATGTTTCTTGTTGTTGGTTGTTTCCTTGAATGCCCTCACCCTCCACACCAGTAGCTATCACCATTCGTGATTGATTCAAAGCACCATTGAAGCACATGGATTGGTTATGAGGCTCATTGCATGGAAAACACCAATCATACTCCTGGGCAATGTTGTTTTGTGTTGGCACCAATGCTTTAGAGGTAGATATGGTATTTGGATTATAGGGCTGAAATGGTCTATTGGCAGGAGGCCTTGTTTGATTCATATTTGCAACTGGATTAGGTGGCCTTTGTGGTTGGTATGGCTGCCTATTAGGCTGAGCTTGGGGTTGATAAGAAGGTCTAAAACCTTGTGCTTATTGCCTCTTGATAGTAACCAACTCATTGCCTAAGTTTTGCAATTACTTCATGACTTCTTGAAGCTCATTTGGGGCACTTGGAGATGAAGTGGAAGCTTCATTTGAACTCTGATTTCTAGGAGTAGGAGAAGGAGCCAAACTAGGTGCTTGATGGGTGTTTGGGCTCTCTAAACTTGGAAACAATGGCATGGGGGGTCTAGGGGCAAGTTTTCCAGCTTGGATGAAACAATTTTCAGCCCTAATGGAAATGCTATAAGACATAGGGATAGTTATGCCTCCCATGGACTGAATCAACATAGAAATATCAGAATTTAGAGCTTTGAGGTAGTAGAGAAAAGCACCTATTGTTGTTGGCCTGCCTGCCACTAGAATTCTCTCCCAAGTCTTTTGAAATCTGAAGTTGAAATTGGTCAGTTTCTCATTGGGAGCTCTCTTGATGGTTGTCATCTGCTCCAAAAGAGACAAGTTGTCTCCCTTTTCTCCAAATTGATCATGAAGTGCTATACATAGTTGATTACAATTTGTGATAGAACCAACTCCAAGGCTCCGAAACCATTGCAATGCTTTCCCCTTGAATGAAGATGCCAGTAACTTGATAGCCACTTGCATCTCATTCATTTCGTGGATTACACAAAGGTTAGCAATGTCTTTAACATGATCACCTGGAGTAGTCTGATTTTCTCCAGTGAAGTACGGAATGTTCTTCAAGGCTGTAATAGGAATTGGATGTTGTGCATTGAGGGAAAGTGGGCTGCTGCCTGTGAAGTTGACATAGGGGTTGTTTTGTGCCATTCTAATTGGTCTTAAAACCCTTGTTGACTGAATGAAAGGCCTACCAGGTGGAGGAGTTGAGAGAGTTCTGTTTGGTGGAGATGGAGACCTTTGAATCCTTCTTCATCTTTGCCTTCTTCTTGGAGATAATTGTAGGTATTCAAACAACACTTCTTCTTCTCCAACTCTTGACCTTGTGGTGATTCTTCTCATGAGTTTTCAGGCCTGCACTGCTGAAACCAGTTGATTCTTCCCTTTGGAGTCACCAGATATGCAAATAATAGCTCTTTTCAAGCAAGAAAATTGTAGCAGATGCACATCAACTTTTCTGCAATAAAAATGAGACCTCTAGTGTCCCACCGGATGTGCCAAAACTGTTGTGGCGAAATCATAGCACCCCTGGATGCACATTAGGCTTCTAGGTTGATGTTTCAGGCATCCAATGTGATTGCACAACATGGAAACCTCTCTCCAAGTGTGGGACTTGTGAAACTGAGAGAGGAATCTCCATATTAGAGGTTGGTTCCTCAAACTCCTCTGATTTAGATCTATATTTGCATAACTACAGAGGTTCATATCCTAATCCTACTCTAAATTGCAAGGAGACAGGGATAGAGGTGCAAAAAATTGAAACTAACTAAAGATGGTGATGCACCAAAAGGAGTGGTGAATATTTTTGTCATGCAAATAGACACAAACCAAAGATTACAACATGTCCCAAGTGCTGCCTGGGCCGCCTGGAGGCCTTTTGGCTGGTTCATGCCCCAATGTCCCAACTGTCCCAAGGACCGCCTGGACTAGGACTTAGCCAATTTTCATGATTTTTCTGGCCCAAGCTTGTTTTTTGTAACTTTTTCACCTTTTTTTAGAACTTGCTCTTTTCTCCTTGGACAGGAGAGTTAGAAAAAATACGAGGGGACCCTAGAAACATGATTTTTTGCCTTGAATCAATCTATTTTCCTGGGACTTGAGTATTCTGATGCATGTTATCAAATTTACCCTGGGGGTGAATTTTGGATAACAGGTTATGTTGAGCACTTGGGTATATTAGAGGTTTGTAACGTGAAAATGGGTTGCTAAATTTTTTTTACTGGTGGATGGGGATTTCTTAGCTAAGGTCAAGGGGTGAGGGTGATAAGGGCATGGTTCCCGAGGTTGGGGTATGAGATCTAGGAGATTTGTTCTTTTGTTTAGGGTCTAGGTTAAATTTTGTGTTAGTTTTGGAGAACATAGCTAAATCTAATTTGATGGGTGGATGAGTAAGGCTAGCCGTTATGATGACCCCTAAAGTAGTAATAGGTTTAGGAAATAAAGATGATGTAGGTGTGGGTTTTGGTGTAGATTAATTTTGGGTTATGGGTAGAGATGTGAGTTTAGCCATGAGTTGTTTCATGGGAGAATTTTTTATAGTTGTGGATGTGTTCAGTTCGGTCGGCTGAAATAATTTTGGATAGATATTGGAGGCATCAGTGAGTGACATCTGTATTTATGTTTAGATAGGAAGTAGAACACACCCCTAAAGTATGGCTCTATCCACATAATCTAGGTGATCAACTAACCGTGAGAATGACACTGTTGTGGGTGAGTTCGATGTGGATCCAATGGCGATTCCCGTAAAATGTGTTTTAGAAATAGGGAAATCACTAGCTTCAGCCTCTGTTGGTAAGAGAGCCAAAAGTAAGTCACCAAGATTGTGGGTGGTTGATGGAGAATGGTCACCTAGAGGCAACGTCATTTCTACTGGATCTTTTCTAGGTTGAGGAGATGATGAGTGCTCCTTTATGGGTGGAGGAGATGAACAAGTGTTTCCCATGGGTCAGAGAGGTACTACTAGTGATGGCTCCCTAGGTAGAGAAGCCAAAGGTGAAGTGGTCTCGATGTTAACAAAATATTCCTTCACAGGTGAAGGGTGTTCCTCTGTGGGTGGAGGAGTAGGTGAAGTTGGTTCATGCATAGGTGGAGGACTTCACGCTAGGATTTCTTAAATGGAAGGAATATGAGGTAATTGGGAAGCAACTAGTGCATAATTGAAAATAGCATGGAATTTGTGGGTATTGCCATCATTAGTTGAGGTATCCCCAATTTGGTCAAAAGAAGGGGCATGATTAGGAAATGGTTTCTTAAAAAAATTTAGGTTTTGGTTGGAAGGTGCATTTAGATTATCCAATACTAACTCGCTATTCTCGAGCATTTCCTAGAAAATGTTCTTGAAAGTGATGAAATTTCCATCATTATGACCTTTTACTTGATGATAGTTACATAAGTCATTCTCTTTGTACCACACAAGTGTGGGGTGAGTAGGATCAAAACCAATGTGTGGCTTTATAGAAGGAAGGGTGATGGCTCCAACTTTAATGAGCATTTCTAAAACAGAAGAATAAGGCTCCACAATTGGGGTGTATTTCCATTGTTCTCATCTGAATTGAAAATTATGTACAGAGGAAAGATTAGATGAGGGCTTAGCCTAATTTGATGGATGAGATGGACTGGCCTTGAGTACCAATGCGTTAGTTGTTCCCTTGGCTTTTGAATAATTATTGTATGGTTTCGAAGAAGAAGAGGTATCATTTGACTTAAATGTCACGTTCTTATTTCGTAGTTGAATTTTATTTTCTTCGATGGACCAAATCTCTAGCTTTTGTGCCATGGTAAATTCCTCATTGAAGGTTTAGAAAGTTTTCACTTGTATGGTTAGAAAAATATGTCTAGCACAAGCCCATGTGAAGAGCTCTATGAGTTCAGTTTGTGGTAATTAGAATGTGAGTTTATTGATCAAGCTACACCATCGAGTGACAAAATCTGTGATAGACCTGTCACCATATTGACATGTAGATTAAAGGTTAGTCATGGTAACCTTCTTAACAATGTTGATGGAAAAGTGATCCAAAAAGGCTTGGGCTACCTAATTAAATGAGTAGGTAGAATGTCTATGTAATCCACTATACCAATCTAACGTAGTCCCGGTCATCATGGGAAATCAGATAACACCCATGTTTGAAAGACCAAAAATGTTGTTGCGGGTCCTATTTCTTGTTGAAGCGGTTAAATTTAGGAATATCCTAATGTATGGGATATGGATGAATAGGAATGGATGGGTGTATGGGATCATTAAAAATTTAATCGTAGGTGAGAGTATTACATGAGCCAAAAAATGATGCCTCCAGTGTCTGCATCTTGTCCATCATTAACTTGATGAGGTCATTGGTAGGTGGTGATGGATGGGTACCTCTTATAGCGTAAGAGGGTTGATGTTGGACATATGATGGAGGTGGTATTCCAGTATATGGTGATGCCAAATAGGTAGGTTGAGAATGAGGGAGTGAGATAGGGGGAATGTACCCATAATGAATGATAGATGAAATGGGAGGCTACTAATAGTACGTATATGAAGGTGGAAGGGTCGAGGTGACCCTAGTAGAAATGGGGGCTAAGGACCGTGGAATAGAAAGGAAAATATTGTGAAATGGGGTAGAGGTCATCGACACCAGGGATGGTTGTGTTGTTATGGGTAAATGTGAGACAATAGGCACAGATGAGGTTACATTCTGGGTGGTTGATGAAGGTATAGTGGATGTTGCGGGTACAATAGATGTGACATATGTGGTGGTCCTATTAGGTATAGGTTCTAGCTGTGAAATGACTGGGGGTAAGGTGTGGGTAGTACAGAGCTAGAAGGGGCTGACATAGAAATAGGAATGAGTGTCAGGGGAATAGATATGAGCATGTTGTATATCAACTGACCCGAGGCATCTTGAGTGGATGAGTGGGAAAGATATAACTGTAAGGCGAAAGGGTTTTGTTCAAGGAGTTGTGCAAACTCCTCATCACCTATGGTGATGGTGATAGGTTGGGTAGGATCCATGGGTGATAGAATGGAAGGTGTTGAAGGAATAGGTGAGAGTGGTTGAAAACTAGAATGGAATATGAGGGTGTTTTCTTGGCTACAAGTCAGCACCATGTGAACAAGTGCTGATTTGGTAGGAATTATTTCTGTAAATGACACAAAAATATAAAATAAAATGGGAAAAATAGGAAATGGTAGGTGGATTGGGTAAAAATTTCAGCTGGAAAATTACATAGGCTAACCGATGTTGGTTAGGGTAAACCAATGTCAGTCACAGGTAGCTGCAGTCGGTCACTATGGAAAAATAACAGTTTTCCCAACAAGGTAAAAGACTGATAATCTACCAGGTAGATAAGTTGTAGGATGGATTTTATCAGGACATATAAGATGCTAATATTTACATAGACTCTAAACATAAAAGAAGATAAAGTAGATGTCCCTTTGGGAATGTTAACCAAAAAAATAGTAAATTGATGCCAATTCAATAAAACCAGTGACGGTCAAAGGGTAACCGGCAACGATCGCTAGACCGACACTGGTTACTGTGAAATTGAAACTAAGATAAAGAAAAAGGTGGTTGTGATTTAAAATCAAGTGTGGAATCAAACCTAGAACTTTTTTTAATGATAATAATGGGGTCCAGGAACACTCAGAAAAAGCTAGAATACACCAACTATGATGAGGCGCATATAAGGAGAAATAAAAAGATGAAGAACATGTCCTCTCACCTCAAAACACAAGCCAAGAAGAAACACTAAGAAAAATACGATCCTAAGAGTTCTCTTTCCTTTATGTTTGTTCAGCTTATGCTATTTAGAAGACTAACTCATGAACTTTAGAATAGAGTTTTTGGTGAGGAAGGCTTCCTGTGAAGAAGGAGATCTACAAGGAGATGTTTCAGGTTATGTTATGGCAGGGGTAGGATCTCTATTGAGATAATGACTTGACAAAAGTAACGAGCAAGGTGCAAACTGTACCCCAATTGTGTGATCACCTACAGCTTCTTCCAGGTGAGATGTTATTTAAGAATGTGTGTATTTTTCAGTTTTGTGACATTTGGTAAGACTCAGAGAGAGAGAAAGAGAAAGAAAGTGTTTTTATACAATTCAGTTGTCAACCATCGGCTCGGCATGACTTCTAGCATATAGGTTGCCCTCATTTAATGTGAGCTAATGTAGTAAAGTAGAATGAAATGTAGTTAATTTTAAGCCCAAATCAAAATATTGAATTCGATGACACAAAATATGAACAAGACAGAATATGATCTTTCATTAATGTAGTACAAATGAAATAGAAGAAGAGTTCTTTTTACATCAAAAAAACATGATTTCTTTGAGATGATAGAAAGAAGAGAAGATTCCAGGGGAGAAATTTAATGTGAAAACCTTTCAGAAAGGAAAAAACATACAAATTTTACGTAGAAATGAAGAAATGTAAGGAACCCTGAATGTGTCCCACCAGGTGTGCCAAAATGTTTCACCTGATTCTTAGAGCGTTTATTTGAATATGGAAAAATAGATAAGGGTGAAAGGGCTAGGAGAAATTCTTTTTGAACCTAGATGAAGGTTTTTGCGTGCGTATGACTTCTTGATCCACAGCTGATCATGAAATCTTCCTTATGGCTAAGAGGAACTACCTGAAATAGAAAACAACACCACCAAATAGAAGTTAAATAGTATATATAGTGGACTACCTAGCATATGCTAGATCCAAAAAGTATGATACTCCCTAGAAGGTTGTCAATCCACTATTGTAAAAAAATTAATGTGAGAAATAAGGTAAATATTGTCCTACTATAGTCAATATGATTTGGGCATCTCATATAAACACAATAAGAAAAATATAATCTAACAGGCTAGGTTGGGATCAGATCTAGAGGTCGGGTAAATAGTTCTGGGTTTCTGTAGGTCTAACAGAGATCTGATGAACGTCACAGGTAATTATAGGTAACTCTGGAGTAAGTAGGTTGTTGGTGTGTACTATGTTAACAGATACAGAGACCGATGCTGGTCTAGTCCTAACTGATGCCGATTAGTTGTAACCGATGGCAGTCACTGAAGGAATGACAGGGGTCAAGAACTATGGTTGGGTCTATTTTCCAGGTTGATGGGGAACTGGATGAGGTGTCTAGGAGGTGTGGGTAGGGATGCAGGTCAATGGGCAGGTCTAGTGGGGTTTTGGTGAAGTTGGGAGGAGTTGATGGGTAAGTTGGAGAATGGTAGCAAAGGGGTAGTATCAAGTAGGTAAATTGACGTCGATATAGGCTCGACTGTTAGTGGTTTAGAGACACCAACTTCAGTGACTGTGGGAAAGTGGGAGGTGTTGCAGAATGGATTTTAGATTTTCTTTGTGATTGCACAAAGGTTTAGGTAGGTCGGAATGGAGTGTTGGATCACTAGGATGAAGTTTTGAGGGGTTTTGGAAGAAGTATAGGGTGATAGTTTCCAAAGAGGACTTGTGAGTGGCTAGGAAAGCAATAGCTCACAGAAGAAGCTAAGTACTGAAAGTATTCAAACAAAATTGGACTGAATAGATCAATATACTTTCTTGGAATTCACCACCAGTCGAATGTGGGTGAAGAGTGGAGATGGTGGTGAGATATTTCTTGTGTGAAGGTCCACCAATTGATGGGAGACTCTTTTTTGAGCTTCCTTGGCTTTTCTCCTTGCTTGGTTGAATCAGATCTTGACTTGGATGGTTGTGGATGTCTGGATGTGAACAGATGCTCTCTCTGATTACATACAAATGTGATTATTCTCTCTTACTCTCATAAATGTGTCAACCTCGAAATAAGGTTACCTAAGGGAATAAAAGGGTAATTGACAATGGTTTTGGGTTGACCAACATCAGTTTAGGGGTGAATGATGTCAGTTAGGGCAGGATTTCCTAGGTTTACTAAAATGGGAAAATCTACTTGATTTGTTGGATCTTATTATTTTATTTTCATGGATTAGAAAAGAAGCTTCGTTTCTAACGGGTGGGAATGTGGTTAGAGGGAATGTAGTATTTGATTTTTAGGATTTAGTTAGGTCTTAGTTAGTTATGGAAACATACTAAGAATATATTTTTTGTAAGGTGGATAGGTGAGGTGTATAGGTGAGGTGGTGGTGTGGGAATTATCTTAATTAGGATAATTAAATAATAAATATTGTGAGGACATGGATTAATTTAATTGAATTAATTAAATTAATATTAGTGTGGGGTGTAAGGGGCCATGGTTAGGTGAGTGTGTTCGAGTTAGTTATTTGACGAGGGACCAAGGGGAGTGTGACCCAATTTTGTTGTCTACAGTAATTAACTTTAGAACCATTCGAGATATATTTTCATATTTAAAGTTAGATATTAAATTTACTTCATTTATTATGGTGTGATTGAATTTATGAAGATGTTATGAAGAAATTAGCAGAGGGCTATGATCCAGTGTAGGAGAATGTAATCAATTATAAAACCATACTAGATATTTTCATATTTAAATTTAGATATTAAATCAACTGTACGAGACATGTCATAAAAAATTCATATTCAAATATGGATATAAACTTATTTATAATTAACTGTAAAACTATCCCATATATATATATATATATATATATATATATATTAGTATTTAAATATATCTATGAAATAAATTTAAATTCCTTTAATAAAGGTAGAATTATAGTAAAAAAACTTGAAGAATAATTTGAATTTATAATGTAACTCTATTCCCAAAGACGGGCTTCCAAATCAACAATACAAAACATAGTAAATCTCTACTAAAAACAATCCCTATAATTTTTTTTGTGATCTAATATAATCTTGAACATCTTCAACGTCCTTCAATGGTTACAAAAAATGCCACAACACATCTAACAATTATTTATCTTTTGACTTAGTATCTATGTTAATTTTTTCACCAAATATGTAGTTCGCAACATCAATAAGCTTGTTTTTCTATGAATATTCATCTACAAGCACCGTATTTTTACAATTGTATGATGTATTAAACCATGACCAAACAGAGTTAAAATTCTTGATATATTGTAGTGCCCACTTCCCTTTGACACCTTTTAATACTGATCATGACACTGTTGACTATATTATGGAAATTATTATAATTTTGATTTAGTATGATGTTAGATATTTGATCATGGATTATTGTTGACTTTGATTCTTATATGATGCATGATGATTATTAGAGAAACTTTATATATCGATTTTGATATACTATTTGACATGGTTATATTATGGATGTTGTGTGGACTTGTAATATTTGGATATTTTGAGTAGACCTAGAAATGGAAAATTATTGGATGATGATATAGTTGTTGATAAAAATATAAATGATATTGTTAGATTTCTTTGATGTTGTTGTGATTCATATATCTAGATGATTTTGGGAATTATATTTATATTCATTTGGATGTTTTGATATGGCCACGAGGCTGAAGTAGGTATTTGTGTTTTGTAGGTTAAAATATCATAAAAAACATCAATGGATTGGAGACCAACCACTTTGGAATTCTAGATGAATTCAACAAGGTCACCATGACAATTGTATTTTTTTTGTGTGTGTTGTTTGTGTTAGGGATTCCCATTGGGGAGGATCACCTTTAAAATGTGACCAAGGGATTTTATGTTTTTATTTTATTTGGTCCCTTTTGTTTAAATTTTGCATTTGTTTTATGTGGTGCACTTACCCTTTCAGTATTTATTTAATGTGTTGTTAATATTGTGAGTAATCATATTGTTTAATTAATTAATTAAAAGATGTCATAAGAATGTAATTAATAGAGTTGTAAGAATGTGTAAGTGACCTTATAAGTGATGTGTAAGTTAACTTTTGAGTGTGAAACACTCCACCTTCTTGAAAATTAGAATTTGTCCTTGGAGGATGATTTTGGAGGCTTGTGGGACAAGTTAAACTTATCCCATACCTCTTAAATTTACATACCAACCTTGCCTATGGTTGGAGGGTTGAATTTATACCTTTTTATACATTTTTACAAGTCAAGTTGAATGTTGTAATTTCACTTTTCTTACATAATTTTATTTCATTCCTTAAGGGGCATGGGCTTGTTTGAGTGTGTAAGTAAATATGTCATATTATTCACCCACTTATTTGTTATGCTTTGGGGAATGAAGTTGATTTATGTGTTAGAGTTGAGGATGTGTGAAGTGGCATCCTACATGGATCCACCTCACCCTCTTCTCTTTCCTCTTGTATAAAATTCAAATTTCATGCCTTGTTTTGGGTTGCTTAATTTTTAGAGACTTCATTTTGGGGAAAATTTTCTTGTTGTTTTGGGAGCTCTTGCTTAGAGAAGTTTCTGGAAGATTTTTGCATGCTTATGCTTGGCTATTTTGGATTGCTTTAATTGGGATAAAACTTGTTGTTTTTGGAACTTGGAACAAATCCATCATGGAGAGGTAAGAGCTTGGCTCTTGAAATGCTTCTCTTTGGTTTATGAAAATGTTAATGTGTGAATTTTTTGGCTTGTTTGTGAGCTGTTGGGTAGATGGCCTAGGAATGGTGTAGGAGAAGACTATGGGGTTATTTTTTGGGAGGCACAAGTGTGTTTTAGGGAGGTATAAGGGTGGAGGGAGTTGGGATTTGGATTCCACCTTACAAAGAAATATATTGCATTTCTTTACTCGTTATGGGGTGCCATAAGAGGTTGGGGAGACATAAGAAAATTAGGAATAAGGGGTACTTGGGGGAGGCATAAGGAATGTAAGGGTTTTGATATACTATTTTTGGCGGTTTGTAACTTAGGTGGTGATACCCATTTCCCCCTTTTGGGAGGCATAGTAACATCCCCCATAGCTTCTTACTCCTTTGGTTTTCTTGATGAAGCCTTTGTATTGTTTGTCATGTTTTAATGTAGTTGTAAACTACATTTTGTTTTAGACTGTGTTTTATTGTGAAAATGCTACTTTTGTGTTTGTGAAAGCCTATTGTTGCCATGAGTTGGATCACATATTTTATTGCATTGTGGTTGGGGCTCGGGGGAAATGAAGAAGGATGGCTTCTCCTCTTCATTGGATGTCTTGGTTGGGTGGAGAGCGTTGCCTTTCCCCTACTCCTGTTGTGATCAAATTGGAAGAATGAGGAGTATGTATGTTGTTGTTCTGGAGCTGAGAAAAAACAGTTTGACAGTCCCTTGTGAAATGAAATCTCATTGTACCCTTTCCCACTTGAAGTGGATGAACTTTTAAATGTTTGTAATGGAAATATGTTTACTGATTGTAAGTTGTATATTGAAATGTAATTGAGTTATACTCTGTAATTTGTTTTGAAAAAAAAACAGTATTATTTTGTTCTGTATATAATATATGTTTTGGAAGGAATAAAAGAAGAAAGGTTGTAATGTTGCATTTTGGAATCAATAAACGATTGCAATACCTTTCTCAAATTGCATTGTTGTATTAAATCTGATCATTTCAATGTATTGAAATCTCTGTTTGAAAGGAAGAAATGCATGTGAGAAAAATATTGTATTTTGTCTTTTGGGAATGTGAACAATTTGAAACCAAAAATGTATTTCGATCTTAAACAGTTTGATTAAATCAACTAATGTGTTAGATTGGAATTGGAACGCATTTTAAATACTTGGAAGAAGAAAGTGGTAATTAGACCCTTTAAAATTTGATCCCTATTTTTTTATAATTTCAAACTGGCAATTATCTAAACCAAAAATGCACAGTTCGAACCTTGTAACAATAAAATAAAAAATTAAATGAGTAAATTGAAGTAGTATTCCCTAAATGAATTCAATTAGACAAAAACACTTAAAGGAAAAATTTCAAAACTTAGCCAAATTGGGCTCAACCGTTTTACAGTCATTTTACTGTCAAAATGGTAATTTTTTGAATTGGAATTCAATCAAACATATCTCCCTATAAAACATATCCTAATTCCTCCTAAGAAAAATTATCCATGTCTATTTGACATGTAGAGAGAGGAGGAAGACAAATTGAACAAATCTCACAAGTTAAATTTACCAGTTTGCACTGTAAAAGCCTGCAGGCCATTTTCTTAAAATTGACCCATTAAAATTTATCAAAATCAATGATCTCTTTGTAAAGAGGACGCCGATATATTTCAAGAAAGTCCTTGTTTTCCCAAAACTGAGCTCTCTATCAAAATTTATGGCCTTCTGAAGTTTTTCTTCCTTGGCATCAAAATTGGGAAAAATTTCCTTGGCAGGCCTGCAGACCCAAATTTTTCCCTTAGAGCTTGGGAAAAAAATTAGGAAATTTTTCCAAAGTTTCCCCACCACCTCACCACCCCTTATCCAATCAGAGGCTACCACATGGCACCATGAGGTGTCAGCGGTGGGACGGATCTCCTTTTAACTTAGCAATCCTAGAAAATTTTGGGAAAAAATTCCAAATTTTCCCCGCCGGCCCGCAACCAATCAGATGATGCCACATGGCATCACGAGGTGTTAGTGGTGGACCGAGTCCCATTTTCCTTTTTTTTATAGAAAATTTTGGGAAAATTTTCCATGTTTTCCCCGCCGTCCCGCTGCCCCGTAGCCAATCAAGAGCTGCCATGTGGCATGAGGAATCGGTGGAGGCACGGGTCAATGTTACCCTCTTAGCTCTTCGAAGCATTAAAAAAACTTCTCCCCACTGCCCCACTTTCCCCATGTTGGCTTGGGTAATGTCACATTTCCATTGTGGCTTGTGAACTTGCGGGCGCAATGTTGGCTTTTCACCCTTCACGAAAAATCTTCCCAAACGTCTCCTGCCACCCCGCTCTCCCCGCAGTGGCTTAAGAAGCACCATGTGTCCCTTGTGGACTTGTAGACTAGTGGGTGCGTAGGCGCAAAGTTATTTTTTACCCCGTGTAGGAAATTTTCCAAAATTCTCCCTGTGGCCCACCAACCTTCCCTTTGGGAAACTTTTCACCCCTGGGCCCACAGTCCCGCTCTTGGGGAAAATTTTCTCCCCAAGGCCCACCGACCAATAACTTGAGAAATATGAGGATTTAGGAGGACTTATTTATATCAATGGAAAGGTGAGAAAATTTCCTATCCAATGGGAATGATTTAGGGAATTTTTGAATGCGTTAAGTGTGATAAAAATAAATTTGAAACTTTAATCTTGTTAGAGAGTGGGTACGGTGAAGATTTACCCTCTGAAGCTTATTGAACCTTCTAACCCTAAATCTTGGACCTTATGACTGTTAATAATTATTAATAAAAGAAAAGTATGTACTAGTGGATTAGAATTGTTCTAGGAATTGTTAGTGATAGTTGTTGCCTTGTAACCTAGTTGTAGACTCTTTTAAAACTAAAAAATAAAAAATTATTCCATAATTTTCCCAACTAATCCTAGGTTGTTTCTTGGGTCTCAAGTGGGTTATTTTTAGCGGGCGTTCCATATATAATTTGGAATTCCAGAAACCTTTATAATCTGAGTGTTTGATCTCAACATAATCTTCATGTGTAAATATGAACTCGAAGCTTTCAATCTCCAAGCCAATGTTTTGAAGGAATGAAGGCGTCATGTTATCAACATTTGACTTTCTCGTCGATGTCCATATTTCTATTTTGAAATTTGTTTTGCACCGCTGCAAGAAATATTTAACATTAGGTCTGAGAAAATAAAATTGAGATGATGCCACCAAAAAAATTTAACTATTTAAATTTTGAAGCATCCATTTGGAGGGTGTGTACCAAAACACCATTTATATCAAATATGATCAGTTTAATTTTGCAAGTGTTCATATCTACAAATGAAAAAAAATGGTTGAGGGTGGTGAATCAATTGAAAAATAAAAACAAGTCCCTTTTGATATTTTTATATCAAAAATCAGATGGTTGTAGGTGGCAACGAAGGTAAAATATAAGGTTCTTCCTCATTTCTTATTATTATACTAGGAATTCTTTTTGTGCAAAATTTATTTGAATAGAATGTAATGTTTGAGTGTGATGAGTCTGTACATACCATATTGAATTTATTTCATTGCATTAGGAAGGGGTATACGTTTTCTAATATCAAAGCAAAAACTAGTATTTAAGCATGCTCGGAATTAATTTAAGAATACATAATTCATTAATCAAATTTGTTCAAAGATTTGTTACAATAAAGAATTTCTATTAATTCACATTTGTAACTTATACACTCACACTTTGAACTTATAATCAAGGAAAATTTAAATTCTCCCAACTTATAATCATACAATTATAATTTAAATAGTTACGCAGAACCAACACTAAAACATATGAATGTATTTTATTTACAATGTTAAGTTATATCATCACAATAACATTTTGAAATCAGAAATTTGTATATATCATTTACTCAATCCAAATATTTTATGCCCTCTACCACATTCAATCTCTTTGACACTATTAGAGATAAGTCTTTGTAAAAATTGGTCATCAACGACATATCTTTTGAGAAATTTTCTCCTTTGCTTGTCATTCTAATCATAAAATTTCCTCGAGGGTTTCCCTTTGCACCTAATGTAATACACATTGTGTATTCAAAATTGTAGGGATCATCATTTATACTCCAAACCTTTTCTAGATATTTTATTGCAATTCCATTGACTATATTGCAATGTTATTTTCCTCGGGTGAGTATCGGATTCAATTCATTTGATAATTTTTTATTGATGGCATTTGTCACCTTTTTAACATCAACAAAAGTGATTTTGTGTGGGAAGAATCCCATCTCAAATTTTTTGGATAATGACTTTATAAACTCTTTCAAGCCACCTCGCATGTTAATAGTCTCCTTATGGAACTTGAATGACATGTCCCTAGAGGGTGGTTAGTTTTTCTCATACAACAAGCCCTCCAAATCTAAAATAAGGAAGTAATTCTTGTGGTTAACTGCATGGGAGTAAATAATTTTGTTTAATCGGTCTCATATCAATTCTAACCAATGGAAAAGATTAAAATTTTAGATTGTGGTTAACACTTACCAATGGGCCTTGCATGTAGGATTGCATCTTCTTTACCCACAAGTGAATCCTTTGATGCAATATCTATTTCAAATAAACATCAATATATTAATTATTAATATAGCTCTTGTTATGGAAAATGAAAGTGTATTTGAAAAAAACATAGTGATCTATGTGGTAAAATGGTAAATTTAATATTAGCACTTTAGGTAGCTACCACTTACCGACTGAGCTTCCTGCTTGGATTGTATAGATCTTACTCGCTGCTGGTTTTTTTGATGCAAGATGTATTGTAAAAAATAGTAATAAAATCATAAATGATTTCATGCAATGGAAAATGATAGCATAATTGAAAAGCATATTGATCTTTGTGTTAATATGGTAAGTACAAATCAAAATGTTATATGTTTTTTGAATGAATTGTAGCAGTCGTTAGGGTTTTTTTATATCCATTTAACCATCCATTGGAGGACAACACTTTTGAGATATTGATGTTTATTTAGTGACCACTAAGATACTCCATCATTTTCTATAATAACATCAATTCTAATTTCAGTATCATTATGTTGATACTAATGGTTTATGCAAACAACCAACAACCTGGTAACTACAAACTATGTAGCATTGGATTCCACCATGAACTTTTGAAATAGGTTATTTGATAATTCCTTCTTTGAAAATGGTTTTGCTTCTAGAATTATCTGAAAATGTTTTCTATAAATTTCTAATCCTTATAAATGGTTGTGTTTAAAAATTCTCATGGCTAGCATACCTAGTTATGTATTCATATTCATGTTGGTTACCACCACACACTCCACTGTTACTTTCTCTGGTTGTTGGTTGTCTGCATAAACCATTGATTTTTTATATAAATTTGTGGGCCTTAGTAGTGGTTATTATTTATAAATAAAGACGACTAACATACCAGGATTTAATTGCATATTCATGTATGATGTAGTTGAGTTATCCTCATCTGTCGTTAGAGCTAGTGAGCATAGATTATTGTCAAAAAATGAAAACAATGGAAATGGAAAAAAAATCTCATTAAACATATTTATAAAATTATTGAAGGTCAATCACCATGTTGATTTGTTTGATTAGCGTCAAGTTGACAGGTTCATACATCAACTCCTATTGGTCTAAGAAATGTGTAGGTAGAGTTTTTTGGTTGAAATACATTTAACATAATCACAAGTTTGAGTTTTATTTTGATACAAAACTTTCTTCATAAGAGAATAGTAATGTTTCAAAAACATTTCTTGACTATGTGTCTCAACAATAAAAACAATAGATAGATCTCGATCCATTAATGCACATAGTGTGACATTATCACCGTAAAGCACTAATACTAAATAATTATGTGAACAACATCAAATGAACATCTTATACTAGAACTCATATGATCAGTCGCAAGGAAAAGGATGTTTGTTTCCTTTTAGCCCAATTTCGCTTGCAATTATCAATTATTGTGGAATTTTTTTCCATCCAATCCCTAGTTTCTTATTCTCTTTCATCATTTTTATCATCACATTTGTGCACTCTAGTTATTTTGTACATAAGATGTAAACTTTTAAACTACCCGCTGCTATCATAGAATCTATAACATCCATCCAGAATCAATTTTTCACTATCTTTAACCTTTTTCCATTTATTTTTTTACTATTTCTCTCAAAAAATTTTAATATTAAATTGGTATGAGAATAATAATAATACAATCCAGCAAACTGGTTCTAATAACTATTTACATTTCCATTATTACTTCAGAAGAAATATCACTAGATAAATTTAAAAAATCAGTGATAACACATTCTGCATTGAAAGGATAGGTAACAGGAATAACTACTAGAGTTGACGAAAAATGGAGCAAGTATGCACATTACCAAGTAAATTCTTTTGTGTCCTCCATCCTTGCCAGTATATTGTCTTCCATTGACACCACATAGTTGTCTAGTATTGTCTAAGCCTCGACGGGAAGAAATTATTCCACCACCTAGTACTTTTTTTGTTTAGCTTTTTTCCCCTGTGCGGGAATCAGATTTTCTCTTTCCTTTTCTCTCTTGTCCCAATAGTATAGACAACTAGCAAAAGTGTGATTCATGAAATTTAAATTTTTCAATTACATTAGATTCACTACAGGATGTCAATAGATCAATCTTTGGATTTTTTTCTTTAAAACATTGTAGAATGTTTTCTCTCATTTTTTTGTCTCCTTTTATTCTCTGGTAGTAAGAATCAAATGTCTATGTTATTACACCTATCTAAACATGGCTAGTTAACCAAACATCCCCTGATTGTACTTTATCTACTAATATTGATAGTTCTTTTTCATTCATTCCTCTAGTAGCCCTGAATCAATTATTTGTGAATCTTGTCAACGAATTAGGTTGAAAGTTATCCTAATTATCTTTAATAGGTGAACAAGGTAGGCCACAAGATCTAAACAACTCAAATTTTTTAGTCCATATATCATCCAACAATAATAGAAAATTCCATTTGTCATATAGATTGTTGGTTGTGTCCATTTTGAAAATCAAAATACGTTGATTCTCAAAGTTCTTCATTTTAAGGACAATCGTATGTTTTATCTTTTTATATAACGAAGATAAATGTTAATAAAAAATGTAATAAAATTAAAATAAATTACCCTCCACTCTTTTTTTTGTTTTTTTTCCAATCCAGGACATTGATGACATCCAATCAATTTCCAAACCGATCTATCTTTGTACAGGAAATCAATAAACTTGGTTTCTATACAAGTTATGTTCACTTCATTATGTTGTTTGAAAATATTAGTAATGGCTTAGTTAGTTGCATTTGTAAAAATAATGCAAGCCCTTCGAAAATGTAGCCTCTTATGTAAAGACTTGTAATTATCTGAGCCCAAAATCTTTTTTTGTGCACATATTGTATGTTAGTCATTAAGTATATAAAATATAATGTCATCCATTTCCAAGTATTTCAGATCTTTGAGTTCCATAACCTTATTCGTAGACTCCAAGAAGGGAGGAAGAATTGTGTCCCTCTATGTATGAATAACATTCATCAACATGGAGTGCATGAGAAGGTCAACATTATCATCATCTGCAAGATGATATTGATATTCTGGAGTTGTTACATGGCACTTGGAAACATGAATTGAAAATACTTCACCATTGAACAAAAATTAATCAAACTGCTTAATAGTTTAAGGTTCTATTTTCATGAATATAGTGGTTACTTTATTTATAAGTGAAGCTTATTTAGTATTCTATTTCAACCCTTGGACATTTGATCTAGATGGATCGAGTTCCAATTTAGCCAAATATGTTCTCCTCAACATAGTAAAAAACTTGACATGTTTAGGTGGTGAAATCGAATTTTTT
This sequence comes from Taxus chinensis, assembly GCA_019776745.2. Lineage (NCBI taxonomy): Eukaryota > Viridiplantae > Streptophyta > Pinopsida > Cupressales > Taxaceae > Taxus > Taxus chinensis. The sequence continues at coordinate 428,285,756 of CM034146.1, forward strand.
CTATTCAAAAAATGACAAATGGAAGAGGTTGTATCACCTCTATATAATTTTCTAAGTATTGCAAGAATACCACTATGATTTTCTTCTGCATTTGAACAACTAGTTTTTTCTTTATCTACTAAAAAACTCAAATCCCAACCATATATTGAAAAGTAACATTATGTTTTTTCTTATGAGGCCCTTATTTCCTATTTCTTGAATAAAGAAACATCCAACTCCATATCTAGAATAAGACACTTATTATTTTCATATTCAATGTGTTTGACTTAAACATGCAATGTAATCGAATCAACAAATGTAGAGGATATAACCATTATGAATTCCTCATGTCCATCATCTATAAAAAAACACAATCAGTTGTAGTAGTTGGCAAGGCCATGGATTTCAACTAACCATTCCTCATCTCTTTTCTTTCAGCACTCAGTATCTTCAATGAATGGAATCGTCGAGAATGGATTGCAAGCAATGGAAGACATTGCACCTATAATTAGAGTAGAATATATTAATAATTACTTCACATATGGAGTAATTTTTTCCCATTATATAATAATGAATGTAAGTATCAGCCTTTGCAATCACCAATCTACATAATACATTACTTTTTATCATTAGTGAGTAATCAACGTAAACATTAAAAACTGTTAGGCTTCGACCGATCATGATATCTAACCTTAAATTAGTTAATGTAAATTGTATTTTGTGGATCACATCATTAATACTAGAAACTATGCAAAATTGTACTTAACAATTAACATGCAACATATTTATGGAAGGATTATACATATTCTGAAAACCATCCACATTGCATAGATAGAAAGGAACGTTTGAAAACATAAATGTTAGCGAGAGAAAATATTTAAGTTGACATATGAATGGACAATTTTTAAAATTAATTGTTGGTAATTAACACCAATTGAATGGACTAGCATAAAGGCCATTAAGATTTAATTTTTCAAATTTTGAGTAGAGTGTGCAAGAAACAAAACACAATAATGGTTCCAACAGTCGCTAAGTAGAATTTGTTAAACATAAAAATGTTTAGTTGTCCCATAACACATTTTACAAAGAATAACGTAGTTCCTGCTAAGACCTAATGAGTTTTATTTGAAATCGAGCATTGGAGTATGTCATAATTCACATCCATTCATATCAAATAAAATGTTGTGTAGCCACAAAGATCCATTACTAATTGAAAGGAATGACATAAAGACCACTAGGATTTTTCGGTTCTTGATTTAAAAAGAGAGATAAAATAGAAAATCATTGTCTAGCCTATTGGCCTCTAGTTTCCCGACATTACCTCTTGTGGCTGTAACCACTATCTCTACACTTTTGAATAGATATTGTTTTTCAATTACTATAACTTTATCATATTAGTTGGACTATTCCTAACGGAGCCAATTTCTGCACTACAAACTCTTGGGAGGGATGAAGCCTTATATCATTCTCATAAGATATATTTTTTATGTCATCATATGCAATTAGGTTCTTATATTATAGAATGTGTAGATACCACTAAGTTGCATTACTAATTATAAGGAATAACATAGCAATGGTGGACTAGGCTCAAAGATCTCTCAATTTTAAAAAGGGAAATCTAATCTCCATTACTAGTTGAACAGAATAACATAGAGGACGACTAGGCTCAACATTTTTTTATTTGAAAATAGTTATATAGTAAAAAACAATGGTCTAGCTTAGTGTCCACTAAGCTCCTATGATTACCGATTTTCATTATAAGAACTATACATTTATATTTAGACCAATATTGTTTTTAAATGATATTAATTATATCGTATTGGTTGGACTTCGCACGTCAGACCCAATTGCAACACTACATTCCAACAAGACGGATAAAGACTTATATATATTTTATAAAATATATCTTTGTAAATTATAAGCCATATTCATTCGTATCAAAGAAAAATCCTAGCGATTGGTAGGCTTAACAATTTCTTAATTTCAAAATAAATATTGAATAACAAATCATGGTCTGGATTAGCATCCGATGTGATACTTTCATTACCTCTTGTCATAGCAATCACTAGTTGTACAAATTTAGATCAATTGTAATTTTCAATGACTATAATTGTATCAAATTAGCCACACGTTATTTGGTGGAGCCAATTTTTGCACTACTTTCCATCGAGAGGGATCAATAATTTCTGTTTGTATCAAAGACAATGCTTAGCAATTGCTAAGCTCCATTATTAGTTGAAAAGAATAATGTTATGGCCGATAGGCGCTACCATTTCTAAATTTGAGAATAGATATATAATAACAAACAATGGTCTAGCTTAGTGCCCATTGAGCTCCTATCATTACCATTTTTCATTATAATCACTATTTATTCAACTTTGGATGGTTAGATTTTTTCATTGATTGTAAGTGTAACATATTGGGTAGACTTCACATGGTGGACCCAAATTGTGAACTACATTCCATCGAGAGGCATCAAGTCTTATTTATTTATCCTAAGATATATATTTGAAAATTTTAATCCATATTCGTTCGTATCAGAGAAAAAGGGTATCAACCACTAGGCTCAACAATTTCTTAATTTCAAAATAGCCATTGAATAATAAATCATGGTCTAGCTTAGCGAATGCTATGATCATATCATTACCTCTTGTCATAGAAATCACTATTTGTACAAGTTTAGATCAATTGAAATTGTCAATTATTATAATGTTATCAAATTTTCCACACGTCACCTAGTGGAACCAATTCTTGCAATGCTTTCCATCGAGAGGTATCAAGAATTTCTATTCTTATTAAAGAAAATGCTTAGCGAATGCCAGTCTTCATTACTAGTTGAAATGAATAACGTAGTAGCCGTTAGGCTCAACAATTATAAATTTGAGAATAACTATATAATAACAAAAAGTGGTCTATCTTAGCGGCCGCTAGGCTCCTATCATTACCATTTTTCATTATAATCACTATCTATTTTTCTTCTTTAGATTGATATTGTATCGTATTTTTCATGGAAGACCCAATTGCTACAATTCATTCTATCGAGAGGACTCAAGACTTATTTATTTATTCTAAGATATATCTTCATAAATTATAATCCATATTCGTTCATCTGAAAGAAAAATCCTAGCAACCACTAGGTTCAACAATTTCTCAATTTCCAAGTAGCTATTGATTAACAACTCATGGTCTAGCTTAGAGGCATCTAGGATCCTTTCATTACCTCTTCTCGTAGTAATCACTATCTTTACATATTTATATCGATTGTAATTTGCAATGATTATAATTATATCAAATTGGCCACACATTACCTGGTGGATCCAATTATTGCACTACATTCCATCGAGAGGGATCAATACGTTCATCTCATATCAAATAAAATGTTTAGAGACCACTAAGCTCCATTACTAGTTGAAAGAAATAATATAGTGGCCACTAGGCTCAATAGTTTCTCATTTGTGAATAGCTATATAATAACAAATAATGGTCTAGCTTAACAGAGGTTGGGCTCATATCATTATCGCTTGTCATTGTAATCACTATTTTTTCTACTTTGGATCGATAGTGTTTTTCATTTATTATAATTGTATCATTTTCGACGGACTTTACATGGCAACCCCAACTAGTGCACTACATATTTATCTTGTATAAGATATATCTTTATTTATAGGAATCCATATATACCCCTGAGAGTAAGTGATATTTTTTTTATTTTTGATAAGATAAATCATTGCAACATATAATTCACATCGGTTCTTATCAAATAAAATGCATAATGACTGCTAAACTACTTTATTTATTGATTGAAATGACATAGGGTCCACTGGGCACAATAATTACTTAATTTAGAAATAGTGATATAATAACAAGTCATGATATAGTTTAGTGGCCGCTAGCTATATACCAATACTTCTTGTCATTGTAAACACTATCTTTATAGCTTTGAGGCGCTACTGTTTTTCATTTTTTAATGCAAAAAACACCTTTTGGGATTTTAGAATTTTCATGCCACGTGTCGTCGTTTTACTGGTAGCTATTTATATAATAATATCACATTTTTATATAGTTTTTAATTTTTTTATAATCAATTTTAGATTTATAATTCGTAATAAATGTATCAATTATAATGTTTTCTAATTATTGGGTTCAAAACATGCCACGTGCCATAAAGTAATTGGATAATTATTTTTCATTAGCGCACTACATCTAACATTGTCTAGGTCAACTTTGATAAAAAGTAAAAATAAATGTGCCTATACATTCATACAATAATTTCTTTTGTTTTATTATAATATTATATGTTTTTATTACATTTTAACTATTTTAAGCTATAGCCAATAATTAAAGGTTTTATTTTCAATATTGTTTATTTTTTTGATATCCCACACCTTTTCTTAATGAGTGGTAAATTCAAATTTTGAATTGTGAATTCCCCCGCATTTTTTAGAATTTGAAATTTCAATATTAACACAAATTTCCCCACTCTATTTTTCAAATTTCCATATCCTACACTTTTTATATTTTCAAAATTTCCAACATGGATTGTGCTGGTAAAAAATATTAAATACCCTGGAGAACTAGTTTTTAGGGTTTTTTTTTTTTCGGTCTTTTAGAACAACTCCTCGTGAAATCATAGAACAATATAAGTAAGCCAAATTTTGCAGGGCCAAATGCAAGAATCTCGATCATTTTTTCCAGGGAATAATTAGGTAGTAATTATAATCTCATTAATGGTTTAACAAAAATGGAAGAATTATGCAGTAACAAAAAGGGTGCACACACATTGGGGACGTAAACAGGGTTACGGGAAAATAGTGCAGATAGTTAATTCGATGTAGTAGACGATGGTTTGAAAAGCATCATCAAGCATGGAATAATCTCAAATCTAAATCAAGTATTTATCAAAAACGTATATTATACTAAATGTGCACCTTTTTTTATTATATGTTTGTTCATTCATTCTGTCTTTGACCAAGATCCTATCTTTTTCACGTCAATTCCATCCCTGATTTTCCCTACAAAAACATGCTACACTGTGTCGAGATCTTTACTTACTAGTTCCTTCTTATCATTTTTTCAAACCTCCTTGTGCTTACTATTTCATGTCTTTTCACGTCATTCCATCCCTGCTTTTCCTACGAAAATGTGCTTCTGTGGCCCAGCTCTTGCTTACCGGTTCCTTCTGATCATTTTTTCACACCACCTTGTTCTTCGAGAAAATAAGGAATCTTTTGTACCCCAAACTAAAGAAAATTTAATCCCTTTTCAGGCTCTGCTTTTTATTTCATTTGAACACTTTCAAGATATCCTTCCAATCTATGTCCCCCTCTGGATTTGTTATGTCCTAATAATGATGGTCAGTCGCATAATCACTAGGTTTTTGAAATTGTAATGTTTAGCGAGACTCAAAATATTATTTTAAGTATCCGTTACGTCTACCTTATTTTCCTTTTAATATGATGATAGAAACAACATGAGGTAAATATCTCATTGTACATTTTTTATATGGTTTCCACATCAACTTTGTGAGAAGATATTTGAGGTTAAAAAAATGGTTTAAAACTATAAAATCATATTAAGTTTTCAATTGTGAGATAATTTTTTGTGCAATGGAAGGTAAACATATTATATATACACCTAAATTTTATATATTAAATATTTTAATCACTATGTATTTAAATTTATATGTTAAATATTTTATATCATTATGTAAATGTATTTAGTCACGACGATATAATTCTTTTAAAAAAATATTATCAGTAGGCCACATATTATTAGCGGAAGATAGAGTGTTGGCATATATATTAATTCATTAGGGTTGCTATGGAAGGCCACAATATTATTAGTCTCTATGGAAAGGCCACAAACTAATATGTTGAACATTAGGGTTGCTAGCAATTAACACATTAATAAATTATATTCTTAGTGTAGCGTCCTCTAGGTTATGCTATAACATATTATTTGGATATTAGTTTTCGCTAGGATTACAAAAAAAAAGAAAGCTATTAAAAGATATTGCGACCGCTAGGATCTATTGCCAAGCATAATGGACCATATATGTATAACACAATACCATTTTGTAAGCGATGGTTGTGAATCTAGATATTTCAGATAGGTATACTCAATAACAGATATTTGGAGCTTAGCATTTGTTATGTCACTAGGGTTTATAAACTAAAGTAAAAAGAATAAAACAATTTTGACCAGATTTAACATTTTAAATGAAATTTATTTGAGCTTAGCTGTCGCTAGCCTTTACAACAATGTAATAATTTAATCTTAATGTTCGTTATGATTTAACCCATAATATTTGGGGCATAGCGGTCGCAAGAATTTAACACATTAAATTAAGATTCCAGGAGGCTAGTATCCTCTAGAATAAGCATACTCATAGTGTTTGCAAGTTGTCGGTGGTATGCTTTAACAAATCAAATTAACAAATTTTGAGGTACATGGCATCTAGTTGCTTCCACAATAGAATATTTCGAGCTTAGATGTCTCGAGCATTTAACAAGATGAAGAATGAAATTTTTAGCTTAGCATTTGCTAGCTTATGTTGCAACATATTATTTGAAGATATGTTGTTGCTAGGATTCAACGAAAAACATGTTAGATATTGTGATCTTAGTGGCGCTAGGTTATATACCAAAAGCATTTTATGAGCTTAGCGATCAGTACTCTATAATGGATATTTTGAACTCTTAGGCTTCTAGGACACTGCCACTTTGTAATATTCAGAACATAGCGGTCACTAGGATTTTTAAAAAGTAAATAAATATATTTTGAGTCTAGCACCCAATAGGTATTTCCACAACATATTATTTGGAGCTTAGCGGCCGCTAGGGTTTCACAAACTAAAGTAAGGTAGTATGAAATTAGCAGTCGCTACTAAATACTTTCACATAATATTATTTAAAACAATGCTTTCGATGGGATTTAACATTTTAAATGAAATTGATTTGAGCTTAGCGGTTGCTATCCTTTACAATGATGTAATAATTTAAGCTTAGCGCTCATTAAGGATTTAACCCCTAATATTTGGGGCATAGCGGTTGTAAGAATTTAACACATTAAATTAATATCCAAGGAGGACTAATCTGCTAGAATATACATACTCATTAGTGTTTGCAAGTTGTCGTTGATATGCTTTAACAACTCAAATTAACAAATTTTGAGCTACATGACATCTAGTTCTTCTACAATAGAATATTTTGAGCTTAGATGTCTTGAGAATTTAACAAGATGAAGATTAAATTTTTTATCTTTGTTCCCACTAGCTTATGTTGCAACATATTATTTGAAGATATGTTGTCGTTAGGATTCAACAAAAAAACATGTAAGATATTGTGATCTTAGCCGCCGCTAGGTTATGAGTCAAAAACATTTTCTGAGCTTAGCGATCGGTACTCAATAATGGATATTTTGAACTCTTAGGCCACTAGGACACTGCCACATCATAATATTCGTAACATAGCGGTTGTTAGGATTTAACAAAATAAAGAAAGATATTGTGAGTCTAGCGTTTGATAGGTATTTCTGTAACATATTATTTGGAACTTAGCGGTCGCTAGGGTTGCACAAACTAAAGTAAGGTAGTATGAAATTAGCTTCCATTATGTACTGCCACAACATAATATTTAAAACAACACTTTCGACCAGATTTAACATTTTAAATGAAATTGATTTGAGCTTAGCGGTCGCTAGCCTTTAAAAGATGTAATAATTTAATCTTAGTGCTCGTTAATATTTAACCCATAATATTTGGTACATAGCGGTCACAAGAATTTAACACATTAAATTAAGATTTCAGGAGGCTAGCATCCACTAGAATATGCATACTCATAGTGTTTTCAAGTTATCGCGTAGATATGCTTTAACAAATCAAATTAACATATTTTGAGCTACATGGTATCTAGTTGCTTCCACAATAGAATATTTTGAGCTTAGATGTCTCAAGCATTTAACAAGATGAAGAATGAAATTTTTATCTTAGCACCCGCTAGCTTATGTTACAACATATTATTTGAAGATATGTTGTCGCTAGGATTCAACAAAAATTATGTAAGATATTGTTACCTTAGCATCCGATAGGTTATGTGTCAAAAAAAAATTGAGCTTAGCGATTGGTACTCAATAATGGATATTTTGAACTCTTAGGCCACTAGGTTACAGCCACATTGTAATATTCGTAACATAACGGTCACTAAGATTTAACAAAATAAAGAAATATATTATGATTCTAGCATCCGATAGGTATTTCCACAACATATTATTTGCAGCTTAGTGGTCACTAGGGTTGCACAAACTAAAGTAAGGTAGTAGAAATTACCGGTCGTTATGTACTGCCACAACATAATATTTAAAACAATGCTTTCAACTGGATTTAAAATTTTAAATGAAATTTATTTGAGATTAGAGGCCACTAGCCATTACAAAGATGTAATAATTTAAGCTTAGTGCTCATTAAGATTTAACCCCATAATATTCGTATTAGAGCGGTCAAAAGGATTTAACAAATTAAATAAAGATTATAGAGGCTAGTGTCTTCTAGAATATACATACTCATAATTTTTACAACTTGTCAGTAGTATGCTTTAAAAAATCAAATTAACAAGATGAATAATGAAATTTTTATCTTAGCATCTACTAGCTTATGTTGCAAAATTTTATTTGAAGATATGTTATTGCTAGGATTCAACAAAAAACAAGATATTGTGAGCTTAACGGCCCCTAGGTTATGCCTCAAGAACATTTTATGATCTTAAAAATTGGTTATCAATCATGGATATCATGAATTTATATGTTGCTAAGACACTACCACATCATAATATTTGGAACATAGCGACTGTTGGGATTTAACAAAATAAAGAAATATATTTCAAGTCTAGTGTCCATTAGGTATTGTTGCAACATATTATTTTTAAATTAGAAATCGGTGCTTGATAATGGATATTTTGAACTCTTATGCCTCGATGACACTACCACATCGTAATAGTATAAAATTGCAAGCTTAGCAACTAGTAGGTTAGCCTAAAAAAATATATGAGCTTAGCAATCGGTACTCAACAACAGATATTTTGGACTCTTAGGCCGCTAAGTCACTACCACTATTGTAAATTTCCATCTTTGATGTCGCTAGCATTTAACAAGTCAAAAAATGAATTTTTTGGATTAGCATTCACTAGCTTATGTTGCAACATATTTTTTTAAGATTTGGTGTCACCATGATTTAGCAAAAAAACATGTAAGATATTGCAAGCTTAGTTATAGGTACTCATTTATGAATATTTGAGCATAATATGTGCTAGTTTATCCCGCAGTGATATATTTGGAGCTTAGCATATCAAAACAACAAATTCATCTTTATTTGAGTTTATCATTTGGAATATATACATGAACATTCAATCAATTAAAAATATTCATCTATTAACATGTCATACATATTACATTTCTTACCCACCTATCTCAAATACTACAATTTATTATTCACTTTGGTTCTTCCTTAACTATGGGTTGTTGTTGAACTGAGCTTGTGGACACAGTTGCTTCTTGGGTTTGTTGCTCTCATTTATGACTTATTTCCTTATCTCATTTTTGTGCCTCCTCAATAGCTATTTTACAAATATGAGAATCTCTGGATATATTTTTCATGTCAAAAATTGGGCTTCTATATAGCACAGTGGACTTGTCAAGAAAATCCTTTTGACTACCAATTTCCTTTTTGGAAATTTCCTTTAGATTCTCTATTTTCTGTATTTTTTCCCTTATTTTGGAAATAATCTCAATGAGATGTGAAGTTTCTCCTTCATTTTCCTCATTTATTCTCCTTTGAAAATTAACCAATAATTGCTTAAGTGATGTGGTGAAATATTCATCGGAAACCAATTCATGGTTTCCGTTAAATACTACCATGAACGAAGCTTCTATGAAAACATGATTTCCTCTAGAAATAATGTCATAAAACTACAAAGAAACTATTCTTAATTGTTCATTCCATTCCCTTAGTCTTTCCTTTCTATAATTAGCATGTGTCTGGCATTTACCAATATCGTCCATGGTCATAATTGAAGGGTCTTTACAAATTCATTTTTTAATGGCCTACCCCATCTGCATTAACGTTTTCTATAATGATTTCATCCATGTAATTATTTTTTCATTATTCATCAATGACGGTTATCCCTAAACCTTTTCACAGATTTATTCCTTGATATTATTGTACAAGCCATTAAATTCCTCTTCTACATCAGAAACTGTGTTAGGAGTAACTTTGGCCTTTAATTGAGTTCCAAACTCTTTATTTCTAGCACGTACTCCCCTCACTACTTCTACAGCTACCTCATTTATATCCCTTATCAAGGATTCTAGATCTTCCTCATATTGCACCACTTGGGAGCCTTTGGATTTCCTTTTCTTTGTAAGAGTGAAGAGGTCTTCTGAAGTTTTGTGCCAAACAATGGCTTGTTATGTTGACATATTATTTTTTGTTAACCTTTTCAAGGTTCACGCCATTGAATTTAATTCAATGTTCACTAAGGTATCTTCTTATGCCTCCCAATCTGGATGTTCTTTGTAGGAAATTATGAATTTATCTACCCAATCTTGTATGGCTTCATGTGAAGTGGAGGGAGAAGATTGAGAGGGTTGTACCGGGGCTTCATTGGCTGGAATTTCATTTTGTGTAGTCTCCTCTTCTTCACTTGATGAAGTTAAGGCATATGCAAAAAAAATTGGGGCTTTATTTGGTTCAAATAATACTTCTTGAAAATTAGATCGCAATTCATTTGGTGGAGATAAGGGAGCACATGGATTTTGTGAATGTTCTTAATATAAATATTATTTTCTCTTCATAGCATCCTTTTTAATAATTTCTCTCAGAGGTGGAACCACCCCTGTCTCCTTCATATTCTTCTTAACAAGGCTATCTTTTGTTTGGGTAATCCATACCCAGTCATTATCATCATGCATGTGAGCATAAAATATATTTAACTATCCTTTAAGAAAATTTAGGTGCTTGGCAACCCTTTTCACTTTGTCATATTTCCTTAAAGGGTGTTTGGGGAGATGAAATTAATTTCTATGGGCCAAGGAAGACTTCAAATTAGGCCACCTATTAAATCTTCTATGCCCCACATAGACTAGGAAGGGAGGATGTGTTTTAAGATTCTTCTCCTTACACTTTAAAGAAATGCCATTGCAAATATGATATGTAACCTCTTGTTCTGCCAATTTTTCTGGCACATAATATGACAACTAAAAAGGAGGTGTAAGGATCCCCTCAATCATGATAAATTTATATTCTAGATAGAATAATACAACTCACATTTACCTTATGGAAGTGAGGATGGCATCAAATATTCTGAGTGTCATTGTTTCATTTAATTGTTTGTAGAGAGAATGATACAAATAAGTGCATATATCTTGAATATGTGATCTAAAATCATGGACACACAAGTATGATTATTGCTTATTTATCTTCAAAGGGCTTGAAGGATACAAGATTTGAAAGAAATTCAGACATTCAATAATGCCAAAGAAAACATCGAGAAGATAAGAATCCATGTAAAATGATTTCCCTTTGTCAACAAAATTATTTCTTTAGCTCACTAAATTGACATAGAGAACCTGACCTAAGGAGGGAATCTTGGCATCATCAATAATAAAAGAAAGTAACGGGATCTGGGAAAAATCCACCTTATAGATTGACTAATTTCCATATATCCTATTCATGAGTTTTATGCTAATATGGACTCCTGGTCTAAACCTTTTAATAAGGATATCAGATAGATTAGAATCATCCATATTATCAAATGGGTCAAATGACCAACTCTGCAGAACATATCTTACTCTCCTTCGAGCCATCCAAGACTCAAGTGTTTTTGAATTGTACAAGTAGTCCTACTCTGGAATTTTATAATAACTTTTGTATGCATTCCCAGTAAACAAACCTATTCTCTTTTTCCCTGATTTAGAAAATAATGAAAAATCCTTGGACTTGGCATGAAGTAGATAGGAAGTGATCACTTTCATAAATGGAAGCACCTTTGGTTTAGTAGTAATTAAATGGATATCATCTCTTTTTATGGACATTATGTCTCAAAACCATAGCGCTTTCTCTTCTGATATACCCTTCTCTTTTACGACATCAACATCAAAAATTCCATCCTAAACTATGGAAAATAGAGTTGAGTAATGTTGAAATTTGTCATGTAAGGTAGTTGGATCAAACATGGTATCTCCTATTACTCTTTCATCCTTATTGGAATATAAATAATCAAATACCATCAACATGACACGCTCTCTCCCAATGTTAAAAAATTAAAGGGCCACGAACGTTGCATACATCATCAACAAAAACAATTACTGAAACAAATGATGTAATTGATTTTACAGAAACATTCATATGTCCCTTATTATGAATATTATGTAAGTTAGAAAATAATTTTTAAATAAATGGAATAATTTTTTATCCTAGCAGTCGTTAGGGTTAGAAATTACTATATATTTAGAGCTTAGTGGTCGCTAGGCATTATTCACAAACTCACTATTAATGGAATAAACAAGATGTGGTTGTACATGCACCACTGAGGGGTCAAGATATACGTGTTTTTAACCATGGCATTCACTAGGTGTCACTCCAGTAAAAAATATTAATGCAATGATCTAAGTATTTCAATAAAAACAATCTTAAGGCTTCAAGAATTACGTAGTTCAGATCCTAGCGATCTCCAAGTTCATCCACCACCAAATATTTAGAGATTAGTAGTATCTATGTATTATCCATTGGACAACTATTATTAGAATGAGAAAAAATTCTCCAAATTTGAACTGGTGGGGGGTCAAGATATACGTAGTGCTAATATTATTGGTCGCTATGTTCAGCCACAAGTAATTTTAGAGATTCATCGTATATAGGCTTATTTAAAATCCCAACTATTATTGTGATCAGCAATAGAATACCAATCCTTTCACTACTGATGGGTATAGAAAAAATTATTTTTGACCATAGCGATCGCTAGGGTTAACCACAACATACTGTTTAGATATTAATGGTTTATAAGAATCATTAACAAATAAATACATACTTCTTATAGTATCTGTTACTACGATCAACTGCAATGATATACCTATAGCTTAGTGGTCATTAGGAATCATTAAAAGGAAAACTAATAATGCATTAACAAGAAAATATATAAATCTTAGTGGTCAATAACATCCAGCTCGATAAAATATTTTGAACTTAGTGTTAGCTAAACATAATTCAATGGACATCTATTATTGACTTGAGAAAATTGTTCTAATACATGTATTCATAAGGGAAAAAACTTTTCTTAGGTCCGATTAGTTCGTTACGAGATCATGAATATGTCTCATTGCTAGGCATCATTCAGAAACTTACTATTAATGGAATGACCGAAGAACTATTGTACATGCACCACTAAGGGGTCAAGATATACATATTTTTAACCATGGCATTCACTAGGCATCACTCCAGTAAAAATATTAATGCAATGAGAAAAATTTATCAATAAAACAACTCTTGAGGATTCAAGTCTTACGTAGTTCAGATCCTAGCGGTCAATAAGTTGGTCAACAAAGAAATATTTAGAGATTGTTCGTATCTAGGATTATTCACAGAATAATTATTATTAGAATGAGAAAATTTTCTACATTATTTGAACTAGTGGGGGGTCAAGATATACGTATTGTTGATATTAGCGGTTGCAAAGTTCATCCACAATGAAATATTTAGACCTTCTCTGTATGTAGGATTATTTCGAAGTAATACAATTATTTAAATGATCAAAAGAACAATAATCATTGTACTAATAAGGGGTATAGACATAAATGTTTCTTATCCTAGCAGTCACGAGGTTCAGCCGCAACATATTTTTAGGAGCTTAATGGTGTACAAGATTCATTAAAAAATAAATATGTGCTTCTTATCCTTCTTGTTACTACAATCAGACACAAGGATATACCTATAGCTTAGTAGTGGCTATGCATCATTAATAAGAAAATATATAAATCTTAGTGGTCAATAGCATCCTCCTCAATAAAATATTTTAAACTTAGTGTTAGCTAAACACCATTCAATTAAAATATCTTTAATTAATTATAATTATATACTCTCCCAGGTCATTAAATATCACAATGAGGAGTCAACACATACAAAATTTTGTTCCTAGCGGTCTCTAAGGTCAGCCAAAAAAAACATTTACAAGCTTAAAGGTCACTATGATCAACATCACAAAATATTTTGAACTTAGTGTTCAACATGCATCATTCACTAGATGTCTATTATTGAATTGAGAAAATAGTTGCATTACATGTTTTCTTCAGGGGTATCATTTTTCTTATCTCTCATTAGTTTGATCCATGAATGTTTTTGAGCCAAGTTTTGCACTACATACCCTTGATATGGATCATATACTATTTACTATAAGTTATTGAAAGGAATATAAAAATTCCACATTTTTATTATAAATGAAATCTCAAAAGTGATGGTGATCTATAATTAGTTAGTAAATGAAGTCTCAAAGGCCATAGTTTAATTGTATTAAATATAATGAACATGTTAGGGACTGATCAGATCTCATTCTTTTTATCTAATGTATGCCTTTGAAATATTTTCTCTGACTGGTTTTCCCACGTTTCAAAATGTATGCTCAAATATGTGATATTGTTGGATGGAAATAAAAATATTGTGTTTAGGGTGTGAATCCTCTTTGTCAGTCGAGGAATGTAATAGTCATGTTGCCCCTACAAATCCATGTGAAAAATAGATCATGGATCGGGTTTAATCATGAAAATATTCCTTATATATTATCCTCTGGACCTTCATTGTAAATTTCATATTTTTCTCCACCACCTAAAGATATATGGAACACTTCCATTGGTTACACTGTAGTGGGCTCAATTTTCCAAATTTTACTAAGTAATAACTATGAGATGTAAAATTATTCCCGATTCCTAACAAATATTCCCATGAATATTCAATTCAAAATATGAAAGAAAGAAGAATTGACCCCACTCTCGAAGAAGTATGTGTGTCAAAAGATGATTTGAGTAGAGAATCAGACAAATGATGTATTTCTTGACGAAAATCTTATGAAGTTCAAAATGCAATAAAATCTTCGAGGCCCATCAGGGGAACATGGCTTATTCACAGTAAGTTTCAAATAAGTGAGCCTTCATGTCATCTTTGTAATTTTGTGCCTAATTGGGAAAATAGATGGATGTAAAAAAATGTCCCGTGACTCCGTTACCTCTAAGATTTGAACACATGTCATGATCTTAACAAAATTCAAGGGTGGGTGCTTCATTCAAATGTGTAAACTTGTATGCATCTATAATATTGTGCAAACATGTAAAAATACTCCCTAAGCCCAAAAAGCATCACATTCATCCATCTGGATGGTCCACATTCAAATAAGAAAGGTAGGATGGATGGCTAGGATGTGACACATTTATAAATCCATCCATCAATGTGTTTTTTCACTAATCAAAGAAAAAATGTTTGAAGTATTCAAACACTTCAATATTTTTACTATCGCATGTGAGGGTTTGGATTCGCTAGCTATCATAATTCACATATGAAAAAATTGAAATATACCGAGAAGCGTCGTTTCAGAGCTAGAGGATTGAGAGTCTAGGAAGCAAGAGAAAATTACACAGAAATCTACATGGAAAACTGGTAAGGATTAGACTGCATTCGTATTTATAATTTTTTGTTCCACAATTTGCAAAGAGGTTAAAGGGAAAATTTAGGACATAAAAATGAAGTCTTTGCCATTAGTTTTTCAAGTCACATCCAGTATTAAGAGTGACTTAGATAAAATTACACACACAAACTTGATGAATGCTGATTTGAACAATTTTTTACAAAGGCTCAATATCCCAGATATAAATGAATTCGTGGAATCAATCGAGGCTAGTAACATTTCCCTAGTTGGTGTTATACATGCTTTAGTACATTGTCCCAAATTGGTAAGGCTTTGTGCTATGAACTATATTCCAGAGAAGAGGGAAGTTTTGGATGGGAGTGGTGAGGCAATGTTGACTTTAACACCCAGAGCTTTTGAGTTAATGATGATATTACCAGTAATCAAAACAACAATAACCTTAAACATTGAATCATCCCTTAAGGACTTCGAATCCAAAAAATAATATTATGCAAAGGTTATAAACACTAAGTGGCTACTAGAAAATAAGAAGTTAACCACTAGAATTCCTAAAAGATTGGTTAGGGCACAATTTGTGGAGCAAGAGGAAGATCTAATTGTGTTGCTAAGCAAGATGGATAGCCTTGAAAAAAAAATTCAAGAATGGATGTGCCAATATATGTGGGTTATTTTAGAAAGAAAATGGATCATTTTTTGGGCATCCCTTATAGTTGATTCAATTCATGAACATCTTTTAACATTGAATGAAAAAATAAAAATGGGTGGTACTGGGGAACTTGAGTTTTATATGATGACATATTTTATTTATAATATTACAAGCCATAGGTATTTTCCTATCCTTGTACCACATTCCCCTTTCAAACAAAACAAAATGCATGAGATTTATCCCCAATTACAGTTGATTAATTGAAAAGTAAATGTGAGATTGGTGAATGATGAGTTCTTTGCACCTATCATATTCTTATTCAAACTTGAGTGGGAATGATATAGAATATCAAAAGAATCCAATAATTCAATAATGAAATATGGTTACTTTTTCATCTAGTATAGATTGTTCACCTACATTAAAGCTAGTGGGTTTGAGGGGCATCCATACAAATTGCCAATATATTTAGATGATAAGATGGATTTTTGTGAAATTTCAAGACAAATAACACTAGTTCACAAGCTGATTTTTCGGAGACACAAAATAAGTATAAAATTTCCTATTAAAATTGGAATATACTCTTTCCCCTCCATTATAAAATCTAGATTGATGGAGGAGGAGATGAAAAAAACTGACAAGGAGAAATTTGAGGCAAGATCTAATTATAATATTAGATGGGTTGTCAACACTACTTTGGGAAATTATTTTGAGCATGAACATCAATTTGAGGATTATTGGATGAATTTTAGAGAGGAGGAGGAAGTTAGACTTAGAGATTTCTCAAGGATGACTCTCAGAAAAATAATTGATTTTAAAATTGTTATGGTTCCTCAAGGAATTTTGGATGACTAGCAAATAACGAGTCAATATTATATTTACCAAAATATAGAAGGATAACCAATGGCTCCCATAAAATGGGATGAGGGAGGGTATTAGTATAACATGATTTCTAATGTGATGAGGAGGACCTTGAATTGGATAAAAGGAAAGAGTATAGAGCTATCCATTCAAAACAAAAGGGTACTTAATAAATTCAAGGACTTGGAAATTTTGAAGGAAGATCTTCCCCTTTTGAACGAAGGGGTTGATAAGATAGATCCTTTAGGAGGAAATGTCCCCAAATTGTCCTCAAAGATACCTGCCATAGGTATTGTTGATGAATGGACCATTTTTACTAGTGATACTAAGACTTCCATGTCTTCTTTGAAGTAAAAGACAAAACAAATCCTTCTCAAGTCCATAACAAATGTTCCCTTTACTTTTGTAGTACCAATATAGGCTAAGGTAATTGGTGTAGCCAAAATATGAACCCCTGCAACAATATTAATAGGGCCATCCAACTCAACTAAGAAAATGAGAGGATCTATATCAGGTGTGGACCTTTCAAATTTGGCACAAGGTGCAAAAGAAATAGATCCACAAGATGTTAAGCATTTTGAAAGAACAAGGAATAAGGTTAAACTTGTATTTGAACAACCCTTGGAAATATATGTTTTTAGTCATGCATCAAGGAAGCATAATAATAGAGATCCTAAGGTAATTGATCCTCATACTCTTACAGAAGAACAAAAAAGAGTAGATGTTTCCTTAGCTCACCAGGAAACACCACTGCTTGATCAAGAGACACCCCAAGTTAATCCAATTGTGCAGCCAATACCCCCATCTCTAGTTTTCTTTCGAGAAGGAGTAGTAGATAAATTTATCTGGGAACAGGTAACCCAAAGTAGTCTCCCACCTAGTATACCAGACAGTTATATGATTGAACAGGGTTTGAAGAAACCCGATGCAATACCATTTGGAAGTATGAATATACCTATTTTTGACCAACCACATGAACAAACAAAGAGCCTGATTGATATAATAGACATAAAAATAAGTGAAGATATTCCTATACTTAAACCATTTTTATATTAGTCTATACATATATGGTAGGAATTCCAGGTGGTATCCATTAAAATGAAGAAGTAAAGGAACTCACCCATTTTCTAGTTGTTGAGGAAAAAACCCCAATGCCATGAGTTTCTGTTAAAGGCCAAACTATTTTAGAATCAAGTCGATAACAAACTCAAAGGATTTCTATTCAAGCAATTATAGAAACTGTGGCACCAAACAAAGAAGATCCTCAAGAGGAAAAAAATTCATCAAAAGTAGTGAATCACCTCAAAAGTTAGATTCTACTGAAGAAAGAGTGGTCGAAACTACAAAGGAATCCACTGCAGAGGTGAATATTGATGACACTCAAAATGTCCAGACCATTAATGAAAGTAAAGGATTACTTACTGCAGGTCAACCTACTGAGCCACGAAAGGAAGAATAGAAAGAAAAAAATGTAACTAGCATACCCACTCATGAAGATGTTTCCATTGGACATCAACCTCTAAAGGAGGTTGATATTAGAAAATGAGATGGATTTCCCAAAGTGAAAACATAAACTCAAGATGTTCCTAAGAAAACCATAGAATTTATGGCTGCATCAGCTAAGGGAACAAATAAAGAACATGATCCAATTGAAATTGTGACTCAAAATGAAATCAATCAGTCCCAACTCCATAATCAAGGAGAGAAGCAATTGGAGGAAGTGTAAAAAATGTATGAACCCAAAGAGTCAACATTGGAAGTAGACAAGGCACAATAGGAAGCTCCATCGATATAAGAAACATCTAATAAATTGGTTATTTTCTATGAAAAACCCTAACAAGAATCACAAGAGGTAAAAGTGGGGACTGCTCTCACAACTTGTTGGTTAGGAGGGTTGATATCAAAAGAAGAAGAGGATATTGTACCTGATAAAGTTATAGATATTACAACATTGTCTTTCCCAAAGCCCCAAAAGACCCCAAAAAGGGATAGGGTTATTGATAAGAATCATGTAGATCCATATGGATCTAGAAAATTGTAAGTGACAACCCCACATGAAGGTAAATCAAGAAATGAAAAAAACATCAAGTGGTTATAGTGTCCAGCTTGTCCCTTTGGGAAAACCCTCAAGAGAAACATTGAAATAAAAGGTGTCTGAAGCATTCCAAGGATTTTTGCATAAAGTGGACTAGAGAAAGATATAAAAAATTCATTTTAAAGAATAAGTTCTTTAAATTCATGTTTACAATATCTAGTGGGCCAATCTAGTGAAAACCAAGAACATATCTCTATTGTTACTCCTGAAGTTATTGGACATATTGAAAAGGATCTCTAGAAGGTTAAAGTTGGTTTTTTATAGATAAAAGTTTTAGAAAGGATACAAGGGAAATATACAAAATGATATTACAATTTCATCCAAACACCATAAAAAACATCAATAAAAAAACAATCCCAAGGGTAAAACCTAGCTTGAGTCAAGGAGACATTGACTAAACAACAAAGCTATGAAATAGAACAAAAAGGAACCAACCTAGCTAGAACAAAGACCACAAGACACAAAAAACACTAAAGGTTGGTCACCAAAAGTGTCCTGAAAAGCTCCTCAAATTATTTTAGCCTAAGTCCCTAAACTTGGACCTGCATAGACCTCTTAACCAGACCCCACATCTTCATCCTCTGAGCTACTGACAACATACATTATTTTCTTCCCTTTTCCCACAGCAACCATCTCCTAAAGCACATCCAACCTATTACTTAGCATCATTATCTCATCCCCATGATGATGCACCCCTCAAATCAAGATTTTATTTTCAACCTTCACCCACTTCACCACATCCTCTAGACTATCATTTTTATTAACAATAAAGCTCACAAAAACATTGGCTCCATTCAACCCCTCATCATTACTCGTATTCTTTTACTATCAAGAAATCTCACAAACACATTGGCTTCACTCAAACCCTCATCCTTACTACATCCAAATCCTTCGTAGCCCTATCCTTTAAATCCATAAGCTTACACCTATCGCCAGACTAATATGATCTTCTGAATCATCCTAAAAATTGATAGTAACATCTTTAGAAGGAACAAAGGTACCCGATTTAAAGAGTAACATGATTAACCCTTGATGTAATGGCACATCCATAGTTTTATGCTTGAAATATTTCACCAAAAATCTTAGAGAAGTGAATAAGTAAAAGGTAATACTAACCTTCCTATTCCTTTCAAAATGCTTTAACATGATGAAGTGTTGGGTGTGGAGTTTCCTATATTTTCCTTCAAGAGTAATATACTTCGTAATGTTAAAACAAACCTCTGGCCACTTCCAAGGTAGAGAATTATGAATAATCCCATCCTCCATGTAAAAAATATTTTCATCAGCACTTAGGAAGTTAAACACTCTTCCTGAAACCTCTTCCTATATTTAAAAACCTTACAACCGTTATAATCCATATCAATAACTTTTCTAATAAAATATTCTCAGACCAAAAAACTTACACCATGCATAACAACCAACCCATTCTTCCAGGCCTAAGAAAAATCCTTGGAGATATTTTCATCGAAGCCCTAAAGTTTTTGAAATAAATGTACGACTCCTCCATTTCTATAGATATCCCAAATAGATTAATCCCTCTCCAAAGTAGTGCATGAAGAAAATTCCACCCTAACGCTATTTCCACCCATAATGGTAAAACTAGTATCCAGCCCAATAATAACCAGCAAGAGTAAGAAATTGACTATAAAATTCCCAACTCATGCAATAAAAATTTGGGAGCCCACACAATTGGAAATGATGAAAAGGGTTACACAAATCCACCCCTCACACTTAACATTAAAATCTGTAGTGCCCACTTCCCTTTGAAAAATTTTTGATACTGATTTTGATACTATTTTTTACATTATGGACATTATTATGTTTTGATTTAGTATGTTGCTAGACATCTGATCGTGGATTATTGTTGATCTTGATTTGGATATGATACATGATGGTTATTAGAGACACTCATATATGGATTATGATATACTATTTAACATGGATGTTTTATGGATGTTGTTTGGACATGTGATTTTGGATATTATGACTAGATCTAGAAAATGGATATTATATGATAATGACAGTGTTGTTGATATAAATTGTAAGTGATATTGTTAATTACCTTGATGTTGTTGTGATTCACATACTTAGATGATTTTGTGATTTTATTTGTATCATATTGGATGTTCTGATATGGCCACGAGGCTGAAGGAGGTATTTGTATTTTACAGGTTAAAAATATCACAACAAAGTATCGGGGGATCGGAGACCAACCACAATGGAATTCTAGGTGAATTCGATAAGGTCACCATGGAAACATGTCTTGAGTGTGTGTGTTGTATTTTGTTAGGGATTCCCATGGGGGGGATTTCCTTTATATGTGACCATGGGTATTGTGTATTTTATTAATGTGGTTGAATTTTTATTATTGTTGTATGTATTTTATTATTAATATGTTCCCTTTCTTTTAATTAATTAAAATGTGGTAGATTAATGTGAGAAATCATATGGTTAAAATTTAAATAAATTAAATTGGGATATGGGAAAGTAATAATGAAATTTGTTGGACATTTGTATTAAATATGTAAGGGATGTGTAAGTGGTGTAAGAGTTGTGTAAGTCATATTTTGGAGTAAGAAACACTCCACCTCCATGGAAATTCAAATTTGTCCTTGGGGGCTATTTTTGGAGGCTTGTGGGACAAGGAAAACTTGTCCCATACCTCTCAATTTAATTTACCAACCATACTTATAGTTGGAGAGGTGATTTTAGAATTTTATAATGCATTTTGTTAATCATGTTGCTTGTTTTGGATTACACTCTCTTACATGTTATTTATTTTGCAGTCCTTTAGGGTGTGGGTTGTTTGGAGTGTGCAAGTAAATTGTCATATTTTCACTGACCTCTTTATTGTGCTTGGGAGAATGAATTTTGTATTTTGTGTTTGTATTTGAGGATGTGTGATGTGGCATCATACATGGATCCACATCGTCCTCTTCTCTTCCCTCTTCTATAAAATTCAAACTTTTTGCTTGCTTTGGGTTGTTGAATCATTTGGCAACTTCCTTGGGGCATGTTTCTCATGTGTTGGAGCTCTTTCTTTTGGAAGGAGCTTGGAGAAATCTTTGCATACTTGGGAGATTGCTAATTGAAACTATGTTATTGACTTTAAAAGATTATTTTTTGGAAGAAAAAGACACCATGGAGAGGTAGGAGTTTTATCCATCTTTTATGCTGTTATTTTTTCTTGTTGTGTTGTGTGAATATTTCATGTTTGATTTAATTGTTGACTAGTTGGGTAGACTACCTTAGGAATGGTGTAGGAGAAGGATATGGGGAATCCATATGGGGGGGAATAAGGGAATGTCATTGACATCAGAATTTTATGGAGGGATTTTGGGTTTGGGATCCACCTTGGAAAAAAAATAGCTTGCATTTCTTACTTTGTGGGGGGCATAAGGAAATTTGTGGGGGGCATAAGGATGTGTGTGTGATGAATTATTTTGGTAGTTTGTTCTAGTGGATTCCCAATTCCCAATAGGGAGGCATAAGTAGCTTCCCCCATAGATCTTGCTCCTTTGGCTTGCATGATCAAGCCTAAGTTCTATTTTTGAATGTCTTCAAATGTAGTTGTGAACTTTTGTTTTGTTTTGACTTGTGTTTTAATTTGAAATGTGTATGTTGAAAGAATGTTGTTTTCTGTGGAAGCCATTTGTTGGCATGGGTTGAATCACACCTCGTATTGTATTTTGGTTGGGGCTCAGGGGCCAATGATGAAGGCTTATCTATTCATTGGATGTCTTGGTTGGGTGGAGAGAGTTGCCTTTCCCCCTATTTTGTCGTAATCTAATTGGAAGAAAATGGAAGCTTGCATGTTGTTGTTCTAGAGCAAAGGAAAATTCAGTTATGCCAACCCCTTATGAAACAAATTCATCTTTGATCCTTTCCCACTAGAAGTGGATGAAATTGTAACATTGTATTGTGAAGAAAAGCTATTGCAATTGGATTGAATGTGTATATTCAAAGTGTGAAAGACATTTACATTCTGCTCTGTACATGGAAAATAAAGAAATAGAATTCTATTTTTTACAATCAAACTTTGAAAGATGTATTTCTGTTGAAATTAATAAATAATTGAAAGATCTTCTCTCATATGCATTGTTGAATTAAATCCAATGTTTCATTGTATGGAAAAAGAGATAGTTAGATCTCTGTTGAAAGAAAAAGATATGTACGTGGAAATGATGTTGCATTTTGTATATTTGGGAATGTGTAAAAATGAAATTTAGTATTTTCTTTTGATTCAAAATGGTTTCTTATCAGCAACTAAATATATTTAATTAGTTTGGAAATGAAATACCACACTAAAATGATAAAATTGATTTACAGAACTAAAAGAAATGGATCTCTATTGTAAAATTTAAAACTGGAAAATAAATTTAAATAAAAATGCACAGTTCGGACTTGGACTTAAAAAATCAACTTGAAAATGATACAATTTAGCATACTGAGACATCAAAGAACTCAAATTGACAAAGAACCCTTAAGGAAACAATTTTAAACATTGTAAATTCGAGCCAAATCCCTTCCACAACCATTTTCTATCATTTGATGGGAAAATGTATATTGAAAATAAAAAAAGTGAATTTACTTTCCTAAAACACTTTAAATCCTTCCTACAGTAATCCTCCATGTCTGTTTGGCATGTTGAGTGAAGAAGGAGATCAAATTGAACAAAAATTTATAAGTCAAAATTACCAGTTTTAAATTTAAAATCCTGTAGATCATTTTTGTAAAATTGAACCCTTAAACTTCATCAAAATGTAAAATTTATGTTTCCTGTGCAAAGAGGGCATCTAGAGATTTCTAGAAAGTCCTCGTTTTCCCAAAAAAGAGCTTTCTAGCTCAAGCTATGGCACTTTGAAGTTATCCTTCCTTGGCGAGAAAATTTGGAAAAAATTTCCATGGCAGGCCCATGGCACTAAAATTTCTTGTCAAAATCCTTAGAATTTTTTTTTGAAAAATTTACTTGGGGAAAATTTTTGAAATTTCCTCCGTCAGCCCGCACCTAGTCAAAGGGTGCCACATGTCCTAGAGGGGCAATAGTAGAGGCACGACATTATTTTCTCCTTGGGACCTTTTTAAACTTTTGGAAAATTTCTACGTTTTTCCCCGCCGGCCTGCAGCCAACCAAAGGGTGCCACGTGGCACCCTGGGGTGATAGCAGAGGAGGGATAAATTCATCTATTTTTTTAGAAAATTTTGTCTTTGGAAATTTTTTATAAAAATACCCATGGCCCTGCACTCCCGTCATCACTTTGGGAAATCCCTTCCGCGGGCACGCAGACCTGCGCATCAAAATTCCCCCTTATCTCCCCTTTGGAAAATTTCTCCAATTGCTCCCATCACTTCACCTTTTCCTCTCCTTATCCCCTGCATCATTTATATGAGTGTCATGTGTCCCTAGTGGACCCATAGGTGTGTGGGTGCTTTATCAGATTTTCCTCCCCCTTTGGTGAAATTGCCACAAAACATCCGTCACCCCACCCTTCCTTGATCCTTTCCCCGCTCCGGCTTGGAGCTGACACATGTCCATTAGAGGGCCCACTGAGGTGCGGGAGAATTGTGGATTTTTCTCCCCATGCAAGAAAAAATTTAAATACTGCCCCACGACCCTCCAATCTGACAAAGGGGTTTTCTTCCCCTCTCACCATGTGTCCCCTTGGGGGAAAATCTGACCCCTAAGCTTCGTTATTCCATATCTTGAGTTTCTAAAGGAGTTAAGAGGAATTATTTATATCATCGGAAAGGTGAGAAAATTTCCTATGCAATGGTAATGATTTAGGGAAATTGTGGAAGCTTTACATGTGAGAAAAATCAAGTTGAAACCCTGAGCCTGTTAGGGAGTGGGTATGGTGATATTTTAGCCCCTGAACCTAACTATAATTTCTAACCCTAAAAATTTGGACCATGTGACCTCTGGAGATTGTTAATTAATTAAAATTATGTTCTAGTAATTTTAGACTTGTTTTGGAACCTGATAGTGTCAACTATTGTCTTGTAACTTGGTTCTGGACACTTCTAATAAAAACAATTATTCCATAATTTTCCTGACTAACCCTAGGTTGTTTCTTGGGTTTCAAGTGGGTTGTTATAATGGGAATTAGACTTCGTATCAAAGAAGTGGTTCAAAATTTTGGACCATTGGGCACACTAGAAAACTTGAGACATGAAACTTAAACCTAACACACTTTTAATCTAGAAAACAATTAGTTTAGAATTTGTATATTTTAGTAAACATGGAAATTGAATAAAACTTAGCAAAACAAACTAACTTTCACTTTTTTCTATGCAAGACACACAGATGGAGTGAAAGAAATGTTCACAGAGACTTAGAATCACCACCACCACCAGATTAAGGTGTAGCAACTATCCTACCCCAGATCTTGCAGAATCTTCAGGATGTCAATGTCGCTCTATGCGGAAGATTAGGAAGAGGACATGCAACTAGTCATGAGGCCCCTTCCATTGAGGGTTAGGTATCTCCTCGACCCAGAGAGAAGCATAGAGGAGAGAAATCCCATGCAAATTTAGCCAGAGAAGAGTCACCACTGAGGGGACAGGGTGACAAAGTTCCAAAGCATAGAGAGAGGTATCAGAACACTAGGCTTAGGGATGAGTGTTCAGATAGACCTAGAGGCCATTAGACCACAGTAACAGATCACATCAAGGAAATCCTGAAGCTTTGGCCCTCACATTACTCAGGTGACATAGATGGATTTTAGGCATAGGCTTGGATAGTGAGCTTGAGCAGTTGTTTCAAGCTTTGTCCTTGTTCTAGCAACATGAAAGCTCATGTTGCGATCCATCTACTTAGGGATGGATCAAGAGTGTGGTGGAGGATAGAGGAGCAGAATCTCCATGTAGATTTAGAGACAATGACCTGGGAGCTATTTGAGGAGAGATTCAGGAGCAAGTATTTATCACAGAGGTTCATATAGTAGAGGATTGACGAGTTCCATGACCTCTGATAAGCATCTCTCTTAGTAGCAGAGTATGAGAGCATATTTCTAGATCTACTCCAGTATGTAGATTATATGCAAGATGAGAAGGTGCATATTCATAGGTTCATCTAGGGCCTAGATTTAGATATTAGAGGTGTTGTGTGGATCTACTATCGATAGACATTAGTTGAGGCCATTGAGAAGGCCTATATTACAGAGGAGACTTGGGGAAATACCTAACAAGCTAGAGACCGAGTCGGGAGCCACATACAACAGATGCAGGACAGTAGATCGAGGGGGTCAGTACCCCTTCCTTATGGTGGCTAGGGTACAACATAGTCATCCTTTAGGCCACAACAACAGTAGTAGTCCCACACATCTCATAGACCTCCATAGAGAGATGATGCACAGAGATGTCATAGTAGGGGGCCTCCTCCTAGGGGTCCCATCAGGACATAGGATGGACCTAGAGCTCATTCAACAGGAAATCTCTAGTAGAGACCTGAGTAGATAGTATCCAGATCATCGAGATCCATGCCACAGACTTCTAGGGCACCTACTAGAGGTGTTACTCATTGGGGAGGATTAGGAGGATGTTTTGGTTGTGGAGTTACTAGGCACTTTTGGAGAGACTACCCACATAACCCTAACAACAAGGGTAAGACACAGATCTCCTAGCCAATTTTTGGTGACATGGGACGCAGGCACATGATTTATGCAATGGTTGAGAACCATTAGGCAAAGCATCAGAGTATAGTCATTGAGACCATAGGTATCATTGGTGGTATTCCTACCTATGTACTGTTTAATTCTAGCTCTTCTGATTATTTCATTACACATCTTTAGTAGAGCGATGCAGGATGGTGGTAGTTGGGTAGGGTCTTAGTTGGGATGTCAAGATGGCTTTTGAAGCCAAGATCTCTATAGAATCCTTAGTTAAGGAGTGTGTAGTGGATTTGGGACCTCTCACCACTACCTCAGATCTTCGTATCCTTCCTTTGGGCTCATATGGAGTCATTTTGGGTATGGATTGGTTATTTGCACACACAGCCAGGATGGATTGTTATCACAAGACTATATCTTGTGCAGATGATTTGGGAGTTGAATCGATGATTTTAGGGGTCAAGAGACCTGTTTCCATTCATACCATCTCCGATATGCATCTTAAGCGGTTTGTGCGATGGGGTTGTCATATGTATTCTGTTAAATTTAGTGACAAATCAGAGGATGGGTCTAGTGGACCATCACTAAATGATCATCCTATTTTGAGAGAGTTTTCAAATTTCTTTCCAGGGGAGCTACCGGGGTTACCACCCCTATGTGAGATTTATTTTCATATAGATCTAGTTCCTAGAGTAGATCCTATCTCATGAGTACCTTATTGGATGACCACCACAGAGCTCTGTGAGATCAATTTACAACTTGAGGGCCTTTTGGAGAAAGGCCTTATCCATCCTAGTGTATCCCCTTGGGGTGCACCGGTGATATTTGTGAAGAAGAAGGATGGATCTTTGTGGTTGTGTATTGATTACCACTAGCTAAACAAGGTAACGATCAAGAATTGTTATCCTCTTCCTCATATTGATGACTTGTTTGATCAGATGAAGGGAGCCACGGTTTTCTCTAAGATTTATCTCAATTCAAGATACCATCAGCTAAGGATCTCAAAGGCAGACATTCATAAGACCACCTTCCACATGAGATATGGGCACTATAAGTTCACAGTGGTGCCTTTTGGTTTGACTTATACCCCCATAGTGTTCATGAGTTTGATGAATGGGGTATTCAGGGCCTTTTTAGATTTCTTCATGCTCATCTTCCTAGATGACATTTTGATATACTCATGTACATGTGAGGAGCATGAGGGGCACCTTCCTCAGGTTCTTTAGTGTCTTTGTGAGTAATATATTTATGGGAACTTGGAGAAGTGTGCATTCTTTTAGACAGAGGTGCAATATTTGGGTCATATCATTTCTATGGAAGGTATCGTGGTCTATCCTTCCAAGATTAGAGCCATTATGGATTGGCCAACACCCACTATAGTGAACGAGGTGCGCAACTTCATGGGTTTTGCAAGGTACTATAGGAGATTCATTCAGGACTTCTCTAGGATTGTGCACCCTATCACTTACCTTCAGATGAAAGAAGGCCTTCAGGACACTGAAGGATTACCTCACTAAAACACCTATTCTTACAGTACCAGATTCATAGGGTGAGTTCTTTGTTTGCATAGATGCTTCTTTAGCAGGGCTTGGAGGTGTGTTGATGCAAGATGGCAGAGTAGTGGATTTTGAGTCTTGTAAACTCAAAGATCACGAACTTAATTATCTAACCCATGATCTTGAGCTAGCGGTAGTTTTGCATGCTTTTATTAGATGGAGGAATTTTCATCTTGGTCAGATATTCACACTTAGGACATATCATTTGGGTCTTCACCACCTCTTCACGTAACCCAATCTTAATGCTCGTTATTGGTGTTGGATGGAGTTTCTTTGTGAGTATGACATGGAGATCAATCATGTAAAGGGGAAGGAGAATGTGGTAGTAGACACTCTCAGTAGACAGAGACATGTGGCTATGGCCACTTCAATGAGAAAAGACTTGCGGAGTAGGATCCTACAACAACTTCCTCTTGACAACTTCTACATTACAGTATGAGTAGAGATCGAGTCATAGAGGCCCCTTGAGGGGAAGTTTGATGATTTTTCCTTAGAGGCAGATGGTCTTCTTAGGCACAGAGGCTGGATATATCTTCCCAGAGATGTAGGCTTGAGGTAGGACATCTTGGTTGAGGTACATCGTGCACCCTATTCAACCCATCCTGAGGTGAAGAAGATGCATGCCACCTTGCGACAACTATATCGTTAGAGAGGACCTTGGAGAGACATGGCCCAGTTTGTGTCATAATGTTTAGAGTACCAGTAAGTTAAGGCTGGGCATCAGCATCCAACAAGCCTTCTTTATCCTCATGCTATACCAGAATGGAAGTGGGACACCATTTCCATGGATTTCATTGTTGGGATACCGATGTCGAGATATCACCACGACGCCATTATGGTCATGGTTGATAAATTAACAAAAGTGACTCACTTTTCTTTGGTGAAGAACACTTACACAGCTAGAGTAGTAACATGAGTATATTTGGATGAGATTGTCAGGTTGCATGGGATTCTGTGGAAGATCATTTGTGACTACGGTCCTTTGTACACTTCACATTTCTAGAGTACCAGGTAGTATGTCCTCGGGATGAGGATCAACTTTAGCACAGCATATCACCCTGAGACAGATGGAAAAACTGAGAGGGTGAATAAGATTTTAGAGGACATGCTTAGGATGTATGTGATGGATAAGTAGTCTCAATGGGAGGAATACATGTACTTAGTGGAGTTTTCCTACAATAATAGTTTCTAAAGTTCCATAGGCATGGCTCCTTTTCAGGCCTTGTATGGTAGAGAGTGAAGGAAACCTCTTAGTTGGGACAGGTTAGAGGACATAATATCTCTTGGACTAGATCTTTTATAGGACATGGAGTAGTAGGTGGTGTTGATCAGGTAAAGATTACAGGAGGCACAAGATAGGTAGAAGTAGTATGCAGATTAGTATAGGATTGACCATAGTTTTGATGTGCGCATGAAGGTGTTCCTTAGTGTTAGGCCACACAAGAGCCCTATCTGTTATAGAAAAGGTTCTAAGTTAGCTCCTAGATTCATTTTTCCTTTTCAAATATTAGAACGTATCATCCCTTTGGCCTACCATCTAGCATTTCCACCTATCTTGTCTCGCATACATGATGTTTATCATGTTTCAGTTCTCAGGATATATATTGCAAATCCTTCTTATGTGTTAGATTGGACATCATTACAAGTGTAGGATCAGGAGTAGGTGATGGTGGATCCCTTTCACATCTTAGATCATAGGACCTTGGGCCTTCGAGATAGAAATGTTGATCAGGTTCAAGTGCAACGGGATAGATATAATGAGACTACAGCTACATGGGAGGATGCTACTTCATTACGAGTTCAGTTTCCACATTTGTTCCAGTGACTTCCCAGAGGAATTCGATTCTAAGGGGAGGGGGATGTAGTTCCCACTTCCCTTTAACACCTTTTTGATACTGATTTTGATACTGTTGTTTACATTATGGACATTATTATGTTTTGATTTAGTATGTTGCTAGACATTTGATCATGGATTATTGTTGATCTTGATTTGGATATGATACATGATGGTTATTAGAGACACTCATATGTGGATGATGATATACTATTTGACATGGATGTTTTATGGATGTTGTTCAGACATGTGATTTTGGATATTATGAGTAGATATAGAAAATGGATATTATATGATGATGACAGTGTTGTTGATATAAATTGTAAGTGATATTTTTAATTGCCTTTATGTTGTTGTGATTCACATACTTAGATGATTTTGTGATTTTATTTTTATCATATTGGATGTTCTGATATGGCCATGAGGCTGAAGGAGGTATTTATATTTTCCAGGTTAAAAATATCACAACAAAGCATCGAGGGATCAGAAACCAACCACAATGGAATTCTAGGTGAATTCGACAAGGTCACCATGGCAACATGTCTTGAGTGTGTGTTGTATTTTGTTAGAGATTCCCATGGGGGTATTTCCTTTATATGTGACCATGGGTATTGTGTATTTTATTAATGTGGTTGAATTTTTATTATTTTTGTATGTATTTTATTAGTAATATGTTCCCTTTCTTTTAATTAATTAAAATGTGGTAGATTAACGTGAGAAATCATATGGTTAAAATTTAAATAAATTAAATTGGGATATGGGAAAGTAACGAGGGAAGTTTCAAACCCTTTGTATTAAATATGTGAGGGATGTGTAAGTGATGTAAGGGATGTGTAAGTTAGATTTTGGAGTAAGAAACACTCCACCTCCATGGAAATTTGAATTTGTCCTTGGGGGCTATTTTTAGAGGCTTGTGGGACAAGTAAAACTTGTCCCATGCCTATTAATTTAATTTACCAACCATACTTATTATTGGCGAGGTGATTTTAGGATTTTATAATTCATTTTGTTAGTCATGTTTCTTGTTTTGGATTGCACTCTCCTACATGTTATTTATTTTGCAGTCCTTTGGGGTGTGGGATTTTTGAAGTGTGTAAGTAAATTGTCATATTTTCACCCACCTCTTTATAGTGCTTGGGAGAATGAA
Source organism: Taxus chinensis (assembly GCA_019776745.2). NCBI lineage: Eukaryota > Viridiplantae > Streptophyta > Pinopsida > Cupressales > Taxaceae > Taxus > Taxus chinensis. The sequence continues at coordinate 428,317,158 of CM034146.1, forward strand.
TTTTGTCTTTTGTGTGTCAATTTGAGGATGTGTGATGTGGCATCCTACATGGATCCACATTATCCTCTTCTCTTCCCCCTTCTATAAAATTCAAACTCTTTTCTTGTTTTGGGTTGGTGAATCATGTGGAAACTTCCTTGGGGCACATTTTTGTTGTGTTGGAGCTCTTCCTTTTTGAAGGAGCTTTGAGAAATATTTGCATACTTGGGAGATTTCTGATTTGAACTATGTTATTGACTTTGAAAGCTTGTTGTTTGGAAGAAAAAGATACCATGGAGAGGTAGGAGTTTTATCCATCTTTTATAATGTTATTTTTTCTTGTTGTGTTGTGTGAATGGTGGTTGTTTGATTTAATTGTTGGTTGGTTGGGTAGAGTGTCTTAGGGATGGTGTAGGAGAATACTATGGGGAATCCATGTGGGGGGAATAAGGGAATTCCATTGGCATTATAATTTTGTGGAATTTGTTTGGGTTTGGGATCCACAATGGAAAAGAAATATCTTGCATTTGTTACTTTGTTGGGGGCATAAGGGGATTTTTGGGGGGCATAAGTATGTGTGTGTGTGATGAATTATTTTTGTGGTCTGTTCTAGTTGATGTCCAATTACCAATTGAGAGGCATAAGTAGCTTCCCCCATAGACATTGCTCCTTTGGCTTGCATGATCAAGCCTAAGTTCTATTTTCGAATGTCTTCAAATGCAATTGTGAACTATTGTTTTGTTTTGAATTGTGTTGTAATTTGAAATGTGTATGTTGAAAGAATGTTGTGTGTTGTGGAAGCCAAATGTTTCCATGGGTTAGATCACACCTCTTATTGTATTTTTTTTGGGGCTCAGGGGCCAATGATGAAGGAAGGCTTCTCTATTCATTGGATGTATTGGTTGGGTGGAGAGCATTGCCTTTCCCCCTGTTTTTTTGTGATCAAATTGGAAGAAAATGGAAGCTTACATGTTGCTATTCTTGAGCAAAGTAAAATGCAGTTATGTCAGCCCCTTGTGAAACAAATTCATTTGTGATCCTTTCCCACTAGAAGTGGATGAAATGTAACATTTTATTGTGAAGAAAAGATGTTGTAATTGGACTTAATGTGTATATTCAAAGTGTGAAAGACATTTACATTCTTCTCTGTACATTGAAAAGAAAGAAATAGAATTTTGTTTGTTATAGTCAAAATTTAAAAGATGTATTTTTGTTGAAATTAATAAAGAATTGAAATATCTTCTCTCATATGCATTTTTGAATTAAATCCAATGTTTCATTGTATGGAAAAAGAGATAGTTAGATCTCTGTTGAAAAAAAAAAAGATATGTACGTGGAAATGATGATGCATTTTGTATCTTTGGGAATTTGTAAAAATGAAATTTAGTTTTTACTTTTGATTCAAAATGGTTTTTTATTAGCAAATAAATGTATTGAATTAGTTTGGAAATGAAATACCACACTTAAATGATAAAACTGATTTACAAATCTAAAAGAATTGGATCTTTGTTGTAAAATTTAAAACTGGAAAATAAATTTTCATGAAAATGCATAATTTAGACCTGCACTTAAAAAATCAACTTGGAAATGATACAATTTAGCATGTTGAGACATCAAGGAACTCAAATTGACAAAGAACCCTTAAGAAAATAATTTTAAACATTATAAATTCGAGCCAAATCCCTTCCACAGCCATTTTTTGTCATTTGATGGAAAAATGTATATTGAAAATCAAACAAGTGAATTTACTTTCCTAAAACACTTAAAATCCTTCCTAGAGTAATCCTCCATGTCTGTTTGGCATGTTGAGTGAAGAAGGAGATCAAATTGAATAAAAATTTATAAATCAAAATTACCAATTTTCCATTTAAAATCCCATAGATCATTTTTGTAAAATTGAACCCTAAAACCTCATCAAAATATTAAAAAAAAAATTCCTGTTGAAATAGGACATCGAGATCTTTCCAAAAAGTCCTCATTTTCCCAAAACCAAGCTTTATAGCTCAATTTATGGAAATTTGAAGTTTTTCCTTCCTTGGCAGGAAAATTTGGGAACATTTTCCTTGGGGGGCCCGAAAATTTCCTATCAAATATCTTTAGAAATTTTTTTTTTGAAAAATTTTCTTTCGGAATTGTTTTGAAATTTCCTCCGCTGGCCTGTAGCTAATCAGAGGGTGCCACTTCTCCTAGAGGGGCAACAGTGGAGGTACGGCATTATTTTGTCCTTGGGACCTTTTTATACTTTTGGAAAATTTGTACATCTTTCCCTGCCGACCTGCAACCAACCAGAGGGTGCCACGTGGCACCTTGGGGTGACAACGGAGGAGGAAGAACTTCATCATTTTTTTTAGAAAATTTTTTCTTTGGAAATTTTTTATAAAAATCCCCACAGCCCTGCAATCCCACCCTCGCCTTCAGAAATCCCTTCCGCGGATGCATGGACCCACGCGTCAAAATTCCCCCTTTTCTCCCCATTCGATGAATTCCTCCAATTTCTCCCACCACTCTGCCTTTTCCTCTCCTTCTCCCTCACATTGTTTGTATGAGCACAACATTTCCTTGGTGGACCCACAGGAACGTGGGTGCTTTATCAAATTTTCCTCCCCCTTTGACGAAATTGCCACAAAACTTCCATCAGCCCTCCCTTCCCTAATCCTTTCCTCGCTCTGGCATGGAGCCGACATGTGTCCATTGGAGGGCCCATGGAGGCACGAGAGAATTGTGTATTTTTCTCCCCACACAACAAAAAATTTAAATACCACACCGAGACCCGTCAACCTGACAAGGGGGTTTTCTTCCCCTCTCACCACGTGTCCCCTTGGAGGAAAATCTGACCCCTAAGCTTTTCCAGTCCATATCTTGAGTTTCTGAAGGAGTTAGGAGGACTTATTTATATCACCGAAAAGGTGAGAAAATTTGCTATCCAATGGAAATATTTTAGGGAATTTTTGGAAGATTTAATTATGAGAAAAATCAAGTTGAAACCCTGATCCTGTTAGGAAGTGGGTATGGTGATATTTTACCCCCTGAACCTAATTGAAATTTCTAACCCTAAAAATTTGGACCATGTGACCTCTTGAGATTGTTAATCAATGAAAAGTATGTTATAGTAATTTTACACTTGTTTCAGAACCTGATAGTGTCAAATGTTGTCTTGCAACTTTGTTGTGGACACTTCTAATAAAAAAAATATATTCCATAATTTTCTTGACTAACCCTAGGTTGTTTCTTAGGTCTCAAGTGGGTTTTTTTAACGGGCATCACAAAATCACTCATATTTCTGTATAAAGGAAAATCTTAGTATCTGACAAAAAATTCATCTCATCAAGCCATATATTCTCATGATGGGCCCAGACACCCACACTTTATAATGATTCAGCACCAGCATTAGCTTCATAGTAAACATGTGAGACAAAAATCTCCTCAAATTTTTATAATAAAGTCCTAATTTCTTTCATGATAGGGTTTATATTAATATGATGCTTTAATTTCCTTTGTATAGCTTTAATAATATACAAAGAGTCCCCTTCCATGTAGATATTTTTAACTTGATATTTTTAACTTGATGTCTATTAGCCCATCTTAGACCATAAAGAGTAGAAAATGCCTCAACATAATTGTTAGTTTTATTTCCAATAGGCACTTCATAAGCCATAACTAGGAAACCCCTATCATTTCTAATAATACCGCCCATACCAGCCAACCCCAAATTAAAGAAACAAATGTTGAATAGTTTCATTATTAGATTTACATAAAATGCACCTACTAGGAATCATCATACCTTTTACCTGTAGATTATCAATTGTAAGAATTTTTTTTGTATGGCATGCCATAAAAATAAATTCACCTTAGGAATGATATTCTTATCCTGTAAAGAATTCCACCATGAATTTGGTTTTGGACCATTGCAGACAATTTCATAACCAGATCTCACTGACTACTCCCAGTGCTTAGTTTGTGCCAAAATAGGAACATATCATTTATGCCTTTAAGGAACAAAAACACATCCTAGATTAATATTAAGATTATGGATAGCCTCCTTAATATCCTCTTCCTCTCCCTCCCATTGAATATATCTTCAAGTCCATCCCCCACCCGACCTAATCCAATAGTCTCTCAAAAGGTTGCCAAAGGTAGATACAAAATAGTTTGCAACATTTCTCCATATCATTTGATTTATCAAAGGTTCCTCATTAAGCCACTAAACTTCCAAAAATTTATCTTATTACCATCCTCTATTTCCCATTTACTTCCTTTTATCAACAATCCCCTACACTTAATCAACCCATTCCAGAAACAGGAACCTTGTGGAAGGATATCATCTGACATAAAATCAGCTTGCTCATCATACAAATATTTGGCTTTAATAATCTTAGCCCACAATCCATCCTCATGTTGAAGCCTCCAACCCACTTTAGCCATTAAATATTTATTCATACTTTTTAAATCCTTCAAACCCAAATTGCCTGCCTTTGTTTTTCCATAGTGACCCTATCCCAAGCCACAAGGGGAATTTTATCCTTTGATTCAGTACCTGACAAAAGAAATATCCTTTGTATCTGAGTAATCACCATTCTTATCTTAGCAAGAATTTTAAAAATAGACATAAGATAGACATGTAGACTTTGTAAGGAGCTCTGAAGAAGCTGAAGTTTTCCTACCTATAATAGTAAAGTCCCCTTCCAAGTAAAAAGTTTTTTTTTAAATCTAATAACAAGAGAATTCCAACTCTCTAGACCCATCCTTCCCTTAAACAAGGGCATACCCAAATAAGAACCAGGAAAAGAGGTGATTGGACATTCCAACACAACAACAATTCTATTCTAAACTTCAACATCCACATTCAAGAAGATTATAGAGATTTTTTGAAAGTTTACTAACTGACTAGTAACTTCCTCAAAGTCTTCGAGAATACCCTTAAAATCCATTGCCTCAGAGATAGTTTCTTTTCCTAATAAAAAAGTATCATCAACAAATTGTTGCAACATTAGAGGATCTAGCCCATTCGATAAAACATGACCATTGAGAATCCTTTTTCTCTGTGGTCAGCATAAATTATGCTCAAAGTCTCCCCCACAATGATATAGAGAAAGGGAGACAAAGGATCACCTTGCCTCAAACCGCTTCCTGAAGAAAAATAACCTTAAGACTTACCATTAACAAGGATAGAATACTTAGGAGTAGTAATACATTCCATGATCAACTTTATAAAGTGTTCATGAAATCCCAACCGATGCAAAATGATACTCAGAAATATCCATGATATCCTATCATAGGCTTTATTCATGTCCAATTTTAATAACATAGCTCACCTCTTAGAAACATCCACTAAATGAATAGTTTTGTGAATTGTAATAACATTGTCCAGGATCTGTCTATCTTCAACAAAAGATCCTTGGTTTGGAGAAATAAAAGCATTCAATAAATCCTTAATTCAGAAGGAAATTATGTTTGTAATTATTTTGTAAACAGTATTGCAAAAGCTAATAGGTCTAAAGTTTGTTACCTTACCGACACCAAGAATCTTTGGCACAAGGGTTATAAAAGTATTGTTAACTTATTTCAGTAACTTTCCATTCCTAAAACATTCTTGGATAGCTTCCTCCACATCCTTATGAACAATATCCCAAAACTCATGAAATAAAAAGGATGAGAACCCATATGGTCCTAAAGAATTATCTCCTTCAATATCAAAAATAGCCTCCTTAATCTCTTGAGAAAAGGGAATTTTCACTAAAACCACATTATCCTCATGAGAAATAACAGGTTGAAAAAGATCAACAATTTTATTTTCTTTAAGAAGATCTAGCTGTCCTCCCTCAGATAACAAGTCTCTGAAAACATTTATGAATTCATTTGATATCTCAGCCTAATTTTTCAATTTTAATCCTCTTCTATCCTCCATCTCCAAAGTATAATTTCTCTATTTATGGATAGAAGTAAACAAAAGAAAACAAATTTTTAGTCCTATCCCTCTCCTTTAACCACAAATATCTTCAGTTCTGTTTCTAATAGGATTCCTCTTTGGCTTCAAAATTATGAAAATCCACCAGAAACCCTCTTTATTTATTATTTATTTCTTGATCATATTTCCCACTCTTAATAACTTCCTCAATCTTTTTTAAATCCTCAACAACTTTCTCTTTTTGGGCAAAAAAATTCTCAAAAACTTCCTTATTCCAGATTCTCATTCTAGCCTTAACATTCTTTAGCTTAACCATAAGTTTGAACATAGCTTTACCTCTAACTTGAAATTTCCATCATGAATGAAACTCCTCCCTCAACAATGGATGATGTAACTGTTGTTGCAAATCAGCAGCACCCCTGGATGCAAATCAAGTTTCTAAATGATGTCTTAGGCATCCAGTGTGATTGCACAACATGGAAACCTCTCTCCAAGTGTGGGACTTATGAAAATGAGAGAGGAATATCCAGATTAGAGGCTGGTTCCTCAAACTCCTCTGATGTAGATCTATATTTTTCACAACTACAGAGGTTCAGATCCTAATCCTACCCTAAATTGCAAGGAGACAGGGATAGAAATGTAAAAATTGAAAATAACTAATGATGGTGATGCACCAAAGGAGTGGTGAAACATTTTTTACCATGTAAATAGACACAAATTCATGAAATGCAACAAGGGAAAACATACACAAGCTGATAGATGCAATTAGAGGTCTTAAAATGAAGTAAAACAATACAAACAGAGGACTGAAAGCATTCACAGAGTTTGCACTGTCATTTCCATGTAAAATCTCTTGCATTCCACCATAAAAGAGGTATAAACCTGCTACAATACTTGAAAAAGGCCTGATTCTTACAAAATTCACTTGTTGGAGGTGAAAGAAGAAGTTTTCTATGCCAAAAAGTGTTCCAACATGAAGAAATGAGCCAAATCTGGCTTTTACAGTACATGGGTCGAGCCCAGGAGAGAGAAAATGTGAAAAAACATGGGAGTCATTCCTCATTGACTGCAAATGCATTAAAATAGCATGGGGGTCCTTACAAACCCATGCCCTGACATTTTTGAAAATGTTGGAGAAGAATGCGACCCATTTTGTATTAAATTTGGTTGTTGAAATGTCATTTCTGGCCATGAACACGTACCAGAAGAGTTTTTGAATTTTATCTCTCCAAAATGAACCAAAATTATAAATTGACCATGGAATCATGTAGCTAATTTCAACATCTTTCCAATGATATAAGGAACATGAAAATCTAAGCTCTGGATCAAAAGTTATGATTGTTTGAAAGATTTAGGGAAAAAATGGGCCAAAAACGGATCGACAGGAAAAATTTTCGAATTTTACATCTTTTTTGTCTTTGGAATTTTTTTCAAAAAAATCTCACGCTCTGCTGGTCGGATGCCACGTGTCAGGCTCTGATTTACCACTGGAATTCTCTCTCCTTCTTCCTCCACGGGTTTTCCTTTGAAAATTTGACTTTTTATACTTTGGGAAAAAATTCCCATTTTCCTCCACACTCCGCCCGGCCGGGACACATGTCGGCTTTTGAATGGTAGACAGGGGGACAGGCTCTTCCTTCACTCTTTGAATTTTTGGCCGAAATTTTGCCAAATTTTTCATTTTCCACCCGAGCTCCGACTCCCCGGCCACCTAGGACACGTGTCCTATTTCTATTCACCACGAGCCCTCTGCTTCCATTTTTTCCCCTTAAAAACTCGGCCAAAACACTTAGCCGATTTTTGATTTCCTCCCATGCCACTTTGGTTGATGAAGACACGTGGCTCACTATCATTGGATGCGGGTTGCGCGGGCCAATTTTTTCATTTGAAACCTTTGTCAAAAACTTGGCAAATTTCCAAGTTTACCCCCGACACCCGTGACCCTCCTCGGCCATGTGGCGAATTCCTATTGGCTCGGGCCAAATTTAAAAAAAAATTCCTGTGGAAATAACTTAGCAAAATTTTCATTGTGCCTCCCCTTGTGACACGTGTCACGTTGTGATTGGTCCGCGGGCCCCGCGGGCAAAATTTTCTATTTTGAACCTTCGACCAAAACTTGGAAAAATTTCCAAGTTCACCTCCGACCTCCAAACTCCTCTGCCACGTGGCAGCCTCTTATTGGCTGCGGGCCTCCAATGGGAAAATTTCCCACAAAAACTCCGCCGAGCCATAACTTGAGAAATATGAGGAGTTAGGAGGAAAACTTTACCTTTCTGGAAAGCTGAGAGAGAGCTCTATCTGATGGTGCCATTTCCAGAAGGATTTGAGTGCCTAAAAGTCAAAAAATTAAGACTGAGGCACAAGAGAGGTAGGAACACAAGGAGTTAGCCACAAAAAATGAGCAGGGGGCACATTTTGGATAACAGTAACGAAATTCTAAGGAACCTAAAATGTCTCCCAACAACTACCAAACCACTATTGGATTGAAAACAAATAGGACTATGATCATACCCTATTTTTGGCAGAGAAGAGAGAGAGCCATCAAGGAAAAAGAACCAACTTGTATTACTAAGAAAATTATCTATTTTAATTTGGATAAGCTCATCTCCCATCCTTCTATTGGACTAAGTAAAGCTCCTACCTCTCAACTCTATATCCATCAAATTACAATTGGCAATAAAATCTGCTAGATCGGTCATGTTATCACTAAAAATATTTGAACAACATTTCTTTCCACTAGGACTAAGAGGAGTATTAAAATCCCCTCCAATTATCTAGTCTAACTCCATATAATTTGATCAAAACTATATAATTTCTACCCACAACTTTTGTTTGTCACACATTGAATTAGGAGCATATATATTAGAACATATCCAAACCAAACCATTTTCCTTTTCTAAAAACAAAATAGCAAGGTGATGAGATGAATTATAAATAACCAATCCTTCCCTATCTTTTGAAAGATAGAAAGTAAAAATCCCTCCTGAATCCCCCACAGAAGACACACATTGCATTTCCGAATCAAACCACAAATTATGCTTTATATCGTTCATTTTTTCCAATTTCATTTTTGTTTCTTGTATCAAAAAAATGGTTGGCTTATGTTTTTTTATAAATTGTGACATTATAATATACTTATTGGGATTATTTAGACCCCTTATATTCCAAGAAATGAGCTTCATTTAAATTTATTTGGAGATATGATCTATTCAATAGACCATTTCCTACCCGAATCAATTTATTTTGCCACAGTTTTCTTCCTTTTTTCCCTATTTGAAACATTTCCTCTTTTAATCCATGGCCTTCCACAATTAGCTTTAAGTTTCTCCTACTTCTGATCACTCCTAGTATCAACCTTTTTTTCTTCCAAATTCTTTTCAAAATTTAAAGAAAATAGCACAATCTCTGAATCCAATGGATCTTCTTTTTCATTTGTTAACACAACATATTTTTTACCTTATGCTTCTCTAGAGATTCCTATACCAATATCTCCTCTTTACCTCCTTCCTTACTAAACTGACCTTCCTCTTCAAATATTTTTGAAAAAATATTCTTATCATGACTTTCACATAGAAACTGGTCTACAAATGGGTTTGGAGAAGTCTTCTCATTACTATCATGCAAATTTTCCTTATCCCAACCTTCACTTAGATATGAATTTGGAATTATCTGATCCAAAAAGGGTTGATGATGATCTACTTCAATTTGTTCAATAATAGGTTCTTCTACTTCTAGAACACTAAAATTAAATTTTAATGAGGATGAACCTAGTTTCTTTTCCAATTCCTTCTCTTTTTTCTCCTAAATTGTCTGTAGTTGTTGCTTTCCTTTCTTGACCTTTTTTACATTACCTCTATTCATGCCCCATCTACCAACATTTCTCAAAAAATAGTGGAGATGCATCATATTCATTTTTTTGTTTCCACACCCCAAACTTTGATTCCAATTCCATTTCCTTTCTCAGAATAGTCCAAATTTGAACATTGACACAAAACTATGGATACATTAACCTTGTTTGTGCCCTAGTAACTGGATAAAAAATTACCAATGATCCTATTGCATTGGCAATAGCCTTTAGAATTTCCTCCTCCCAAAACTCCATCGGAAGCCCAGGGAGTTTGACCCAAATAGGAAGCTCATCTGGTGTTTCATTATAAGGATCAAATCCCAAACTCCACTTCTGAACCAACAAACTGGATCTTCCCAAAAACCAAGGACCTCCTAAAATGATGTTTTTACAATCTTCACCATTGGAAAGATTTATTATAAAAATCCCATTTACATAAGAAGCTATTTCCATAGATCGTTTTGGTCTCCACTTCCTTCATGACCATTCCCTAAGCCACACTACATTTGGTCGAGAACCATAAAACACTCCAACCAGGGAATACTCCATCCTAGATAGCCTGTATAGTCATACTAAAATATTGAATCCCAATACCTTAAGTATGACCCAAAATATGATCATCACAAGAAGGAGAACATAATACATTACCATTATCCAGCTAAGGATGTGGGTCCCATGTCTGCATCTTCTCAATCTGGGGGTTTCTTGTGTCCTGTGATAGTTCCCACCCATTAGGCTTTTGAAATCCTCCTCCTTGGTCCTGCTCCCGCTCCCACTCCCACTCCATTTTCCCCTCACTACTAATATGTGAAAATTATCTTTCACACGAATGAAAAATATCTAAACATCATGACATCACATATTTTTTATCCATGTAGAAGGCTACAGTTGTTGATGATTGGGTAGAAAAGTTATTTTAAAAATGGAAGAAGAGATTTGAGAAATCCATAATGAAATATGGAGAACTTAAAACCAAGCTCAGTGAAATTGAAGAGTTAATTGAACAATGTTATAATGATATTTTCTACTATGATGGAATTATTACCAAGTTGAACCGTGTCACTTAACTTGATGGAGATCTATTGGAAAAGGAAGGGATTATTCCACTAGAACAAATGGGAACCCAGTATACAATTTAATATTTGGCTAAAATCAAGGCTGAAATTTTGAATGAAGTTAGAGAAAAGATGGAGACATAAAAGAAATGGGTTGACAAAGGATTTGACATCATATATATGAAATTGGAAGGTATGGTGTTTGATAAATTTCAAAAAGAGTCATGGTGACCTAGAAATGGACTCCCTAATCAATTCTTTTGAGAAAAATATCTGAGTTGAAAAACTTTCTTATGAAGTCATCGAGACATTAATGGTTATAGAAAGCATAATTACAAATTTGAAAGTAAAGCCATGGGAATACAAGAAAAGGGTGGACCAATGTGGAGATGCATTGAACAACCAGAATCTCATTTTTCAACACCACATAGGTCCAACTGAAGAGGCTGTAAGGAAATTATTTCAAAGATATGATGCATACGTGGAAAGAAAACCAAAGATGAAGATGGAGATATAAATGCAAAGACATATGAGAAAGCTTATGCTTGTTTTTCTTGAGAAAATTTTTCATCTTATTTTAATTCTTACTCTTGTTTCATGAAAGATGAACATTATGTTGAATTATTACTTTCAATTATGAATGTATCCTGATATAATACATTAGACTTTTATATTACTTTGATATAACTTTAAATATATTATCAAGCATGTGTATTGATGTAACAGTTTGAGTTTTATGTATTGTAGATAAAAGAAAAATATGGATTCTATAAGGGCCCCATCCCATGAAAACGTTGTGTACATTGTTTAGATTTACATCACAAAAGAAACTAAGTGAAAATACCTAATCATCTACTAATTTGAAATCCACTCAATAAATAGGTAGTTTCTTCAAAACCCATTTCTTTCTAGGAAAAAATTCCTTGGTTCCCACTACCATTTGAACAAACACAATGTCTCTTGCTAAATTACGAGACATACTAAAAGACATAAGCTCATAAATTCTATCCATAGGACCATCCAACAAACTAATAAATTGCAATATCCTCTCATAGGAGGAAACCCATTCTGTAATATCTAGACCTATTTTAGGAAAATATTTCTTCCCTATTGCTTTGAAAGTGGAGGATGGATTGGTAGTATGTGCAGTAGTTGGAGTGCAATTATAACTCATTTTGGAGTAGATAAAGAAGGAGGTTTAGAAATGGGTTAACCCCTACATTTATTCATGAAGACTGGTGGAGCTTTAGGAGGCTGAAAATATGTGGTCCCTGATGGTTTATTCTCCAAGATTGAAACGCGTTACTCAAGTTCATTCATCCTACAAAAGAGAGTAGGCATGGTACCTAATGAGATCTATACATCAAGTGCATAAGACCCTAGGTGGATCTAGTTCACAGTGAATGATTCATCACAAATGAAGGGGCATGTATAGTTAGTCAAACCTTGCATAGAAGGTCTGCTCTTGAGCCAAAATTGCTTCAACACTTCATGAGTCTTTTGATGTTCCATCCTAAAGAGATGAAATAGATCAACTGAAAGGAAAAAAAGACATGGTTAATCATAATAATCCTCTGAATCAACACTATACAAATAATTTGGGTGGTAAACAACCTCATACAATCCTTTGAATCTACAATGTCAAACAACATCCTTACAAATGCTTCGTCAAGACCTGCCAATTCAAAAATCTGTTGTAAATCCTCAAAGAAAATCTCTTTCAAAATGGGTGCCACTATCACTTCCATCATTTTGAAGATAGAGAAATCCACCAGACCCTTTCATAGTTAGAAAATATGTGAATTTGTAAAGGAAACAATGTGCATTTATAGGATACTCGAGGTGGGAAAGCTAAGTAGAGTATAATCATGGTGAGATAACCTCTAAGATCTGTATGTGATACCTGTATGAGAGAAATAAGTTTTAAATAAGTTAGTATTATGGAAAGGATAATGGTTGGCTCAATGTGACATTATCCATGTGGTAATAATCATCCCAGAAAGACATTAAAAATAGTATGTGTTCCTTGAGATGGATTCTTAAAAGGAAAAAGTGATTACACATCAAATCAAGCCATATAGAGGTACTCTAAAATCATCAAAAATATTTATTTACCCACCAAAAAATGGAAATGATTAAAAAAATATCAAAAATATGACATGACATCCCGGTCATTCTGGGAGAGTATAAAACATGAATCACTCGTGATTTTTCCACCTAGTAAAATAAAATATAATATTTTCAAGAGAATAATAATGGATCAAAGTGTGTGATATAAATGAAAATATTCATATTAAGATTCATTCTTTTGGGGGGAAAATTAAATGAGTGTGTGATCTATATTGTATAAATGCAATGAGAATACTCTTGCATAAGGGGGGTTAAATTTTTATAAGTTTTTAGAGAGATTAGAAGAAAATCAATTTGCATTGTATTAAGTAGAACTAATATGAGATACTTGATTTTTTATTCATTTGTTCCCAAACCTTCTTGCCAAGATGATTGCACTATATAGTCATTGGTAAAAATTGAGGTAAAAGGTGTTATGTTCCCTTGTTGAGGTATTGGTTTTTCTTGAATTAATTCATGTGTATTCTCATGAGAAATGTTTTTTTGTTTCAAGATGTATTACTATGAATCAATTATCTACATTCATATTGCAATCTTATACCTATTAATTTCTTTGAATTATACAAAGTATTTTTTAAAATAGTGATAATTTGGTAACTGTAACTGCATTATAGATGGAGCTTTCCTTCATACTATATTAAATGGTTTTAACTTCAAGTTGTACCTGTCTGATTTTAAGATCTTTGTCAGTTCTTGATGGTATCTAGAACGTATTTTATTAGAAGTCATCATTTTATTGAGAATTTGTTATCATATTTTATGTTTAGATTCTCGAAGTTTGTATGAAATCTTGTATTCTTGAACCTCCATGAATACAAACCTACTAATTAAAGGAGTTATTTGAGTTGTGTGATTTATATTTTACATCAAGAAAAATTGTCTAAAACATTTGTTAAGGTTCAGTTAAGTATGTTGTATAGGAAAATTTATCCTGCTTAATATCGCATCAATATATTAAAAACCATAATTAATAACCATTTGATCCACCTTAATTACCCATGCTTACATTGTTTATGAACAAATTCTAAGGAATTTTTTTTTTTTTTTTTCCATCCTTTATCAAAAATATGCAAAAGCAAGATAGAACTATCATTGTCTTTAGTAACCTGAGCCTTCTTTAGAATACATCTACATTTTCTAATGTGACAACTCATGAGAATCAAATGATTTTTGCATTGACCATGTCTTCTTGAGGTTTCCTTTTCCACTTACCTAAGAAAGAGAGGATGCTTTTGTGAATTACAAGGTGGGACTGATTTGAGTACCAATAGAACACACTCTTTGTAGTGTTAGTATGAACATACAAACTCCGAACCCTATCTATAATCTCCCTTGTCATTAAACATCATAATTTTCCATAATATCACATTTCCCTATTTACATATACTTATTAGCACATTAAAAAATAAAATCCACGACATCTTAGAATTTTTAGTATTGATATATCATTGGCTAATTTAACTAAAATAAACAGAGCATGTAATTTGAACCTATAAATGTTGTATATGTATTTCTAGAACTATCAATTAAGTGAAAAATTATTCAAAAGTCTTGTTTATCCTAGCTTCTAAAATAGTAGGTTTTATAATTCCCTAATTCACTATTTTTCAAAGAGGAACCTACACAGATGAAGCTATTTGCAATTTTGATTTAGCAGTCAAATATATGTTTTTATAAAATTGTATTTCCAACAATTACCTTATGTAATCAAATAATTACTGTAAACAATCAAAAAATTGTTTGTGTCACTATTAATATTTCATTTACTAGAAGTTAATATCATTATTTCATTACTACAATTTAATTTATAATGAAATGTTTATATAAACCATCCATTAGTGGTCCAAAATCCCTAAATGATTAACAAACCTAACTAAATAAAATTTATTTTCCTCAACCTTTTTGGAAACACCCATTTTTTTCACTTCTAGTAATCATTGATGTCCATGTCAGGTATTTTATGATTCATTTCTCAGTCCTCTTGCAAAAAAAACCTATCACATGTTTTACATTACTCGCAAGCGAGGTAAACAAAAATTTAGAAAATTGTTTAGGGATCGACAAATAAAATTAAAAAATGATGTCAAACCCTATGAGTTGAGAAGTGTTTGTCAAAGAGCTTTAAAGAATAGAAAAATTTGACTACTAGAAGTAGACAAAATAGGGTTTCGTTGAAAAGGCTATGAAAAATTCTACATTCATAGAATTTCAAAATTTTGGAAGGAGAAAAGGTGAGAATGAATACAGGTTTTTGACTCCTTCATGAAAACAAACCATGCTCAGAATTTTGGAAATCAAACCATGATCAGATTTTATGATGAATTATTATGCTTACAAATATTTCCTTTACACCAATGTTCTCGCCATAAGCTTGATAAGTTTAATTGTCCTTTAAATATACTAATAAATGAAAATCTATAATCACAGGAACCGAAACTTCCAACCACTACTTTCTTTGGCACAAAAATTACAAAAGACACTAGGCTTCTGTTAATTTGTTTTATATTTAATAGCTAATTAATAGCTATCAAATGGTGCACATATTTCATCTCACTACTCATTACATTTCTAATGTTTTTACCAATGACCCTTTCCTTGTTGTGGTCTCTCCCCTGCCAAAACAAACATGCATTCGCTCCGAGAACCCTGTGCACCAAGAATTGGTCTCATAACCACCCCTAAAAGGGTTATTCAAAGTAGCAAGAAAGGAAATGAAACTGTGAGCATTGATGAGATGGAAAAAGAAATATTGCTAGAAGATAGTCCTCCCACTATTCTTCCTTCCATGGAAGAAGGTTCTAGTTTGGAAAATAAATTTAACATGCAAGATGATATTGTAAAAACCCTTGAGGACAATGTAGACTTCTTACTTGAGTTTACTGTTAAGGAATAATCTTCAAACCCCAACACCGGTCTCAAAGAGGAAATTATCACTCTAGAATATAATACTAAAGCCCTGGAGGATAAACACAACAACTACATGGCTATGAACAACACTATTTTGGATCTCATGTAATTCCACATCCACCAAATTTGTGACTCTAGTGGCATTCCCGACTCTGCATGGAAGAATGGCAAGATTACAACAAATTTTAAAGCCACAAATTTAGACCCCACTATTTTCCATAGTCTTGAAACTCTATTAGGATTTTTGACAAATTTATTGGTTAGTGTTGTTGTCTCCTTGTTCTCAGTGCAACTATTTTGGTGTTGTTTTCCAGTTGTATTTTTTTTTTTGTTGGTTCAATGTTGGGCTCTATGTAGGTAGATGGCTGCTACCTTTGTTATTTCCTATTTTTTCTCTTTTGGTTGGGGTGTGGACCCCACAGATCAAAAAATCACATTGTTATACTTTTATAATCTTGGTTTTTGAGCCTCTGGTTGTAATCTTGGTTAAGGCCCCTTCAAAACCTTTTACCAATAATAAAAAAATGGTGCACATATTTCAAATGTCACATGAAATTTACTTTGTTCAGTTGTGTCAAATTAATTTTAGGGTAATAACCATATTAAACATATATGCCACACACAAATATTATCAATATTAACAACAATATCATTAAAATAACACCATGTTCATTGTCAATATTATCATCTTTAAATTACATAGTGAGTATATAATTATTCCATACATTGACTATACTACCAATGATATGTGGTTCAGTTGATGTCTCACATATTAAATTATCTTATTTCAAATATCCCATGAACTTTACATTTTTTCATTTAATGGCACACACAAATATTAACCATATATGCCACACACAAATATTATCAAAATTATCAACATTATCAACAAAAGAACACCATGTTCATTGGCAATATTATCATCTATAAATTATATATAGAGTATATAAGTATTCCATACTTTGACTATACTACCAATGATATGTGGTTCAAATGATGTCTCACATATTGAATTATCATATTGTCCTCAACAAAAATATACTTTTTTACTGACATTATTTTTAAATTGTTTTGTTACAAAAATAGTTTCTTTGGATGTGTGTTTCAATGATCCTGATTGCACCCATGATGCTAATCATTAGAATTAGCTAACTCCAATACATGAAATTTTTTCTTACACAATGTATATCATATTTTATAATCAAATGAATGATGAAATAATATATTACTATGGTTAAAAAAACTATAATTTACCTAGGTAAAAAGGCTTGTCACTTGAAGTTGTACATCCAATATTTTTTCCATTAGCTTTCTCTCTTGTTCCATTCTTTCACGCTCAAGTTGAAGCCTTCCCTGGTCAATTTTAAACAATGTCTGACTTAATACATGCATGCTATTTTCAATTACCTCTTTCAAATATCCATAATGGTTTCATTTTCTCTTCACACATTTGCTCTCAATTCAATTTATTCAAAGGGGGTTCTATCTTTGTTCCTTCCAAATTTTCAATGTTAATAGAAGGGATTTCTGATTGCCCTCTCATGTCTTTTTCAAAAGTAGAAGTGGTTATATTAATCCTCTCTTTTCCATTAAAACCAATAACCTTGTGTGTTTTCTATGTAATGTGATCCATATCTTCATAGAAATTGCATGTCGAATGTGTTTCCAATGTTGTGTTTTTGAATTTTTTCTCTTTCTTGAGGGTTTTCTTCAACGTGTTCATATTGTATTTGCATTGCACCCTAGTGAATGTTTTTCCATAAACTTGATTCAAATCATATGCTATATTATACCAATGTTTATTTCCAAGTTTTCCATAGTTTAAATGTTCATACACCTCTTCATAGATCATATTTTGACCACAACTTTTCTTTTTATTTCATCATCAACTCCTCATTATTTCTATCTCTTTCATATGCATGGGTTATTGAAAAAATTTCTTCTAATTTTGAATCATCAATATTATATGGAGAATTTAGATCAATTTGTGAATGTGGAATGCAAGGAACCAATTTATATGTGCCACTTATATTCTCTTGCAAATTTAAGACATTATTTCCATCTAAGTTTTACACGCAAAATTCCTTTACACAACATTTTCTTGGCGATGTTGAAAAAACCATATTTTCTGCATAGTGTCTTGGAGTTAATTTGAAAAATTGGGATTTGAAACATGAAAACAAGGGAAATGGTTATATTTCCATGTCCTACAATTTTTCAGTTACTATAAACATTCACAAATGAAACAATTTATTTACTCCATCTTTTATCTAAACTTAATTTCATTTTTCATTTTCTAATAACAAATACACAAGGGGTCTTGCACTCTGTAAATTCACATAATCAAAACACATGGAGAAATATTTTAAATTTGTTAATTACCTACTGACAAATGAAATATTTACAATCACTATGAAATGGGTGAATAAAATTAAATTCTTCAAAATAAAATAACAATGCCTTTCCTCTTTTAATTTTCTTTAACTCTTTTCTTCCCCCATTTGTATATGTGCTCCTTGTTTTGGTGTTTTCACCTTCGAAATGAGTATATAGTTTCCCATTTTATTGCATTTGAATACTAATGTTAACAAAATTTTTGTGGATTAAAATTTAATATTATACCACTTAACATTAAATGCAGTACAAAAAAATAAAAACATACTCTAAAGTGGTATATTTTACATTATATGGTTTAATGGCCATTGAATGTTTAGGGAAGCACAATATTAAGTAGGTAACAATTGACCTCACAAAAAGCTATAATTGTTATTGTATAGAATTAAGGTAAAAAATTTATAACATAATTTCTAATGTATGAAAACTAAAATTTGACATTGTTTCAAAATTAAATTTGACATATATATATTTAATTGAAATTAAGTCTTTAATATTGACAATCATTATGGGTTACTTATACTCAATATTATATACAATTATTAAAAATAAACTTATATTGTTAAAATATTACGTAAGATATAAAAATCTTAGAAACAATTAATACACATAATTGAATCAAAGCATATACCACCATCCTTAATCAAATAAAGACTAAAATTGAACTTTATACCATAAAATAAACATATCTATACAATTTGAGAATTAAATAATGAACGATTTACTTTGGCACAATATTAATGGCCCTAAATTTTAGTCCAAGAGGCTGCTAGGTGAGATAGTTTCACAATAGCTTACTTCTCATTCTGGAATTCACACTAATCTATTACATCATTACCATTCTCCTTTTATTTAGGTGAGACAGTTTTTAACTAAAATGGAAGGTGAAAATATGCCCTTCGATATGCAAGTGATCACTAAGTTCAAGTTTGAATGCTCACACTTCATCTTGAAAATGCTCACAATTTTTCATGTGAGGGATCACACTTCAATGTGTGAGGGATTACACTTCGATGTGTGAGGGATCACATTTTGACATGCAATGGATCACACTTAAATCTACGAGGTATCACACTTTGATGTGCGAGGGATCGTATGTCGTCATGTGAGGAATCACACTTCGCAGATGTATGAGGCCACAAATCTCTAGAACTACGATGAGTTATCATTGTCATGTCCAAGTGTGAGTTTTTGAATGTGGAATTGCACCCACTCACACATTGAAGTGTGATTACCAAATTTTTGCCTCCCATTCTAGTCAATGTTTGAATTTTAATGTGTAATTAAAAAAATTATGTCATAGCAGCCGCTAGGCTATATAACTTTTGAAATTCATAGGGGAAATAATATAATGACTATGCATAAGCTAATGACTATGAGTCATAATGTGAAGTATAGTACCACTAGTTATAAAAATCAAAGTCAACATTTATAACTTTTATACGACAAATTTAGAAAAAAGGTAGCCAATAACACAAGTAAAATCAAGTCACATGTATAAATCAGCCAATAAACAGGTGACACATTTTCTACCTAAAAAGGTGGTTTTATTCATAAGAAAGGGCCAATATTAATTTTTTTTTGTACTGAAAAGTACCTATTTTAAATCCCTTAGAAATATTTTTTCAAAAAAAATTAAATGCACAAAAGAAAATGTGTGCATTATAAAAATCTTAATCTTTTAAAGGGTATTTTTTTACAAAAATATGATAGTTAAGTAAATTTAACAACCTCCTACATTAGTATTCATGATCATTGGCTCTTTTCCCCCACATTATGTGTTTATGGTTAAAATTATACACACAACACCAGGATCTAAGGGTGTAATACAATTAGTTATATGTTTAAAGATTTGGATTAAATGAGGTTTTAAAGATGTTCATATAAGATGTATATTTTATTTTCTCATTGTGATTTCAATTCTCCATACTAGTGTTAAAGATTTAATTGTCCTTAATAATTTTATTTTTTTATTTGTGGATACAATTAAAAATGAACTATATTTTTGAAGATGGAGCACATGTGGATTTACTATCCAAAGGTGTGAAAGTTGTGGATGGAATAGTTTATCCATCTAAAGATACACTCTATTGTAGAGATGCGGGGTCTAGCTTATTCATTTTCACAATAAGTATTGTGAATAAATGGCAGAGTGAGACTTCCATACAAAATTGATGATTGTGAAACCCTAGCATAAATTGAAGAAAATGATTAAGCGTGTGATTTCAAATGTTTCCCACGTGGGCTTGATGGCATTTAATACATCATGAAGAGAGACTTAGAGGATACATTTAATGAGGATGAGGGTTTGAATTATAACAGTGATAGCCATTTTTTCACAACTCCTAAAAACATGGATGAATTTTCTACAACATACGTGATGCTAAAACATAACTGTCCTCATAAAGAAGGTAACATAGCTGAAGGATTTATATCCCTAGTACAATAACATGTGATTTCAAGAGTAGTGTTGGGACCCACACCATTTGGTGTTTTTGTGGAGAATATTATAATTACATGCAATGATTTCTCTCCAAGTCTAAAATACAACAACAAAGTTTCCTGGCTAATCAAAAACCTAGTTTATCAAGAAACAAGAACTGCACTTCATGTGAATGGAAATTTTAAACTCCAAGAAACAACTGCCACATCAAACACTGACTTTAATTTAAATTTCAATAAGGTTACTGCCAAGTTGATACATTTTTTTTCAAAAGAACACAAATTTTTTGCAAAAGATAAAATTATAAATGTCAATGAAGGAGACATGGTACACTTTAAAAAATTAGATGACAATACATTTCGGTTACATGTTGATAAATTAATTATGAATTTTTACAAGGGTTGCTCCATATCAGAAGGATCTCTCACACAATTTTCTTCCATCTAGTTGGCCAATCAAGATGGTGCTGTTATGGAAGTAAGGCTAAAAAAATTCCAGAAGAGTTATCGGTAAAAATATGGACTGCATTTGAAGATCCATTACCTCAACTGGTATACCCAAATTCATAAGAATCTTCCATATGTAGTAGTAATAAAAAAATGATAAAAATACCTTACAATTACTGCAAATGCCAAAAGGTAAATTCTACTCCATTTAGTACACCAAAGGAAAGGGAAAATGATGAAAAATCAAGAGAACAATTTTTCTCTAAAGTTGAGAAAATACCTTGCTGGAAGAAAGGATGTCTCTCTAATCTATCACTAAGAACTTTCAATCACAGTTGGAATTTAATTCTAGGTATGAATGAACTTTCCATAAAAAACTTTGTACTTAATACATTCACCACAAATGCTAGCAGTTGTGATCAAGGTCAAACTTGACAACATACTATAGATAAATTAAAGTTATGTGGAAGGGATGTATGTTAGATTTCATGGTATAGATGTCATGAAATCCCAAAAATAACCTATTACGGATATAGACAATATTTTATTAATTGTGAGAGGAGGGAAATAAATAGAAATATAAGAAAATAAAAACAAATGTGAAACATTGTCATAACTACTGCATTGATATCAAAAATGGTGGAGAAGAATTTTGATATATCCCCACACATGTCTCATTCAGTGGGACAAGATGGTACTAAAGTAAAAATGAGACTATTCCCTACATGTTATACTTTTTCTTACATACTACAAAAGTGCAACGAGGTCCTTTCACTATAGGACATTCCTCCAACATCACAATCAAATCTCAGAAAAAATATGGCAAGAAAATTTGTCTCATGTTTCAATCACAAAGAACAACTTCTTCACTAAATAGGATGAGTGGATAGTATTAAAATTAATTTAAATAAAGATAAATATGGATGGGGTAATTGTGAATGTAAGATATTAAATGATTAATTAATTAATTATTGTGGCTTAGTTAATTAATGGGAATTGGATGGGCATTTGATTAGATAAAGGGGTTGAATTAAATAAATATGTGTGTGTGGTTGATCAAGGGTATGGATTCCAAATTTAGGTGTCTACAAATGAAGTGCAATAACAAAAATAAAACCGACCTCAATAGATAATGGGCTTTACCGATACCTACGAGGATGAATACTGATGTTGAAGATTGATTGAAGATGCTAAGTTTGAGTGAGTGTATAAGTCCATTGGTCTTAAAAATTAATATACAATTAAAGACACTAAACTGAAAGGATTAGACAAATGGATAAATGAGTTTCTCATCAAATTTTGATTCCAGGAATCCAAAGGGACTTCCTTGGAGGATGTTAGCTCACTATGTAATAATTAATTGAATTGATAGAGATAACAATTATAATAGATAGCAATATATAGATGATAAATGGATGTAGAGCTCTAGAATTAAAGGTTGAAAGGAAGGTCCTATTTAGATTCAAAGGTATCCCAGGAAAGTGTGGATGTAATTTGAACGTGTTCAAAGTAATCATACAAGAAGTCGTTAGTCTCTTGTTGGGTATAATAGACGAATTCAATTTGATACTTGATATCTTGTTTGTCAACGACAAATCAAATTGGGAAAAGTGTGAGTTCATATAGGATGTTGTAATGTTCCTAGAAAAAAGGGTGTCAGACTATATGGAGATCATAAATTCTTGTAATCAGATGTGAATGGCTAGGAGCTTCCATCTAATAGAGAGCGACACTTGGAAACAACATGTTAAATGCATAGGAGTTGATAAAAATTTGATAAACTGATAAAAAAAGTGTAATTTTGATAGGAGTCACTGGTGATTTAGGCCAATTGCTAGTTATTAGGGTGAATCACTAGTGATTTCTATGGAAATTAACATTTTTTCTACAAATGATATTTTAAAGCTCTATAAAAACGTTATTTATTAACTTAAAATTTTATGATGAATTGAAAATGACAAAGAGAGATATAAGAGTTCCTTTAAACAGATGCAGAGATAAAAGATGCCTCAAATATTCAGTGGTAAATATCTGATTTGATAAGTTATCTTTTCATGTTCTTGAGAACTTGGGTGATGGAAATGACCATAAAAGTGCTTGAAAATGATTGATACTAATGCTTGATTATGTTTGAAGTTGTCCTAGATGTTTTTATGTTGTAAAATGTAGAGCAAGATCAAAAATGAGGTCCAAGATTCGAGATTGAAGATCCCTAAGAGAGAGCACGAAGGTGTTATTTATAATCATTCGTGATTCGGTTGAATTTCTGGTGATCCTCATTTTATGGGAAAATAGCTAAAAAAGTGGTTGAAATAACTTCTAATCAGGGTTTTTTTGGTTTGGGGTGCGGGTCAATGGTTGAGAGAAGATTGGGGGTGAGGTTTAGAGGTTAGTAAGGTTGTGGAATGGTTAATAAATTATTTCTTTGGTTTTTTCTTATTTAATTTTAGTCTCCAAGTGGTTTTGGCTTATTTTAGGAGGAGTAACATGAGATTTTACAGCTGTAAAATGATTTAATGGGGTGTGAGAGAATATTTACATGGAGGAAATATTGTGAGGGATTTTAGACTATGGATAAAACATGTATGTATTTAAATAATGTGTAAGATTATTTTCTTTGATTTAATATAGTTGTGAAGATAGTGCATATAGTGAAGGAATTAGCGGTGCAAATTTTGAGTGTCTACAATGACCTTAGATTAAATATTTACCTCTAATTCTATCACAAAAGGTGATCCTAATGGGGTATATACTTTAGAATTTGATGGTATTTGTTCAAATTTTGGATATGGATTTTATGTGGTGCTTATATCTCCTAATCAAGAGATTTTTCCTTTTTCTTTCAAACTACAGTTTGAAAACACCAATAACATGGCCAAATATGAAGCTTTATTATTGGGATTTAAAATGGAAAAATAAAATGGAGTCAAAATTTTTAGAGGCCAAGGTAACATTGAGCTAATTGTAAATCAGGTCAAGGTTTTATATCATGTGAAGAATTATCACCTAAAATACTACATGAATATAGTTTAGAACTACATTGAGGACTTTGAAGCATTCTCTATCAAGGTTGTATCAAGAGAACACAATGATAAAGTTGATTCTCTTTCCATTTCCATTTCATTACTTATACCTCATCTAGAATTCAAAGAATACATGTATATTATTATGATATTCTATCATCTAAGTGTCCCTGATAATGCATCCAATTGGTAGGTCTTTAATGATGATCAACAAATCATCACTTTTATTGAAAAGTATGACAACTATAGCGAAATTTACTTTGAAGGTTTTGAATCTTATTTCTATGAATCCATCTTGGATTCATGCAAAGAAGCCAGTGATGGATAATTCCTTCAACTTAAAGGGAACAAGATTCCCACAGAACTAGTGTCTCTCTAAGGATTACTTTATAAACATGATCACTTCATCTAATAAAAAAAAGTTGAACCTAATTTTTCTACCAAAGTTTAACATGTCAACTTGGAGATATTTGAGAAACCTCGAGTTGTAAATAATGGCAAGGGTTGTTCTTCGAAAGATAAAATGTGGTATGTGGCATTAATAAGGAAATACATGGATGTCTTTGCTTGGTCATATGCAGATCTAAAATCATTTAGGCCCAAAGATGTCCAAAAAAACATCACTCTCAAGTATGATGCCTAATCATATAAACAGAAGCAACACCATTATAATCCAAATATCTCTAGAAAATTTCTTACATAAATCAAAAAGATATTGGATGCAATGATTATATTTCCCATTCACCATTCTATATGGGTCGCTAACAATATCTCGATGTGAAGAAAGAATGAAGAAAGTTGTATTTGTGTTGATTTCCACAATCTAAACCAAACTTTACTCAAGGATAATTACCCCTTACCTATCATGGACCAAGTCTTGCAAATGGTAACTCAATATAAAATTATTTCCATGTTGGATGGATTTTTAGGTTATAATGAGATTAACATAGTTTTCGAGGATCAACACAAGACGACCTTCACTACTCCTTGGGGTACCTTCACATATCATAGACTTGCTTCCAGATTGATAAACACTGGATCCATATTTCAAAGGGAAATGGACATGGCCTTCAAGGAATTAATTTGAAAAATAATTGTGGTCTACCTATATGATGTAACGGTATTTTATAAGAAAATACAAGATAATTGTGATCGCATAGAGAATATTTTTTAAGGTCTTGTCAACATGGGATCTCTTTGAATCCTAAGAAATACATTTTTAGAGTTATGTAAGGAAAGTTATTAGGGCATATTGTGACCAAGAAAGGAACTATGATTGATTCAGAGTGATTTAAGGCTATACAAGGCCTCAATCTTCCTATTATTAAAACTGATGTTCACTCGTTCTTTGTTAAAGTCAGTTTCTTGAGAAGGTTTGTCCCTAAATGTTTTGAGAATACTTGACACATATCATAAATGATGAAAGGGAAAATTCTATTTCAGTGGAATATTGATGGAAAATATACTGTCAATAATATCAAGGAAACTATTTCTCAAGCCCATGTCTTAGTATGTCTATATTTTCAAAATGATTTCATGATGTATAGTTATGCCTCTTCTCATACCGTATCTAAAATCTTGGTTCAAAATAATGTTGACGGTGTTGAGTATCCCGTTGATTTAATGAGTTGTCCTTTGAAGAATCATGCATTAAATATGTCACAAATCAAAAAACATGCTTACATAATGGTCATGGCAGTGAAACATTTCTTGTATTACATATTTAACTCCCACACCTTGGTCCTAGTTCATGATACCATAGTGAAATCCATTCTGACTTAGTAGGAGTTAGGTAGTCAAAAGGGTAACTAGATTACTAAAGTACAAGATTATAAATTAGAAATAAAATGTACAAAAATTGTATGTGGAAGATGATTGTGTCAACTCATTACTAAGAATAATCCTAAGGAAGACACACGTAACATAGGGGAATATGACGAGGAATTTCCTATGGTGTTGTTCGTAGTAAAATTGGTGATTGGTATTCAAAGATTGCATATTTCCACACTTATAGAGAATTTCCTGAGAATATAAGCTCAAAGGAGAAAATGATTATGAAATTGAGATAAGCTAAATGCATGTTTTGGGATAATGGTCTGTATAAAATAAGTATTAACAGAGACTTTCTCCATTGTGTGTATAAGAATCATCACGGTAAGATTTTAGAATATTTCCATAACTTGGCCTTTGAAGGTAATTTCTTGGCATCTTTTACCATGCACAATATCTTATGAGATAGGTATTATTATCCCACCTTATTCCGAGATGCATCTACATGGGTGGAAAAATGTGAAGCTTGCCGAAAATTCCTATGTTGGCTCAAATTGACAACACTTCCCCTTAAGCCAATCATGATTAAAAAACCTCTTAAACAATGGGGAATTGATTTTATTGGTACATTAAACCCTTTTTATACTATTGGAAATAGTTATGTCCTAACAACAACTGACTACTTCACCAAATGGGTGGATTTCATTCCCATGAAACATGCTACTTCTGAAGTTATATGCAACTTTATTAAGGAGAACATTATAGTAAGGTTTGGAATCTCTCTTAATATTGTGGTTGAAAAAAATTCAAATTTATCATCCTATGAGCTCACTGAATTATATAATGGATATGGAATCACCTTGGCTAATGCATTTGAAAACTACCCCTAGGGAAATGGATAGGACAAATCAAGCAAAAAGAACTTAGTGACTATAATCAGAAAGCTTGTTGATGATAAACAAAGGACATATCAAAAGGAATTGTATGATACACTATAGGAAAAATATATCACTCCTAAAATGGATACAAGCATGTCTCCCTTTTGATTCCTTTATGTTGTTGATGTTGAGATTCCTATCTCTCTAGAGTTGGTAGCTTTGAATTTGGCTAAGATAATTGAAGACAATACATTTCAAAAATATATTGAGAAGAGAATTATGTACCTGACTGAATTAGAGGATAATATTTCCAAGGTGGTTGATAAGATCGAAAAACATTAGAGAAAGGTAAAAAAAATTCTTTCACAAAAAGGCAAAACGCCGTAATTTTCAAGTGGGAGATCGAGTCCTTTTATGGGACAAAATAAGAGATTTGAAAGGAATTCACGGAAAGTTTTATTCTTTATGGAGAGTTCCTTTCAAAATAAACCTCTTATGTAGAGAAAATAATTTCTATCTATCCTCCTTTGATGGAACACATCTCCTATTACCTCATAGTGGGAAATATCTGAAATGTCTAAGTAGTAGAGAAATTTGTCCCTTGCTTACATTATAGTTACCTTTTTCTTTGGTGTGGTTTTTCTTTTATTTTTCTTTTATTGTTGATTTTTGTTTTGCATTTTTTTTTCTATTTGTTCACGTTGTATTTTTTATCCATTTATCTTTGAATTCATGGCCCAATGGCAAGACACGTTATAGATCTAGGATTCAATCCCTTTGTGTTATTCACAACCCAAAATAAGTCCCTAGTTGGAGCCAATTGTTATCCCAATTTTTTTATTTTTATGATTAAATTTGGATAACCAAACATAAATTTTCAATTCATCCTTGATGGCTTTAGAAATTTTCCTATATCTTTGAAAATCTAAAAAAACTAGCCTCAAAGGTCCATTTTAAGATTTTTTTTTCAGGTTTTTGGGATCTCCATTCACATTTTTATATCATATGTTAAGTACATCTTGAACCTCCAAACCCGATACACTAAAGTATTTTGGGTTTAAAGATTTGGAGACAGCAAAACAGTTAGCCAAAAATACATGCTTAAGTGTCATATGCTTCCCAAAACCTGAACCCTAAAACACTATAGTGCTTTAGGTTTTGAACTTTAGTTACATAAGGATGTGTAGTGCTTTTAACATGCTTCAGGTTATATGTTTCCTAAACCAAAAACCTGATAGTATCTTTGTATTGAGTTTTTTAGGGTAAGGTACATCACAACATATAGTTTTCTAAGTTTTTTTTATGTCATTAAAAACCTGGTCCCTAAAACACATGTAATCCTTTGTGTAGGGTTTTCAGAAACCGATAGCATGTAATAAAATCAATTCATGTCTGGTCAAATTCCTAACCTCGGTTAAATACATTAATTTCCAATTCAAATTTATTCCCACATGTGTAAAATGATGTGTAATTAATGTAGGTTAGTTATAAATAATCAATATTTTACATGTCATTTTCACCTCAGTATGAATTTGATTTTTTACTATTTGAATTTGTTTATGCCCTTCAAAATCTCCAAGGTGATTTTCTTAGTGATTTGGATGCATTTTCTTGATTTTTCGTGGTACCCATTTCATTTTTTGGTGATTTCAATATTTCTCATACGTTTTCATCAACTTTTGAGATGGTTTTTACTTGTTCTTATCTCCTCATTTTTCTTCCTAGATTGTTTGGGTTTTCTTACTCTTTTCTCCTTATTCTTGTTTTAATTAAGGATTTTTCCTAAATTATTTACCATCATTATGATAAGAGAGTTTATATTTTTTTCCCCATAACAAATTTTCTAACTAAATTGGGTTTCTCGTCATGATAAACATGTCCAAAAACGTGATATGAACTTGTCAATCATGATGAGAAACCCGATTCATTGTTTTAAAACTCTTGAAATGTCTGAAAATTATTAACCTCTAACTTTTTGTGTCAAAATTTTCAGGGTGTTATACAAGTGTAACTATCCATCAGTGTGTTTTAAATCTTGAGGTGTAATACATCATGTATGTTCCAACAATGTGTCAAGTTTCTCAAGGTACTACGAAAGGAGGAAAACACAACAAAGGACTTTTTATATTTATAGTGTGCCAGTCATAGTAGAAGTTTAGGTTATTGTTTCTAAGCATTCAAAGGAACTTGTAGACACAAGTATATGCACTTGGGTACATTTCAAGTTCTTAAATAATGTTATGTATACATGATTACTAATCAATAAAACAAGTGGTTGATAGCTTCTTTTGGGCCTTTTTATTTATCTCTTTCACTTTTATTGGCCTTACATATCTTACAGCTCTATCGGAACTTTAGTGATTTATCTTTTATTTCCTTAGAAACTAGCTCCCAGTTAGGATAGAAGCACCCAAGTGCTTATGTCCCTTGTAGGCACTCCTAGCCTTTTTTATCTTATTTTTACTCTATTATGTCTCTTTTACTTCTTGGTCACCTTTTAAAACTTTGGCTCAACATTTCAGTTGTCAAGTACAAAATTCAAGCAAGGGAATCATATATATACTTATTTATTGCTCTCAAATAAGGGGACAAGTATCATAAGCATTATCTATCATCACCTAAGCTTAAATCAAAGGCACAAGAGCATTAGAAAATATACATCTAGTATACTCATAAAAGGGACAAGGGCTATATCAATCTACATACATAACATAGGAGGGAAGTTCATTCTATTCCATCACACAAATTATATGTACTTGGTACATTCTAGATCTATCCCGCTATCATCATGTAACTTGAACAAGGGAATCATATGGAATCATTACACACACAGTAACAGAGAACTTAATGGAGTATGATATGTAGTGCAATGCTCAGTTGTAAGTTCACTCTTGTGAAAGTCGAGGTCATTCCAAGTCCCCATTCTACGTCTTTATTTGTTAAGTTTGATGTGTTTTATGGGAATGTGTCGCTAGATATATATTTTCTAGTATACATGTATGATTGAAGACATTACAGAAAAGCTAGAGAGACAAAGAGAGATCAATAGTGAAGCTCCTCCATCCCAGAAAAGATCATAACCTAAGCATCTACGTAGTCACTAGTGCATAAAATAGTCACTAGCACCCATGTGCTACTGTCCTCCTGTGGGTGCTTCTTTCCAGCATAATTCTAAGTATCATAACCCTCAATGAGACTTGAAAACATATCTTTTCAGTCTATTCTAGCAATTACGTAGTCCAAACCACTCCCATATCACATGAAATAAGCTATGTCATATGTCCTCTTTTACTTTCTTAGGGTTTCATATATTTTAATGCTTATTACTTTTCAATTACTGTATATTATCATTAGTTTTAGTATGTTACTCTGAAATTAAGGTTTAATTCAATTAATAATAAATCATCCTTCCAGCAGTACACATGTACAGAACATATTAGCACAATATAGAATTGGCCAAAGCACAAAGTCACAGATTGGTCTAGAATATAAAATAGACCAAAAATAGAGAGTAAACACTTGTACCCAAAATAGGCATGAATAGTGGGAACTTGTATCCAACCTGGGCGGTTGTGTCCTAGGAGAAAAAATAAATAGTTTCTTAGTTCTACATAGTTTCTAGCAGTCTCAATACAATTCTATAATTTTAGACGTTTCTCTTATGTTACAAAATTCAGTTACAATCGGTTACAAATCGGGACATGCCATCTATAGTGGAGATTATTTGATAATCATCATGGATGGAGAGAAAAAAATACCTTTCTCCCCAACACTCTTATCTTAGCATGATATCTCCCATAAACTCTCTCTTGGCATGAGATCACCAAAAAAACTCACTTTTGGCATGAGATCACCCAAAAAACTCACTCTTGGTGTGAGATTACCCAAAAATATCACCTTTGGTGTAAGATCTCCAAAAAAACTTACTCTTGGCATGATATCACCCAAAAAATAACCTTTTGGAAACAATACACTCAACATCTCCAAATCAAATAGGACAAATTTCTATCCTTTACACTCTTATACATCAAGTGCACTCTTTCCTTGACTATTACTTTCTACATACTCTTATTTACTTATGCATATGTTACTCTAATTTTTCACATACAATAATTTTGTTACCTGGTGACATACTCTTGTTCTATAGTTCATGCTTGACTTTTAAGGGTGTAATTCCTTTATGAACCCCACTTGTTGAATTTTGGCTACTAACCCTTTGCGCTTCATGTCAACCTTTCTAATAATCACCACATCTCTGGTAAACATACTTTACCTTCATTACCTGATGATTCACTCTTGTTCTATGGTTCATACTTGATTGTTGAGAGGGATTTTATAAATGAACCTCATCTCACACACATATGCTGGAGGAAAACATGGCTATGAACCCCACATATGTTGAATTTTGGCTACTAACCCTCTGCGCTTCATGTCTATATTTCTAAGAATCACCACATCTCTGGTAAACATACTTTACCTTCATTACGCAATGATGCAATCTTATTCTATGTTTCATACTTGATTGTTGAGAGGGAGTTTCTAAATGAACCTCATCTCACACACATATGCTAGAGGAAAAAATATCCTCTCTCATCTACACATTTTACATCTCACATCCCACTATTACATGAACACAAAATCTACACATCTTGGTTGTATTTACTCTTGTGAGCTTATACTATTTACATGTTACACTTTTTTTCCATGCTATTTGGATGTTTAGTATGCCATTATCTTTGTATATACACATATGTGTGTTCACATGGTATATTGAGGTGAATGTTGGAACTTTACCAATTCTTAGATGATACATGATGCTCGACACTACTCTTTACTAGTCCTGCTGAGGCTCTTGAGGGTATCTACCTTTTATACTCTCATACTACAAATCAAAGGTCTTATCGTTTCAATATTTACTACTTTTTGTCACTGTCACTTAATTTTTTTCAGTGATCTATTCATGCCTTCACATATTACTTATCTTTCTAACATGTTAATGGATGTTACATATATAGTATTTACCTTGCATGATTCTATATAGACATGGTTATCTATCACCTATTATTTGCTATTGTTTGGTATTGTTTGTGGGTTATGTCGTATGTCTTTCTTTCACATTGTTTTTTATGGATGCTTCAGCCCTAATTGTATTGTGACATTTTGAGTGATGTCCCATGTTTGAAACCTACTTTTCATGGTACATCTTGTATTTAAATTTTTTTGCTACATTGTTTCTATTTACATGCTATATTTTTTACACTAACGCCTTTTTCTAGCCTACTTTTTTTGCATGTTCCTTGGTTTATACAATGTACATCCCCTGCCCCCTATAGGTATCCAATGCATGATATGCATATCAACTTCCATTCCTCTCCTTTCAATTTCATCCTCCTACATTCATCACATGCACCACAAATGAGGGGGGAATCTATTGGGTAAGCAAATCACCCTTCATGTAGCAAAGAGTTACATAATAGATCAGCACAATACAGAATTGGCCAAAGAATATAGTCACAGATTGGTCTAGAATCTGACATGGAACAAAAATATAGAGCATAGAATAGCACCCATAATAGATAGGAACTATGGGCACTTGTGTTCAGGGGGAAAAAATAGACATTTTATCATTTTAGCATAGTTTCCAGTAGTTTTAGTATAGTTCTACATTATCATACATTTATCTTTAGTTACAGAATCCAGTTACAATGGGTTAGAAATCAGAATGTACCATTTGCATTGCCACTTATTTGAAAAGCATCATGAATAGAGAAAAAATCATACCTCTCTCACCAAAACTCTTCTCTTGGCATGATATCTCCCAAAAAAATCTTGACATGAGATCACCCAAAATGCTTGCTCTTGGAATGAGATTGCCCAAAAATCTTACCTTTGGCATGAGATCACCCAAAAAAATTTCTCTTGGCATGAGATCACCCAAACACCTCACCTTTCGTGAATAATACACTCAACATCTCCAAAGTAAATAGGAAAAATTTCTATCCTTTACACTCTTATACATCAGGTGCACTCTTTCCTTGATTATTACTTTCTACATACTCTTAGTTACTTATGCATACATTACTCTATTTTTTCACATACATGAATTTCAATACTCTCTTTCTCTTATTTTTCAAGTTAATCCTTATATATAAAAATAAGTAGCTCACATCAACATGCACAAGCTCCAACAGCACACTACTCTACATACACTTTAACCCTAGGGTCTAACTCCCCTTCTTAGTTTCTACGCTACGCATTATGATCACTTCATGCTTCAATTGTCCACTAGGCATGATATCAGCTACACTATTCTCTACACAATTACAAGGTATGCATATTAGATCTACTTAATCCTATCGAGTATTCACTTAATAGTATAAAGTGGGGGCATGTGCAAACACAAAATATTTGCACTTAGGTACATTTATAGGGCCTAAATCATGCTAATGTATACATGATTCCTAAGAAATAAAAATAGTGGTTGACAACTTATTTTGGGCCTTTTTCTTTATCTCTTTCACTTTATTGGCCGTACATATCTTACAACTCATCCAAAACTTTATTGATTTATCTTTTATGGCCTCGAACACTAGCACCCAGTTAGGATAGAAACACCTAGGAAATCTTGTCCCTCCTGGGAACTCTTGACCTAATTTTATCTTCTTCTTACTCTTTTGGGTCTCTTTTACTTCTTGTTCACCTTTAAAAACTTTGGGTCAGCCTTTAAATTTTCAATTACAAAATTCAAACAAGGGAATCATATATATACTTATGTTTTAATCTTAAATAAGGGGTCAAGCATCATAAACATTATCTATCATCACCTAAGATTATATCAAAGGCACAAGAGCATTAAAAATCATACATATAGCATGCTCATACAAGAGAAAAGGGCTACCTCAATATGGATACACATCATAGGAGGGGAGTTCACTATAGTCCATCACACACATTCTACATACTTGGTATATTCTAGATCAAGCCCTCTATCATCATGAAACTTACATAAGGGAATTTAGGGCATCATTACACACACAAGTACAGAGAACTACATGGAGTCTGAGATGTAGTGTAATTCTCTGTCATAATTTCACTCTTCGAGTGACCGTTGGGGTTAGTCCAACTCCTCATTATGCATATTTATTTACTAGGTTTGATGTGGTTTATGGGCATGTGTAAATAGATATTTATTTTTCATGTTATAGGTACCACCAATGATATTAAATCGAAACTAGAGAGATAAATAGATATTAACAGTGAAGCTCCTCTATCTTAGAAAAAATCAGAACTTGAGCATCTGAGCATTCATTAGCACCTAGAATGGTCACTAGTGCCCAAGTGCTCTCATCTTCCTGTGGGTATTTCTGTCTAGCAAAATTATAAGTCCTAAAACCCTCATTCATCCTTGACAACATTGTTTCTACAACGTTCTAGTAGTTACTTAGTCTAGACCACTCCCAGATCACATGAAATAAACAAATTCAACTTCCCTCTTTCACTTGCTTAGGGTTTCATATATTTGAATGTTTATTGCTTATCTATTACTATGTATTATAATTTGTCATCATTTATACTACGTTACTCTAAAATTAAGGTTTAATTCAATTAAGAATAAATCATAACTCTCTAACAAGGTTTTTCCAATTCATCCTTTAATGTCTAAATCAGGGAAAAGAGAATCCAAGGAAAAAACATTGAAGGAAGAAAAAGAGATGAAATACAAATATCAAGGGGTGGTTCCCCATTCAAATATTGATTGAAATATTGATAGTAGGGATATAGAGTTGGGCCATACCAACATAGATGAATTTTTCAGAAGAGTAAAGATCCCTTCTAAGTCACCATAGATGCAATGCATCTATGATATAGGATTACCTCTTGTTTCAACATTCCCTATCTCTGCATAATGTCAAAAATTCATTCTTGCAGTAGCTATTCACTATGATAATGATTCTAGGACTATAAAAAATCAATATGGAGAAATAGTGATCTACCTGCACAAATATTATTTTGAGGAACTTATCAATCTTTTGATCCTCAATGAGTATGTAGATATTGACGTCAAAAAGGCCCAATGGGATTGGAATGAAAATGGAAAAACTTGCATTAATAATTTTATTAATATGTATCTTAAGAAAACAAATCCAACATTGATTAAATTCTTAAAGACCCGTCCTAGGAGTGATTTCATCCCAAAAATCAATGACATCATAACAATCTTAAGAATATTGTGTCTCCTTGAGGAAAACGAATTCAAATAATGGATGCACCAATTATTCACTATCATGAGGAAGAATAACCAATTATTCAGATGGGGTGATTTCATCAGTGACACCCATCATAAGAAACTAAGAGAAGTGCATACAATAGGAAATATTTACGTGACATCATATGTCACATATGCAGGAGCTAGAATGAGATTGTACCCTATCTTAAACATACATGGTTACAGGATTTTTTATTATGTTTACAATGTCTACC
This sequence comes from Taxus chinensis, assembly GCA_019776745.2. NCBI lineage: Eukaryota > Viridiplantae > Streptophyta > Pinopsida > Cupressales > Taxaceae > Taxus > Taxus chinensis. The sequence goes on from CM034146.1 coordinate 428,352,416, forward strand.
CTTATTTATCCTTTAAGAAAATTCTAAATCATTTCCAAAGGGTGAATTATGATTTCTTCTACAACATCATATGCAAGTTATACAAATACCTCTCTAAGTGTCAATACAGTGATGCTATTGTATCTCATTAGGGGTGTATCCTCCTCCAATTCCCAACTTTAATTTATATCCTAGTTGAAGGATTCTATGGTTTTCCATACTTTTTGTTAATATTTGAAAGAAAAAAGGGGTCTTGATAGATCTCGTAAGGTAATTGTTTGATTTTTCTAAGTTCTTGCAAAGCAAGTGTAAGGCAGGAATTCATTTCCCAATCTCAATTGGCCAATACACGTGTACATCAATAATTAAGTTGAATGATATTGCCATCAAGATGCAAGGAGTTACTCTAACATCTTTTCATTCAATGCCTAGCTTTGATTACAGAGGAGTAATAAAAATCCTTGGGAATATACATCTCTATGTTCCCAAACTTGACGATTTGTGGATCGATTACATGAATAAAGTGGTTATGAGAAAGAAAGATTACATTGAAATGAATGTGGAAAAAGAAGCTAAGTATAATATTGAAAATATTCTAGAAGCCATAGTGGATGACAAGGAAGCCTTAGACTCTATTTATGAGCAGATGAAATAAGAAAATTTTGGTTTTGCCTTAATTGATTGGTTGATTAAAGAAATGACATCTAATAATGAGAGAGCTGCTCAAATTTTCATTTAAACCAACCATTGGATTTTCTGATTAAATATTTAGCCTAAATATCCCAACTTCCCAAAGGTTAAGACAAATGTCGTGTCAGAGGCGGGCCCATCCTAGGAATATAAATAAAAAGGTGAGGCACCTAAGAATAATGTAGGAATAAATATTGTTAGCTCAACAAGGTAAAATATCCTCCTTCAGTCCCACCCAATACCATTATAGATGTTGATTCTCCTCTTCAAAAAGGTAAAAAACCACCAATCAGTACCATGAGTGATTACTCTCTTCCTATTTCTTCCCTCCACATCACCTATACAGTACCTCTTGTACGTTGGCCCCACATGTGTCACTTCCTATCACCTCTCCTCATGTTTCATCACATCCACCTTCTTCTCCACCTCATATTCCTTCTCCCCCTCATTTATTTTATCCTCCTCACTTATCTCCCCCTCATCCACCATTGTGGAGAAAGTTTAAGCTATCATCATATTCATTCTTCTAGCATCATATTTTCTCATATCCTCTCCTTCCACTTCCTCCATACATGTATCATTAGTATAGGTTTTCTCCTCCATTTCCCTAATTTCTTTAGGGGGTAGTATGTCCTTGGTTTCTCCTGTTATAACTTTCCCTTCTCCATATTTTCCCCCCTCTCTTTTTTTAGGTCATCCCTCAATTTCTACATCTCTTCCTATGATTAAATTTTCTACCCCTCCTCCCTTGGTTTCAGCTACAACCCTTTTGATCACATATCCTTAGAAGTAGTTAGTTTCCTCTTCAATTATATCTTGTCTTTTAATACAAACCCCAAAAAAGAGGAAGAAATCAATGCTTCCTAAGGAATTTGATTTTAGTACGTTTATTTTTTCTCCCTCTCGTCCATCCAAGAAACCCACAATTTTCTACCATATTAAAAAATTTCACTCAGAGGAGAGGTTTATTGAGGTTTTCATGCACGTTGTTGCTAAGAGAAGGGAAAACATGACCAATTCCTATTATTAGATAACCAAGGTGCCACTAGGTAAATTTACCATAGAGGGGGCACAAAAAGATTTACAGGTAGATTTGGACAATTTTTTCAAGAAAATCAAACAAACCAAGGCTACCAAAGATGAGCTCAAAGACAAAGTGGAGCAGTTGATATCCTTACTACTCAAGGTCACCAAACTAAATCTGATATATTCTCTTTCTCTAGCCATTTTTGATGCAGTGTCTATATCTAAGGTAGAGAATATCAGATAAAAGGGGAAACTATTGATAGTTGGATTGAAATAATCCTTGACCATGATAAAAATCTAATTGAGTAAATTGTTGAGGTCCACAATGACATCAAGAGATAAAAATAGTCAATTGAGGAAATGAATGATGATTTCAATGAACAATGCAACAATTGGTAATTTATTTTGGAATTCATGCATGAGCTCAAAAAGGTGGATGTTGATACTCTAGTACAAGAAGGGATAATAGCCGAGAGAGGGAAACATTTTGACTTGTATAAGGCCATTGAATTTGAATTTAAAATATTGTAAGAAGTCAAGGAGAGGTTGTAAAATTCCAGAGAAGAAGGAATCAATTTCCCCAATTATATTTTTGATGGATTTGTTAAGGTACCTTATTAAGTCCTGGATGAAGATTTGAATATGTTACCTATAGATGATATCTTCAAATAATTCTAAGATATGGTGGAAAAGGACTCTAATGTCAGAACTGATTTTTATTTACAATAGATTGATAAATTGATTGTTTATCAAAATGGTTTTAATAATTTGTTCAAAATCCTCAAATGACTTTAGAGGCTTCCAATAAAATTAATCAACATAATTGACACATGCGATGTATTAAACTGATACTCTTGTGAACCAGATGAAAAATAAGTTCATAAAATGATTCAAAAGTTCCACACATATCGTGACAAGGAAGCTAATCAAGAAACCAATGAAGAGAATTTTGATTGAGGATTTATCGTGTTCTTTCCATTTTTGCATCACACATGTAAATTTTTGGGATGTTTAGACATCATTTGTATTAACATGTTGACTTGTTCAATTTACACAAGAACCAAGAAAAATGGATTTAATGTATATTTTTTGTTAATATATTGTACCCCAAAAAATCCACTTTTCCTCTCTTCTCTTTTATCTAAAATGTAAAATCTTGGGGCATTGTTAAAAAGGGGATTCATAGAGCAAGATTTTTTCATACTTTGTGGTGAAGATCATTTTTTGGAATTGTAAAGAGAAGAGAACTTTTTTTTTCAATCTTTGGTTATAAGGAATAAAAGATATGTGTTACAAACTTTGTGTTGAATGTTATCTCTTTGATTAATGTATTGTTCTTAAGTTTGATATATTATATTTTCCTTTATAATCTAGGTTAGTTATCTTAAGATATGATTTCAGTTTATCACTATTTTATCTCATGTTAGTATGTTTGGATCTGAATTTTCTAAAGAAAAAACACGTATTCACTCTCATTTCTTTCTACCTCTTCACTCTTTTTTCACTCCTAAAAACCTTTCTTCACTCTGAATATAATTTCCATTCTATAAGGAACAAATCCATCTACCAAGATGAGATCCCACCCCCAAGGCTATATTAGTGTAAATATTGTGAATACTCTTTGGTGTTTGTAAAATAGTAATAAACAGGGTTCCTCCCGCTATTTGAGAAGGGAATTTTTCCCGCATTCTGTTGTTGAACCTCATATTTTTTCTTTGACAAAACATCTAACTAGTACATCTACACCCTTGCAAGAAAATATTATTTCTTTGTTCTTTCATCCATTTCCAAATCATTAATGGCTTTTAGCATATTGCCTCCAATTGATATTAGAATATCCTAATTATATAATTCCTATTATGTATTAAATAAAAAGGTTGAAATCAGCACCTTAAAATCATCATGTTTAGGATCTACCTATTATAATCCACTTTGAAAATGATAATAATGCCTAAATTTCCTTCCATTTTTACAATATTGAGTTATTGTTAATATTGAAGTGTAAAACATAACCATGGCTTATAGCATATTGCCATACAATTGATATCTACAATAGTTTAACTTATAAAAAGGAGGTAAGCATAAAACTCTTATTATGTATTAAATAAAATGGACTTATTCCAGTCCAAGCACCTTAAAATCATCATGTATAGGATCCACCTATTGGATAATCCACTTTGAAAATGATAATAGTGCCTGTTCTCTTGCTGGGCTTTGCGGGTTTTAGTGCTGTCTTTAAATTTCCTTCCATTTTCACAATATTGAGTTATTGTTAATATTGAAGTGTAAAATAACCATTATAAATATCATACGTTTATCTACAATAGTTTACTTATAAAAAAGGAGGTAAGCATAAAACTCTTATTTCATTAAATATGGACTTATTCCAGTCCAAGCAGTAAAAAATATAGCCAATATTGGAAACCAAAATTACTAGTTTTGGATTACAAAATGTTAAATATTGGAATTATCTAGACTCCAAAATCACACATATTGGATTCCAATATCACATATATTGGAATGCAGAATCACATATATTGGAATCCAAAATTGCATATACTCGAATCCAAATTCGCATATATTGGAATTTACTGCACTCCAAATTCCCATATACTAGAATCTGAAAAATCAAAATATTGGAATATGACATTGATCTGTAAAATAATAAATAGAACATGTTTCTATTCTGAATGGGCTAGCGGTTGCATGGCTTAAATTATTCCTTTGGAATAAAATTTCTTATCATTTTTACAATTTATTTAAGATTAAACTATACATTTATTGGAAAATCATTTAATGATTTCAGGGAAGCCATTCAGATCTTGGGAAAATATTTTAATGAATTCATGGAAACTAACATTTCTCTACAAAACAATAAATTGGTCATGTTTAATTTTTATACGGGCTAGCAGCCGCTAGGCTAATGAATTTCAAGAGATGTGAGACACTTCAAGAAATGGGAAAAGTTAGGAAATCATCATGTGTCCAAAGAAAAGATTAAGGGTTTATAGACATTTAAATTTCCCTACATATAAAAATAAACAAATGTCACCATAAGAAAAAATGTCAAAATGAATTTTAAAAATTAAGATTTGATAGGTTTTATTTAGTGAAAATAAATAAATCATTATACTAAATAAGGAAAGTTAAAATAAAAAGAGAATTGTTGTATTCAACTATCAACACTTAAACACATACAAAACCTAAAATGGAAATAAGTAAATGACTCCATAGAAAGAAGGAAAGATGCTTACTTTTAAGTTTGTCTTGATTTAATTTTTTAAAAATAAAGGTTTGCATTGGAGTGGCCCATCCGGATCTGAGAATAAGATTATCATAGCCATATGCATTGTCCGAGTTGATAAAATTAACAAGACCAAATCCCCTTTTAATCCTTCTTCTAATCCATGGCCATGTAAACACCCGTGATGTGTCCAAATGACTTTAAAATCTCACATAGATTTCCATCCCTCATCGTCCTCGAAAAAATTGGTAACACAAACATAATTTTCATCATTTCTATTGGAACGGTCCACGTAGCCCCTGAGACTAGGAGGTGCCCAAAAGAGGAGGTAGAAGCATCCCCACTAACGATGCTTCCATTGAAGGTGAGGCCCTTGGAGGCCTTATCACTTGGAAATGTTTCTGTGGCATGGGTGGGGGTGAGATCCTTGTAAGTTCATTTTGATGTGCAGTGATCACCCTTCTTACTACACATATGAAAAACTATGAGCACTGCACTGCCCTTAGAACGAGAAAGGGTGGACAACACATCTCTATCAGAATTGGAATCATCATCCTTGGATACCAATTGGAGGGGTTGTTCTAGTAGGGTTCATTATTGGTGGGGATTCCAAACTTGTGCCACTCGCGGCACTTGAGATCTCACTTGTTAAGGCACATTTTTTCCACTTTGCGGATGTGCATGGTAGTGGTGTGGACCACCTTATGGCCCTACTCGTTTAATTTTTATTCAATGATCTTCTTCATCCATCCCAATTTTATTTGGTGGTGGTAAAAGAAATTCCATATCTTTATTATCCTCCTATTCAAGCTCCCCACATCTCACTTTGTATGATGCCATCACTTTCATCCCTAACGTAAGAAAAAGGAAAATTCAAGAAATGCTCACTCATCTGGAGTAAAGCTTAAGGGTTTGCAAACATTCAAATAGCCCTACAAATAAAAATAAATGAACATTTCTATGAGAAAAAAATGTCAAAATGAATTTAAAATAATAATATTTAATAGGTTTTTTTTAATTTATTGAAAAGCGCACTATTATATTGATATGTTTTCTTTAGAGAAAATAAATAAATCAATATAAGAAATGAGGAAAGTTAAAATAAAAGGAGGATCATCGTGTTCAAGTGAAAAACAATTGATCCTATCAATACTAAAAAATGTAAAAAACCTAAAGCATAAATAAGTAAATAAAAAACCTACAAAACGTAAAGCGGAAATAACTAAAAGACTCCATCGAAAGAAGAAAAGATGCCTTCTTTTAAGTCTGTCTTGCTTTAATTTTTTTTAAATTCTTCCTTAGAGTGGCCTATTCAACTCTAAGAATAATATTATCATAACCATAGGCATTGAGCTTATTCATATATCTCTGAGGGTCCTCCCTATTGATGAAATTAACAAAACCAAATCCCTTGTTAATCCATCTTCTGATCCATGGCTACATAGACATGCAGGATGTGTATAAATGACTTGAAAATATCATGTAAACTGACATCCCTCATGGTCCTCAGATAGATTGGTAGCTAAAACAAAATTTTCAACATTTCTGTGGTGCATGGTTTTGTTGGAACGGTCCATGCCTCCCCTAAGACTAGGATGCCCCCACCAGCAGAGGAAACAACAGCCCCTCCAGTGATGCTTTCACCTAAGGTGAGGCCCTCAATGGTCTTATCCATTGTTAAGGTATCTGTGGCATGTGCAAGGTGAGATTCTTGTAAGGGAATTTTGATGTGTAGTAATCGCCCTTCTTAGTGAAGATACGAAAAACTACGAACACCACACTACTCTTGGAGTGAGAGAGGTCGAACATCACAGCTTTGTCATACTTGGATTCGTCAACCTTGGATCCTAGTGGGCAGGGTCTTTTAGGTGTCATTTTTCCATTGATTTAATCAACTCTCAGTTGATGTCATATTCAAACTAGGGGTGTGTCTGAAGCTATATGCAACAAGAATAATCCTAGTGACCTAGTAATTGAATATAGGTCTTTTTTTTTATTTTTTTATTTTCTAGGGGATTTTCTTGATGTCTTGAGGACTTCTTGGCCAAAACCTTATTGAAATCAAACTATGAAAACTTACTGGAAGTAACCACTCTTTGTAAAAATAAACTACTGGAAATGAAAACACATTTGTAGAATGAAATGCATTGATGTAAGTAGACACACGTTACAGAAATAAACACACAATTGAGAATTCTAAAAAAATGATTGCAAGGAAATAAGAGTTTAATTTAGAACACCTGCAGGAACAAGTATACGATAGATTTCAACTTTAATAATCAAAAGCATTTATAGAATTAACAGATCTATACTATTTTCTCTGGAAATATAAATACCAATAAAACAAAGATCCTAGTTCTTAGAGGAGTAGGTCCTTGCTCCACCTTGAAATAGGATTTGACAACTTAATATTCTCTCCAAACAGAAATGACTATTTTATTGATAAAATGTTCTGCATTACAAAGATGTATTGTCTCTTTCTATAACTTTTTGTTTATATCTATGTATATCGATCTATCTCTCTCTCTCTCTCTCTATCTCTATATATATATATATATCTGTAGGTTTGCATATATATACTTCTTCCAAATGTGCATTTACGGCCATATCTGTCCTAGTGATTCAGATGGAACCGAATCATGCCCAAAATAGATACTGAATTGGAACATGGTTGGACGCACAACTGAATGATAGTTATCCCTGAATCTGCGAGTATAAAGAATAAAAAATATTCTAGTTTTATCCTAATTGAAAGGATAATTGATTGATAAATCAATAGAAGTTGTTGGAATAAATGAATTATTATCGGTTCTAGAACTTTAGAGAAGTTCTAGAACTAAAGGAAATCATCCCAGATCTAACCATGAGGGTTCTAGAGCTACATGCAGGAGTTCTAGAACTAAGTCCTGGAGTTCCGGAACTAAGTTTGAAAGTTCAGGAACTAAGTGATAGAGCTCGTAACTATGTACTAGAGTTTTGGAACTAAGTCTGGAAGTTCTAGAACTAAGTCGTATTAAAACTAATGCTTCCAAAAACATGTTAACCACTTCATACTTCATTCTTTCGACTGATTGTGACTTGTTTTATTACAAAAATAAATTTCCAAAGCACTTGTTAGGAATTATAGAGCTTTTAAATGTTATAACTACAATCAACAAAATATGGAAAATTACATCCTAACTTATATTAGATCAAACAAAAGTCACAAAATGCAGTCAAACTTGATAAAAAGGAGAGTAAAATAAGATTATTTATTATACATTAACAAGACATGTTTTTTCCTTGTCATCTCCCACACACTTACTTGTTTGTAAGTCCTCTTAAAAAATTTACTCTTCAAATCTCAGGTTGTGTATTCTTCATTCCAATTGACTATTTAGGTGAAATGGATGAAATTAAATATCCCAGTGTTTTAGTTCATAAATACTATACCTTGATCCTATTTCTACTTTCCTCTTACATTCCTCAAATTGAGTGGGATCTTGAGGTTCTCTATTTTTCCATGGAGACATGGGAGCGAGAAGAAGGGGAGGCCTTGTTTCCATTTCCATCCATATTCCCATGTGCTTTTCATTGACCTAATGGATGAGTGTGCACAAGGCTTTAGATCTTTCTAAGGTCCATATTAAGTTTGTGGGAGATATTACTTCTCTTCTTCTTAATGAAACTATAAGAAGATCCCATCTTTTAAAACAGCCATCATAAATCTCCTCAAAGTTTTCCTCCTCACAAGTGGTGAAGGAATCAATACTTTTCTGTAAACTGGTAAGATAATGTGTCTTGAACCTTCTGTCAAAGGCATGGGTTCTAAAATTTTTAACAAAAGCAAATGGTTTACCATAATGATCCCTCATGTAGTGACCAGATGAACTAGCTTTCAATAAATGATCATAATCCCTTTCCTTCCATGCAATCTGATTTTAAAAAATAGAAAAAAATGAACTAATCTAGTTTTCTCCCACATAAAAATTGATCATGAAGCTTGTGTTCTTTTCTAGCATAAGATTGCAGAGATAGAATTTGCAAAGAATATTTATTTTCTCTACACTGGCTAAAGAATAGGTTGTCATGAACTCATATTCATCTTTTATTTCAGGTGGAAGGCCACATGCAATTCTTGATAGTTTCCAGCAAATGAATTGTTCCTCTAGAAACACACTATATGCAGGAGAAGGTGTTCTGCATGTAAGAATTTTTTCACTCATTATGCAAACCATTTGTATTTTTACAAGACATTTAAATTTTTCTTCTTCTTCTTTGTAAGACTTTTATTCCCATTCCTTTATTTCTTTCTTTATGCCTTCCATCTTACTTCTCAAGTCCTCATTAGATGTTTTTATTTCACCAAGTTCCCTATAACTATCATCCCATAACTGCTTGAGTGGCCAATAAGTTAATTCAATTTGTGCAAAGACTGTTGTCATAGCAATCTATCTTCTAGAAATTTCACATTCTTCCTCTTTCTCCATCATTTGCTATAACTCTTTTTAATTCCTCATTCCTGTCTGTGAGCTGAGTTGTTAGATCCCCAATGAGGATTTCTTTCTGTTCTAATTTTATTTTGAGGAATTTCAACTCCTCATCCTTTTCTCTGATAATGAGTTCTAATCTGGACAAAAATAGAGCCTGTCTAATTTATTATTTCTCTTCTTTCTATGAAAATTGTTTGGGGGTTGAGCATTCCTTTTCTACAAAAGGTAATTTCCCTTTTTGTCTCCAAGATTCCAACTCTTCTTCTTCATGTGATAGTGTTTCCGATTCACCCAACTCTTGAAAAACATGTTCCTCAAATATCTCATCTTCTTTTTCCATCAAACTTTGTCTTGGTCCAAGAGGAGTCATGGTCATGCTTCCTAAAATATTAGCAGCTTCTTTTTCCAACTTGTCTTGTTCTTTCATCCCCTCTAGAATTTCTCTAGACCTTTTATGAATTATTCTTCTTTGAGGAGCTTCAATATGTCCAGAAGTCAGTTTCCTCTTAGAGATTCTTCTTATTTTCACTTCTTGCTCTTTCCTAGGTGAAATGTCACTATCAGAGACAAATATTATCTCTCCTATAGCTTCTGTAGAGGAAGGAGTTTCTTTTAAATGTACAGTAGGTTCTGCAGTTTTAATCCTTCTTGAAGATCTTCTTATTTTTGGTATATTCTCCCCACCTATTTCCTTCTTTTCCTCTACATGGGTATCAATTTAAAAATTATTTGTAGGAGAAAAAGGAGATGGTATCTCCCTCCTGAAAATATCAGGGTTTTTCTTAAACTTGTTAAGAAATTTCTCCCATATTTCTTCTCCATTTTCTTTGAAAAAAAATGGTGTTGGCACACAAAATGAACTAACCCATGATGTATGATTGTTCCAACACCCCAAGAATACCTCTAGGCCATTGTCTGGATGGAGTCAAAAAGAAACTATGGAAGGTTTACTATATATTCTAGTTTTTTAGCTCCATATCTAAGATATATGAGCATATTCACAACTTCTTTTCCCACCAACCCAAATTGACCATCACAAGTTAAATACTTGACTATCCAAAATGCCACTCTATCAAAGGGTTTAGGAAAGCTGGCCCTTATGACCCATTTTATGATTTTCTTAGTGTTGTAAATATATTGGGGTTCAGTTCCCCCTTCTTGTAGCAGGGTTTCAACTAGTTCTTTTAAGGTACCTTTGACAGAATTTGGGACATACACAATTGGCACACTAGATACATTGCTTATTGTATTCACAGAAAAAGGAGTTACAATATTTCTAACATTTTTTTTGGATTGTTCTAAAATTATAACGAATTCTCTTACCAATTCATCGTTATACTTCGAGAACTTTTTCAGGAATTCCAACCACCCTGCCTGTTTAAAGATAGCTGCCACTTCTTCATCTGCAAGAAGCTAGGTATCATCCTCAGGTTCTGACTTATTTTTAATCCCCATGTTAAAGATAGAAATTCAAATTTTTTCTCCTTCAAATTATTACTCTGTCTAAATTGGCTATAGAACTCTTTTCTTAGCTGTAGAACGAATGGTTTTAGCTGTGACAGTAATTATTTTTAGCTGCAGAACTATTGTACTTAGCTATGAAATTTTTGCTTCTTCCTTGAATTTTTTTTTCTGTAACTGCTTCTTCACTTTGTTTATTTGAAAAAAATTATAGCTCATTATAAATATGTCGCCACTTTTGTTCCACCTACATCATTCTCATGATTATTCACTTTTAATCATAATGTACAATAGATGACTCATCATACAAACTTTTAAATCAAATAAAATCACACATGTGAACTTTTAATCTAACCTTTAATAAGTTAAAGACATAATTACCATCCTTGGTAATGTAATCCCTCCATCATGATGACTCATCAATCCTAAAAGTGAAACAAAAGGAAAAAAGGCTAGAAAACACAGCTGGAATTCCAAAGAAGTTCCTTTTATTTTGAATTAACCATTTATTGAGGAGATCAACCACCATTTTTGGTTTTCAATTGATCTTTGAGAGATTTTTTTTTGGGAAGAGAATGCCATTTACTGGTTTTCATTCCTTCCCTTTTTATTTTTTCTCTTTTTATTAGTTTTTATTTTTGGGGGAAGAGAACGTCATTTAATGGTTTTCATTATCTTCCCTTTATTTTGGATCTATCCATCTGATTATATTATCATTTTGGAAGAATTGGATTCTTCCATATGATCAAATTCTTTATCTGCTTCAATCTGTCTCAAAAATTTATCCTTAGTAGGTGGCTTCTGATAAATTTTTAGCCTATGTCCATTGACCAAAAGTGTCCTTCTGCTGCCATCAATAGGAAGTAACTGAATAGAACCATTGTCAAATATCTTCTCAATCTGATAGGGTCCCAACCATCTGGTTCTCATTTTTCCTTTGAATTGTTGGTATTTGGAATCAAATAGTAATGCCCAGTCTCCTACCTTTAATTTCCTTCTCTTGATATGTGTGTCATGCCATTGTTTTCTTTGATCTTAGATTATCTCTATCTGCTGAAGTGTTTCCATCCTTAACTCATCCAAATCATTGATTTGAAGAATTCTCTTCTTTTGAGCTGCATCCAACTCAATACCCACTTTAGCTGTTGACCTCAATGTTAGTAGTTTAAAATGAATAGGAAACAAGGGATTTTTCCCATAGACTAACTCATATGGAGAAAAATCTAGTGTGGTCTCCCAAGTTGTATTATAGGCCCAAAAAACTTCAATTAGTCTCTTTACTTAATCTCTTTTACCTCCTTCAACAATTTTGGTAAGGATTTTTTCCAATTCTTTGTTTGTTACTTCAACTTGTCCATTTGATTGTGGGTGATAGGGAGATGAATTCCTATGATTGATTTGATAATGAATTGTGAAGGCTTAGATAATATTAGACATGAATTATGGAACTAGATCTAAAACTATACTCCTTGGTGCCCCAAACTTCATCATAATTATGTGCCAAAGGAAATCAACAACTGCTTATACAGTGGCATTTGTTAAAGCCTGCACTTTTTCCCACTTTTTCATCACATTTACAGTCACTCCCAAATCAACAAAAAAATTATGTATATCTTTATTCCCTATAGAGACAGAAATAACAGGACTTCCAGGATCTCCGTATTTGGGAAGAAAAAGTTTTCCTGCTAACAAATCAGCAAGTTTCCCATCTACCTTAATAGTCCTGGGGTACTGCTTCTTCCTTCTAGGTCTTTTTAAAAATAGCATTTTGATTAATTTGTTTAATTTTGGAATGTCCTTAATTGTTTGTAAAAATGGTATATCAATATTCAATTTCCTTAGTTCTTGTACTAACTCAAATTCCTTAGTCTCTATGGCTTCTTTAAATCTCTCTGGAAATGGAGTCTCAGTAGAGTTACTATCTGGTTCTTTATCTTTTTCTTTTACATCATTCTTTTGAATAACCACACTAGAGGTTTTAGTTTCTTCTTTCATCTCAGTGATTATAACAAGTGGACTGCTAATTATTTTTCTAGATCTAGTTTGAATATCCTTACTATCCATGGCATTCAGATCAATTGATTTTTCTAGTTTTGTTCCATAGACAGGAGTTGTTTGTTTTTATCTAGGGTTTTCTACTAGCTGAGATGGTATTTAGGTTTGGAATACATTTTCAGTATGTGAATTTTGTGTTGGGGAACCCATTATGGCTTGTTGATTCTGATTTGGATATGTTTTCCCTTACACATAATTATTAGGGCTCTACCTAGGTTATGACTAAGCATAAGGGTTTCATTGACTAGACCATGGTTATTGGTGTCCTTAGGTATACCAAACTTTACCTACCCAATCCTAAGGATTCCATGTTGGTTTAGGTGCCCAAGGTGGCTTCCCCCAACTTTTTGGTACTATCTGAGCTACCCATGGCATCACCCAGGGGTTAGGAACTGCCCTTAGCTTGGTTGTCTCTAGAAAAAAATTACTTCTTCTAATGTGGATGGAATTCTAGTTTGTTCAAGATGATTCTTTATGAGTGGAAGAAGAGAACAAGCATTAATATCATGGTCCCTAGATTCACAGATAAGACATACTTCTATTTTATCCAGGGGATAATCTCTTATTGCATGCTTCTTCCTGCATCTAGGACAATACATAGCTAATGATCCAATTTTAGCATTTACTTTAGCTTGCAATTTATCCATGGTAGAGGTTAATTGAACTAAAATGTTTTTTTTTTAAGTTTTCCAATTCATCCATCTATTTTTTCATATCTGGGTTCAAAATTTTAACTATTTTTCCTTTTCTAGGTCTACCCCTTATTCATAAATAGCTTCTAAAAATTTCTTTAATATAATTCATTCTTATTTGATAAATGTTTCCACTTCCCATCAGATCAAGTGCCTCCCTTGATTCATCATCTAGACCTTTAAAAAAAATGATTTTTCTTAACTCTTTTTGTAGTCCAAATCCACATCTTTTACTCAGAAAGAGGAATTTGTATAAATAATCTTCCATATTCTCATCCTCCTCCTACTTGATTTTGAAAAATTATTCCTTCCTATTCCTCCCTCTATAGTAATCTTTATACTTGTCTAGGAAGGAAACTTCCATTTGTACCTAAGTGGTAATAGAATTAGATGTTAATCCCATAAACCACGTCATTGTTGCATCCTTCAAGGTAGATAGAAATAACTTGAGTTTCTGATTATCTATTTTGTAATCATAAGTTTGACACAGTACTTTAAATTCAAACAAAAATTGGTCAAGATCATCAGATGACATCCCTCTAAATGTGGGTAAAGGTGCAGGTGAAATATTTTTCATAGGTGTACCATCATCATCCAATTTAATTAGATAAGTAAAGGTCCTATCATGTTCTCTATCATCTTCTCGTGCCATTTCTGAAGTACCTTCTAGACTTTTCTCCCAATCAATATGGTATGTGATTTGTTTTGGGGAAGGTGAAAATTTAGGAGCAGGATATTGACTACTTAATTGTGAATCAAGAATTTCTCCAAATGGGTCTTGGGATATAATCTTATTTCTAAAGGTTCTACCTCGTTATGGTGATTGATCTAAGAATTCCAAAGGTGTCAGTTCTTCTTCTTGTCTAACAGGGGAAAATGGTGATTCTAATTCTTGGTCAACTTCCTTATTTGATCGATAAGATGAGGAATATTCTTGTTTAGATATTTTAGTGAGGAATCAACCCTTGGAGTCTCTTGGTCTACTCATAAATTTTATGGTGACATAGGTAAGATTATTCAATTACTAGATATATGATTGTTGCTTTTGTTGACACCTAATTAGAAAATTCTAACTAGTTTTGTCCCCAGAAAGGGTGCTAAAAATGTTGGGTGTCATTATTCCCTTCATTTAATCAGCTCTCAGTTGATGGCATATTCAAACCAAGGGTGTGTCTGAAGCTATATGCAACAAGAAGAATCCTAGTGATCTAGTAATTGACTGTAGGTCTTTTGTTTTCTTTTTATATTTTCTAGGTGATTTTCTCACTGTCTTGAGGACTTCTTGGCCAAAACCTTATTGAAATAAAACTATGAAAACTTACTGGAAGTAAACACTCTCTGCAGAAATAAATTGCTAAAAATAAACACACATTTGTAGAATGAAAATAGATTGTTGTAAGTAAACACACGTTATAGAAATAAACACACTTGCTTTGGAAATAAACACACAATTGAGAATGGTGAAAAATGATTGCAAGGAAATAAGAGTCTAATCTAGAACACCTGCAGGAACAAGTATACAACATATCTCAACTTGAATAATCAAAAGCATTTACAGGATTAACAGATCTATGATATTTTCTCTGGAAATATAAATACTAATAAAATGAAGTTCCTGGTTCTTGGAGGAGTGGGCTCTTGCTCCACCGTGAAACAGGATTTGACAAATTAATATTCTCTCAAAATAGAAATGGCTATTTTATTGATAAAATGTTCTGCATTATAAATACATATTGTCTCTTCCTATAAATTTTTGTTTGTATCTATGTATATCGATCTATCTCTATATTATCTATATATCTATCTATCTATCTGTAGGTCTTAATTTATTATACTTCTTCCATAGGTGAATTTAAGTCCATAGTTGTCCTACTTATTCAAATGGAACTGAATCATGTCCAAAATAGATGCTAAATTGGAACATGGTTGGACGTACAGTTGTATGATAGTTATCCCTAGATCTATGAATATGAAGAATCGGAAATCTTCTAATCTGCTCTTGATTGAAAGGATAATTTATTACTAAATCACCAGACATTATTGGAATAAATGAATTCTTATCGGTTGCAGAACTTTAGAGAAGTTCTGGAACTAAAGGAAATCATCCCAGATATAATCATGAGGGTTCCGGAGCTACATGCAGGAGTTTCGGAACTAAGTTCTGGGGTTCCGGAACTAATTCCAAAAGTTTCAGAACTAAGTGATAGAGCTTGTAACTACGTACTGGAGTTCTAGAACTAAGTCTAGAAGTTATGGAACTAAGCCATATCGAAACCAGTACTTCCAAAAACATGTTAAATGCTTCATACTTTATTCTTCTAACTGATTGTGACCTATTTTATTACAAAATTGAATTTCCAAAGTACTTGTTAGGAATTATAGAGCTTTTAAATGCTATAACTACAATCAACAAAAGATGTACAATTACATCCTAACTTATATTAGATCAAACAAAAGTCACAAAATGTAGTCAAACTTGATAAAACAACGAGTAAAATAAGATCATTTATTGTACATTAATGAGATATATTCTGGCCTTATCAGGGTCATTATAGTAGGGTTTATTGTTGGTAGAGACATTGAAATTTCACCTCTCACGGTGCTCAATAGTGCACTTATTAAGGCACACTTTTGCCACTTTTCTTATGCGTAAGGTAGTGGTGTGAACTACCTTCTGGACCTATTAATTGAACTTGTATTCAATGATATTCTTCATCCAGGTCGATGATATTTGGAGGTGGAAAAATAAATTCCAGATCTTCATTATCCTCTTATTCAAGCTCTCCACATCTCACTCTATCGAATGCCATCACTGTCATCCCTAGCTCAAGAAACAAGAAAATTTAGGAAATATAGAGTAAATATTAAGGTTTTGTAGACACTCAAATCACCCTACAAATAAAATAAATAAAAAATTGTCATGAGAAAAAGTGTCAAAATGAAATTGAATTATTAATATTTGATAGGTTTTCTTTATAGAAAACAAATAAATCATTATATTAAAGGATGTAAGTCAAAAGAAAATTAGAATCATTACATTCAAACAAAACACAACTTATCCTATCAACACTAAAAACCCTACAAAACCTTAATTGGAAATAAGTAAAAGAGTCCATAGAAAGATCTTTGATGATCTTCTTCATCCAACCTGATGATATTCAGTAGTGGTAGAAGAAAATATAGATATTCATTATCCTATTATTCAAGCTCCCCGCATCTCACTCTATCAGATGCCACAACTCTCATCCCTAGCTCAAGAAAAGGGAAAAGTAGTGAAATCCTCACACATCTAGATAAAAGTTATCACTGATTTACAGACACTAAAATCGTTGGTTATAGTAGTAAAACCCTAAAAAAATAAAAATAGGAATACTTATGCTCACGTAAACTTCTTGTTAAGGGCGAACAACGCATCTCCACCAGATTGACAATGGTTATGCACCTACTAGAAAAATATGGTACAAACATTTACCCTACTTTGTTAAATGGACTGTTCATAAAATTAGGTAAATATATAATCATCACTACTACACTGATGGAATTTGTAGTGCATGATTGTTTAATAACTACATGTTGTTTTTCTCATGTTGTTGAATTGTCTGGTCTTGGAACCAAGATCTATTAATTTTAGTAGTTTGGTTTACAATAATATGTGTGCATAAAAATGTCTAACCCATTCCTGTAAAGAGTGCAATATGTAATGATTTTCTCATTCTCCTTAATCATAATCCAACATGTGTGTGTGGCATGTGTGTGTATCATGTAAAACTATAAATAATCTCCTATTGTTCATGTATATTTGAAGAGTTTAATTCAAATAAAAAAATTAATTTTGTTTAATCCCCAAAGATGTGCCAAATCATCAAGTACCAAACAACATAGAATAACACTAAATAGTACAAGACACTCTCTTATGAAAACATGTTTCTTTGGACAACAAAGAAACCAACTCAAATCCTTTGTATCATCATTTACATTAGAGTTTGTGGAAGATATCAAACAATACAGAACTTCAACATCTTGCATTGTCTTCTATCTTGCATGATGTTTCTAAATAGACTGAACAGCTCATACAGATCAGCATCCCTTGTGTCCTCGGAAAGATTGGTAACTCGATTAGAATTTTCATCATTTCACCAGAGCAGTCCACGCCACCCCTGAGACTAGGAGGTATGTTGGTTGACCTTCTAATAGCAGAATAAGCAGTAGTACCATCAATACTACTTACACCTACGGTAAGGCCCTCTGTGGCCTTATCCATTATTAAGGTGTCTTTGGCACTAGTGGGGGAAAGATCCTTGCAATTGAATTTTGATGTCCAGTGATCCTCCTTAATACAGATATGGAAAAACATTATCACCGCACCAACCTTGGAGCTAGCTAGGGTAGACAACACATCTCCACCAAATTTTGAATAATCGGACTTGGATCCTGGTGAGCAAGGGCACTTTAGCAATATTTCTTCTAAGGACGTGCCTGTAAATTTCATTGAGGGTTCTTGGTTGGGTGCATCTCCAAACTTGTTCCATTCATGGAACTCAAGATTACAGTTATTAATCTACAATTTGGCCACTTTTTTCATGTACATGGTAGTGGTTTGAACCACCTTCTGGCCCTACTCATTGAACTTATATTCCATGATATTCTGCACATCGTTTTCATCTGACCCAATGATATTCAGAAGTGGCAGAAGAAAATCCAAGTTTTCATTATCCTCCTCTTTAAGATCCCCCCATCTCACTCTTTCAGATGCCATCATTTTTGTCCCACATTGATCAATGCAATTTTTAAAAATTATTTAATATTAAACTATGCAGTTATTGCAAAATCATTTAATGATTTTAGGGAATCCCACGTTGATCTACAAAACCAAAAATATAGCATGTTTATGTTTTACACAGGCTAACAACGGGTACATTTTTTTTCTTTGGAATAAGGCTCCTACGTGTTTTAAAAATTAGTTAATATTAAACTACACAGTTGTAGGATAATTTAATTATTTAATGATTTTAGGTAATCCAACACTGATCTGCAAAACCATTAATATAACATGTTTTTTTTTTATACTTGCTAGTTGCCGCTAGGTTTTATTTATTTCTTTGGAATAAGGTTTTTAATAGTTTAAAAATTTCATTAGCATTAAACCATGTAGATCATGGGAAAATAATCTAATGATTTCATAGAAGCCTACATTTTTCTATAAATCAATAAACTGATCATGTTTCCTTTTTATATGGGCTAACGGCCACTATGCTTAATTTTTGTTTGGGAATAAGTTTCTTGTCAATTTAAAAATGTCCTTAAGATTAATCTATGTAATCGTTTGAAATATTTTTAATGGTTTTAGGGAATCCAACATTAATTTGTAATATAATAAACATAAAATGTTTCTATTTTATAAGGGCTAGTGGCCACTAGGCTAATGAATTTCAAGAGATATGAGACACTTCCAGGTTCATTTATTATGATAAGAAAATTTTCTCAAGATATAAAATATTTTCTAATAGTAATCAAACACAGATTTTTTGTAAGTACACAAATGATTTCTCAACATTAAAAGGTAATATTAAAATTTTAAATTTAAATTTTCTAAATTATACCATGATAAAAATGTCATGATGAATTTTAAAAATTAAGATTTGATAGGTTTTATTTAGTGAAAACAAATAAATCATTATACTAAATGAGAAAATTCAACATAAAAGGAGAATCATTGCATTCACATGAAACAAAACTGATCCTATCAAAAGTAACCTAAAGAAGAGATAAGTAAAAGGCTCCATAGAAAGAAGGAAAGATGTCAGCTTTTAAGTTTTCCTTGCTTCAAAAAAAAAATTTAAATTTTTTTCCTTCATTTGGACCATTCACCTCTTAGATTAAGATTATTAAACCATAGGAACTGAGCTTATTGATATCTCTATACGTGACCTTTTCTGTTAATGAAATTAACAAAACCAAATCCCCTGTTAATCCATCTTCTAAACCATGTCCACGTAGACATACATGATGTGTACAAATGATAAGAAAAGATCATGAAAATTGAAATTTCTCATGGTCCTCTAATAGAATGGTAACTCGAATAGAATATTTATTTTTTATGTGGCACATGTAGTCACCAGATTGGTCCATGCTTCCCCTGAGACTACGATCCCCTTAGCGGTGGAGGAAGAGACATCCCTTCCAGTGATGTTTCTGCTGGAGGTGAGGCCCTTGTTGGTCTTATAATTTATTACGGTGTTTGTGGCACGTGCGGGGATGAGATCCTTGTAAGGGAATTTTGATGTGTAGTGATCACCCTTCTTAGTGTAGAAATGAAAAACTATGAGCATTGCACTACCCTTGGAGTGAGAGAGGCAAGACAATGCTTCTCCTTCGAACTTGGAATGATCGGCCTTAGATCCCAGTGGATGGGGTCGAACCAATAGGGTTTGTTGTTGGCAGCAATGCCAAACTTGTGCCACTCGTGACACTTAAGATTGCATTTGTAAGGGAACAAGATGAAACATAGTCCTAAGAGAGGAATAAATGTGCATTAACATCCCCTTAATAGTTATAAATCCATATTCCAAGAGAGGAATAAACCCAGGTTAAAAGAGAGGAATAAACCTGGATTCCAAAAAAATTAACATCCCCTTCATAGTTATAAATGTGTGATAACATTCATCATTAACCCCCCATATATCCTTCCACCATCCTTGCGTGCCTCGAAAGAAGGAACATGAAATCATTGCAAAAAAATTCCTCCCATAGTACTTGACACTTTAAATGACAATTAAAATTTTCCTTACTCCTCTTGTCAGGAGGATACGCTTTTGTAATTAAATATAGATATGAAATAAATTAAAACTCCTTTTTTCTTTTGTAAAGATATAATTATGGTAAATCATTTTAAAAATTATTTTAATTTCATTTTAAAACTATTCATTACGTTGGAATCCCAAATTCAGAGAATAAATCAAAGAAAATTAAAATTGTTTTCATGATATCTATTAATACACTAATTGTTGAAGTGGCTGAGAATTTTTCAATTCCTTATATTCCTTAAACCAATGTGAACAGTTTTTCTAGTAGAAAATTTGAAGTCGAGAGGATAATATGAATTTAAAAAATACAAGAGAGTTAAAACTTAATGCTCACTAGGTAATGTCAGTATAGCTTATCTAGTTAAATTAACATTAATTGATTCTAATTAATATGCACATGAGATTAGAATAATTTTTAGAAATGGCATACACTGCTACTCTCGCAAACCCTAGCTCAAACCACTCTATGTATGACTCTTCCTTACTCAATGACCATGAAAATTCTTTTCTGGCTCCCCTGATGGATGCCCTGAGTGGGGTACATATGGCACTAAGGATTTTCACTTATGAAATGAGTTTTAAAGAGATTTTTTTTTTCTTTTCGCCTTGAATATTCCTTCTGTAGGATTTTTTAATGAATCGTCTTGCTTAGATTTTATTTCACCTCAAAGGGGGGGAATGGCCATGGTTACTCAAATCTAATATTTACTAATGCAGAGGGAGGTGTTACAAAGTGTGAGGACATTGATTTTAGAAACCCTTAATCAAATTTTTTAGGAAACCTTGGAAGTTTTGTACACATGATTCAAGTCCTTACATTATGCATCTAGATCCACCGTTTTACTAGAGGTATAGTGATGTAACCTAGAATCTACTATATAAAACCTAGAAAAACCTAGGTGCACTGGAACATTAACTAGCCTAAGTTGAGCTCTCACCCAAAGCATGTAAAGGTACCAGGACCCTCTTTATATATTCTTGTACATGATGTTAGTGTAATGAAGATACAACATATCCAGAACCATGAGTAAGCATAAACATTCCATGGAGTATATTCTAGATCTAGATCTTAGAGAATCATGAATTAAACGATAACCATAAAAAGACTAACCATACAAGAACCAGTTATATTCATGTTTAAAACCACTATCGATCCAATATAATACATTATATTAAACAATAAATTACATAGAATATTCTTACATTACAAAGCATCACCATAAGTTATGTGCATACCAGATCCAACAACATAACTCTATAATAATTCACTATTCATTATCTCTTTTCAACTAAATGGTTCACTACATATTTATAGCGTTGGGGACTTTCCCTTCACTTCCTACACAATTCCCAAAATAGGTCACATGTTGATAATATCCATGTACCTTTACAATACCATGCATACATGCAAGTGCGCTAATAATAGACATCCTATAATTAACTAGAATAAGTAATCCTATTATAATATTTAACTCATGTATGGCGCTTATCAGACGTGCATTCCTAAAATAAATTTTTTGTGTCATGTAAGTATCCATCCCAATGTGTACTCCGCACATTATCTTCCAAAAATAGCCCACATCCATGAAAATGGCTAAGTTCCAAATCATCTTGTCATGGTGTGCCTTTCCTTTTCTATCCTTATGCGCCTTCAAGTATGCCTTGTTCCCACGTGCGCATCCTATCTGTGTATTCTCCTTAGGAAACTATTTTCTACTCAACAATACCCCAAACTAAAGGAAATTTTCATCCTGACAATGGGGATTCTTTCTGATGTTATCAAAGAATAAAAAATAATAATGGAAATAATATAATGAATCACTATACAAAAGAATAGACATCTACTCTACAACACCTTATTCTTCAACCGTGAGGACTAATTATTGATATTCTATTTTAATCTCGACCTCCAATGTATGACATTCATCTAGTGAGGTCCTTTTCTTCTCTGGAATGTATGTGGCAATGCCTTCCAATTCGTCCTGAGTAATATTTTAATTTTCATTTTGCGATGTGTGGGCAACATTAGCCATAATAGTCATCATTCCATCCAGAAGATTCATGTGTTGCACTATGTGCTTCCCAATCTCATCTATTATTTCCTTATGTCGGTCTTTAACTACTAAAAGGGATTCACACTTTTTTTTCACTAGTTCCAATATTTTTGTGCATCCCATTGTCTCATCTTTCATGGCCTTCAAAACATCATTATCTTCAACCAGATTTTTGATCCTTATTACTGATTCAAGTGCCACACAAATATTCAAAAATTGGTCTGATTTCTTCAATTCATCCTTCAGATTTTGGAGCAATGACTCATAATTTGAATTTTTCCTAACCACGGAGGCCCTTTCTCTTTCTACTTCTTGTTTAGGATCCTTTGATGCTGGAATTCGAATCACTCCATCTTATAGAACAAAATCAGCCAACGTACATACATAATGCATAGCTGAATGAAACTTCTCAGGTACCTTAGACTCAAGATGAGGTCTTGGTTTCAAAAATTAATTACCAATTTCTTCTACCATGCTAATGAAGGTCTCATTCTTCATTATGTTTTATGTCCCTTTTTACTTTTAAATGTGTTATTTCGACGGTTTTTTCCTTGTTATCTTCAAGCAGCGTTCTAATGGTGGTATCCTTATCAATGTTCCTCTGTGCCACCTCTATAAATACCTTAACCAAATAATTTCCCACCTACTCATCAAACATTAGAGTAGGCTTGACTATCATTTAGCTAGTTTGGGGTGCCTTCTTCACTCTCCTTGATATACAAGATTCATTGTAGACATTGAAATCTGGCTTGTTCATATGGGTCTGCATGGACCAGGATAATTGTTTCCTAATACAAGTAGTGGCCATTTCTAGATCCATAAACTCCCATCCTTATAATTCCTTAAGGCCTATTGTGCTCTTAAACTGGGCATGAATGATTTTTATTGTGTCCACATCATAGCCCATACTTGGAACAACATATTCTTCATGTTTTCTCTTTGTTCTTGGCCCCCTTGGAACATGAGCAGAAAGGTTTAGAGTTGCGCCTTCTTATTCCTGAGTAGTAACATGTGCGCTAGGTTTCTCTTGCACCATCTCTTCTTCTTCCTTCATTCCTTCCTCTTCATCTTTCATTTATAGATCTTTGGGTTCCTCCATATCTTTAGGTTGTGTTGGAGTTCCAGGTGCACTCTCCTTGAACTCCTGCGCCTCCTCATCCAACTTTAACTTTCTCCTTATCTTCTTCTCAAGTGCCTCTTTCTAAGGGGAGATTATAGGTGATCTTCTTATAGGCTATGGTGTTCCCATGCGTTGGGTCCTGGTTCTTATGAATACCTTCTTAAACCGACACTCTTTAGGGACTGCATTCACATACAAGTCTTCTTCTCCATCTTACACCTGTGATGGAGAATATTTTTTCTCACTCTCCACTTTTTATATGGGCTACCTCCCTCCTCTATGATCCAAGCCTCCACTATCTTATTATTCCTCTTCCTCCTCGTATATATGTATGGTCACAGAAGACTTTGGAGCTAACACATTCTCCATTATGTGGTTTCCCTTAGGAGGCCCTGGGAGAATGAAATCATTCTCCACATAATTATTAGTCTCCATCCTAGGCTTGAGCTGAAGATTTATGAGTGCGGATCCACTTTCCCCAATAGACAAACTTATTAGATTCATTATTATTACATTTGAAATGAGCCTCTCAATGTAGGTAGACCGAACCAGATATACATATGTTTTTATGAGGGTGTGGTAGTCACAATCTACCTTTTCTACGTTGAAATTTATGCTGTGTGCATCATAAAATATGTGAAATGAGGCCTAGAAGTAGAGCGTTGTGAAGGTATAGGGAAGTTTTCACCATAGACTCCATGTCCCATCCTTCATAGACAACCACGTGATACAGAAGTGTTGATACACTGTGAGTTATATTACCTTTCCTACTACCAAAGGTAGTTCCTTTGCAATGCATCATTCCTCCTCAAACACCATGCAAAGTTAGTCATACCACATTTCTTCCCTTTTATTGAATGGGCCCCTCATTGATTCTTCACATAAATATTTCTTGAACCTTTCCGTGAGGGACTTTTTTTCAGTGGGATATTCCCAAATTTTATTCTTTAGCCCATCAGGAACTCCAATTTCTACAAAATCAAGAGATAAAAAGATGGCACTAGAACTTATCTCTTCACCTAGGTGCACTTCCTTAATAATGGTTTCTATAATATAGCCTACTAAGTTGTAGATCTCTCCCTCTGTCATCTTCTTTGCAATCTATAGCCACATTGTATTTACCTGTGACCATATCCCTTAATCATTCAGGTTGGTGAGTAGATGCATGGTTGCTTGGACCATAGGGTACTTCCTCAATATATAGATTTCCATTCTGCGTAGACCCTTGGTATACCCCAACTCCTTGTTTATGGTTATAACCACTGCTTTATCAGTAATATCACTAACAATTTCTATCCCTGTGCCCTTCAATCTTGTTAATGTTGTAATTAGGGTCGATGTGATCCTAACCCTCTATCTAGTGAAATAGAAGAAGTCATCATGGAATATTCTCATAAGGAATTGGTATAAAGGTTCATATTTTCCAAAATATGGGAGCTCATACAGTTGATAAAATCCTACCTACTTAAGTAACTTTTCCCCAACATCATCATACACTAGCATATCTTTGACTGTGCACTTTTTGGTCTTCTTATTCAGCACAGGGTCCAACTCCCCCTTGTTATCAGTTATGTAGTGGTTATAGTCATTTAATTTTCATCTCCGGATGTGGGAATCCCAATATTTCCTGACTATTACTCCTTCCAGGTACTAAATCTCTAAAAAAATTCTCTCAGGAACAATTTCAACCTCAAATTCCACCTTTTTCTTTCCTTTTGTGCCTATTACAGGTGCTTCCTTTGGTTCCATCATAAAAATTCTACCCTCTGTCTTCTGTGTAAGGTAATTTCAAACCCTAGCTCAAAATTGCATGCCCTAGCTCGAAAATGCATGCCCTATCTCCTTCTAAATTCTTCTTCTTCGCTCAAACCCCTAACCAAAGGGGATGCAAGCCTTTTTCATGCAAAAATATAATCTCCACATCTAGTTTTGCATCTCTCCTCACCTCAACACAATTTTATTGGCTCAGTTGCACATAGCTCACTCAAATACATGTGATTGCAAAGGTAAAAATGAACCCACATCACATCCTTACATAAATTTTCAAAAATTTAGTGCATTTATTACTCCTTCACCTACCAACAATCCTCTCATTAATTTACCATTTTCAAAATTCCCAAATAATTTCCACATGGTATAATTTCACACCCTAGTTATAACCTTCTAAATCACCTTCTTACCCTCTAACTATTGACTTATCTTCTGCTCTCTTTCATGCATAGAGTACCTAGCCATTGTGCCCTCTCATATTAGTTTCCTCAATCATTTCTTACCTTATGTTATATTGTACCTTCATTCATTTCCATCTATGGTCTTCTTTGGAAGTAATATCCTTTCTAACAATGCCTTTCCATACTTTAATAACACTTGTAACAGTTTATTCTTATGTGTACCCATTTGTGAATAATAAATAATAACCATCCCACACTAATGGTATGTGCACTCCTCTATAGATAAAAATACTTCAGATTTTAATTATCTTCCAACGTGTAAAAATTTACACAAATCACAAACCAAAATTGATAAAGCATAGTGACGAAGAAGGAAATATAATAAATTAAATATAGAAAAGGAAACCTATACTAAATGGAAACACTACCTTATTACAAACACCAAGTGGAATTATTTATATTAGGGCTTCGGCCTACTCCGTTAAAGTAATCAGGTAACCACATTCAATCAAGCACCTCTTATTGAAGCACCTGAGTCAAGTATATGAGTGATAACATATGTTCCCAACCAATGCACCTTGAGCTTGTCTGAATGGCATAGAAACTTAGAATCATAAAGTAGTACCATCTGTCTAACCTCAAGATTCTTTTCCCTGATGTGTTGGTCATGCCATGCCTTCTGCCTGGCATTTTAATGCTTCTGAATCCAACATGATATGACATACCTCTCATCCAACTGTATTAACCTGTCAATTCTTTCTTCTAATGTTTTCTCATGAGTTAGACCTCTAACGTGTGTAATACACAAATAAGGTAACATGAATTCCATAGGAAAAAATGCTTCTTTTCCAAACACCAACTGAAATGGTACGGCCTTATTCAACCTCTTGTAAGTTTTTCTATACACCCAAAGTACAAAAAAAAAAATTATCATTCCATTCTTTCCTTCCAACATCAAAATTTTTTGTCAAAGTCTAGCTTAATATATTATTAAAGGCCTCAGTAGTACCATTTTCCTAAGGATGATAGGTTTTCATCTTGTGGTGCGCAACCATAAATTCACCCACTAATATACTGATTGTCTCATTCAAAAAGTGTGTGCCCCTATCACTTATCAAGCTAAGTGGATATGTATATCTAGTAAGAACAATTTTCCATAAGAACCTAATTGTTATAGGTGTTGTACAATCCTTTGTAGGTGCTACTTCTTCCCACCGTGTAAGATAATCTATGCAAGTGATGATATATCACAATCAATATCTACGTGGCTGGTGAAATAGGGCCTACAAATTCGATAGCCCATTTCTCAAATGGATTTGCAATTGAAATAGGCCTTAAAGGCATTTCATCTCTTTGCTTAGGTTTTCGAAGGTGCTGACAGTGATCACACACCTTACAATACTCTTTATAATAATTGTACATGGTCTCCCACCATAATCCAGTGAATATAATCTTGCACGTGGTGGTGTTACCTACATAGTGCCCACCTACAATACCACCAGGAGCCTCTTCCATAATATTTGTGTGCTCATGTTCCAGTACACACTGATGCAATAATTCATCGTGGCCTAGTTTGTATAAATCTCCACTGATAAACATAAAGGGTGTCGCGCAAATTGCAAGTTGTTTCTTCTCCAATGCTTCCATTCCTTCTGACACCATACCCATGCATAAAAAGACAACAATATCCTCCAATTCTGAAGGAACACAATGTAACTTGTACAACTATGCATCTGGCATTGTATCTTCAATTTTCTGTGCATCCTCCCCTGACTAAATCCTTGATAAGTGGTTTAGGCCAGAATTA
This sequence comes from Taxus chinensis, assembly GCA_019776745.2. NCBI lineage: Eukaryota > Viridiplantae > Streptophyta > Pinopsida > Cupressales > Taxaceae > Taxus > Taxus chinensis. Next base: position 428,379,990 of record CM034146.1, read on the forward strand.
CTTTTACCTTGTTTTACCACAACTGTGAAATTAAATTCCTGAAATAAGAGCACCCATCGACATATATACCCCTCTAAAAAGGGCTTATTTACCAAGTATTTTAATTTCATGTGATCATTATAGAATACAAAAGGTGTTGCTAACAAGTACTATCTAAATTTAGGTAGCGCGTAGATCATCGAAAAGGCCTCATGCTTTGTTTTTTTATAATTCTACTTTGCAAGAGTCAAGTTTCTACTAGCAATACAGATAAGATGATCTGTAATACCTTCTCCGAGATGAGCTAACATCATGCCAATGGCTATGCTAGAGGCATCCACATGTACATGAAATGGTTGGTTCCATAAATGAAAATGTAGAATAGGCGTTATTGTAAGTCTCTCCTTCAATGCCTCAAATGCACACTATTGCGGTTCTCCCAAATAGAACATCACTTTTCTTTTTATTAACTCTTTTAGAGGTGCAGTAAGCTTCACATATCCTTTGACGAATTTTCTATAATACCCTGTGTGGATCAAGAATATACACACCTCACTATGACTGGTAGGTTCTTCCATGCCTACAATAACTGCAACCTTAGTTGGATCCACTTACAAACCTTCCTTGTAGATGATGTGCCCCAAAAAAGTTCAAAAAGGTGTAGAAAACACACACTTCTTGGTTTTTAAAGAGATTCTTAAATTTATACATCTTTCAACCATCAAGCAAAAATTTTCACAATGATCCTTAACAAGTCCATACACCATCCAATCATCCAAGTAAACATGTAGGAATTTTTGAATAAAATATTGGAATGCTTGAACAACTATGTGTGAAAATATAGCATGCACATTTTTCAAACCAAAGGGCATCATGGTATATGCAAAACTTCACCATGCAGTGGTCAAATTCATCTTCTCTTGATCCTCCTATGTAATTCTAACCTGATGATACCTAAAGAATCCATCTGTAAAGAATAAACTTTGCACCCTACAACGAATTATAATATTTCCTCTATGAAGGGTGTAGGAAAAGGATCAATCAAACATACAACATTCAATTCCCTGTAATCCACACAAATCATAATCCGGCCATCTTTCTTTATACTGATCACCATGGGGACAACCCACTTTGATTACTCTAGGGGCTTAATGATGCTAGATTTCAACCTTTTTTCAATTTGTTCGTTAACTTTGATGCGCAGGTTAGGGTTCATCTTGTAAGGTCTCTTCCTGACTGGGTGAACACCTTCCTTTATCTTAATCTTCATCTCTCCTAATGACTCATGCACTCATTTTTAACTCAGTGTATCCCCTAGGAAATAAGTCCTAAAAATCATGTAGTAACTCAATTATCTTTTCCACTTTAGAATCAGTCTAATAATCTGCAATTATTGCCTCCTTAGGTTCAACATTCGTACCAATGTTCACTTTCTTGGTCTTCATATGTTCATAATATATGTGCGCATTCTTATCCGCACTATCTAACACTTCACGTGTAACTTTTGAATGATCTATATCCATATTTTCTACTTTTTCATCATCTACTATGTAGACCATATTTTCTATTTCTTTCTCACAGTAAGCACGTGAAAGTAGTGTGGCATCTGTCTCTTCTAATTCATCAAAACACGCTCTTGATTCTACCTCACTAAATAACTCTTGAATGAGTTCTTCAGCCTTTTTATTATCTCCCATATTTAAGAACTTTATAATCCTTAATCCCTCTTCCACCGAAGGTTTAGTAAATAAGTAGTCAAAAGTCTGGGTCATTCTTGTAATCAAGTCCTATCAATTTCTAGTCTCCCTGTGCAACTCTGCATAAACATACCAATATCGTGCGAAGCCTTGTAAAGTGGAATAAAGTTTGTGCACCCAAAGTGAAGGTGGTAAATCTTCCTGCCTCTCTTTCTAGAGTCTCACACTTCTGAACGTGGTGCTGAACAGGTTGATTACCATGATACATGTAGATTATAGTAGGCACATTGCTCCTAAAGAACCAAGTGGTTATAACAATTCTAAATTCATTCCATTCCATAATATTATCCATGTGGACCATCCACAAGTACGTTGTTGTCCCACATAAGGTATATACTAACATATTCCTTCTTTCTACTTGATTTTTCCTTTGTTCCTCCATGGCACACAAGAATACCATAGGATCTCCATATTTAGTATAGCGAGATACAAGGTTATTACCTATCCTCTAAGTACATTGAGGTTTTCTTATCCATGCAAATTTGCATCTTACTTCATGCCTAACCATCTCATAGGTGGCATGTGCCCAATTATCACAAGAAATACTTTTAGTATCACTGATAGACTATAAATCTTCCCACTGGAGGATTCCTTCCTTTGATGGATCAAGTACTTCTAGGTCATGAATGGCATGTACATAAATTATGTTCAGGTCTTCCTCACTCAAAGGTTCAAAAAACGTGTATATTTCCCATCTGTCAAAGGGATAATTACTCTTTCTTCCTTGTTCTCAAAACTTATATAGCCCTTTTTGAACCGTAAATAAATATTATTTACGTAACACCAAGGGCACCCAAGCAGAGCTAGGAAATTGTGTGATTCTGCAAGTGTTAAGACCTCAAATTCCCCAGTGAACTTGTCCCCTTGTATGGTAATGTATGCATCCTTTAAAACTCTTATGGGCATGGCCTTAGTTCGATTGTCCATGAAAAAAACATTAGAGGATGGCTATAATGGAGGTATTCCCATCTGTACCCATGCATCTAAGTTAAGAACATTCACTTTTGTACCTGTATCAGTCAATATACTACTCAAGAGCCACCCATCCACAACAAAATTTAGAGTGATCTCCTTGTCATAATCCAAGATATGAGGGGGAATATTAGCATGTAGGATTTTTCATCCATTCTCTATACCTGCACGCAGAATGTTTCCCTTTAGCCAATTCCTTAGTAATCTAATGATATTCTCCTGGCGTAGAATTTTGTATACCTATTTCAATTCATTAATTTATAATTGAACTATCACTACTAACTTCTTTTGTTCTAACTTTCGTGACTTCCTTGAAACATTGTATTTCACCCTAAATATTTCTAAGTACCTTCATGGTTTCTTGATAAACCTCCTTCTGATGTGCAGGATCTAGGTACCTTACATGTAAAACTTCCTCCTTGGTGATGGTAGGCTTTTATTGTAATGCCTCTCTGGTGCGCACAGCTTCAGCGCGTGTAGTAATATTCACAGGTAATACCCCAGGTTCCAGTGCTAGTTTTGGAATCCACTAATTTTCCATAGCACGTTATATTCTAACAATCCATGTTATTTTTTTATTATGTTTATGTTATTTTCTAAGATGCTCATATAAGTCTAAGCATTCCTCATAGTTTTGATTCTTCCCACAAAAATAAAAAGTAATATTCTGAGAACATTCGTGCATGTAGTGGTTAGGAGATCCGCATGAATAACACGTTCTACAAGGTAACTCAACCCTTCCACCACCACATCCTCAGCCCCTAAATCCACCATGGTATCATCGACCTCTACCACAACCTCCTTCAAAGTGTCCTTCATTCCGATCATAGCACGCCAAATTGTGATCATGAACATGGTGCTAATTTTTACCTTTAAATTTATCTAATACTCCATTCTGTCACACACCAACATCTATGGCATCATGGATATGACCAATTGACCTATATTCTTCTGTATCATGATTCATGGAATGGAAAATTTTACAATAACAAGATACATTCTTTCTTATCGCGCGTTCTAATAATGGGAAGTGACTTGCATCATGGTCTAAATGACATATCTCATAGTCCAGTAGTAATAATCACATTGATCTGTGGGGACACCTATCTTTGGTGTTCCCTTCCACTTCATAATCTATATACCAAATCCTAGTGTGCATCTCATGTGCTAAATTTTCTTATAGTTTCTCCAACTACTTTTCTATTTTTTTAATTTCTCTCTTCACTTAAACACTTCCAATGGATACCTCTTAAAAAGTTTTGAGAATTTATCTTGATAAAGAAGGGAAATTTTGAAAGGGATACAACAGTCGGCCCTTTCTGGGGATGACTCAACTAGGATAGAGGAACGAGGCAAGATCAATAACCACAAGAAAAATTTGGGAAAATAGATTAGTGCCTTATCCATTGGGAAAATAGAGTCAAAGGTAAAAAACCACAAAAGATAACACACAAAAAGGGAAAAGAAACAAGAACACAAGGGAAAGACCAAAACAAAATACTGTACACAATATACAAAAGGAACTTCATAATCACAAATGACTTGAACAACTTCAAATACTACCCAATATAAGGAAGTGGGAGAGAGGATCCATCCATGTAATCCAAATAGAAATAATTTTCTCAAAGTGTCTTATCTTAAAAGGACCAATCCAAAGATAAGAAAACTTACCATCGCTTCCACGAGGCTCATGCCTTTTATTCCATAGTAGGAAAATGTCTCCCACTTGAAAATCTCTTGTTGTGGAATTTTTTTCAAACAAATCCTTTACGTTTTGTTGATGAGCATAGATTCTATAAAAAACTTCCTTCCTATCTTCATCTAACTTCTAGAGATACATGATCCTTTTATCCAAAGAATTGATGAAACTGGAATCGTCAATAGCCTTCATCAAGTGCAAGGCTGGAAATTGAACTATTACTGGTAGTTGAGCTTCAACACCATATACTACTTGAAATGGATACACCTCTAATAGCTCTTTTAAGTGTAATTCATATGTGCCCATAAGGGCAACTTAGAGCTTCTTGTGCCAATTTCTTTCAGATTCATCTACAAGCTTCTCAGATGATGACTACCAAATTTCTTATTGGTTGATTCTGGTTGTCCATTCCCTTGGGGGTAATAATCTGAAGAATGAGAAAGGGAAATTCCAATATTCGTAGAAAAAATCCTTTAACTTGAAAGAAGGAAAATTTGAAGCATTATCAATTACAATTTTATTTAGTATCCCAAATCTTACCAAGATGTTATCTTTGGTAAAATTACACACTACTTCCAAGGTATTAATTTTGACTGGAATAGCTTCTACCCATTTTGTAAAGTAATCTATAGTATTTAGCAAATGAGTGTGCCCAGCACTAGAAAGTGGGTTTAGATTTCCAATAAAATCCAATCCCCATGGTTGTAAAGGTTCTTCAATGATTACTGGTTTCAGTGGTAAAGCAACCAATTTAGGCCTCCCAACAAAATCTTCATAGGCATCAAATTTTCCTACCCAATTTGACGCATCTTGGAACAATGTCAGCCAATAGTACCCTACACGAAGAATTTTGTGAGCAGTGACAGAAGACGAGAAATGCCCTCCATAAGCTCGATCATGAAAAGTTGTAAACAATTTCTTCTACTGCTCTCTGTCCACACATTTAAGGAATCTTCCGTCAATGACTCGTTTGAACAAATCATTTTCCCATAATACGTACTTTGTAGATCTAAACTTAATAGCTCTCTTTTTCTTAGCACTTAAGTGATATGGAGATGCTCCATAACTAAGGAAATGTGCAAGATCAACATACCACTCATCTATTGAAATAATAAAAAGAATGACAGGAACATTCACCTCTTTATTGGATGATTCCTCACTGGCTCCCATGGAAATAAGTTCACATAATCCCTTACCCTAAACTAGATTTCTTTACCTAATATCAAGGTCATACTCCTTGACCTTTTCCACCCAGTTACCACTCTTAGTTCCAAACTCTTGTTGATTAAGTATAGACTTGATAGTCATATCAGGTACAAATACAATAGAGTGAGAATTAAGGACATTAAAATGAAACAGCTTGAAAACATTGACTACTCCAAAAGAATTTTTCTCCATCAAGGTATACTCCAGTTCATGAAATTTCAAAACATAGCTCATGAAGGCAATTGGAAGTTCATGATTTTCAAAATTTCTTTGGGTTAGTATAGCAGCCAAGGTACTCTCAGTAGCATAGCAGTAGATGATAAAATCCTTGCTAAAATAAGGTCATGCTAGGATAAGAGTTTTATCAATAGCTCTCTTGATATCCTCAAAATCTTCTTTTCCTTTAGAAGTCCATGTAAAAGTGTGTTTCCCTTTCATCATATGAGCAATGCTTATAGTCAAATCTACAAAATCTGGAATGAATCTCCTCAATAATTTTATCTTTCCAAAGAAAGAGTGAACAACCTTTTTGCTTGTACGAAAAGGAATATGTTGAATTTCCTAAACTCTTTCTGGATCTATCTTAATCCCTTATTTAGAGACAACATGCCCAATAAACTTTCCTTTAATGACACAGAAGACATATTTCTTAGGATTAAGGGATACTCTCTGTTCCCTAAATTTTTGAAGGACTACTTCAAGATGTTGAAAGTGATCTACCATTTTCTTGTAGAAAATAGTCAAATCATCAAGATATACAACGATACATTTCCCTTTGAGGCTACCAAAATATAATCCCATTTCCCTCTAAAAATTAGCACCATCATTGATAAGACTGAATGGCATCCTCTTATAAGTGAAGGTTCTCAAAGGAGTAGTAAAAGAGGTCTTGTGCTGATCTGGGGTACTGAATTTGACTTGATTGTATCAAGCTAACTCGTCCAACATGGACAACATCTTAGCACATGTGAGATCCCGTAAGATTTTATCCATCATGGGGAGAGGAAGATGTCTTTTAAAGAATCCTAATTCAGATCTCTAAAATCCACACAAATCCGAATCTCGCCATTTTTTTTGTTACTAGCACAATGTTGGTTATCCAAGTTGAATGGTGTATGGGAAAGATAATTTTTTCTTTTAGTAACTTTTGAATTTCTTAGTAAATTGTGTCAACTATCTTAGGATTGTATTATCTTTTCTTCTAGATCTACAAGGTTTAATCCCTTGTTTCAAAGGAATATAGTGTTGCATCTCTTTTGGATGAAAGGAGTTGAGATCATCATAGGAATAAGAAAGGACGTTAGTATACCTTTTCAATATGTTCATTGCTTAACTTGTCTTCTTGAGTTCATTTCCTAATGATTTACCAAGGTTCATCATTACTTCCAATATTGACCTTATCATACTCAGCAGATTGATGAGCCCCTTGAGAAGCCTTAGATTTGATGTACCTTTTATGCATATCAAATAGATCCTCTAGTTTCACTAACCCTTTGGGTATCCTGTTATCCCTCAACCTGATACAACCATCCGATCAACTTCTTCCTTAATATCATATCCATCGAGGGGAACATACTCTCTAGGAAGAGCCTCACTTCCTGTAAAATATAATTGATTAAAGCTACCCTTAAGCTCTAGGAAAGAGAGTATGTGTTGATCATCATTGAAAAAGTGCCAATTTTTTGCATTATCTGGCACACTAGACCTATGAATCATTTTAATGATAAATGTATCCTGAGATAAATCTGGGTGAGGAATTAATAAAGATCCTGAAATAGCCAATGAATCAGCCCTAGTGTTCTTTTCTCTTGGTAGAGCCTCAATTGAAAAAGCATCCAAAAATTCAATGGAATCCCAGACAAGAATTCTATAATGTTTCAATATCTTGTTCTTGACTTGGAAAAGATCCCTGGCCTATTTCACAAGCAACTTAGCATCACCATAAGCACAAAGATTATTCACTCCCATTTATTTTTCCACATTCAATATAAGAAGGAGAGCCTCATATTTAGCTATGTTGTTTTTATTTTCAAAATAAAGTTTATATGCAAATGGATTAATCTTCTCTTCCGAAGAGATTAACACTACACCATGTCAATAACCAGCTGAAGAGTAGCTTCCATCAAACTCTAAAGTCTAAACACTATTAGGATTATGAATCACTCCCTTATGAATTTTTTCCTCATCCTCTGACATAATCATATAGTTACCATGCCCTATATCTTCGTAGAGTATTTGTGCTTTTGGGTCATCAGTATTTTGTACAATGTACTCAGTCTGCCTTTCTGGTAGAAAATTTTTCATTTTTCCATTGACCGGGATGAAAGCGTGTGACCAGTCCATTTGAATTTTTCCTCCCACTTCTTTACAGAAATTTCTACTTAGTAACATACCATATGATGGAGGAATATCAGCTTCCAAAATGGTGGATTTAACCATTTTCTCTAGAAAAGTAACAAAAGGTATTTGCTCATCTTTGATTCATCTGACCAATGGTACTTCCCTACTCTCCATGGAATAGCAGGAACTAAAATAACGTGTTAGAGTCAGGCATAAGGCATGAGCTACTTTTGTAGGCATCACATTCTCTGATGCACCTAAGTCAATAACAAAATTATTGATTTTGCGACCAACTATTAGAAGCGTTATATAGAATGGTTCAATTTTATCATTAAATGAGGAGACTGCAACCATAATAATTTGCTGAGATGGGGGAAAGGGACTGGGTAATAAACCTTTAGAATTATTGGGTGAATTTCTGGATTTGGAATTGATGAATTTTATCACCTTGGAAAAATCATTCGGGTGAGTTTCGAAAAAAAATTCCTCTAAGATTTGAATTTTTTCTTCTTAATATGGTTGATTATATCGAAAGATTTAGAGGTGGATGGAACATCATTACTAGGAATGAGGGAAACTTTGGACTTATCTGATTTAAGAGTTTTATGGTCAAGAAGTTTTAGAAGTGAAGGTAGAAGGAACATTACTCACCTTTTGTGTGGAGGAAGTGGGAATAAGGGCTCCTCTCTTTACAACCACTAGAATCATTATAGGAAATTCCTTAGATATTTTAGAGAGTTGTACCAATTTTTACTTCTTGTTGACTTGCTCCAGAGTCATAACAACATATGAATCACTATTCATATCAGCCACTACTTCATTATATTCATCCTCATCATCCACACCTTCAACGGTGAGAAAATTTACTTGAGAGTCACCAATCTCTTCATGTTCCTTATCAACCTCTTCTTCAGGTTCCTCATACTCTTCATTCCCCTCCTCATCATCGGGTTCTTCAACCTCACAAGTTACATTAACCAGAACCTTGATGGGTGGAGCTTTGATGGCCAACATAGGATGAGACAAAGGAAAATGATTCCTAGGTTAAAAATTCTTCCTTGGAATATCTTGGTAAGGAGTATGTTGAGCCAATTGTTTCTTGATAACAATAAGGTCATTTTCCAATTTTTGTACTAACTGATCAGAATTGGCTCCCAAGGAGAAAGAAGAAGATGTTTTAGACTTGGAGGGCTCTTTTTTTAATTTACCAGACATTATTAGATCATCCTCAACACTGATAGCCAATCATTGATCATCATATAGGGTTGGAATATTATCCCTCCTTAGTGCATAACTCACTTTAGGTAACTAAGTATTGAGAAAAAACCCTTTTGTATTTGATCTATAGGACGAGTGGTTTGTGGGATTTTATGAATCAACTTTTTGTATTTTTTCAAAAACTCCCTCATGGGTTTGTATGGCTCTTTTTTGATATGATAAATTTGATCCAAGAGGGCATGCACATCTTCAGCAGGTTTAAAACATTGCTCAAAATAAGTTTTGATGGTATTCCAACTAGTAATTGAACCAGCTATAAGGTGATAAAATCAGTCAACAAAATTATCATGCAATGTTTGTACAAAGATCCTGACAGAAACATCCTTATGTTCAACCCCGATTATCCCACATGCCAAAATTAAAGGTGCAATATGTTAATCTAGGTGTGTGTTTTTTCGTCACCTCGGAATTTAGGAAAACTTTTCCTATTACCTCTGGGTAATTCATGTAATGTTTGTGGAAGAGCAAGAGGTCCAAAATGTTGTCCCCATGGAAATGGTGCTTCCATCCTTAGAAATAATGATTGAAGGGGAACTATAAATCTTGCAAGTACTAGAGCACAAAGGCTAGGGCTGGTTTGATCTTGAGGACTATTATGCTTAAAGACTAGGTCTTTAGTAGGAGGTGTACTTGCAGAATGATTTCTTCTATTATTTCATGCCAAAGAAATAGAGAAACCATGGCGTTCAAGTGTTTTTAAATGGGGATATTCAACACCGAGGGTTTCCTGACCACGTGTATATATTTTACCAGCCAATTTGCAAATCCAGTCTTGAATTTATTCTGAAAGGGATACATTGAAACAAAAAAAATCCCCAGTAGAGTCGCCAGAAATTGTTGGTTTTTAAAATAGTACTTTGTAAAAATCAACAGTCAGGGGACAAAAAGTCCCTCCTCTTTATGGGAGAGGTTCCCTTATTGAAATCAGTAGAGCTTATATATAAATATACAATGTTCATATTGATTAGGAATTTTGATATTTAGAAACGTTTTACATCAAGATGGAATATCAATAACTAAGAATAGAAGAACAAAGAAACTAAAAGGAAATAATATAATAGTGCTTTTAGGCAATATAGGTAGCAGGATATAACCTTACACATACTTTAGAAAAAAATGGGTGCATAATAGAATCATTCACATTAGCAACACCAAATATTATTTCTTAGATACAAATTTTTGGGCATCATATCATAAGAACGCAAAATTTCTTAACATCAAAGATTGATGATTCACAAATTTAAGAAATGAAAGGAAAAGATAGTAGAGGAAAATTAGAGACAATGGGAATTATTTTGTATTGATTACTTTCAACTCAATTTACATTTCAAAAGTATAAGATTCGTACCTCTCTTAAACAATGGCATGGAAGGCTCATTAAATAGCTTACAAAAGGGTTACATTTGGTTCCAACTTATTTTCATCTAGAAAATTAAATACTACTTAGAGATACATTAATAGAATGTTTTTATCCAAGTATTACATCATGGGCTTACAACCTTAAATAAAGGGAGTAATTTTAGGATTCCAAGGTAGAAGAAAATAAAGGAGGATTATAAGTGTCATTCATCTTAAAATTTTGATACCTAAAACTTTTCAATACTTCGAATATCCCCATGTACTTCAGGGTGGTGGTGCTAGCAGTGGCATGAATCTATGTACCAAGGAATTTTTCCATGTCCTTCTCAAATTTTGTGTTCTCAAGAAACTCCTTATTTACCTCAATGATAGTTGATTGAAGGGCACATACCTCCTTCATCTTCTCTTTAGACATTAATTAATCCTTAATGATATCTTCCTTGATGAAGGTAATAAATTGAGACTTGATTTCATGCAAATAAAATTTATCACCTAAGTCTTTATTCTGGATTTGACAATGAATATCTTAGAAAGTAGCCAGAACACAGGCCTTGAAAGCTTCTCCTTTTTGCCACATGTTTTTCAATTATCCTAATGCTTCTTCCAAAACCTTGATCTTCCACTCAACACTAAAATCCCAATATCTTGACAGATTGCTCTTGACCTCATCGAATAATTTGTTTGCTAAAAAGATTTGATCATTTGTCCTACTCATCAAATGAACATCTTGGATGCATTCACACCATAACTTAATTTCTTTCTTCAAACCACTAAATGTTGTGTTGAATTTCAACTGTAATTTAGATACCTTATCATATGACTTGAAGGCCTCCTCAATGAAGTTCAATCCAGACACTATCATATCATCAACCAGTAATTTAATGGATTTTCCATAAGTGACATGTTTATGAATATCTTTGATGGTCTAAACTTCATCCTTGCTAAGAACTAGGGGAGGTGGAAGAGTGGTCAGTGGAGTAGGATCCAGGAATTTATCCTTTGCCAACAAGGATTTTATAAAACCTGAAAGAACTTGATTCTATACTTCTAATTACTCCATAGTCTACTTACCCTTCTCAACATGTTCAATAACTTGAGTGATAGTTTCCCTAAGGTTATGAACCTTACTTTCAGGTGTTGATTATCCAAGTGGAATCCTTGTGAGTTCCAAGTCAGAAACTAAAAGGTATTTCTCTTCTTTATCCACTATAGGCTTTGTAATCTCCATGAATTGTTGACCCTTAGAATTTGATACCAACCTTAAGGTAATATTTTATTTCTTTTTCGGAGGAGGGGGAGTAGTGCTGAGTAAGGGTGCCACATCATCAAACTTAGGAACCACAATTTGAGAAGCAGACTTCCTTTTCCTACTATCAATGAAAGGCTAGACCCAAGAAAAGGAGGAGGAAGAGGTAGAAGGAGCAATGGGTTCTAGCGCAAGTGTACTCATTGCACTCAATGTTTGCACCACAAATGTTTCTAATGGAGAGGTTGGCATATCCTCAGGAATATCCTTGGAAGAAGGGTCCACCAAACCCAAAGATTTAGACAGTTGGACCTTATTTTACATATCAGTAGTGTTGATAGGGGTTTATTCCTCTTCCTTCAATTATTGATTGTTATCCTCTATCAAAACAATAACATCCTTTGACTCTATGAGAACCTTTGACTTCTCTAAAAAAAATCCCTCCTTTTCTTTGGTAATATACTCTTGCTTTATAGCCTTTCCTTTCTTCATGTATACCTTTTTTGAAGAGGAAGGATTGGATTGCTTAGGAATCTCAACATCGAATGTAGGTTGTTCTTTCCTAGGAGAGGAATTTTCTTGTGAAGAAGACCTAGCTTTGTTCATCCTGAAGTTTTGCATCTTCTTATCAAACTAGATCTTGGTTCTCATGTAAACCAGTTTGATCACTTATTTCAAATCATCCTGCTCTTTTACAAACCAATCAATAGTTTCAAGAGGAGAGTGTTTGATGGACCTATTGTATACAATAGATTGCAGGTATTCATCATCATCATGGATATTTTAAGGTACTTTGTAGAGATTAAAATCTATAATTTTTTGAAGAGAAAATCTACAAAAATACCTTCTCTTGGCCTCAAATTCATCTACGCAATCGACCCAATAATATTCAGTATCAAAAAAATGAATGAAACCTAATATGATATTCTTAGCAATATATGCATTTATATCAAAGTAAGTTCAAGACTTGAGATGATGAAGAGTAAGAGGAGTAATTATTCTATCAATATTCTCAGCATTGAGAGTTTTTCTACATGTATAATTTCCCAAGGTGATAGGGAAACAGATGCCAGCAATATTTTTATCTTTTTAAGTTTTATGAAGTTCATCTAGCTGCCTAAATTTTTTGACAAAGGCCATTTTATCATTGAAAAACATAGGAAGCTTTAGATGAGAACCTATAAAACCATCCATCATGAGATACGAAAAAATTTCTGAATTTAGTGAAGAAAATCCCATATTTAGATATCAAGGTCTTTTCTTCCTCAAAAATCTTTGAGCATTATTTCCTTGCAAAATCCTCATAATGTACATGGTGAAAGCATCATTGATTCTCTTGAAGTGATGATTGCTAACTTTTAGAGTGAATTGAGGACAATACTCATATATAGCAGCATCCTTCTTATCCTCAATGAAAGAGAAGCCAAGCCATTCCCTGGTTGCTATAATAATGTACATGAGATAAGAAAACATGTAGAATTTATTTGTTCTCTAAACATTAACCAGCTACTATGTTAGGTTTTCACATATTATATCACCCTGATTCATATTTTTCTTCCCCTCACAAATGATATTGATATAGGGACACAATAAAAAATGAAATTCATTTATAGAGGGCATTCCCATGATCCCATCCAGAAGAGTGATGATGTTTGAAAGTTATTCATTGAAATCAACCTTGAACAATGATTTAGAAATTTTGGATGCTCCCTTCTTAGGGTTCTTCAACCATGATTTAGATACCCTAGCCTTGTATCTCTCACTATCCTAGTCAAATAGTGCTTGTGCTTGAGCAAGGGTGAGGGTATGAGCATCTTCCACCACTGGGATGCGAAGGGAAGTAAAAATAGTATTGGAATCTAGTCACACAACCACTTCACCATGGATGCCAACAATCTCCTTAGATTCTGGATTAAAATAGGCCCCAAAAGCAAGCATAATATCAACACACTGAATAGACATAGGGAAACCTCCTGTAAATGCAATTCCACTATCTTTGATTAATTGTGTAATAGAAGAAGGGTTATCACATCTTAGCCTTCTCCAAAAATTATCAAGGTCAAGATGTTGAGCTTCGGTATCCCCGAGAAAGGACACAGAATTTTCTAATGAGGAGAGATGCTCATGCCCTTTGTATTGAATCTTCATTGTGATAGAGATAGGAGAAACAACCTTCAACTAAATTCTCAATAATCCCTATAAGAGAAAACATAGAGGCACAAATGTGGGAAATGGCTACTTGGTAAGAACACAAGTAGGAGAAAATGAGTAGTCAAGTGTGAGAAAGAAAGAATAGTTACACTCCTTTAAATAGCCACAAATTTGAATGAAGGAAAGAGAAAACAATGAATGTGTAATAAATAACTCTATGCCAACACAAAAAAGGTAATATGTAGTAAAGGTGTAAAAACTTTTCCCAAACAGTCCATGGGATGTAGGGACACGAGGGACATGTGGAGATAAAATACCCAATCCAAGAAGAATGTAGAAAAAGTGGGTTTGGAGAGAACAGATGGTCCATGGAACATGTGGGACATGTAGGGCCGATTTAGCCAATATGTAAGGCATTGCGGGAAAATTGGTGAATCAGCAAAAAAAGGGCCCAATAGTACTTGGGACATGTAAGACACGTGGAGCTGATTTATCTGATGAGTAACAAGTGTGGGTAAAGTGGTGTAGTACTTGGGACATGTGGGACAAAAATGTAAAACTTAGCCACAAATCATTAAAAATTACCCCAAGGACTTGATCTTTCTAATTTTTTGAATTTCTCTCTTCACTTAAACACTTCTACAGGATACCTCTTCAAAATATTTGAGAATTTATCTTGATAAAGAAGGGAAATTTTGAAATGGATACAACAACTGGCTCTTTTTAGGGTTGACTTGAATAGGATAGAGGAACGAGGCAAGATCAAGAACCACAAGAAAACTTTAGGGAAATAGATCAGTTCCTCATCGATATAGAAAATAGAGTCAAATGTAAAACAACACATAAGACAACAAAAAAAAGGGAAAAGAAACAAGAACACAAGGGAAAGACCAAAATAGGACACTGTACATCATATACAAAAATAACTGGCTAATCAACTAGGACTTGACCAACCTCAAACACTGCCCACTATAAGGAAGTGGGAGACATGATCCATCCATGTAATCCAAATAGAAATAATTTTCTCTAGCAAAGTGTGTTATCTTGAAAGGACCAAGTCAAAGAGAATCAAACTTACCATGGCTTCCATGAGGCTCATGCCTTTTATCCCATAGTAGGAAAATGTCTCCCACTTGAAAATCTCTTTTTCAGGACTTTTTTTCAAACAAATCCTTTACCTTCTATTGATGAGCAAAGATTCTATCAAAAAAATTATTGCTATCTTCATCCAACTTTTGGAGATACATGATCCTTTTATCCAAAGAATTGATGAAACTAGAATCCTTAATAGCCTTTATCAAGTGCAAGGATGACAATTCAACTATTACTGGTAGTTGAGCTTCAACACCATATACTACCTGAAATGGAGACATCCCAATGGCTCTTTTAGGTGTAATTATATCTACCTAGAGGGCATCATATAGCTTCTTGTGCCAATTCCTTTGAAATTCATCTACAATATTTCAAATTATGACAACCAAATTCTTATTGGTTGATTCTACTTGTCCATTCCCTTGGGGGTAATAATGTGAATAATGAGAAAGGGAAATCCCATACCCATAGTACAAATCCATCAACTCAAAAGAAGAGAAATTTGAATCATTATCAGTTAAAATTTTATTTGGTATTCCAAATCTTACCAAGATATTCTCTTTGATAAAATTACACACTACTTTCGAGGTAGTACTTTTGAGTAGAATGGATTCTACCCATTTTTTGAAGTAATATGTAGCAGTCAGCACATGAGTGTGCCTAGCATTAGAATGTGGGTTTAGATTTCAAATAAAATCCAATCCCCATTGTTGAAAAGGTTCTTCAATGATTACTAGTTTGAGTGGTAAAGAAGGAAATTGAGTCCTCCCAAAAAACGTTTCACAGGCTTCACACTTTCCTACCCACTATAACACATCTCGGAACAATGCCGACTAATAGTAGCCTACACAAATAATTTTTTGACTAGTGACAAAAGAAAAGAAATTCCCTCCACAAGCTTGATCATGAAATGTTGCAAACAATTTCTTCTACTGCTCTCTGTCCACACATTTAAGGAATATTACGTCAATGCTTCATTTGAACAAAGCATTTTCCTACAATACGTATCGGGAATATCTCAACTTAATATCTCTATTTTCCTTTGCACTTAATTGATATGGAGATTCTCCATAAGTAAGGAAATTTGTAATATCAGCTTACCACTCATCTATTGAACTAATATAAAGAATGACAAGAACATCCATCTCTTCGGTGGACAATTTCTCACTAGCTCCCTTGGTAATAAGTTCACATAATCCCTTACCCAAAAATATATTTCTTGGCCTAATATCAATTTCATACTTCACCTTTTCCACCTAATTTCCACTCTTAGTTCCAAACTCATGTTGTGTAAGAATAGACTTGATATTAGTATCAGGTACAAATACAACAGAGTGAGAATTAAGGACATAAAAATGAAACTACTTGACAACTTTGACTACTGCAAAAGCATGTTTCTCCATCAAGGTATACTTCAGTTCATTAAATTTCAAAACGTAGCTCATGAAGGTGATTGGAATTTCATGATTTTTAGAATTTTTTTGGGTTAGTATAGTGGCCAAGTTACTCTCAGTAGCATAGCAGTAGATAATAAAATCCTTACTAAAATCAAGACATGCTAGGGTAGGAGTGTTAGCAATAACTCTCTTGATATCCTTGAAAGATTCTTTTCCTTTGGAATTCCATCCAAAGGGTTGTTTCCCTTTCATCATATGAGCAATTCTTATAGTCAATTCTATAAAATCTGGAATGAATCTCCTCAAGAAATTTATCTTTCGAAAGAAAGAGTGAACACCCTTTTTGCTTTTAGGAAGAGGAATTTGTTGAATTTCCTGAAATCTTTCTGGATCTATCTTAATCCCTTCTTTAGAGACAACATGCCCAAGAATCTTTCCTTCAGTGACACAGATGATAGATTTCTTAGGATTAATGGATACTCTATGTTCCCTACAATTTTGAAGGACTCCTTCAAGATGTTGAAAGTGATCTTCCCTTTTCTTGGAGAAAACAGTCAAATCATCAAGATATAAAATTATGCATCTCCATTTGAGGCTATCAAAAGCTAAGTCCATTGCCCTCTTAAAATTAGCACAAGCATTGATACGACTGAATGAAATCCTCTTGTAGGAGAAGGTTCCCCAAGGAGTAGTAAAAGTGGTCTTGTGCTGATCTGAGGTACTAACTTCGACTTGATTGTATCTAGAGAATCCATCCAACATGGCCAACATCTCATCACCTGTGATAACTTGTAATATTTCTAAAATCCACACAAATCCAAATCTCACCATTATTTTTCCTTACTGGCACACTGTTTGCGATCTAGGTTAAATGGTGTGTGGGAAAGCTATTTTTTTTTTTAGTAAATTTTGAATTTCTTGGTAAATTGTGTTAACGATCTTGGGATTTTATTATCTTTTCTTTTTTCTTAAATGTTTGATCCCTCATTTCAAAGGAATATAGTGTTTCATCTCTTTTAGATGAAAGGATTTGAGATCATCATAACAATAATTGAGGACGTAATCATAGCTTTTCAATAGGTTCACTGCTTATTTATTTTCTTCTTGACCACAACATTTCCAAATATTTACCATCTTGGGTTCATCATTGCTTCCAATACTAACCTTATCATACTCAGCAGATTGATGAGCCCCTTGAGAAGCCTTATATTTGATGTACCTATCATCTTTATCAAATATATCCTCTAGTTTCACTAACCCTTTGGGTATCTTGCTACCCCTTAGCCTGATACAACCATCCTAATTCACTTCTTCCTCAATATCATCTCCATGAAGGGAACATACTCTCTAGGAAGATCCTCACTTCCTTCAAAATATAATTGATTAAAGTTATTCTTAAGCTCTAGGAAAGAGACTAAGTGTTGATCATCATTGAAAAATCTCCAATTGTTTGGATTATACAGCACACTAGGCCTATGAATAATTTCAATGATAAATTTATCCTGAGAGAAATTTGGGTGAGGAATCAATAAATATCCTGAAACGGCCATAAAATCAGCCCTAGTGTTCTTTTCTCTTGGTATAGCCTCAATTGAAAAAGCATAAATAAATTCAATCGAATCCTAGACAAGACTTCTATAATGTTTCAATATCTTATTCTTTACTTGGAAAAGATCCCTGACATCTTTTAAAATCAACTCAGCATCACCACGAGCATCAAGATTTTTCACTCCCATTTTTGTGCCATATTCAATCCAAGAAGGAGAGCCTCATATTTAGTTGAGTTGTTTATATTTTCAAAATAAATTTAATATGCAAATGCATGAATCTTCTCTTCTGGAGAGATTAACACTACACCAACTCCAAAACCATCTGAAGAGCAGCTTCTATCAAACTCTAAAGTCCAAACACCATTAGGATTATGAATCACTCCCTTTGGAATTTTTTCCTCAACCTCTAACATAATCATATAGTTACCATGCCCTATATCTTCGTAGATTATTTGTGATTTTAGGTCATCAGACATTTGTACAATGTACTCATTCTACCTTTCTAGTAGCAATGTTTTTATTTTTCTATTGACTGGGATGAGAGTGCACGACCAATCCATTTGAATTTCACCTCGCACTTCTTTAAAAAAAATTCTACTTCCCTACTCTCCATGGAATAGTAGGAACCAAAATTATGTGTTTGATTTAGTCCTACAGTGTGAGTTACTTTTGCAGGCATCACATTTTATGATGCACCTAAGTCAATAACACAATTACTGAGTTTCTGACCAGCTATTAGAAGCGTTATATACAATGGTTCAATTTTCTCATTAGATGAAGAGAGTGTAGCCACAAGACTTTGCTGAGATGGGGGAAAGGGAGTGGGTAATAAAACTTTAGAAGTATTAGGTGAAGTTCTGGATTTGGAATTGATGAATTTCACCACCTTGGCAAAAGAATTTGGGTGAGTTAGGAAAAATTATTCCTCTGAGATTTGAATATTTTAATTCTTAATGTGTTCGTTGATATCAATAGATTCAGAGGTGGATGTAGCATAATTGCTAGGAATGAGGGAAAATTTGGACTTATCTGATTTAGGATTTGTAGGGAAAGAAGTTTTAGAAGTGAAGTTAGAAGGAACATTACTCACTTTTTTTGTGGAGGAAGTGGGAATAGAGGCTCCTCTCTTTAAAACCACCAAAATCGTTACAGGAACTTCCTTAGATTTTTTAGAGAGCTGTATGAATTTTTTCTTCTTGTTCATTTTCTCCTGAGTCATAACAACATATGAATCACTATTCATATCATCCACTACTTCATTATATTTATCCTCATCATCAATGACTTCAGCGGTGAGAAAATTGACTTGAGAGTCACCAAGCTCTTACTATTCCTCATCAATCTATTCTTTGGGTTCCTCGTAGTCTTCATTCCCCTCCTCATCATCAAGTTCTTCAACCTTAAAAGTTTCATTAACTAGAACCTTCATGGGTGGACCTTCCATGGCCAACTTAGGATGAGAGGAAGGAAAATGATTCCTAGGCTAAAAATTCTTCCTTATAATATCTTAGTAAGGAGTATGTTAAGCCAATTATTTCTTTATATAAATAAGGTCATTTGCTAATTTCAGCACTAACTGGTCAGAATTAGCTCCCAAGGAGGAAGAAGAAGATGCTTTAGGCTTGCAGGGCTATTTTTTAAATTTACCATACATTATTAGATTATCCTCAACACTAATAGCTAATCGTTGATTATCATCCAGGTTTGGAATATTATCCCTCCTTAGTACAAAACTCACTTCAGGAAACTGATCATTGTGAAAAAAACACTTTTGGATTTGATCTACAAGATGGGGAGCTTGTGGGATCTTATGAATCAACTTGTTGAATTTTTCTGCAAACTCCCTCATGGGTTCATATGGCTCTTTTTTGATATGATAAATTTGAGCCAAGAGGGAATTCACATCTTCATTAGGTTTAAAATGTTCCTCAAATTGAGTTATCATGGTAGTACAACTAGTAATTAAACCAGCTGGAAGTTGATAAAACTAGTCAGCGACATTATATTGCAATGTTTAAACAAAGAGCTTGATAGGAACATCCTCTTGTTCAACCCCGAGGATCCCACATTCCACAATGAAAGGTGCAATATGTTCATATGGGTGTATTTTTCCGTCACCTCGGAATTTAGAAAAACATTTCCTATTACCTCTAGGTAATTCATGTAATGGTTGAGGAAGAGCAAGAGGTCCAACACATTTTCCCCATGGAAATGGTGCTTCCATCCTTGGAAAGACTGAATGAAGGGGAAGTATAAATCTTGTAAGTACTAGAGCACAAAGGTTAGGGTTGGTTTGATCTTCAGGAATGTTGTGCTTAAAGACTCTGTCTTTAGTAGGAGGTGTACTTGCAGACCAAGCTCTTCTATTATTTCTTGCCAAATAAATAGAGAAACCATGACGTTCAAGTTTTTAAAATCAGGATCTTCAACACTGAGGGTTTTCTGACCACGTGTAGATATTTGACCAGTTAGTTTACAAAGCTAGTATTGAAGTTACTCTGAAAGGGATACGTTGAAATGAACAAAATCCCCAGTAGATTCAACAAAAACTATTTGTTTTTAAAATAGTACTTTATAGCAATCAATATTCATGGGACAACAAGACCCTCCTCTTTGTTGGAGAGGTTCCCTTATTGAAAGAAACAGAGCTTATATACAAATATACAATGTTCATATTGGTTAGGACTTATGATATTTTGAAACTTTTTACACCAAGATGGAATATAAATACCTAATAACAGAAGAACAAAGAAACTAAAAGGGAAGAATATAATAGTACTTTCAGGAAATATAGATGGCATAATATAACCTTACACATACTTTAGAAAAAATGGGAACAAAATAAAATCATTCACATTCACAACACAAGATATTATTTCTCATATACAAAGTTCTCGGCATCATATCATAAGAACACAAAGTTTCTTAACATGAAATATTAATGATTCACAAATTTAAGACATGAAAGGAAAAGACATTAGAGGAAACTTAGAGAAAACAATAATTCTTTTGTATTGATTTCTTTCAACTCACTTTACATTTAAAAAGTATCAGAGTCCTACCTCTCTTAAACAATGGCATCGAGGGCTCATTAAATAGCTTACAAAACAGTTACTTTTGGTTCAAACTTATTTTAATCTAGAAGATGAAAGACTACTTAGAGATACATTAATAGAATGTTTTAAGCTAATTATTACATCATGGGCTTAAAACCTTAAATAAAGGGTGGTGCTTTAGGATTTTGAGGTAGAAGCATATAAAAATGGATTAGAAGTTCCAACTTTCTTAAGATTTCGATGCCTAAACCTTTTCAATTCTTCAGTTATCTCCATGCACTTTAGGATGGTGGTGTTAGCAGTGGCAAGAATCCATATACGAAGGAATTTTTCCATATCCTTCTCAAATTTTGTGTTCTCAAGAAACTCCTTGTTTCCCTCGGTGATAGCTAATTCAAGGGTGCAGACATCCTTCATCCTCTATTTATACATTTATTCTTCCTTGATGATATATTCCTTGATGAAGGTAATAAATTGAGCCTTGATTTCTTGCAAAGAAAAGTGATCGCCTCAGTCTTCATTCTGGATTTGACAATGAATATCTTGGAAAGCAGCCAGAACATAGGCCTTGAAAGCTTCTCCTTTTTGCCACATGTTTTTCAATTCTCCTAATGCTTCTTCCAAAACCTTGATCTTTCACTCAAAACTAAAAACCCAAGATCTTGATAGATTTTTCTTAGCCTCATTGAATGCTTTGTTTGCTAACAAGATCTGATCATGTGTCCTACTCAGCAAACAAATATCCTGGATGCATTCACACCATAGCTTTAGTTCTTTCTCTGAGCCACTTAGTACTGTGCTGAATTTCAACTGTGATTTGGATACCTTCTCATATGAGTTGAAGGCCTCCTCAATGAAGTTTAATCCAGATATTATCATATCATCAACTAGTAATTCATTGGCTTTTCCATAAGTGGCATGTTTATGAATATCTTTTATGGTCTGAACTTCATCCTTACTGAGAAATAGGGGAGGTGGAAGCGTGGTCAGTGGAGTAGTATCCAAGACTTTATCCTTTACTAACAAGGATTTTATAAATCCTAAAATAACTTAATTTTGTTCTTCCAATTTCTCCATATTCTATTTACCCTTTTGAACACGTTCAATAACCCGAGTGATAGTTTCCCTGAGGCTATGAACCTCACTTTCAGGTGTTGATTCTCCAAGTGGAATCCTTGTGAATTCCAAGTCATAAATTTAAAGGTATTTCTCTTATTTATCCACCTTAGGCTTTGTAATCTCCATGAATTGCTGACCCTTAGAATATGATAGCAACCTTGAGGTAATATTTTCTTTCTTTGTTGGAGGAGGGGGAGTAGTACCAAGAAAGTTTGCCACATCATCAAACTTGGGAACCACAATTTGAGAAGTGGAATTTGTTTTCTTTTTATCAAAAAAAGGCTAGACCAAAGCAAAGGAGGAGGAAGAGGTAAAAGGAGAAATGGGTCTGAGTGCAAGTGTACTTATTGCACTCAATTTTTAAATAACAAATTTTTCTAATGGGGAGGTTGGCATATCCTCAGGAATATCCTTGGAAGAAGAGTCCACCAAACCCAAATATTCAAAAATTTGGCCCTTATTTTCCATATCAATAGTGTTAAGAGGGGTTTCTTCCTCTTCCTTCGGTTCTTCACTATTATCCTCACTCAAAAAAATAACATCCTCTGATTCTATGAGAACATGTGACTGCTCCTAATAAAATCCCTCCTTTTCTTCTGTAATCTACTCTTTCTTGATAGCCTTAGCTTTCTTCATGTATACCTTTATCAAAGAGGAAGGAGTGGATTGCTCTAGAATCTCAACATCAAGTGTATGTTCTTATTTCCTAGGAGAGGAATTTTCTTGTGAAGAATACCTAGCTTTGTTCATCCTGAAGTTTTGCATCTTCTTATCAAACCAGATCTTGGTTCTCAAAAAAACTAGGTTGATCACTTCTTTTAAGTCATCCTGCTCTTTTACAAACCAATCAATGGTTTTAAGAGGAGAGTGTTTGATGCTCCTCTCATATTCAATAGATTGTAGGTATTCAACATCATCCTAGAGCTTTTTAGTTACTTTGTAGAGATTGAAGTCTATAATTTGCTGAAGAAACAAACTGCCAAAATACCTTCTCCTGGCCTCAAAGTCATCTACACAATCGGCCCAATAATATACAGTATCAACAAATTTAATGAAACCTAATATGATATTCTTAGAAATATATCCCTTAATATCAAAGAGACTTCAAGACTTGAAATGATGACGATCAAGAGGAGAAATGGTTATATCAATATTTTGAGCATCAAGGGTTGTTCTACATGTATAATTACCCAAGGTGATAGGGAAACGAATGCCAATAATATTTTTATCTTTTCAAGTCTGATGAAGTTTTCCCAAATGCCTCCAAATTTTGACCAAGGCCATTTTATCATTGCAAAACATAGGAAGCTTTAGAGGGGAAGCTTCAAAACCAGCCAGTTTGAGATATGAAAAATTTCTTAATTGAGTGAAAAAACTCTCATATTTAGAGATCAATGTCTTTGCTTCCATAGAAAATATCTAAGCAGTATTTCCTTCCAAAATCCTCACAATGTACATAGTGAAAGTGTTATTTACTCTCCTTAAGTGATAACTACTTAATTTGAGAGTGAATTAAGGACAATACTCATATATAGGAGCATCCTTTTTATCCTCAATAAAAGAGAACCCAAGTCATTCCCTGTATGTTGTAATAATGTACATGAGATAAGAAGAAATGTACAATTTTCTTTGTTCTCTAAACATTAACCAGATGCTCTCTTATATTTTCATAGATTATATCACCCAAATTCATATTCTACTTCCACTCACAAATGATATTGATATAGGGAAACATCCAAAACTGAAATTCATTTGTAGAGTGCATTCCCATGATCCTAGCCAGAAGAGTGATGATGTCTAAAATTTCTTAGTTGAAATCAACCCTGAACAATTATTTAGAAAGTCTAGATGCTCCCTTCTTAGGGTTCTTCATCCATGATTTAGCTACCCTAGCTTTGTATCTAGCACTATCCTAGTAAAATAGTGTTTGTGCTTGAGCAAGGGTGAGGGTATGAGCATCTTCCATCATAGGGATGCAAAGGGAAGTATAAATAGTATTGGAATCTAATCATGTAACCACTTCACCATGGATATTGACAATCTCCTTAGATTCTAGATTAAAATAGGACCCGTAAGTGAGAACGGTATTGGTACACTGAACAGACATACAGAAACCTCTTGTAAATGTAATTCCACTATATTTGATTAATTGTGTCATAGAAGAAGGGTTATCACATCTTAGCCTTCTCTAAAAATAGTCAAGGGAAAGATGTTGAGCTTCTAAGTCCCCGAAAAAGGGCACAAAATTTTCTAATGAGGAGAGATGTTCATGCCCTTTGTATTGAATCATCATTGTGACAGAGATAGGAGAATTTTTTTTTTAACTAAATGCTCACTAATCCCTGCAAGAGAAAACACAGAGGCATAGACACGGGCAATGGCTACTTTGCAAGAATGTGAGCAAGAGAAAATGAGTAGGCAAGTGTGAGAAAGAAATAATAGTTACACTCCTTTATATAACCACGAATTTGAATGAAGGAGAGATAAAACAATGAATGTGTAATAAATAACCCTGCACCGACTCAAAAAAGGTGATATGTAGGAAAGTTGAAAAAACTTGGTCCAAAAATTCCATGGGACGTAGGGACACGAGGGACGCATGGAGCCAAAATACCTTATCTAAGAAAAATGTTGGATGTGCGGGGCCGATTTAGTCGATATGTAAGGCAATGCAGGAAAAATGGTGAATCGGTAAATGGAGTGATGAATAGTACTTGGGACATGTGGGATGCGCAGAGCTGATTTAGCCAACAAGTAAGTAGTTTGGGTAAACGGTGAATCAGTGAATAGGAGGCCCAATAGTACTTGGGACATGTGGGAGAAAATTTTCTGACTTAGCTGCAAATCATTAAAAATGACCCCAAGTACTTGATTTTTCTAATTTTTTGAACTTATCTCTTCACTTAAACACTTCCGAAGGATAACTCTTCAAAAAAATTGAAAATTTATCTTGAGAAAGAAGGGAAATTTTGAAAGGGAGACAACACTTGGCTCTTTCTTAGGATGACTTGACTAGGACAGAGGAACGAGGCAAGATCAAGAACCACAAGAAAACTCTGGGAAAATAGACCAGTGCCTTATCCATTGGGCAAATAGAGTCAAAGGTAAAACAACATAGAAGATAACACACAAAAAGGGAAAAGAAACAAGAACACAAGGGAAAGACCAAAACAGGACATTGTACACAATATACAAAAGGAATGGCCTAATCAACTAGGACTTGAACAACTTAAAATACTACCCACTATATGGAAATGGAAGAGAGAATTCATCCATGTAATCCAAATAGAAGGAATTTTCTCCAACAAAGTGTCTTATCTTGAAAGGAAAAATCCAAAGAGAATCAAACTTACCATGGCTTCCATGAGGCTCATGCATTTTAACCCACAGTAGGACAATGTCTCCCACTTGAAAATATCCTGTTCTAGACTTTTTGTCAAACAAATCCTTTACCTTCTGTTGATGTGAAGAGATTCTATCAAAAAATTGTTTCCTATCTTCATCCAAATTCTCGAGATACATGATCCTTTTATACAAAGAATAGATGAAACAGGAAATCTCAATAGCATTCATCAAGTGCAAGGCTAGAAATTCAACTATTACTAACATGTGAGCTTCAACACCATATACTACTTGAAACAGAGACACCACAATGGCTCTTTTAGGTGTAATTATATCTACCCAAAGGGCATCATAGAGCTTCTTGTGCTAATTCCTTTGAGATTCATCTACAAGATTTTGAATGATGACTACCAAAATCTTATTGGTTTATTCCTCTTGTCCATTCCCTTGGGGGTAATAATCTGAAGAATGAGCAAGCAAAATCCCATACACATAGCAAAAATCCATCAACTCAAAAGAAGAGATATTATAAGCATTATCAATTACAATTTTATTTTTTATTCCAAATCTTACCAAGATATTCTCTTTGATAAAATTACACCCTACTTCCGAGGTAGTACTTTTAAGTAGACTAGTTTCTACCCATTTTTTGAAGTAATTTGTAGCTTTCAGCACATGAGTGTGCCCAGCACTGGAATGTGGGTTGAGAGTTCCAATAAAATCCATCCCCATTGTTGAAAAGGTTCTTCATTGATTACTAGTTTGAGTGGTAAAGCAACCAAATTAGGCCTCCCAAAAAAAAATTGATAGGCTTCACACTTTCCTACCCTCTTTCACACATCTTGAAAAAATGTCGTCTAATAGTACCCTGCATGAAGAATTTTGTGAGTGGTGACATCAGACAATAAATTTCCTCCATAAGATTGATCATGAAAAGCTGCAAACAATTTCTTCTGCTGCTCTCTATCCACACATTTAAGGAATCTTCTGTCAATGCCTTGTTTGAACAAAGCATTTTCCCACAATATGAACTGCATAGATCTCAACTTAATAGCTCTCTTTTCCTTGACACTTAAGTGAGATGGACATTCTCCATAAGTAAGGAAATTTTCAATATCATCATACCACTTGTCTGTTTAATTGAGAAAAAGAACGACAGGAACATCTACCTCTTTAGTGGACAATTCCTCATCGGCTCCCTTGGAAATAAGTTCACATAATCCCTTACCCTGAACTAGATTTTATGGACTGATATCAAGGTCATACTCCTAGACCTTTTCCACCCAATTTCCTCACTTAGTTCCAAAATCCCGGTGTATAATAACATACTTTATAGTCATATCATGTACAAATACAACAGAGTGAGAATTAAGGACATAAAAACAATAATTTTTGACAACTTTGACAACTATAAAAGCATGTTTCTCCATCAAGGTATACTTCAGTTCATGATCTTTCAAAACATAGCTCATGAAGGTGATTAAAAATTCCTAATTTCAGAATTTCTATGGGTTAGTATAGCGTCCAAGGTACTCTCAGTAGCATAGCAGTAGATAATAAAATCCTTACTAAAATCAGGACATGCTAGGGTAGGAGTGTTAGTAATAACTATCTTGATATCCTTGAAAGATTATTTTCCTTTGGAATTCCATCCAAAGGGTTGTTTCCCTTTCATCATATGAGAAATTCTTATAGTCAATTCTACAAAATCTGGAATGAATCTCCTCAAGAAATTTATCTTTTGAAAGAAAGAGTAAACACCGTTTTTTCTTTTAGGAAGAGGAATTTGTTGAATTTCCTAAACTCTTTCTGGATCTATCTTAATCCCTTCTTTGTAGAAAAAATTCCCAAGAAAATTTCCTTTAGTGAAAAAAAAGAAAAATTTCTTAGGATTAATGGATACTCCGTGTTCCCTACAATTTTGAAGGACTACTTCAAGATGCTAAAAATGATCTACCCTTTTCTTGGAGAAAACATTCAAATCATCCAGATATACAATGATGTATTTCCCTTTGAGGATACCAAAATCTAAGTCTATTTCCCTTTTAAAAGTAGCACCAGCATTGATAAGACCAAATGGCATCCTCTTGTAGGCTAAGGTTCCCTAAGTAGTATAAAAAGTGGTTTTGTGCTAATCTGGGGTACTGACTTCCACTTGATTGTATCAAGAAAATCCATCTAGCATGGACAACATATCAGCACATGTGACAGCCTATAAGATTTCATCCATCATGGGGAGAGGATAGTTGTCTTTTAAAGAATCTTGATTCAAATTTCTAAAATCCACACAAATTCGAATCTCGTAGTTATTTTTTCTTACAGGCAGAATGTCGGCGATCCAGGTTGAATGATGTATGCGAAAGATAATTTTTTATTTTAGTAACTTTTGAATTTCTTGTTAAATTGTGTCAACGATCTTGGGATTGTATTGTCTTTACTTTTATCTGAAAGGTTCAATCCCCGGTTTCAAAGGAATATAGTGTTGGATATTTTTTGAATGAAAGGATTTGAGATCATCATAAGAATAAGCGAGGACTTCAACATACATTTTCAATAGGTTCACTGCTTGTTTCTTTTCTTCTTAACTGCAACATCTCCCAATATTTACCATCTTGGGTTTTTCATTACTTCAAATATTTACCTTATCATACTCAGCAGATTGATAAGCCCCTTGAGAAGCCTTAGATTTTATGTACGCAAATTGATGAGCCCTTTGAGAAGCCTTAGATTTTATGTACCTGTCATGTTTATCAAATAGATCCTCTAGTTTAACTAACCCTTTGGGTATCTTTTTACCCCTCAACATGATACAACCATCCTAATCAACTTATTCCTTAATATCATCTCCATTGGGGGGAACATACTCTCTAGGAAGAGCCTCACTTCCTTCAAAATATAATTGATTAAATTTATCCTTAAGCTCTAGGAAAGAGAGTATGTGCTGATCATCATCGAAAACTTGCCATTTTTTTTCATTATTTGGTGCACTAGGCCTATGAATCATTTCAATGATAAATTTCTCTTGAGAGAAATCTAGGTGAGGAATCAATAAAGATCCTAAAATAACCAACAAATCAGCCATAGTGTTATTTTCTCTTGGTACAACTTAAATTGAAACATCATCAAAAAATTCAATGGAATCCTAGACAAGAATTGTATAATGTTTCAATCTCTTGTTCTTGACTTGGAAAAGATCCCTGACCTATTTCACAATCAACTCAGCATCACCACAAGCACGAAGATTCTTCACTTCCATTTTTTTTCCATGTTCAATACAAGAAGGAGATCCTCATATTCAGCTATGTTGTTTGTATTTTAAAAATAAAGTTTATATGTAAATGGATGAATCTTCTCTTCCAGAGAGATTAACACTACACCAAATCCATAACTAGCTGAAGAGCAGCTTCCATCAAACTCTATAGTCTAAACACCATTAGGATTATGAATCACTCAATTAGGAATTATTTCCTCATCCTATGATATAATCATATAGTTAGCATGCCCTATATCTTCGTAGAGTATTTATGCTTTTGGGTCATCAGTATTTTGTACAATGTACTCAATCTGCCTTTTGGTAGCAAATTTTTCATTTTTCCATTGAACAGGATGAAAGCATGTTACCAGTCCATTTGAATTTTTCCTCCCACTTCCTTACATAAATTTATACTTAGTAACATACCATATGATGGAGGAATATTAGCTACCAAAATGGTGGCTTTAACCATTTTCTCTAGAAAAGAAGCAAAAGCTAATTGCTCATCTTTGATTCTTCTGACCAATGGGACTTCTCTACTCTCCATGGAATAGCAGGAACCAAAAGTATGTGTTAGATTTATGCCTAAGGCATGAGCTAGTTTTTCAAGCATCACATTTTTTGATGCACCTGAGTCAATAACACAATTACTAAGTTTGTGACCAGCTATTAGAAGTGTTATATAGAATGGTTTAATTTTCTCATTACATGAGAAGACTGCAGCCACAAGAATTTGCTGAGATGGGGGAAAGGGAGTGGGTAATAAACCTTTAGAATTATTGGGTGAAGTTTTGGATTTGGAATTGATGAATTTCACCACCTTGGAAAAATAATTTGGGTTTGGAAAAATTCTACCTCTGAGATTTGAATTTTTTTCTTCTTAATGTGGTCAATGATATCAAAATATATATATGGAGCTGGATGTAGCATCATTTCTAGGAATGAGGGAAACTTCAGACTTATCTGATTTAGGAGTTGAAGGGTAAAAATTTTTAGAAGTGAAGGTAGAAGGAACATTACTCACCTTTTGTGTGGAGGAAGTGGGAATAGGGGCTCCTCTCTTTGCAACTACCAGAATCATTCCAGGAACTTCCTAAGATTTTAAAGAGAGATGTACCACATTTTCCTTCTTGTTCATTTTCTCCTGAGTCATAATATCATATGACTTACTATTCATATCATCCACTACTTCATTATATTCATACTCATGGGTTCGTATGGCTCTTTTTTTATATGATAAATTTGCACCAAGAGGGCATGCACATGTTCAGTAGGTTTAAAACATTTCTCAAACTGAGTTGTCATGGTAGTCCAACTAGTAATTAAACTAGCTGGCACGTGATAAAACTAGTCAGTGACATTATCTTGCAATGTTTAAACAAAGAGCTTGACAGAAACATCCTCATGTTCAACCCCAATGATCCCACATACCATAATGAAAGCTACAATATGTTCATCTGGGTGTGTTTTTTCGTCACCTCGGGATTTAGGAAAACTTTTCCTATTACCTCTAGGTAATTCATGTAATGGTTGAGGAAGAGAAAGATTTCCAACACGTTGTCCCCACAGAAATGGTGCTTCCATCCTTGGAAAGACTAACTGAAGGGGAACTGTAAACCCTACAAATACTATAACACAAAGGTTAGGGCTGGTTTGATCTTCAGGACTATTGTGCTTAAATACTCTATCTTTAGTAGGAGTTGTATTTGCAGAGTAGTTATTCTATTATTTATTTCCAAAGAAATAGAGAAACCATGGCATTGAAGTGTTTTAAAATGGGGATCTTCAACACCGAGGATTTTCTGAACACGTGTATATATTTGACCAGCCAATTTGCAAAACTAGTCTTGAAATTATTTTGAAAGGGATACGTTGAAATGAATAAAATCCCCAGTAGAGTCATTAAAAATTGTTAGTTTTTAAAATAGTACTTTTTATCAATCAATAGTCACATGACAACAAGTCCATCCTCTTTATCGAAGAGGTTCCCTTATTGAAATCAGCAAAGCTTATATACAAATATACAATGTTCATATTGGTTAGGACTTTTGATAGTTTGAAACTTTTTACACCAAGATGGAATATCAATACCTTAGAATAGAAGAACAAAGAAACTTAAAGGGAAGAATATAATAGTACTTTCAAGAAATATAGATAGCATAATATAACCTTACACATCCTTTAGAAAAAAATGGGTACAAAATAAAATCATTCACATTAGCAACACAAGATATTATTTCTTAGATACAAAGTTCTTGGCATCATATCATAAGAACACAAAGTTTCTTAACATCAAAGATTGATGATTCACAAATTTAAGACATGAAAGGAAAAGGAAATAGAGGAAAATTGGAGACAATGGGAATTATTCTGTATCGATTACTTTCAAATCACTTTACATTTCAAAAGTATCAGAGTCCTACCTCTCTTAAACAATGGCATGGAGGGCTCATTAAATAGCTTACAAAATGGTTACATTTGGTTCAAACTTCTTTTCATCTAGAAGATTAAAGAGTACTTAGATATATATTAATAGAATGTTTTTAGCTAAGTATTACATAAGGGGATTACAACCATAAATAAAGGGATGTGCTTTAGGATTCTGAGGTAGAAGCATACAAAGGAGGATTAGAAGCCAATTGTCTTCAATTTTTTATGCCTAAACATTTTCAATGCTTCAGATATCTCCATGCACTTTGGGATGGTGGTGTTAGCAGTGGCATGAATCCATATACCAAGGAATTTTTCCATATCCTTCCCAAATTCTTTGTTATCAAGAAACTCCTTGTTTTCCTCGGTGATAGATGATTGAAGAGAAAAAACATCCTTCATCTTATCATTAGACATTGATTCCTCCTTTATGAGATCTTCCTTGACGAAGGTAATAAATTGACCTTGATTTCATGCAAAGAAAACTGATCACTTGAGTCTTCATTCTGGATTGTACAATGAATATCTTGGAAAGAAGCCAGAACATAGGCCTTGAAATATTCTCCTTTTTGCCACACGTTTTTCATTTCTCCTAATGCTTCTTCCAAAACCTTGATCTTCCACTCAACACTAAAAACCCAATATCCTGAAATATTGTTCTTGACCTCATTGAATACTTTGTTTGATAACAAGATCTGATCATCTATCCTACTCATCAAATGAATATCCTAGATGCATTCACACTATAGCTTTAGTTATTTTTCCAAGCCACTGAGCATTGTGTTGAATTTTAACTGTAATTTGGATACCTTTTCATATGACTTGAAGGCCTCCTCAATGAAGTTCAATCCAGACACAATCATATCATGAACTAGTAATTCAATGGGTTTTCCATAAGTGGAATGTTTATGAATATATTTGATGTTTTGAACTTCATCCTTGCTGAGAATTAGGGGAGGTGGAAGAGTGGTCAGTGGAGTAGGATCCGAGAATTTATCCTTTGCCAAAAAGGATTTTATAAAACTTGAAAGAAGTTGATTTTGTTCTTTCAATTGCTCCATAGTTTTCTTACCCTTCTCAACTCATTCAATTACTCGAGTGACAATTTCAATGAGGTTGTTAACCTCACTTTTAGGTGTTGATTCTCCATGTGGAATCCTTGTAAATTCCAAGTTAGAAACTAAAAGGTATTTCTCTTCTTTATCCAATATAGGCTTTGTAATCTACATAAATTTTTAACCCTTAGAATTTGATACCAACCTTAAGGTAATATTTCATTTCTTTACTAGAGGAGGGGGAGTAGTACTGAGTAAGGGTGCCACATCATCAAACTTAGGAACCACAATTTTATAAGTTGAATTCCTTTTCTTGCTATCAATGAAAGGCAGGACCCAAGAAAAGGATGAGGAAGAGGTAGAAGGAGCAATGGGTTCTAGCGTAAGTGTACTCATTACACTAAATGTTTACACCACATATGTTTCTAATGGGGAGGTTGGCATATCCTTAGGAATATCCTTAGAAGAAGGGTCCACCAAACCCAAAGATTTATACATTTGGCCCTTATTTTCCATCTCAGTAGTGTTGACAGGGGTTTATTCCTCTTCCTTTAATTCTTCATTGTTATCCTCTCTAAAACCAATAACATCCTTTGACTCTATGAGAACCTTTGAATTATCCAAAAAAAATCCCTCCTTTTCTTCGGTAATCTGCTCTTGCTTATCATCCTTTCCTTTCTTCATGTAGACCTTTTTCGAAGAAGGATTGGATTACTCAGGAATATCAACATCGAGTGTATTTTTTTTGTTTTCTAGGAGAGGAAGTTTCTTGTGAAGAAGACCTAGCTTTTTTCATCCTTAATTTTTTACATATTCTTATCAAACCAAAGCTTGGTTCTCTTGAAAACCAAGTTGACCACTTCTTTCAAATCATCCTACTCTTTTACAAACCAATCAATGGTTTCAAGAGGAGAGTGTTTGATGGACCTCTCATATTCAATAGATTGCAGGTCTTCATCATCATCCTAGAGATTTTAAGGTACTTTTTAGAGATTGAAATCTATAATTTGTTGAAGAGAAAATTTGCCAATATACCTTTTCCTGGCCTCAAAGCCATCTACACAATCGGCCCAATAATCTTCAGTATCAGCAAAGTGAATGAAACCTAATTTGAATATATCCCTTGATATTAAATCAATTTCGAGACTTTAAATGATGAAAAGTAAGAGGAGAAATGGTTTTATCAATATTCTGAGCATCGAGGGTTATTCTACATGTATAATTTCCCAAGGTGGTAGGGAAACATATGTCAGCAATATTTTTATCTTTAAAATTCTGATGAAGTTTTTCGAGCTACCTCCAAATTTCAACCAAGGCCATTTTATCATTGCAAAACATAGGAAGCTTTAGAGGGAAAGCTTCAAAACTAGCTAGCTTGAGATACAAAAAATTTCTTAATTGAGTGAAGAAACTCCCATATTCAGATTTCAAGGTCTTTGCTTCCTCAAAAAATCTCTTAGTATTTCCTTCCAAAAGCCTCATAATGTACATGGTGAAAGCGTCATTAACTCTCCTAAAGTAATGATTGTTAACTTTGTGAGTGAATTGAGGACAATACTCATATATAGAAGCATCCTTATTATCCTCAATGAAATAGAAGCCAAGCCATTCCCTGGATGTTGTAATAATGTACATGAGATAAGAATACATATAGAATGTCTTTGTTCTCTAAACATTAACTAGCTACTTGGTTATATTTTCACTTATTATATCACTCCAATTTAGATCCTTCTTCCCATCACAAATGATATTGATATAGGGACAAATCCAAAAATGAAATTCATTTGTAAAGGGAATTCCCATGATCCTAGTTAGAAGAGTGATGATGTCTGAAAGTTATTCATTGAAATAAACCCTGAACAATGATTTAGAAAGTTTAGATGCTCCCTTCTTAGGGTTATTCAGTCATGATTTAGCTACTCTATCCTTGTCTCTCTCACTATCCTCGTCAAATAGTGCTTGTGTTTGAGAAAGGGTGAGGGTATGAGAATCTTCCACCACTGGGATGCGAAGGGTAATATAAATAGTTATAAAATCTAGTCGTGCAATCACTTTACCATGGATGTTGACAATCTTGTTAGATTCTGGATTAAAATAGGCCCCACAAGTGTGCACGGTATTGACACACTAAAAAGACATAGGGAAACCTCCTGTAAGCATAATTCCACTTTCTTTGATTAATTGTGCAATAGAAGAAGGGTTATCACATCTTAGTCTGATCTGAAAATTGTCAAGGTCAAGATGTTGAGCTTTGATGTCCTCGAAAAAGGGCACTAAATTTTCTAATGAGGATAGATTCTCGTTCCCTTTGTATCGAATCTTCATTGTGATAGAGATAGGAGAAACAACCTTCAACTAAGTGCACAATAATCCCTGTAGGAGAAAACACAAACGTACAGACGTAAGAAATGGCTACTTTGCAATAACACGAGCAAGATAAAATGAGTAGGAAAGTGTGAGAAATAAAGAACAGTTACACTCCTTTAAATATCCATGCATTTGAATGAAGGAGAGAGAAAACAATGAATGTGCAATAAATAACTCTACGCTGACTCAAAAAAAGTGATATGCAAAAAATTTAGAAAAAAAATTCACAGATAATCCATGGGACGCATGGAGCTAAAATACCTGATCTAAGAAGAATGTCGAAAAAGTGGGTTTGGAGAGCACAGACAGTCCATGGGACATGTGCGACATGAGGGGCCGATATGTAAGGCAGTGCAGGAAAATCGGTGAATCAGAAAATGAAGGGCCCAACAGTACTTAGGACATGCGGGACACACAAAGCCTATTTAGCTGAAAAGTAAGTAGTGTGGGTAAAGTGGTGAATCAGGGAATAGGAGGCCCGGTAGTACTTGGGACATGCGGGACAAAAATGTCTAACTTAGCCAAAAATCATTAAAAATGATCCCAAGGACTTGATTTTTCTAATTTTTTGAATTTCTCTCTTCACTTAAACATTTCCAAAGGATACCTCTTCAAAAAAATTGAGAATTTATATTGAGAAAGAAGAATTTTTTTGAAAGGGATACAACATGCTTGATTATACCTAAGCCACCTTTCTTTTCTCTTCCTTTCTACTGCTAGGTTCACCATCTTTCAACAAACCTGTTCATGCTCCCATGCGTGGTGGGGTCTAGCTATCCATCATTTTTTCTTCCAAGTTCAGTATTACCATCAAGATTTTGATCACTAATGGAATTCCCTGAAAATAAGTTCCCCTTGGATAACGTAAAAATTGGAACTCAACTACCTCTGAGAAAGAATAAGTGGAAATTGAGTACTCCAAAAACTATTCAAAACACCATGGAACCAAGTATCCACAATGTATGTCCAAATCATATTAGCATCATAAAGGGCCTAAAATTCTTCTGGCATACAGACAAGTGTGTGATACCACTAATTCCTTTTAGACATATAAGTAACTAGCCATTCGTACAAATCTACCAAAAATATAGCAAAGAAGCTCTCATACAGACAGACATAGAAATTTTGTTTCACCCTTGTGTGTGTGTCAAACTTAGATCCAGTGTTGAACCTCTGAGTGTACTCTTCTTCCTGATCCTTAATCCACTACTCAACACTTGCAAAGGTCAACAGATACATCTTCATCATGAAACATCCTGAAAACAACTAGAAAAGAGGTCCTGACAATGGAACCAATGATACAACATAGAATCTACTATATAAAACTCAGAAAAATTGAGGTGTGCTAGCACATCATCCATTCTAAGTTGAGAACTCACCTAAAGCATGCAAAGGTTTCAGGCCCCTCTTTAGAGTTGCATGGATAGGATGTTAGTGTAATGAAGATACAAGATATTCAGGACCATGAGTAAGCATAAACATTCCACAAAGCATATTCTAGATCTATCTCTTAGAGAATCATGAATTAAACGATAACCATAATAAGATTAACCATTTAAGAACCATATATAGTCATGTTTAAAACCATTATCCATCCAAAATTACTCCATTATATTAAAAATAAATTACATAGAATCTCCTTACATTACAAAGCATCACCATAAGTTATGTGCGTACCAAATCCAGCAGTATAACTCTACAATAATTCACTATTCATTATCTCTTCCTAACTACACAGTTCACTACATATTTATCGGGGTGGGGGCTTTCCCTTCACCACCTACATACTTCCCAAAATAGGTTGCATGCTGATAATAATCACACACCTTTACAATACCATGCATACATGGAAGTGCACTAATAATAGACATCCTATAGTTAACTGGAAGAAGTAATCCTATTATTATCTTGAACTCATGCATGGTGCTTATCGTACGATCATTCCCAAAATAAAATTTTTGTGTCATGCAAGTCTCCATCCCAACGTGTGCTCCACATGTTATCTTTCGAAAATATTTCGCATCCACGAAAATGGCTAAGTCTCGAATCAGCTTTTCATGGTGTACGTTCCCTTTCCTATCCTTTGCACCTTCAAGTACACCTTATACCTACACATGCATACTTTGTTTGTCTTCTCCTTAGGAAATTATTGTATTCTCAACATATGGATTTGAAATTTATTATTTCTCAGAATTTGTTTATAGGATGGTGCACTTTGGACTAGCTTTTCTTGGTAAATCCCTTGAAGATGCCTTTAGGCTTAGTTCTTATGGCATATGCATAGATTCAACAATTTTTATGACTAATGTCCTTCTAGGAGGGGCTAAGGATCATGAATTTTCCTCTTTCAAGGAGGAACTCTTTAAAAATGTCACTCCCTTGAAATTTTCCCCTCCTCCTCCTCCCCTTACTTACATTGTTGAACAAGCCTTTGAAATTCTGGTACTGGAGGTCATAGATGAAGAATATCTAAACCTACTACATTAAATTAAATCAAAGGCCTTGATATGTAGATTTAATGGTGTCTGGACATCTTCTAACACATTAGTGCATTGGATACACATTTTTTGGACTGATAATTATAAATATTTCCTATGTTCTCGAGGTTTCTTCATTGTTTATTTTAATGAACAAGAAGACTACTATAGAGTTATCTATGAGGGTCCTTGGTTCTGGGGCTCAGCTGGACTTTTCACTACCCCATGGTTTCCAAATATTGACCCAAATACCTTCACTATCTTGAATGTCCCAATTTGGGTGATATTACCAAATCTTCCCTTGCACTTCACCTCCTCATTAAATTACATTGGTAACCTCCTTGGGAGGTTCATCAAGGTAGACAACCAAAGGCTACAGAGCAGCTTGTATACTTATGTTTGAATTTGTGTTTACATTGATCTCAGCAAGGGGTTAAAAGATAATATTATTGTCAAATTAGGTGATATCAGATGCTCCTAGACTTTAGATTATGAAAATACCATTTTCATATGTCAAAATTGTAAAATGTCAGCTCATCTTCACGTTGCCTACCCTCAAAAGATGAAACAAGATCTTAAAAGATAAGGAAAGACTTCAAAACACTGGAGCCTACAAAATTTAGTAGAAGTAGACACCTCTAACGATTCATACAATTATGACTTAGAGGAGAAATGAGTTACAACTACTGCTCCTTCAGTTACAACTACAACTTCATCTACTACTACTACAGTTCCTTTAGATTCAGGTCCTTCAAATTCAGCTCCTTCTCATGTGGATGAGAAATTACTAGTTATCTCTACCGCTTTTGAAGGACCCTCTCAAGCGTCAAAGTGGCTCCATGAATCTGATCACTATGATTTGGATAAAGAAAGTGACCTTCCCCTTATTGATTCCTTGGCCTTGGTATAAATAGATTACAACCCTCTCATTTCTGAGATACTCCCGCAAGATAAATGGCAACCAGTTCATTCAAAGAAGGGAAAGAAGGGACGATATTGATCTCCCTATCTTTATCTTCCCCTCTTTATCATTTTGTCATCCTCTTTCCTCAGTCTTGTAGAATTCATGTGCTACATCTTCCCTTCTTCCTTTGTCTCTCCTTTTGTTGCTATTGATTGCACTTATTCTAGATTTTCTCCTTCCTTCTTATTTACTACAACTAGTTGCATCTGATGAATCATTGCTTCTCCTCTAATTTTCTCTCGTGTTTCTTCTATGTTTTTCTTTTGGGCCTGGTTGGTTCCTTTCTCCCTTTACTCTTGGGCATCTTCTCTTTTATGCTTTATTTTTATATTTGGCCTTTGGGGCTCTTTTTAAAGGATGTGGGTCCTATCAACACCCTCAACATTTACCTAACTCCAAAATTTTTTAACATTAATCAAATAAGAATTCACCAGAAATAAAAAATGCTATGTGCAATTTTTGTATATATTAACATATCTATTATCATTTAAATACTTTATTGTATTAGAAAATTACTATAGATGGTCACACATTTTATACATATTAACATTATTAATATAGTCACACACATTATAAAGAAACTTGTTCTCAAATAAAGTTAGGGACAAATTACATAATTTTTTGTTTTAGATAGTAAAACGCTTTTGACCAGAGCTATGAACCGAAGGGTTGATGGTCCCCCACCCTACAAGTATTGAAATGTTTTATCAATGAAGGGATACATACAAAAATGCATTATCAATTAAATTTAGGAACAAATTACATAATTTTAATTGGGTTATTGATTTAATAACATTACAAACATCTCCACATTGTCTTCCACATCCTTCAATATTTGCAATATAGGCCATAATGGATCTATCAAGTAGAACTATGATATGCATTATAGGCCACATATCATCCTATAATAGGTGTATTTTTACTATTGTAATATGCATTACACTTTCTCTAAACCTTGCTAAGATTTTTGAGTAATATGTTTTGATTCATGGATCCTCAATAAATGGTTCATTTGGTCATGATGCAATCTTCCACACAACAATAAATAGAAAATCTTTCAAAAAATGATCTGCAAAATACTAAATAGAAAAAAATTATATTCTATACGTGCTAGTGATTTCTAGGCTTTATTTTTTCTTTGGAACAATTTTTTATAATTTACAAAATGTTATTAATATTAAAAAATGAAGATGTGGTAAAAAAATATTTTAATATTTCAAGGAAGCCTCCATGGATCTGCAAATCAATAAGCATAACATGTTTCTATTTTATATGATCTAGTGGCCGCTAGGATTAGTTTTTGCTTGCAAATAATGTTCTTATCAATAATGTCTTTAAGATTAAATCGTGCATGATTGGGGAAAAATGTCTTTTATTTCAAATAAGCCAACCTCAAAAAAAAATATTGTGCACTACAAATTTTCAAGAACCTTAAGGTGGTTATTTTAGTCCAGAAAAATGCACAATACATTATTGGATTTGGAAGCAAAATATACAATTCCTAAATGGTGCGTTTGAAATTTTTCAATAATCTACACATGTTCTTGGTTTCTCTTACATGTTTCAACCATGTACATAATTTAGTGTAAATTTTAGAATTGATCTTATTGTTTCCATTATGATGGAATTTTGAGATCACTTTATTCTATGAATTTGTGTGATAATAATCTCTCATCATCGATCAAAAGTATATTGTTTTCACCATAGACATTACCATAAATGTCTAATATCTATTGACTTGTATTTGTTTTGAACTTACATTGGTGGCATGCCCAAATGAACCTTAAGTGGATATTGTTAGTGCAAAATCACAGCACCCCTGGATGTAAATCAAGGTTCTAAATGATGTCTTAGGCATCTAGTGTGATTGCACAACATGGAAACCTCTCTCCAAGTGTGGGACTTGTGAAACTGAGAGAGGAATCTCTAGATTAGAGGCTGGTTCCTCAAACTCCTCTGATTTAGATCTATATTTACACAACTACAGAGGTTCAGATCATAATCCTACTCTAAATTGCAAGGAGACAGGGATAGAAATGTAAAAATTGAAACTAACTAAAGATGGTGATGCACCAAAAGGAGTGGTGAATATTTTTGTCATGCAAATAGACACAAACCAAAGATTGCAACATAAAACATACACAGGCTGATAAGATATAATTTAGGATCTGAAATGAAGCAAATAATATAAACAAAGGACTGAAACCCATTCACAAAGCTTGCATTATCATCTCCAATGTCAAAACCACTGCATTTCAACCTTAGAGAGGTAGAAAACCTGTTACAATCTTTGAAGAGGTCTGATTCTTACAAAAATCACTTGCTAGAGGTGAAAGAAGAAGTTTTCTATGCCAAAAAGTGTTCCCCTAAAGAAATGAGCCAAATCTGGCTTTTACATTGCATAGGTCGAGCCCAGGAGAGAAAACATACAAACTGTGGGAGCCCATTCCTCATTGACTGCAGATGCATTAAATCAGCATGGAGGACCTTACAAACCCATACCCTATCATTTTTGACCGAATTAGAGGAGAATACGACCCATCCTGCATTAAATTTGGTCGCTGAAAGGTCATTTCTGCCCATGGACACATACCAGATCCGTTTTTGAATTTTCTCTCTTGAAAATGAACCAAAATTCAAAATTGACCATGGAAATCTTGTAGAGAATTTTGT
Source organism: Taxus chinensis (assembly GCA_019776745.2). Taxonomy (NCBI): domain Eukaryota; kingdom Viridiplantae; phylum Streptophyta; class Pinopsida; order Cupressales; family Taxaceae; genus Taxus; species Taxus chinensis. Next base: position 428,420,752 of record CM034146.1, read on the forward strand.
AAGATTTCCAATGATATGAAGAACGTGTAAATCTGAGCTCTGGATCAAAAGATATGAAGGTCTGAAGTTTTAGGGAAAAACGACCCAAAAAACAGATGTCGGGCAAAAAAATTTAAATTTTGACCTTTTTGCATTTTGGAAATTTTTTTTGAAAAATTTCTGCGCTCCGCCGATCGGATGCCACTTGTCAGGTGCTGGTTCACTGAGCAATTCTCTCTCCTCCACCTTTCTACGGGCTTTCCCTTGAAATTTCGACCTTTTTAACTCTTTGGAAAATTTTCCATTTTTTCCCCCGTGCCCCACCACTTGGGACACGTGGCACGCTTTGGTTGGTTGACAGGGGTGCAGGGGCATCTTTTACCTTTTAGTTTTTTGGCCAAAACTTTTGCCAAATTCTCCAAGTCCTCCCCAAGCTCTGCACTCCCCTTCTCCTTAGGACACGCATCCTCTTTTTATTGGCTCAGGCCAACGCTCCAACTCGCTCCCTTTAAAAAACTCGGCCAAAAACAATTAGTCGAAATTTTTTATTGTGCCTCCCCTTGTGACACGTGTCACATTTTGATTCGTTGGTAGATTTTCTAGGTCTTCGCGTCCCTCACGTATTTTTGGCCCGGATGTCCCAAATCGTCTGGGACAAATTTCTCCGATCCGCCTGATTTGGGCTTCCCTGTCCCTCTTTTGGCCGATGACACGTGGTGAGATTTCATTCGCTTTCAGCTCTTTTGGCTCCCCGCGTCCCACGTGTACTTTTTTCCCACTTGTCCTGGACTGTCTGGGACAAATTCTTCTGATTCTCCCAATTCGGCCATTTCACGTCTGCCGCGTACTCTTGGCCCAACTGTCCCAGACAAAACTTAGCGATTTTTTCCACTTTCGGCCGGTTCGCCCTTTCGTGTCCCGCATGTCCTAACATCCCAATTGCTCTCATGGACCACCTGGCGGCTTTTCGGACGGTTCACACCCCGACGTCCCAACTGTCCCAGACTGCTTGGACTAGGACTTAGCCGATTTTCATGATTTTTTCTGCCCCAAGCTTGGTTTTTGCAATTTTTTCACCCTTTTTTAGAACTTGCTCTTTTCTTTTTTGGACAGGAGAGTTAGAAAAAAAGCCGAGGGGACCCCAGAAACATGATTTTTTGCCTTGAATCAATCTATCTTGCTCGGGACTAAAGAATTTAATGCATGTTATCAAAATTACCCTGGGGTTGAATTTTGGATAACAATTTGGTGACTCAGCGGGGTCATCTACCTGCTAGATGAAGAGTTACCAGTTGCCTGAAGCAGTCCATTGGGCATGGAGTCATCAAATATTTTGTTTAGAACCCCTAACTGACTCAGAATGTGCAAGGAGGAAGATGGAATATCACCTAATGGAAGTAAGGACTGCAAAACATCTCCATGGATAGCAAGTTGTGCCAAAGCACTTAGGGAAAACAAAACTAACCTACAACAAAACAATGTGCACAAGCACTTGGAGGAATGAAAATCTAATCTAATATTTACAAGGTGATAAATTTCCCTCTAGAATAAATGCTTGAGATAGATTCCATTTACTAGAATCTGTAGTTCTTCACCATCCAATGGGGCCAATTGGAAAGCATTGCCATTCTTGCACTTCGTGAGCATGTATGGGCCACTCTAAATGGCATAAAATTTTGAATGCCTTCCCGGTTTTTCTCTATCCACATCCCATTTCAACACTAGATCTCCAACCTGAAAAGATCTATCCTTGGCCTTCCTATCGAAGGTCTTCTTGATCAAAGCTTGATCCTTTTACATTGCTTGGGATGCCTGATTTCTAATCTCTTGTAGCTCCATCAACTCTGCATACCTCACCTCCATGGGCTCAAATTCTAGCAACTCCAGCTGCTTCATGAGTTCCAATGTTGGCAACTCAAGTGACATGGGCAAGATTGCCTCTCTTCCATAGACAAGTTTGAATGGAGAGTTACCTGTGTATCTTTTGGGAGTAATCCTATCAGCCCATAAGGCTGATTTTAGTTTGGTATGCCAAGACCTCTGATTCTCATCAAGAGTCCTCCTAATGATCCTCAACAAGTTCTTGTTTGTAGACTCAGCCTGGCCATTACCTTGAGGGTAATAGTTTGATGAAGTGCTTAGGTAGATACCGTTCTTGACAGCCCACTCAGTCACCTTAGATCCAATGAATGCCAATGCATTATCAGAGATTATTGTAGTAGGTACACCAAATCTAGTTGTTATCCCCTCATAAAAGTCTAAGATGCTAGACTCATTTGCCTCTTTGAGTGCTACTGCTTCTGTCCATCTGGTGAAGTAGTCCATGGCTGTCAAAATCCATTTGTGCCCTTGGCTTGAATTGGGATTAATGACTCCAATGAAGTCCAAACCCCATTGCATGAATGGCTGGTCAACTGAGATTGGATGTAATGGAAGGGCAGCAAGTCTCTCTTTTCTTGTGAAGAATGCACAATTCTTACACCTCTTGATCCATGCATAGCAATCACTGAATCTTTTAGGCCAATAATAACAAGCCTTCATGATTTTTAGAGCTGTCACTCTTGGTGCAAAATGACCACCCGGCTGGTCCACCATGGAACTCTTCCAACACCCTTTGAATCTGATTTGTGCTAATGCATCTCAGCAGCACTCCATTCACATCTTTCTTGAACAAAACTCCATCAACAATGGCATACGGGACAGCCTGCAATCTGAAGTGTCTCCTTTGGGTCTTGTTCATCTCTGGAGGGCATAGGCCTATGCCTAGGAAGTGTATAATGCCTTGGGTCCAGCAAGGAGTGGGGGCAGCATTGTCTTCTTCTTGATTGCCACTTGGCTCATGGCTGTCCTAGACTGTCAAAACAGCCTCTTCTTCATTACATACTTCTTTTTGCTTCCCCAAAACTAGCTGCTCACACAATCCTTTCCCTCTTACCAGCTTGGTGATCTTGATCTCAATGTCATACTCCATGACACGGGTGATCCAACCTACCCTTTTCTCATTCAAATCCTTGTTGAGGAGGAATTCCTTGACCCCAACATGTGAGACCAGCAACTGGACCTTGTTGTTTGAGACTAAATGCTTGAATTTCTTCAAGCTTCTGATTACTGCAAGTACATGCTTCTCAATAAAAGAGTACCTCACCTCATAGTCATCTAGGCTCTGGCTGAAGAAGGCAATTGGCGGCTCATCATTATCCTTGTTCTGCTGTACCAAAATGGCAGAAATAGTGTCATTACCTCCAAATGCATAGAGGATGAAATCCTTGGAGAAGTCCGGGTTGATGAGAGTTGGTGCTTGGGAGATGGCTTCTTTGATTGCTTCAAAACTCTCCTTGCCTTCTGCCGTCCACTTGAAAGCCATGCTCTTCTTTAACATTTTGGTGATGGGCTTGACAAGGGCTACAAAATCTGGGACAAACCTCTGAACAAAGTTTATCCTTCCCAAGAAACTCTGAAGGGCTTTCTTGTGGCTTGGCAATGGTAGTGCTCTTATGGCTTCAACCCTCTCTGGATCAATTGCTAATCCTTCTTTGGAGACAATATGGCCAAGGAGCTTTCCTTCATGTGCAAGAAAGATGCACTTCTTAGGATTCAAAGACACTCCAAATCTCCTGCACCTCGTGAAGACTTGTCTCAAATGAGAGAGGTGGTCTGCTGCATTTTTGGAAAAAATAGTGATATCATCAAGGTAAATCAGCACCACGTTGTTAATCAAACCTTTGAATGCCATGTCCATTTCCCTTTGGAAGGTAGCACCAGCGTTGGATAGCCCAAATGGCATTTTCCTGTATGCAAAAGTTCCCCATTTGGTTGTGAAGGCTGTCTTGAACTGGTCCTCTTCCTTCACCATAATCTGATTGTAGCCTGAGTAGCCATCAAGTAGTGAAAACCTCTCAGAGCCAGCCAAAACTTGCAAGATTTTCTCCATGGAAGGGAGTGGGTAATGGTCCTTGAGAGAGGCTCTATTCAAGTCTCTGAATTCAACACACAATCTGATCTCTCCACTCTTCTTTCTGACTGGAACTAAGTTGGCAACCCAACTAGAATGCTTGATTGGGAATATGATCCTTGACTCAATCAGCTTGTCCAATTCTTTCCTCATGAGAGGCTCCATGTGTAGATTGACTGGTCTTTGTTTCTGCCTGACAGGCTTAGTATTTGGATCCAATTCGATGGTATGCTGAGCTAATTTGTGATTGAAACCTTTCAAGTCTTCATAGCTCCAAGCAAACATGTCAGGGAACTCTTGACACAGTTGTATGAACTCATACCTTTCTTGTTCAGTTGTCAATCTTCCAATTTGCAATGGTTTGTTCTCTTCTACCAAGATGGATATTGAATCCTCTCTCTTGACCTGAATGCTTGCTTTCTCCTTTCTAAAATGATCATTGGGGTTAAAAATGGACTCCAAGGTGATAAGTCCCTTGGGAAGCTTGTTAGTTCTCAGCTATACCACTTGGTCACCATACTGTTGTTCCAATTTTTCTTGATTCTTGGCTGAGAACTCAGCTTCTTCTTGCAAGAAATGGATGATTTGCTGGTCATTTTCAAACACTTGCCAACTAACATTGTTATCTGGCACTGAAGGCCTCACAATCACGTGGATGTTTGGCTGTACCTTGTCTTGTTGAATGCTTTCCACAATGTCAAAGGCTTCCCCTACTGCTGCAAGCCTGTCAGTAGCTTGATTCTCTTTCCTAGGAGTGGATTTGATGCCAAAACCCTCAAAATATTCCATGAGGTCCCACACCCTGTTCTTGTAGCACCTGAGTAGATCATTCTTGGCAGCATGTTATCCCTTGACCTGATTTACAATCATATTCACTATCCCCAAAGACTTGCAAGTTCTTTATTCCTCTCTTGATTGCCCAATGCATCCCTTGCACCAAGGCATCATATTCAGCAGTGTTATTGGAGCATGCAAACTGAAATCTAAAATCTGAATAGTACTTTACTCCTTGAGGTGAAACAAGCATAGCTCCACCTCCTGCACCTTGTCTACTCCTTGATCCATCAAAAAACAGCTGCCATACCTCGTTGTCATCCTTGTGGTTTGGCTTGGTGATGCTAGGAATAGGTTGATTTTCTTCGTGTATGTAATAGACCCCTAACTCAGATTCTTCCACTTCTTGATAATGATCAAATGCATGTATATTGTTTTCCCATTCATCAAGAGTTAGATCCGGGATGCTTCCAACCTTAGTGTCAGCTTCATCAGTGCTTGGGTGATCTTCTTGATCAAATGCTGAGCAATTGGCATTAATCTGACTTGGAGTGTAAGGCTCAATGTGGAATTTTGCAATAGGTTCTGACCTGATTGTAGCCTTAGTTCCATACCTCATTCTGAACAGCATGTGTGACCAATCAGTAGACAAATATCCCCCAATCTTGGCTGTGAAGTCCCTTGACAAGCATAGGGCAAAGAGTGGTGGAAGGTCTATGACTGATACATCTTGTAAAACAACAACGTTTGGACATGCATGCAAGGTAAGACTCAAGTTTCTAATCACTCCAACTGTTGCTACTGCTGTCCCATCCAGCTGCACTACCCCTTTGGATGTTGTTTCATACTGGAGCCCTAGCTGATCAGCTATTTGTTTAGGCATCACTGAGCTACTTTCCCCAGAGTCTATCATGCAATTGTGCACTAGCTGATTTCCAATGATCAACGAAACATAGAAAGGAGGGGGCTTTAACATTTTACCTTCTTGTCCTCCATGATTTCCCTCAGGCTGGGCAGCATTTTTAAGCACTTTGTCTTGCATCTGAACTTGCTGATTCAAAGTTGGCCAGTCCTTCATGGCAGCTTGTAGCAGATCTCTTTGGCCTGGGATAGATAGGGATTCCCACATTGATATATTGACGTTTGTCTTCTTCATCTGATCAATGATACTGAATGGTGATGAAGGATCTCTTTGTTGTCCCTTGGTTTGCACATTCATTCCTTGCATTTGGGCAGCAACAACTGGTATTTGAGTTGGCCTAGGGGCTGTTCTTGGCTGCCCTTGTGCATTCGCAATTGGATTTTTCTTGCCAACCATTTTTGGAGCCATGGAAGGTTGTGGATTGGTTGGGGCTAATGGCTGTTCTTCACCCAAATTCCTCCTTTTTGACCTTTTTTTGGCTGCAACACCTTGAGAAACTACCTGGTTCATGCCACAAAAATCCTCTGCTTGCCAATTTACCAATGTGGTGTCATTTGGGGCTGATTGTTGTTGGAATGTTTCTTGTTGTTGGTTGTTTCCTTGACTGCCCTCACCCTCCACACCAGTAGTTGTCACCATCAATGCTTGATTCAAAGCACCATTGAAGCACATGGATTGGTTATGAGGCTCATTGCATGGAAAACACCAGTCATACTCTTGGGTAATGTTGTTTTGTGTTGGCACCAATGCCTTAGAGGCAGATATGGCATTTGGATTATAGGGCTGAAATGGTCTATTGACAGGAGGCCTTGTTTGATTCATATTTGTAGCAGGATTAGGTGGCCTTTGTGGTTGGTATGGCTACCTATTAGGCTGAGCTTGGGGTTGATAAGAAGGTCTAAAACCTTGGGCCTGCTGCCTTTTGAGAGTAACCAGCTCATTGCCTAGGTTTTGCAATTGCTTCATGACTTCTTGAAGCTCATTTGGGGCACTTGGAGATGAAGTGGAAGCTTCATTTGAACTCTAATTTCTAGGAGTGGGAGAAGGAGCCAAATTAGGTGCTTGATTGGTGTTTGGGCTCTCTAAACTTGGAAACAATGGCATGGGAGGTCTAGGGGCAAGTTTGCCAGCTTGGATCAAACAATTTTAAGCCCTAATGGAAATGCTATAAGCCATACGGATAGTTATGCCTCCCATGGACTGAATTAACATAGAAATATCAAAATTTAGAGCTTTTAGATAGTAGAGAAAAGCACCTTCTACTGTTGGCCTGACTGCCACTGGAATTCTCTCCCAAGTCTTTTGAAATCTGAAGTTGAAAAGTTAGCTGCTCATAGGGAGCTCTCTTGATGGTTGTCAGCTGCTCCAAAAGAGACAAGTTGTCTCCCTTTTCTCCAAATTGATCATGAAGTGCTATACACAGCTGATTCCAATTTGTGATAGAACCAGCTCCAAGGCTCCTAAACCATTGCAATGCTTTACCCTTGAATGAAGATGTCAGTAACTTGACAGCCACTTGCATTTCATTGATTTCATGGATTGCACAAAGGTTAGCAATATCTTTAACATGATCACCTGGAGTAGTCTGATTTTCTCCAGTGAAGTAAGGAATGTTTTTCAAGGCTGCAATGGGAATTGGATGTTGTGCATTGAGGGCAAGTGGGCTGCTTCCTATGAAGTTGACGTAGGGGTTGTTTTGTGCAATTCTAATCAATCTTAAAACCCTTGTTGACTGAATGAAAGGCCTACCAGGTGGAGGAGTTGAGAGAGTTCTTTTTGGTGGAGATGGAGACCTTTGAATCCTTCTTCTTCTTTGCCTTCTTCTTGGAGATAATTGTAGGTATTCAAACAACACTTCTTCTTCTCCAACTCTTGACCTTGTGGTGACTCTTCTCATGAGTTTTCAGGCCTGCACTGCTGAAACCAGTTGATTCTTCCCCTTGGAGTCGCCAGATATGCAAATAATAGCTCTTTTCAAGCAAGAAAATTGTAGCAGATGCACATCAAATTTTCTGCAATAAAAATGAGACCTCTAGTGTCCCACCGGGCGTGCCAAAACTGTTAGTGCAAAATCACAGCACCCCTGGATGTAAATAAGGGTTCTAAATGATGTCTTAGGCATCCAGTGTGATTGCACAACATGGAAACCTCTCTCTAAGTGTGGGACTTGTGAAACTGATAGAGGAATCTCCATATTAGAGGCTGGTTCCTCAAACTCCTCTGATTTAGATCTATATTTGCACAACTACAGAGGTTCAGATCCTAATCCTACTCTAAATTACAAGGAGACAGGGATAGAAATGCAAAAATTGAAACTAACTAAAGATGGTGATGCACCAAAAGGAGTGGTGAATATTTTTGTCATGAAAATAGACACAAACCAAAGATTGCAACATAAAACATACACAGGCTGATAAGATATAATTTAGGATCTGAAATGAAGCAAATAATACAAACAAAGGACTGAAACCCATTCACAAAGCTTGCATTATCATCTCCAATGTCAAAACCACTGCATTTCAACCTTAGAGAGGTAGAAAACCTGTTACAATCTTTGAAGAGGTCTGATTCTTGCAACAATAACTTGCTGGAGGTGAAAGAAGAAGTTTGTTTATGCCAAAAAGTGTTCCCCTGAAGAAATGAGCCAAATCTGGCTTTTACATTGCATGGGTCGAGCCCAGGAGAGAGAAAACATACAAAACGTGGGAGCCCATTCCTCATTGACTGCAAATGCATTAAAATGACATGGGGGACCTTATAAACCCATACCCTATCATTTTTTTACCAAATTGGAGGAGAATGCGAACCATCCTACATTAAATTTGGTCGTTGAAAGGTCATTTCTACCCATGGACACGTACCAGAACCGTTTCTGAATTTTCTCTCTTGAAACTGAACCAAAATTCAAAATTGACCATGAAATCTTATAGAGAATTTTGTAATATTTCCAATGATATGAAGAACGTGCAAATCTGAGCTCTGGATCAAAAGATATGAAGGTCTGAAGTTTTAGGGTAAAATGGCCCAAAAAATGGATGTCGGGCAAAAAAATTTAAATTTTGACCTTTTTGCATTTTGGAATTTTTTTTGAAAAATTTCTGCACTCCGCCGATCAGATGCCATGTGTCAGGTGCTGGTTCACTAAGCAATTCTCTCTCCTCCACCTTTCCGCGGGCTTTCCCTTGAAATTTTGACCTTTTTAACTCTTTGGAAAATTTTCCATTTTTTCCCCCGTGCCCCGCCACTTGGGACACATGGCACACTTTGGTTGGTTGACAGGGGTGAGGGGGCATCTTTTACCTTTTAGTTTTTTGGCCAAAACTTTTTCCAAATTCTCCAAGTCCTCCCCGAGCTCCACACTCCCCTTCTCCTTAGGAGACGCATCCTCATTTTATTGGCTCGGGCCAACGCTCCAACCCGCTCCCTTTAAAAACTCGGCCAAAAACACTTAGTCGAATTTTTTATTGCGCCTCCCCTTCTGACATGCATCACATTCTGATTTGTTGGTGGCTTTTCCGGGTCTTTGCGTCCCTCGTGTATTTTTGGCCCGGATGTCCCAAACTGTCTGGGACAAATTTCTCTGATCCACCCAATTCAGGCTTCCCTGTCCCTCTTTCGGCTGATGACACGTGGCGAGATTTCATTCACTTTCAGCTCTTTCGGCTCCCTGCGTCCCATGCATACTTTTGTCCCACTTGTCCCAGACTGTCTGGGACAAATTCTTCCGATTCGCCTGATTCGGCCAGTTCACGTCCACCGCGTACTCTTGGCCCAACTGTCCCAGAAAAAACTTCGCGATTTTTTCCACTTTCGGCCGGTTCACCCTTTTGCGTCCCGTGCGTCCCAACGTCCCAATTGCTATGTGGACCACCTAGCAGCTTTTTGGACGGTTCGCGCCCCGACGTCCCAACTGTCCCAGACTGCCTGGACTAGGACTTAGCTGATTTTCATGATTTTTTCTGCCCCAAGCTTGGTTTTTGCAATTTTTTCACCCTTTTTTAGAACTTGCTTTTTTCTTTTTGGACAGGAGAGTTAGAAAAAAAGCCGAGGGGACCCCAAAAACATGATTTTTTTCCTTGAATCAATCTATCTTGCTCGGGACCAAAGAATTTAATGCATGTTATCAAAATTACCCTAGGGGGTGAATTTTGGATAACAGGTATCTCGCAGCCAACTAAATTTTTTGATGAACGTGTGCTTCACCATTCTTAAATCCATACATGAAGACCCTAAGGAAGTTCCAAAATATTTTTATGTGGTACTTATTAAGTCAGCACTAAACTCTTGTTCAAAGTATTCAGTATTCCCATATCTAAAATCTGGAACCATATCACGACGTATTTTATCACCAATACAAGAAATTCCAAACAATAAACCTTCAACTCCCAAAACTTGTAATTTATGAGGCTTCCCAATATGATCTATAAAAATTACTCAAAATTAATGTAAGCTTCCAAAAGTGATTAAAGCAAGGAAACATAGTATTGTGATAATATTTTATTTGGGTAATTCACAAAAAAAAACTTATAAAACTATAATATCATCTCAATCACAGTGAAGATATAAATACTGATAAATTTTAAATTTGTAATCTCAACATATAAAATAAAGAGTGACCATAAGATTGTACAAATAAATATCATTGTAAAAAACATTTTGAAATAATTAATAGTTATATATTTTCTATTTGCTAGAATTTTTGGATTCCCTCTGCAACACTAAAACCCTGACACAGTATCTATGATATGTTTGTGTATGAATTGGTGATCAACCACTTATCTTTGCTATAATTTTCATCTTTGGATTTCCTCCCCACCATAAAATTTTCTGAAGGGTTTCCCTTTAGGCACATTGTAATACACAACATGTCTCTAAGGCTGAAAACAATACCCTCTCTACTCTAAATCTTTTGGAGATATTTTACTACAATTTCATCTTCTATATAGCAATGTTCTTTACCCAAAAAAATATCTGGTTTGAATTCAAACGTTGTTTTTTTTCAAAGCCTTGATCATCTTTTCAAATTTTGTGGAAGAGAGATAACTAGACAAAAATCCCTCTTCACATTTTGTTACTAGTATCTTTAAAAATTCTTTGAGCCCACCTCATAAGTTGAGAGTCTCCTTACCGAACTTGATAGACAAATCCTTATGGGATTGGTTTTTCTCATAGAGAAAACCCTCCAAATCTAAAGTAATTAAATAATCCTTTTGTCCAACTTCATAGAAGTATTTTTTACTCAATTGTTTATAATTTGATATTAACCAATTCAAATAATCAAAATTTCAGTATGTTAAAACTTACTGATTGAGACTCCATCCTGGATTCCCTCGCACTCCCCCTCTTCAGGTTCTTGTGATGCTTGTTCTAATTTAAAAAATAGTAATCAATTAAAAATAAATTTTAATTCGATGTGAAAAAATACATGATACAACTTTATTTTATACAATATTTCATAGATGTATGTTATTGACTGCTAGGATAATACATGTAACAAATAAGTTACTTCGTTATAGGTTCCTACAATTATGAGGGGCTTATAAATGGTTTTATTTATAATTTTATATTACTATCATACCATTTTCCATCAGAAAATTTGTGTGTGACGTGCCAACAGCCTCTCCATTTGGCATCAAATCTGAAAAAAAATATTTTTTATGAAAAAATATGTAAACAATGACAATAAAAAACTTCTTTAAGTGATAAATTTATAAAACACGTATTTCTTACTCACTTTTTATAGATTCACTAGATGGATGGTAAGTGAAATCTGGGGAAACAAGTTGAATTATTTATGACATACTAATAATTCTCCTTTGTTTGTATGTGGAGAGGAAAAGATGGTGTCTTCCTCTATTATTTGGTTGTCTACATAAATATTGTATGTATCAGTTCAAATGCATTAAACTAATAGAATTTTTTAAAGTGATCTTAATCAGCATACCTTTTTTCAAATGAGAATAGTAATGTTGTAAGAACATTTCTTGATCATTCATTTCAACAATAAAAGCCAGAGATAGACCTAATTCAACCAAAGAATGCACTGCAACACTACCATCGTATAACACTATAACCAAAGAATTATTGGAAGTGAGTCGAGTGAACATATGAGACAAAAACCCATAAGATCTCTCATAAAGAAAAGGATGTGTCTTTCCTCATAGGCCAATTTTTCTTGTAGTCACAATTTGCTGGAGAGGTTGATACATCCAATCCATGGCAATTTCTGCTATATCCCCATCGTCAACATCACAATTGTGCACATTGGTTATTGTGTACATAAGACAAAAGCTCTTAAATATTCCACTACCATCATAAAATCTATAATAACCTTTCTCAACTGATTCCCCCTTGTATTTAACTTTTTGTATGTATTTTTTAATGTATCTTTTAACATTTTTGAAGAAACAATAGGTAAGAGAAAAATAATTACATAAATTAGCATACTAGATCCAAAAACTGTAAGCAGGTCCATTATTTCATTGGAAGTGAGTACACTAGAAAATTGAAAATTCTATGATCACACATTCTGGATTGAATGGATTAGTTGACAGAATAGAATATATTGTTGACTATACCTGGAAGGGATATGCACATTGATAGGTAAAGTCTTTGGTGTCTTCCATCCTTGCTAGAATATTTTCTTCCATTGAAATCACGTAGTTGTATATAATTTCTCAAGATGCCACTTGGAGAATCTCTAACACTTCAGCATCAATTTTTCTTTTTTCTAATTTTTCATTTCCTCTAGAATCATCTTTTCTTTTTCCTTTATTCTCTTCTCCCAAGAGTACACACAACTTGTAGTAGTCAAAATCATGCAGACCAAGTTTTTCAACAATATTTTTTCAGTGTATTCTTCTAATACAATATTACCTAAATAATTACTTTTCATATATTTTAGAAATTTTTATCTCATTCTTTTGTCATATTTTACTCTTTGGCAGTAAGAATCAAAAGTATCCTCTATGACATCTGCTTGAATAGATCTAGTTAACCATAATTCCCTGATTGGACATTATCTAGTATAAGTAAAATCTCCTCAACGTTCATTCCTATTGCATGCATGAAGGAATTCATCATGAACCTTGTCAGTGAATTTACTTGAAATTTAGGTGGGTTATCCTTAAAAGGATAACAAACAATCCCACCTGATTTATATAACTCAAACGTTGTTTTCAATTTTTTCCATATGTCCTCAGGGAAAAATAGAAATGAAATTTTGTCAGAAAGTCTGTTTTCCTTAGCCATTTTGAAAATAACAAGACATTTCTTCTCAAAAAACTGCATTGAAAGAGGAAATAATATAATTACTGTCTGTGTATTACAAAATAATGTTTTTAGAACAAATGCGTTAAAATTAAGTTTCATTACCTTCAAATCATCTGACTCTGTGTTTCTCACTTCGGGCCTCCAAGGACATCCTAGGGATCTCCAAATAATTCAAGACTTTTAGAGTACATCAATAAAATTAGTATCAATCCAATTTTGGTTTACATAATTTTTCTTCTTACAAATATTAACAATGAATTCTCTAGGCACGTGTGAGGACATAATGCAAGACTTTCTAATCTGCATCTTAGTATGTAATGGCTTGTATTTTATTTCAGCCAAAAACAATTTTGGGCACAAATGGTATGTTGGTTTTCAAGAATGTAGAACTTCACTTCATCCCTTTTCAGTTCATCTGGATCCTCGTGTTGCACAAGTTCCTTTGTAGAAGATAAAAAAGGAAGAAGAATTACATCCCTAAGTGTAGGAATAACATTAATCAACACTGAATGGACAAGAAGGTCAACATTATCTTCAGAAAGATGATGGAATTAATATTTTTTAGGTTTCAAATAACACTTAGAAACTTCAACTGGAAAAACATCACCATTGAACCAAAAAACATTAATTGTTTAGTGTTTGAAGATTTTGTTTGCTCAAATATACTGGTTTTCTTCAACAACACAACCGATTTTTTGTTTTTTTAATCCCTTACAACTTTGACTTATATGGATCTTTCTCTAATTTAGAAAAATAATATTTCCTCAATATTGTAAATAGCTTTGCATGTTTTGGTGGAGAAAGAATTTTTTTACTATTTAAATAATGATAAATAGAAGAGGTATCCTCACTTTTATACAATTTTATTAATACCAAATTCATGTTATTCTGAAATTCAAGGGCATTTTCACAACCTATTTTGTCTAACTAAATGAACTTAATGAAATTCCAACCACATTTACAACAAGAATACACCTTATTTTCTCTATAAGCCTTCATTTCCAATTTCTTCAAAAATGAAACTTTCAACTACATGTCAAGAATAAGGAACTTATTCATTACGACGTCGATGCATTCAACCTGAATACATAATTTTTTCTCATCAATAAATTTTGAACTTAATACCATACTAACTTCACTAACAGCTTCTTCATCAATAAAAAATAACCACAGATCACCGTGGTAATTTTCCTAGGATTACATTTCTACAAACCATTCATCGTCTATCTTTTTCATATCCTATGTTCCTTCAATCAAATAAATTTGCATGAATGGATTACGACCAATTAAAGACATATTACCTAAAAAGGAACTAAACAAGTTAATATTTCATAAGTAATTGGAAAAGACAAATACTTTTCCTCAACATTACAATAGCATCAAGATGTTGTATCTTGATGTCACTATTTTCATAGAGTAAAATTCAATAGGAATAAATATTTATAGCATAGAGGTCACCAGGCATACCTCAATCGTCCTTTAGTTATAAAAAACAAGAAAGCATTAATTAAAATAAAATTTATGTGTTTCACTAAGAAATTCAATCAATTAATCACTTTTAAATTTGGTTTGTTTCAAGTAGTGAATTTTTTTCTAGAAGTGAAGACTAGTGGCTGCTAGCATCTATATATTCCCATAATTGTAAAAAACATATTTGAGTTACACTACTTCGTTGTGGAATCCTGAAACCAAACATGGGTGATAATGGTGGAGAATTGAATATTTAATAATAACAAATATTACATGTCGTGATGTGTTTGGGTGTTGTAATCAAGTGCCTTTTATAGTTATCATAAGATATATCGTGTATATCACATAATTGAAATCAGCTAGTATAAAGGAAAATGCCTAGCAACCATTAGGTTCAATTAGTAATTGAAAGCAATGGTTTCCCAGTATCAAGCCTCAATATTTTCTTATTTTAAAATTAGTGATCAAATAAAAAACCAATCATGGAAAACTTTGGCGTCTACTAGGATCCTGTTAGTGGTTAATCTACCTAGTAGGTGCTAGGATTAAGATTACATCTTTGACTACATGTATTGTATTCTCTTGAAATTATGTTTTTAATTACATCTATTCAGAAAAATTCATAAATATTTTTCTTGTCTTGGAGTATTTATTATATTATCTTGTCTTAAAACATCAAAGAAAAGTAGTACACATCCTCCATGGTGATCTCTAGTCTTGTAAAATTTAAATACAATAATGGAGCATAGTTAGTTTCCACTTGATTTGTTACTACTTGTCCCGTATAAAATACAACAAATATCCTAGCGGCCACAAACATCAAGATAGTATGTTAGGCTAGGAATAACATGTAATAAAATTTGAATATCATATTGAACTCAGCGGACACTAGGCTTAAAGTTTTCTTTGTAATTACATGTATTCAGGAAAGTTGTAAATATTTTTCTTGTATTGGAATATTTGTTGTCTTCTCTTGTCTTGGAACATATAAGAAAGGAAAATGCTTGGCGACCACTAAGATTCCTGACTTTCCTTAGGTAGTTTCCTCTACATTTTTACAGAATCCATTTTGAATATGAGAATAACAATCGGAAGGATAAAGCATTACGTATTACTAGTTGGATATATTTTTCATATCACGTAATTCATTTCAGTTTGTAT
Source organism: Taxus chinensis (assembly GCA_019776745.2). Classification (NCBI taxonomy): domain Eukaryota; kingdom Viridiplantae; phylum Streptophyta; class Pinopsida; order Cupressales; family Taxaceae; genus Taxus; species Taxus chinensis. The sequence goes on from CM034146.1 coordinate 428,436,282, forward strand.
CAAGGAAAATGTTTATCAATTGTTAAGCTATATTAGGTATTAAAAGAAGTGGATTGGTGCTCACTATACTCTAAGGGAGAGGAGCCAGTGGTTTTACACCCTTAGTTGAGGGTTGTACAACACCCATATGAATACAATAAAATTTGAAAAAAAACCCTTTAATAGATTTTTTATATTTTTTATGTAAATATTTTCTTTTGAGCATTTATATTGTATGGAAAGTGGGTTTTCAAGGTATTTAAATCAAGTAGTTTTTTATACAAATAAATTTCGGGTAGACCATTTTTTGGGCATTATGTCATACATTTTTTCCACTCATGTGGCATCATTTGATTGGGTGATTGTTTGAAGTGATGTGATGTGACACATTTTATTGACTACTTTTTGTTCAAATTTTAAATTAAAAAGTGACATGTACTAGTCCCTAACTTTACATCTACCCTCAAAATTATTGGCCCATGCTCAGCTATTTTCTCCTCTTCCTTATTTTTATTTCTTTTAATATCAATCTAAAAAAATCACTATCTACATCATCAAAAAATATAAGAGTTAGAGCATAATAATAGAAGTACATATTTTAAACCTGAATATGTATTTGTTATCCAAAATAAGCCCATGTTTAGTTTTGGCTAACTCCTCCTTTTCCTTTGCTGATACTTAAAATGGATTTTTTGCACACTTAAAGCACTCAAAATTTTCTAGGTATGTTTTCATCAGATAGAGGATCTTCTCACCTTTCCATAAAGGTAAAGAAGTCCTCCTAACTCCTTGTATTTTTTGAGTTATGGCTCGACAGAGTTTATAGTGAAAATTTTCCTTGGGTGGGCCCGCAGAGGTAAGGAGGAAATTTTTCCAGGGAGTCTTGGGCTGACAGAGTGGAGTTGGAAAAATTTTCCAAGTAAATTGGTGGGTAGACGGACCCATGGGAAAAATTTTGGCACTTAGCCCTTTTGGGCAAAAAACTCAAAAGAAAAATTTAGCCTGAAAGCCCACAAGGAAAAGAGATTTCTTAAGGCCTGCAGCTAATTAAATGATGCCACATGTCAAGGCAGAGCGACAGGCATTGGAGGGACTTCAATTTTTTTTGTTGTTTTCTCAAAATGTGTCAAAGGTAAAAATAGAATCGTAACCCCATTGACAAATTAGAGGGTGCCACGTGTCCATTCATCGGCAGGGATCGAGGTGTTGGGAGGATTTTGGAATTTTTTCCAAAGTGGTGAAAAACGTAAAATTGAAAAATGGAGCTGCATATCCATGACCAATCAGATATCTCCACGTGGTTCAGAGCGGCGGAGATGCGGAGGATTTCTGGAAAATTTTCTAATTTTGCGAAAAGGAGCAAAATGATTGTTTTGAAGCCATGGATCATCCAGAAGGTGCCACGTGTCATGAGGACCTAAGGGGCCACAAAGATTTTGGGGGAATTTTTCCAAAAGGGAAAAATTTAAATTTTGACCCCACCGACCCCAATTTTGACTCTATTTTTTTCTAGTTTTCCCCTAAATCTTCAAAGGGCTATATCTTTTGAACCAGAGCTCGGTTTTTTGTGATTTTGGTGTCATTGGAAATTTTTTGAAATACTCTACATGATGTATACTTAAATTTTGAATTTTGATGGAGTTTTATGGGAGAAAAATGGGAAAATGTCTCAGGCACGGGAAAAATTGCAGAACCGACCCTCAACCACCAAAATTGATGAATTATGGTGCTTGTTTCTTCTTTAACATGGCCAAATGCATCAAAAAATGGATCTGTGATTGTTCCCTTTCTATTTTAATGAATCTTGTCAGTGGTTGGAGATGTAAAATTGATTTTCCCACATTTTCTCATTTCCTTCATTATGTTCGAGTGATAAAAGATAGTTTTGGCTCATTTGTAAAAGGTTGTTCATCCTTCTTCTCTTCCTCTCCCTTATTTTCTTCCCTAGGGTCAAAAATGGAATTTTAACCTCCTCCCCTACTTTGTAATGGCATTTTTTCCTCTTACCCATGAAATGATGTTCTATGCAAACTTCTAGAGCAATAAAAAACATGTTTTGTGATGCATTTGTCCATCCTTGCTCATTTTTTGGTTGTTTTCTTCTTGTCTCTCTTCATTGCAGGTATTTGTGCATGTTTGGATGTTCATTATAGGTTTTGGAGTTGTGTTCATGGATTTTTGGAACATTTTCTATGTGAAATCCATCTTTGGTCTGTGATGTACTTGTCCATCCTTTCCATTACTGACCTCTTCTTGTTCCATTGCAATTTTGCTAGATAATCAACATTTTCCTTCTCTAGTGTATCACCTATCTTAGTGTAGGCTCTATTTTTTCCAATTTTCTTTCTCTCCTTGTCTCCTTGGAAGTTAGATTAGGTTATATTAGCTTTCCTACACTAGAATATCTTGTGGCAGGTAGTTTAGGAAGAGGAACCGACCTTCTTTGGAGATCTTTCCCCATTTGCAAAGGTCCCACACTTTGGGAAAGCTAAATGTTGTGTAATTGTACCAAATTACATTGCCTTAGAAAAGTAGATCCATGAGTCATTTAGGGGTGTTGTGATTTTTCACTAACAGTATCCTGGTCACTTGGCCCTACATATTTTCATAAATTACCTATTAAACAAAATAGTCTAAATTTTTTTACTAAACATCAAGGGAGAAGATGAAACTATATGAAACATAATCCATATAGTTTTATATAAACAAAAATTCTTTGCAACCGGTAAGCATCATTAGTTAATGAAAGGGAAGGCTTTGTTATTGCTAAGATAAACATTTCCTAGTAATAAACATAACCACATAGTTAGGCAAGGTTAGATCACAGCAGAAGAAGTGTCCTTAAATCTTGTATGGCATGGTAGCCGCAAAAACATAATGGGTGACTAATGACTAGAAATTTAGTAAAGTATTAAATGTATAAATCAGTAAGTTTAAGTGTTGGAACGTCATTTGTCCCTGACTAATGACTCGAATAGTGATGAATTGATTATTGTAGGTGACTACCATATTATTACTAATGTTGTCATTAAAAAGTAGACCTTGTCAGGGGCAATATTGTGCAATTAAAATTCCCTTTGTATGCTCTCATTAAGTCAAGATTAGACTGTAAATCTTATATATTAAGATAACTATTAAATAGGAATATTTTTTAAAAAATAGAGGGACTCACCCCACATTTTGTGATAAGATTTATAATAAATATTTTGATTGGTTGGAATCATCACCTTTTCTAATAAAGGTTGATATTAAATCCATTAGCAAGCTTGTATTAATTAAAATCATGTAATGCCATATTCACTCCATATATGTATCTAGTTGCTCCCCCTTATTTTATCTCATTTCGAGTTTATTTCATGAGATTTCATTTATTTTGTCATGGCTGGTCCAATGTTGCCTTTCATGCAATTCTCCACATTGGTGTGTGCAATGGTATTTTAGACCAAAATTTTACGTCGTCATTTGAAATCCATTTTTAGGATTGAATCAGAGCAAGACCTTGTTGCAATTGAGGGAGTTCTTGGAGAAGATTATATTTCTATGGAGGGACTTCCAAGGGTAAATGTGGAAGTTCCTTTGTCGTTTATTTTTCATCTTCTTATCATACATCTTACGAAGGATTGGGCTTTGGATATGGGTCATCACTAGATCAAGCCAACGTGTAGGGTTGGTATAGAAGCGGAGATGGACAAAACCTTATTTGTGTCGTGGCACTTGATTTCTGATGCTTGTTATAAACATGAAGTTTTGGTGGAATTGGATGTTTTATTAGAGTTTTACAAATGTTTTAATGTCCTAAATCATTTCTTGTATGAAGTTAAAAAATTAGGTGAGACAACTTCAATGGGAGGTAGGTGTGTCCACTTACTTGACCTAGATTTTATGTCTGCTCTATTGTAAAAGTAACTGAAACATTGAGATGTTCTTTTCCAACAAGGTTGCGAGGTGTATGATTGGTTAAAGAGTCGGGCTGCTGCTGGAAAAGAGCATCTTTTTTAGAACCACCAACGTAAACCATTTTCATGACAAATAAGGTGGAGGTTATGGAGGTGTCATTTGACTCAGATATATAAGTAGTTCTAAAATTTGTCAGGTTGTATCTTTTTTCTAGTTGTTATATAGCGTTGCTAACTTTGCACTTTTGTAAAATCATCATGTCTCTCTTACTGGTCTGGGATTTTTTTGTATTCACAACCACTTGTGTTTTTAGCATAGGCCCTTTAATTTTTTTAGAAAAGTATTGTTGGATTGTTTGATTTTTTATACTGGTCCTCTTTATGTATCTTTGATTTAAAGGGAAATGGACCCTTCAACCCTCCTTCAATTATAAAATATAAGAAATCATTAATAGAATTTTATGTTACACATTACACTAACGCATTTAAACAATTAATTTCTACTGAATTTGGTTTTCTTCGAGTTGTCAATTTGTTGTTAGAATTGAACACCAATGGTTGCTAGCATCTATATAATCTAGGATATATTTCCATCAATGCAAAAGAAAATATTTATATATTTAGGTTAGAATGGTTTGAATGTAAGACAAGAATTATCCTACTGGCCATTAATATTCATAGTTTTTATGTCATAGTATTGGGATGGAATAAATGATGTAGCCTAGAATTTACAAAAAATAACCCACGTACGCTAGCACATCACTCATCTTAGACTGGTCGGTCACCCAAGGTGTGAAAAGGTATCAAACCCATCTTTAGGGTTGGTTGTGTAGGATGTTAGCAGGATGAAGAGTTAATGCATTCAGATCCATAATTAGTATAAACATTCTACATAGATCATATTCCAGATCTAGATCTAAGGAGTAATAGATTTAAGTAATAACCATATGAATTCTACCATGAAAGATTTATTTATATTCATGGTTAACACATTGAATCAGTCAATACACTCCATTAGATTAAACACAGTAAATACACAGAAGCTTATTACAATGGGTAGTATCATAAGTTTATGTGTGCATCAAATCTAGAAGCATAACTTCACATTTATAGTCCTCCGATACTACACAGATCACTACATATTTATAAGGGTGGGGAATTTCCCTTCACCGCTTACATAATTCCCAAAATAGGTGCATGCTGAAAATAGCCATGTGCCTTTACAATAATAGACACACATGCAAGTATGCTAATAATAGATCTCTTCTAGTTAACTGGAAATAATAATTCTATTATTAACTCAAACCCATGCAAATATTTTAGTAGATGCTCTTCCAAAAATGGCCCTTTTGTGTCACACAAGTCTTTATCTAGTTTTTGTGCTCTGCACGTTATCTCAAAAAATAGCTCGTAATCTTGAAAAAGGATAAGTCCCAAATTTTTCCTTATCTTTCGCATGCATTTCCTTGCCTATCCTACATGCCTTTGAATGCACCTTATTCCCATGCATGAACCTTTTGTGTTCCTTTTGCTAAGTATCATAATTTTTATGCTCAATATTACCCCACAAAAAACTGCATTGCCTCCCCGGAAATGGTTGCCTCTTGATATCTAAAGAATAAAGTATAAGGAATGGAATGAATGTAAATTAATGAATTATTGTACAAAGAATGAATTTTCACCCTACAACATCCTCTGTTTCAACTGGAAGAATTAACTCTGGATATTCCTCTTTGATTTTAGCCTCTAAATTTTTCCAATCACTTAGCATAGATTTTGCCTTTTCTTGAATATCTGATGCAATAGAATATAACTCCTCTTGCGTAATCTCTTCCTTATTGTTCTGCAATACTATAACAATGTTGGACATTGCAGTCACCCTTCCTTCCAGAAGATCCATCTTCTACGTTATAAGCTTTCCAATTTCATCCAACCTTTCTTTATGGGGGTCTTGGGCTGCTGCAAGGGCCTCATGCTTTTTCTTTACCAGTTCCAATCATTCCACGCACCCCAAAGTCTCATCCTTCATGGCCTTCAAGACTTCATTATCTTCTACCATGGTCCTGATTCTTATTACTACCTCTAGAGCTGCATATATATTCAATGTTCTGGTCTTCTTTCTTCATCTCTTCCTGCAAGGTTTGGAGCAATGCTTCATAAGGTGAAATTTTTCAAACCACTTAATCCATTTCTCTCTCTACTTCCTTCTCAAGGTCCTTTGGTATTGGCATTCAAACTGGTCCATCCTCAATCACCAAATCAACTAAGGTACACACATAATGCATAGACGAAGGGAAATTTTTGGGTACCTTGGACTCTAAGTGTAGTCTTTCTTATAGGAAATGATTGCTGATATCCTTTACCATGGTGATGAGAACCCCATTCTTCTTTTTCTCTAAGTCCTTTTCTCCTTTCAGACACGTTATTTCTGCATCTTTAGCTTTGATATCTTCTCTTAGCACTCTAATAGTTGTAGCCTTATCTACATTCCACAATGCCACCTTTGTAGATACCTTCACCAAGGCATTACTCACCTGTTCATTAGACATAACCATGGGTTTGATGGTTATGTGTCTATTTTATGGTGCTTTTCTCATCCTTCTTGACACATGAGACTCTTCACATACATCAAAATCAGGCTCATCCATGTGAGTTTGCATGGACCATGACAATTGTTTCCTTGTGTGCATGGTTTCCATGTTAGGGTCCATCAACTCCCATCCATACAAGTCCTTGAGGCCCACTATATTCTAGAATTGGTTGCAAACAATTTTACTTGTGTCCTCATCATAGCCCATGATCAGTGCTAGCATACTCCCCAGTTTCCCTCTTTGTTCTTGGCCCCTTAGGAACTTGAGCGCCAAGGTTTGGAGTTGGATCATCTATGTCCTAAGTAGTATCTTGTTCCGTTTCTCCTACCCCCTTTACTCCTTCTAATTCATCCTTCATTTCTTCATCCTTGGGTTCTTCCACATCCTTTAGTGGTAAAGCAGTTCTAGGCATGCTTTATGTAGACTCCTCCACCTCCTAATTCAAATTCAAATTTATCCTTCTCCTCTCAGTTTTCTCTTTCTATGGAGAGAGTTCATGGTGATCTTCATACTGAGACTGAGGAGTTCCCGTTCCTTGTTTCTTGTTCTTCTGAACACCCTTTTGAAATGGAGCTCTCCTTGGACTACTTCCAAGTCCTCTTCTTCTTCTTGATCCTGTGGTGGCGTACTTATGTGCTCAATCTCCATTTTATCAGTAGGATTCCTCTAACCTCTATGTACCAAGCCACCACTATCTTCATGTCCTTCTTCCTCTTCATCCACTAATATGGTTTTTGCAAGTTGTGGGGTTGGCATGTTCTCCACCATATGCTTACCTTTTGGGGGCCTTGGGAGTGCAAACTCATTTTCTACATACTTGTTACCCTCCAAATTTGGCTAAAGTATAAGGTATACAAGTGTGGCTCCATTATCCCTAACAACCAAGCTTACAGGCTTCATGTTTATAACGTATGATATGAGCCTTTCAATATATGATGTTTGACCTAGATATATATATGTATGTTTATTAAAGTGTTGGTAGTTGCAATCTACCTTATCCGTATTAAAATTCAGTAGACATGCATCAGTTGAAATGGTGGATTGATTCCTGGAAGTAGTGTGCTGTGAAGGAATATGATAGTTTGCACCATGGGCTCCAAGTCCCATCCCTCATAGAAAATCGTGTGATGCATAAGTGTTGGTACACCGCGAATTGTATTGCCTTTCCCACCACTGACGGTAATTCCTTAGGAATGTGCCACTCCTCTTCAAATGTCACATGGAGCCTATCATACCACATCTCTACCCTCTATTTAAATGGCCCACTCATTGACCCTTCACATAAATACTTCATGAACCTCTCCACAAGGGAATTATTCTCCAAGGGGTACTCCCAAATCTTGTCTTTTGTCCCATCAAGAACTCCAATCTCCACAAATACTAGTGACAGCAAGATAGCACCAAAACTGATCCTTTCATAGGTGTTCTTCCTTAACGATGGTCTCTACAATGTAGCCTGCTATGTTATAGACTACCCCCTGTGACATCTTCCTTATGACATGGAGCCACATTGTATTCACCTGCAACCATCTCTCCTGATCATTCAACTTGGTCACTAGATGTGTAACTGCTTGTACCACTGGGTACTTCTTTAGTTTATCGATGTCCATTCTGTCATGGACCTTTTCATATACCCAGTTCCTTTCATGTTTCCATGATTGTTGCCTTATCAATTAGGTCACTTTAAGATTTGTCCCTTTCCCCTTTAACCTTGTTAGCGTCGAGATCAGCGCTAATTGTAATCCTTATCCTTCTTCTAGAAAAATAGAAGAAGTCCTCATGGACTCTTCTCATTAGCCACTAGTAAAGAGGTTTATATTTTCCAAAGTATGGGAGCTCATACAACTAGTACACTCCTACTTATTTTAAAATTTTCTCCCTTGACATCATCATATACTGGCATATCCTCTGTCATGCACTTGTTGGTCTTTGTACTCAACAACATGTCTAATTATTTCTTATTATCAGAGGTGCGGTGGTTGTAATAACTCACCTTATAGATGTGTATGTGGGAATCCCACTCTTTCCCAATTATCACACCTTCTAGACATTTCATCTATGATAAACTACTCTCGGGAGCAATTTAAATTTTTCCTCCACTTTCTTCTTTCCTTTGGCTCCTGTAGCAGGTGCTTTCCTTGGTGTCATCATCAAATCTCAAGTTTCTATCTTCTGTAGTGAAAAAATCCAAACCCTAGCTTGAGTCTGTGTGCCCTAGTTTAAAACCATGTTCCCTAGCTCTCTTTTAGTGCATCTACTCACTCAAACCTTTCACCAATGGGGATGTAAGCTTCTTCTGCGCACAAATCTACTCTCCATGTCTCGTTTTACACTCTTTACACCTCAATACTCTTTTCTCATCTTGTTCACACTTATCTCATTTAAATTCTTGTGATCAAAATGGTAAAAATGAACTCACATCACATCCTTATATAGATTTTCAAAAATTTGGTGCATTTATTACTCCTTCACCTACTAACAATCCTCTCATTAATTGACCATTTTCAAAAGTTACGTGGTACATCTTTTCACCTCAGCTATAACCTTCTAGTGTGCCTTCCTACCTTTTATCTACAGACTTCTCTTCAGCGTATTTGATTCCATGCACTTGAGTACCTCACCACTATGCCTTCTCTTGGTAGTCTCCATGGTCATTGTTTACCTCATGTTATATTGTTCCTTCATTTATTTCCATCTATGGTCCTTGTTTTGAGTAGCACCTGTAGTATTTTTTCTTTGATGTGTACCCATTTTTCAATAGCCACCCCACACAAATGGTATGTGCAGTCCTCTGTGCATAAAAATTCTTCAAACGGTAATTATCTTCTAGTGCGCAAACATGCTCTTATTACACAAAACACAAACTAAATTAGACAAATCATAGTGACGAAGAAGGAAATACATTAAAGGAATACATAATTGAAAACATAATCTAAATTGCAACACTACCTTATTACAAACACCAAGAAGACTTATTTATAGCAGGGCTTCAGCCTACTCCCATTGAAGTAACTGGGTAACCATATTCCATCAAGCACCTCTAACTGACAAGCTCATGTTTCAAGTATGTAAGTGATAACATATGGTCCTAACCAATGTAATTTAATTTTTCCTAGATGGCGTAGAAACTTAGAATCGTAATGAAGCACCATTTGTCCTATCTCAAGCTTCTTGTCCCCGATGTACCTATCATGCCATGCTTTCTGCCAGGATTTTTCTTTCTTCTGACTCCAGCGTGCTATTTCTCATCACTCATCTAGGTTAATCAACTTTTCAATTCATTCTTCTAATTCTTATTTCAGTAGCTAGACCCCTAGTGCACACGTAATATGTAAAGAAAGTAACATGAATTCCATAGGAAGAACTGACTTCTATGTCAAACACCAATTAAAAAGGTGTGGCCTTGTTTAACCACTTGTATGTTGTTATATATGCCAAAATCATGGAATAATCTTTATCATCCCAATATTTTATTCCAACATCACAAATTGTCGATGTTTGTTCAAAATGTTTGAAATCCTCAAAATTTTCTTGGTGTGTAAAATGAACTCATCCTGATTGTCTCATTCATCTGTGACCCCATTTCAAATATCCATACCTTAATATTTTTCCCACATGGTTGTTGTATCCCATCCTTTGTAGGTGTTATTTCTTCCCACCTAGATAATTTTTGCAAGTGATGATATAATCTTACGTGCAGCAGGTGAAATAGGACCCACAAAATCTATAGCCCATTTCTCTGCACTAGGTGCTTAAAGGCATTTCATCTCTTTGTCCTGGTTTTGTAACTGACCAGGCCTTGCCTTATACAAGGACTCCCACCATAATCCATGAGTATATCTTACACGCAGTGGCGTCACCTCATAGTGCCCACCTGGATAATACCACCATCAGCCTCTTCCATGATATCTGTGTGCTCATGTTCCAGTACACATCGGCGTAATACTTCATCTTAGCCTAACTTGTTCAGTCATCACTAATCAACATAAACGATGTTACATGAATGGAAAGTTTATTCTTCTCTAAGGATTTCATTCTTTTTGGCATCATACTTAGACATAGAAAGACGATTATGTCATCTAATTCTAATGGTGTGCTTTGTAACTAGTATAATTGTGCATCGAACATGGTATCTTCAATTGCCTACACATCTTCTCCCAACTGTATTCTAGATAAATGGTCTGGTCCAAAATTACTTTTCCCTGGTTTTATCACAACTGTAAAATTGAATTCTTGGAATAAGAGTACCCATCAACATATGTGCCCCTTTAAAACAAGCTTGTTTACCAAATACTTCAATTTCATGTGATCGGTATAGAATATAAATGGTGTTTCTAGTAGGTACTATCTAAATTTATGTAGCGCATAGATCATTGACAAAGCTTCACCCTTTGTACTTGTATAATTATACTCTACATGAGTCAAATTTATACCAACAAAAAATATAGGATGATCTATAATACCTTCTCCAGGTTGAGCCAACACCACACCAATGGCCATGCCAGAAGCATCCACATGTACATGAAATGGTTGGTCCCATGAGGTAAAGCACATAATAGTCATTGTAGTAAGTTTTTCCTTTAATGTCTCAAATTTTCATTGTTGTGGTTCCCCCCAATAGAATGTCCCTTTCCCTTTTAGTAACTCCTCCAAGGGTGTGGCAATCTTAGCATACCCTTTAATAAAATTTCTTTAATCCCAGTGTGACCTAAGAGTATGCATACCTCACTTTAACTAGTATGCTCTTCCAGGCCGATAATGACTGCAACCTTAGCTAGATCAACCAATAAACCTTCCTTTCAGATGATGTGCCCTAAAAATGTGCCAAATGGTGTAGAAAATACACACTTCTTGATGTTCAAAAATATGCTTAATTGTCAACATCTTTCAAACATTAAGCGTAAATTGTCACAATGATCCTTAACAAGTCCATATACCATCCAGTCATCTAAATAAACATACAAGAAGCTATGAATAAAATCCTTGAACGCTTGGACAACTATGCACGAGAATACAACAGACGTGTTTTTTATACCAAAAGGCATCACATTATAGGAAAAACTTCCCCATTTAGTGGTAAAATTAGTATTTTCTTGATCCTCCTATGTAATCCTAACATGATGGTACCTAAAGAATCCATTTGTAAAGGAATAGATCTCACGTCCTACAACACCTTCTAATATTTCCTATGTGAATGGCATAGGGAAAGGATCAGTCACACATGCAGCATTCAGCTCCATGTAATCCACACAGATCCTAATCTGACCATCTTTATTTATACTAATCACCAGTGGGATAACCCATTCTGATTCATCCACATGCTTGATGATTCAATACTTGAAAAAAAAATCAATTTCTTCCTTGACCTTTTCACGTAAGTTGGGGTTCATCTTGTAGGGTCTCTTCATGACCAGGTTGTGCACATTCCTTAATCTTTATCTTCATTTCTCCTAATGATTCATGCATGCATTTTAGTTCATGTTATCCCCTAGGAAATAAGTCCTGATAATCTCATAGTAACTAAATCATTTTTTCCACTTCAGATTCAGACCAATAATCCCCAATTATTGCCTCCTTAAGTTAAGCATATGATCCAATATTCACTTTCTTTGTTTTCATAGGTTCGTGATAGGTGTGTGTGGTCTTATCTGCACTATCTAAAACCTCACGCCTACGAGTTGAATGAACTACATCCATATTTTATACTCCATCATCCACTAAGTAGACCATATTTATTTTTTCTTTCTCAAGGCAAGCACACTTAATTAGTGTGGCATGTATCTCTGTTTCTTCATCAAACCGTGCTCCTGAGTCATTCCCATAAAATAAATCTTGAATGATTTCTTCTACCTTGGAACTATCTCCCATAGTTAAGCCCTTTATAACCTTTAATGCCTCTTTTATTGGAGGTTTAGTAGAGATTTATTCAAAAGTATGGATCATTCCTGCAATCAAATCCTACCAATTTCTAGTCTCTCTATGGAGTTCCCCATATACACACCAAGCATGTGCACAACCTTTTAAAGTGGAATAAAATTTTTACACCCAGAGTGAAGGTGGTAAACTTCCTTCCCCTTTTTCCAAAGTCTCTCACACTGCTGAATGTAGTGCTAAATAGGTTGATTACCATGATAATTTCATATTTGAGTAGGTGCATTACTCCTAGAAAATTGAGTAGAAAGATAAATCTTGATTTCATTCCATCCTACAAGATTATCCCTGTGAACCAGCCACCAGCACGATGTTGTCCCACGCAGGGTATATGCTAGCATATTATATCTCTCCAACTGGTCTATCCACTATTCCTCCATGGGGTGTACAAATACAATAGGATCTCCTTCTCCAGTGTATCGAGGTAGTGAGTTGTTACCTATTCTCTTGATACAATGAGGTCTACTATTATTTGCAAATGTGATTCTTACTTTGTGCCATACCAACTCATAAGTACCATGAGACAAATTATCACAAGCAATACTTATAGTATCACTAATAGAATTTACATCATCCCACTGAAGGATTCCTTCTTTAGATGGATCGAGCACTTCTGGGTCCCGGATGGAACGTACATAAATCCTATTTAGATCTTCCTCATTCAAAGGCTCAACATAGGGTGTAGATTTCACATCGGTTAAAGGGATGATAACTCTTTCATCCTTGTTTTCAAAACTAATATATCCCTTGTTAAACCAAAGATCAACATTATTTGAATAACACAAAGGGCATCCAAGAAGATCTGGGAAACTGTCTACTTTGGCAAGCATTAAAACCTCAAAATCCCCGGTGAACTTGGCCCCCTGTATAGTAATGGATGCATCTTTTAAAACTTTGATAGGAGTTTCCTTGGTTCGATTAGTCATAAATAACACATTAGAAGATGGTTGTAATGGGTGTCTTCCCATTTGTACCCATGCATCTAAAGTAATTACATTAACTTCCACGCATGTATCTATCAATATGTTTCTCAAAAGACATCCATCTAAATAGCATTCAAATTGATTTTTTTTTCATAGTCTAAGATATGGGGGGAAGATTTGCATGCACGATCTATCATCCAGTCTAAATATTTTCTTACAGAGTGTTTCCCTTTAACCAATTCCCTAACAATGGAATGATATTCTCTAGAAGTAAAATTTTAAAAACCTCTTTCAAGTCATCAATATCATATTAGACCATCTTTGTTGCTTTCTTTTGCTCCATCTTCCATGATTTCTTTTTTAAACATTGTATTTCACCCTAAATATTTATGAGTACCTCCATGGTTTCCTGATAAACCTCCTTCTGATGGACAGGATCTAGGTACTGTGCATGTAGAACCTCTTCCTTAGTGATGGTAGGCTTCTGCTGTAACACTTATTTAGTGCATGCCACTTCATCGTGGGTAGTGATCTTTACAGGAAATACCTCGAATTCCAGTTCCAACTTGGACATCCACTAATTTTCCATAGTGCCTTATATCCTAACCATCCATGCACCTTTGTTTTCATATTTATGCTACTTACTAAGATTATCATACAAGTCCGTGCATTCCTCATAACTATGACTCTTCCCACAAAAAGAACAAGTAATATTCTAAGGAAATATGCAAGTATAACATGTTTAGCAATAAAACTCACCTCATCCACCACCATGGCCTTGGCCTCCACATCCACGATGGTATCCTCGACCTCTTCCACGACCTCCTTTACAATACCCTTCATTATGATCTTAGTGCACTTGATTGTGATCCCAATCCTGATGCTCATCCTTACCCTTAGAGTTATCTTATACTCCCGTCTTTCATACACTAATGTCTATAGCATCATGGATTTGACCAATCAGTTGGAAATATTCTGTACAGTGAGTCATGGAGCTACAAATTTTACGATAGAAAGATATGTTCTTCCTTATTACGCATTGTAATAATGGGCAGTGGCTAGCATCATGGTTCAAATGATATAACTCATAGTCTATTAGTAGTGAATGCACAAATCTACGGGCACAACTATCCTTAGTGTGACCTTTCACTTCATAATCTATACACCAAATCCTTGTGCATGTCTCATGTTGTAAATTTTCCAATAGTTTCTCTAACTTCTTAACCATAGCTGCAATCTATGCCTCCAAGATTGGATTGACTCTAGTGTATATACTCCTGACTACCTCAGTGCACAAAGCTACTTCAAGTGCTTTACGTGAATCAGTGTATGTCTTATATGAAAAATCCCTTCTAAAACATGTGATTAGAACTCTAACAAACCATTACGCATGTTGGCTTGCATGAATATCATAAGAAAGCTTAGATAAAAGTGTTTTGAAATGGGTGTCATACTCCCTGACACTCTCATTAGTGCCTTGCTTAATATCCTTGAGCGCGCTTATACTCTTCTTCACAAACTCAGGGATTTGAAACTCTTTAAGGAAAGCATATTTTAATGTTGCATAGTTTACACAAGTCTGATCAGGGTCAAACTTCTTGTACCAGTTGTATGCATGTCCTTGTAACGTAGTGCCAAATTCACTTACCCTGAGCTTAGAATCCATGATCCCTTTATGTGCCACATTATTTCACACATGTGCACGTGTTTAGAAACATCTTCTATTCCCCTATATTTTGGTAGACGAAGAGACATCTCCATGTAAATATTCTAGGGTTGGTGCAGACCTTACCCACCTGATCTAGAACCTCTTGTGTTACCTTTGCCTCTAGAAACACCAAATCCAATGGAACTAGAACCACGTATACCTCCTAATCCTCCACATGTAGTCAGAAGTGGACCAAAAGGTGTACTTCCCTATGTTCCAACAATAATACTAAACTGAATCCCTATAGTCTGTGAAGTGTTACCACCCCTAGAAGTGAGTCCAAAATTCTACATGCTTGAATTATGTGTAGATGATGCACCTATAAAGGTACCTCCAAATAAAGTGAAGAAACTTTCCATGCCATCAATGTACTTGTAATGTGAATTACTCCTAATCCCCCACTGCCTAATTTAGCTTGCTGACTACTTTTCACACTAGATATTGGAGAACCAAGTGTAGGGGCTAGGTTTCCAGGTAGATTTAGATGTGTGACCGCAGCCCAAGTCATCTCTACTGGCATGGTTCCATGTGGGTCAAGGGGGGTTCCCTATCATGGTTTCCCAAATGGAGGAATTCCTAATACTCCATCTCCACACCTTCTACGTGAGCTCCAAATCATTCGTGATCCATCTCTCTCCTCAACTCCATTAACTCTACAACATACTATTGCTTATCTATCTCCCTCTCATGTGCCTCATTATACTTAAGCTTTCTTTCTTATTTCTTCCTTTCTACCACTAGGTCTTCCATAATTCACCAAACCTGTTCCTGCCCCTACGCATGGTGGGGTTTAGTTAGCCATCAGTTTTCTTTCCATATTCAAGGTCACCATCAAGATTTTGATTTCCAGTGGAATGCCTTGCAAGTAATTTCCCTTAGGATACCGTAAAAAATGGAATTCTGCTACCTCTGGGAAAGAATAAGTGTAAATTGAGTACTCCAAAATATAGTAGTTTAGAACATCATAGAAACCAAGTATCAACAAGCATGTCAAAATAATATTAACATCATAAAGGGAACCTTAAATTCCTCCTATTTATCTAGACAAGTGCGTGATACCTTCCAATCCCTTTTAGAAGTGTAAGACAACCGGCCACTTGTATAATTATACCAAGAAAAAAAAGTAAAGAATCTCTCGTACAAACTATCATATAAATTTTGTTCCACCCATGTGCATGTGTGGTAAAATCAAATCTAGTGTTGAAGCTCCATACGTACTCTTCTTCTAGATCTTGTATCTACTCTTCAACACTTGTTAGGGTGAACCAATATGCCTTCATCATGAACTATCCTAAAAACTAACTGAAAGAGAGAAGTTCCCAGAAATGGAACCAATGATGTAGCCTAGAATTTACCAAAAATAGCCTAGGCATGAACTAGCACATCACTCAGCTTAGACTGAGTGACTCACCCAAAGCATGCAAAGGTACCATGCCCCTATTTAGGGTTATCTTGTGTAAGGATGTTAGCAAGATGAAGAGTTAATGCATTCAGATCCATAATTGGTATAAAAATTCTACAAAGCATATTCTAGATCTAGATCTAAGGAGTAATGGATTTAAGCAATAACCATATGAATTCTACCATGCAAGATATAGTTATATTCATATCTAACACCTTGAATCAATCAATACACTCCATTATATTAAACATAGTAAATACACAAAAGCTTCTTACAATATTAGTAGTACCATAAGTTTTTGCGTGCATCATATCTTACAACATAAATTCACATTTATAGTCCTCCTATACTATTTAGATCACTACATATTTATAAGGGTGGGGACTTTCCCTTCACCACTTACATAATTCCCAAAATAGGTCACATGCTGAAAATAGCCATGCATCTTTATAATAATAGACACACATACAAGTATACTAATAATAGATCTCTTATGGTTAACTGACAGTAATAATTCTATTATTAACTCAAACCCATACAAAGTGCTTAGTAGACGCTCTCCCAAAAATAACCCTTGCGTGTCGTGTAAGTCTTTATATGGTTCGTGTTCTCTACATGCTATCTCCAAAAATAGCCCATAATCCTGAAAATGGCTAAGTCTCAAATCTATCCTTGTATTTTACACGCATTTCCTTCCTTATCCTTTCACGCCTCTGAACACACCCTATTCCCATGCATGAACCTTCTGTGTGCCTTCTGCAAAGTATCATACTTTTTCTGCTTAACAATAATCTACAACCGTAGCACCCCTTATCCTTTGAAAATAAGAATGGAACTAGTCTTAGAAGGTTGTATTGTAAAATAAAAATATAAGAATGGAGCTTATTTAGTTTTTTATTTGGGTATTTACTAATTGTCCTCTATGAAATCAAACAACTACCCTAACAGTCATTAATCCCAATTTTTTGTTATGTTTCACCAACAGAATATAATAATCTTTGATCTTTGTTATGTTGTCATCTCATGTATTGGAATATCCATGAAATTTTGTAAACATCCACCCTAGTGATCACTAGTCCTATAACATCGTATTATAAATTCTAAATATAATAATGTAGCTTAGTACATTTTTTCGTCGAACCATTACCAATATTCATGTATGCAATACAACTATCCTAATGACCACTAACCTCTAGTCTCTGTGATGTTACAAAAGTGCTAATGAATAATCTTCGACCTTACCAGCTAATAGGTTTAGAATCTCATGTGATAGACATCGAATATCTTATTTAACACAGTGGATGTTAGGCTTAAAATTATGTTTAGAATTACGAGTATTTATGAATGCCATAAATATTTGTCTTCTCTTAGAAAATTTGATGTCTTCTCTTCTCCTGGATCATAAAAAAAATATAGTTAACATCCACCCTACTTTTTTTCAGTCCTTGAATATAGTCTTGTAAAATTTTGATATAATTTTATAGCATAGTTAGTTTTTTAGTCGAGTCATTACTACTTTTACTATTTGCAAGATAGAAAATATCCTAGTGGTTTCTAACATCAAGATATTCTTCTAAAATTTAGATATAGTAATGGAGCATCATTAGTTTTTTTAGCCGAGTCATTACTATGTGTCTTGTATACAAGATATAAAATATCTTAGTTGGCGCTAACCTCAAGTCTTTGTGAATTTCCACTAGCACCATGTAATTATCTTCAACCTTATTTCCCACTAGGAATATCATGTAATAAAATTTGAATAGCAAGTTGTACTCAAATTGGTGTTGGAGCTTACTTCATTTTTCAGTTTTCTGTTGAGTTGTTAATCAATATCTTGAATACAAGATAATAATCATGCTAGCGGATGCTAATCCTTATTCTTCGATATGTTACACTTCCATCGTATTGTAAAATCTAAAGATAATAATGTACCATACTTCATTTTTCCATCGATTATATATACCTAACTATCCTAGCGGGTGCTAACCTCTAGTCTCTATGATGTTGCAATAATGCTAATTAATAATATTCAACCTTAGTAGCCAATAGGTTTTGAATCTCATGTGATAAACATCGTTAATCATATTGAACTTAACGGATACTAGGCTTAAAATTTTGTTTGGAATTACGGTTATTCACAAAAGTCGTAAATATTTTTCTTCTCTTGGAAAATTTGTTGTCTTCTCCTATCCTAGAACATTAAAGAATTGTAGTATGTATCCACCCTACCTATTGACAGTCTATGAAGATAGTCTTGTAAATTTTCAATATAATTGTGTAGAATTGTTTTTTTAGGCGATTCATTACTACTTGTCTTGTTTGCGAGATAGAAAATATATAAGTGGATGTTAACGTCAAGATAGTCTTGGGAAATTTAGATATAGTAATGAAGCATCGTTATTTTTTCAATCAAGTCATTACTACGTAACCTATATGCAAGAGAAAAAAATATCCTAGCTAGTGCTAACCTCAAGTATTTGGGAATTTCCACTAGCGCCATGTAATTATCTTAGACCTTATCGGTCACTAGGAATATCATGTAATAAAATTTGAATAGCATGTTGTACTCAGAGGACGTCAGGATAAAAAAATTGGTGTTGGATCTTAATTCAATTTTCAATTTTCATTCGATTCGTTAATCAATATCTTGAATGCAAGACAAGAATTATCCTAATGGCCACTAATATCGATTATTTGTTATGTTGCACTAATGGAATATAATAATCTTCCATCTACGTGTACTCTTGAAAATAATTAATATTTTTGTTTTTCTCAAATGTTTGTCATCTTGTCGTGTATTGGAATATCCAAGAAATAACGTAAACATCCACCCTAGAGGTCACTAATCTTGGAACGTCATATTATAAAATCTAAAGATAATAGTGGACCTAATTAATAATATTCTACCTTTACAGCCAAAATGTTTCGAGTCTCATGTGACAGTCATCAAATATCATATCAAACCTAGCGTCTGCTACGCTTAAAATTTTGTTTACTATTATGAGTATTCATGAAAATCGTAAATATTTTTCTTTTCTTTGAAAATTCATTTTCTTCTCTTGTCTAGGAACAACAAAAAAATATAGTAAGCATCCACCTTAGTGGTCATCATTCTTTGAATATAGTCTTGTAAAATTTAGATATAGTCATGGAGCATAGTTAGTTTTTTAGTCGAGTAATTACTACTTATCATGTATGCAAGAGAACCAATATCCTAGTGAACGCTAACCTCAATTCTTTTTAAATTTACACAAGTGTTATTTAATTATCTTCAACCTTAGCGGTTGCTGGTAATATCATGTAATAAACATAAAATAGCATGTTGTTCTCAGAGGTGGTCATGCTAAAAAAATTGGTGTTAGAGATTAGTTCATATTTCAGTTTTCATTCGATCCATTAATCAATATCTTGAATGCAAGACAATAATTATCCTAGTTGCCGCTAATCTCAAGTTTTTTTATGTTACACCAATACATTAGAATAATCGACGACCTTAGCAGATGCTAGGTTTTGAATATCATGTGATAGATTTTAAATAACATATTAAACTCAATTTTAACTAGTCATAGAAGGTAGTATTGTAAAATCCACCCTAGCGGTTGCTAGTCTTAGAAGGTAGTATTATAAAATCCAAATATAATTAATGAGCTTATTTATTTTTTTAGTTGGTTCGTTACATATTTTATTGTATGGAAGGAAACAAATATCCTAGCGGCCGCTAATCTCAAGTAGTTTTTATGTTGCACCAATGCTATTTAATAATATTCAATATCATAATATGAAAATCTAAATAAAATAATGATGCTTAGCTTGGTTTTCATGGGATTTTTCACTAGTTGTATCGTATGTGAGTCAATCAAAATGTTAACAGATGCTAGTCTCCATTTTTGTTAGAGAAAATGTATTCAGAAATTTTTTAAATATTTGTCTTGTCTTGGAATATTTTTTGCCTTGTGTTGTCCTGTAATAGGTAAGAACTATCGTAAACATCCATCTTAGCCACCGCTAGTCTTGGAATACGTTATTTAATAATTTCAAAATTGTTACTTTAAATTGGCTCATTTATCAATTAAGTCATTAGTAATTGTATTTTACATGAATGCATTCGACAAAGAAGAATTATACCTTTGTGGTAGCTAGGATAAACAACACTTTTCTTGATTGACTTTCTAAAAAGGTAAAAAATATACAAGTACATATAATGTTCTTACCTTTTACTAAACATAAAAAATTTGATAAAGACATTACATTTAAATATTTTTACGTGGGAAAAAATATATAATCGCGGTAATAATGTAAGCATTGAACATTGAAATAATTAGTCATGAATATTTCTTTCATATTAAAAAATAGTAAAGGAGGTAAAAGTGATTACCTAAACTATACAAAACTAAACCATTACGATTTTTTTTAAATGAATATGTGACTCATGTTTTACAACTAGGGATAGATTCTAGCAGTTATGGGAAAGAATAAATGCATGAAGACGAATGAAAAATCCACAAAAAATTAACTAGAGAGACATACATAAGTGATAAAATAGGAACCTGTTAGTGCAAAATCACAACACCCCTGGATGTTGATCAGATTTATAGGTTGATCACTCTAGCATCTAGTGTGATTGCATAACATTGAATCCTTTCTCCAAGTGTGGGACTTGTAAAAATGAGAAAGGAATCTCCAGAGAAGGCTAGTTCCTATTCCTCTGTTCAGATGCACATGAAAAAATGCAGAGGGTTACTCAAAACCTAATCTAATCTTGCCAAGGAGATAGGGTAAGAAGATGCGTAAAAATAAACCTAAGCTAACAGAGCTGATGCACCAAGGAATGAAGAATGTCTATCTTGCCAATAAACATAGACCATTCAAATGCGATGCAAGATCATGCACAGATAACAAAACTTGCAGTGAAAGACTAGGAGGATGCAAATGAACATAGAGAGGGTTGAGAATCATCCACAAACATGCATTACTTGCTCCAAAGATTGATACAATACACTAAAAAATGCCAAGAGGCAGAGTCGCATTACGGTTTCAAATGGGAGGTTTGAACTCCACAAATTCACCTGATAAAGAGAAGAAGGGAGGAGAAAAACAGGAATGTTCGACCTTTAGAAAGAAGCCCCTCTTTACAATATATAGGAAGAATGAGAGAGGGAAGAGAGAGGAAATCAAGATCTACCCCAACCACTTCTAGGTTGCATTTAACTCATCTCATTATAGTAGAAGTAGCAAATCCTGGCAAAATGGTGGACTGTATGGCAGAAACGGCGAACTGTCTGTTGCATTAAAGCTGGTTGTTGAATGCCAGTTCTGGTCATTATCACGCGTCAGAGCCATTTCTTGAACTTTTTCTCTCCACACTGAAACCAAAATTCAAGATTTACCTCTGGAATCTTGTAGAGAATTTCACCAGCTTTCCGTTGATATAAAGAACGTGCAAATCCGAGCAATGGATCAAAAGATATGATTGTTTGAAGATTTAGGACAAAAACCATGGCCCAAAAACGGATATTTGAATTTTTTTCCTGTGCTCTGCTGCTTGGACACGTGTAACACCCTGAACTGATTGGATGAGTAATTCTCCTCCTAAGCATACAAGTGTTGATATGTGATTTCTTTGTAAAAGGATGTGTTCCTTGATTGAGAAGTCATGCTTGATATGTATTGTATCTTCTTTGCAGCCATTGCAGATCTTTGACTGAGTCAGGATTATGATTGGACTCTTTTATTTATTTCATTTTGCATCTGAGTTTAATCTAATCTCGGAACGAATTATGAAGTTATTCATCTATAAGACCTAGCCTTGGATCAGTGGTATTGATCCAAGTGGTGCTTTAAGTTATTCGTGATGAATTAAAAATTATAAACCTTTCACAGGTTGCAAGGTCTGAATTCGTTGAATAAAGCCAATCTCGAGTCTAACTCAGGTTGATCGTGTGAAATGGAATGGTTCATTGGATATCGAAGTATATCTGGAAGGTCTTGATCATGGACCAGGTAATAATTCTGTTACATATAATTATGTAGCCTAATGGCAGTACAGGAGTGAACCCTGTTCGAGAATGCATGTTGTAGGTCTTTTTCTGAGTATATGAAATGTTCAGACCTAACTGGAATTATTAATGTTAGTAACCTAAAACTAAACTTAACCTAGGGGTTAGATTAGTGTTAATATAACCTAGACCTAGGCTAAGAGCTAATGTTCTAAGTTAGTATCTATGTGCTAAGTGGTTAGACTAGGTGTTATCCTAAATCCTAACCTAAGTTACTAACCTAACTATTGAGCAAAGAATAAGGGGACCTATGGAGGGGTGAGAACCATGGGCGGCGAGTTTCTATGTTATTAAATGCATGGATAAGCATGAGGGACAGGTAATTGGTGGAAGTTTTAAAATGGCTAACTTGAGCCGATGTGGCAGGTCGCCAAAGTTAGAACTGATCTATGATGTGCATTTGTCCATTGCCAATTATGGCGGTACTGGTGGCAGTGGAGTTTGAGCGGGAAACTAGGAATTATGCAATTAATGAACTCAGGCTTTGAGCTTGGATTTCTTGGGGAAGCATGCAAAATGGAAAGTTAATCGTTTGAATTTGGTTTTGCATGCGCTCCAGTTTTCCTTCTGTCTGTTCACTGGTTCTTCGCACCAGTCTTCTGATGGTGTTGCATGGAACACCACAAGTATGAGCGTAACTAGCTCTTTCCTCTGGCAAGGAAAATATATAAGTCATGGAAATAGCAAATTTTTGTTGGTGGCTCTAACTTGGAAAAGGAAGAGAAGGATTGAGCTCTTTCAGTGGCCTGCTTTAGAATTTTGAGCAAATATCTGAGAAGCATGTTAGGCCCTAACCTTTAAAAATATTGCTGTCTTTCAAGTGATTTCATTAGAACAACTTTGTTCAGATGATTTTTGGAATTGGTTGGTTTCTATGGTAGTCTTGTGTGACTTTTGGCACTGTATCTTCATGTTGGTTCAGTTTTTCAATTTAACCCTTGATGGGTGTTTATTGTATTTCGAACTGTTGTTATATTTCCTTGTGATTTGCATTCTGGATTTTAGTTTGCGAAATATATGAAATGAATGTATGCATAGGCCTGACTCTGTGAAGAACCCATGAATTGTTCTCGTGATGGGTACAAGCTACTATGATGCTTGTTGATTTATACTTGTCGTCGATGCTTGTTGTTAATACTCATCGAAAGGGATACTGCTGGACATTTGTTTGATTGTTTAGTTTAATTGAACTTTTTGTAACTCTGTTGAGGTTATTAAGGTAGTGGTTATTGAATCTTGTTCGGGTTCAGCTATGATATTTAGGATTTGTTGAATGGATAACTTGTTGTGTTACAGTACTTCTTTGAGACCGTTCTGAAGTTGTTTTTCCCTTGCATTGTGGTTATGGGATGCAACCCGTTGATAGTATGCAATATATTTATTTATTGTACTCGAAATGACTCTGTAGAATCCATTGATTGAGTCATGTATTATGGACCTCTGTTGAAGCTATAGGTTTATATATTTGAGTATTGGTAATTTGATTTTGTTGGAGTCCTAAAGGAGTAATAGGTGTACGACCTATGTTATTTTGTATGAATTTTTGGTATAGACTCTTGAGTGTATGTTACGTTTCCTTTCTGTGCAAGCTTGTGTCAAAATATTGATTGGCACAGTTGGAATTGTTTATTATTTTTATCTTGTTACTAGTTGTTCAGGTTCAGTTTAACCCTTGACTAGGTAACTATAGTATTTGCCTCTAGTCAACTTGATTGGTTCACTTGTTGTTTTTGGCACTGTTGGATTCCATGAGTATAGTTAGTTATCATGTAAACTGTCGCTGTAAAAATGGGTCGTGAATACCACACTTCAAACCCTTAATGCGTTCTTGACGAGATTACGGTATGTCATGTTTCCTTTCTTGATTATTTCAGTTAGATAAGGCTATTGCATGTTGCATTAAATTCTGTGTGATTATCTCGGCATAGTCTTAGGGAAACATCGGTTGCTTAGTGTTGAGGAGTCTATTGTTGACTGCGAATAATTGAAGCTCTTTGATTTTGACCTTGGGTCTGAAAGCCTTGTAGTGTTTATTATGAACTAGAAGGGGACTGTAGGTTGATGTATGGGATTGTAGTCATGTTTACGTATTCTGTTGCATAACTATCCTGCCTTGTGCTTGACAAAAACTATGAGCTTGACTAAACTATGAGCCGTCGACTGCACCTCGATAGGCGATGTGGGGAATATCTTCTTGTTGGTAATTATTTCATGTGGAAGGTCATGTGGAGTCTGTTTGGTAGATAGTCATTACTGTTGGTGTGATAGCTACTGTATAGAAGTTTTTTTATATTTTCATGTTAACAAAATAGTGATTCTTCTTGTGACTCATCTGAATTTTTCATATGCATGAAAGGTGAATGTTTCCATTTAAGGAGATGGTACAGTCATGAGCTTGTTGAAGGGAAATTTGAATGGGAATTGTTTTCTTTCTCTTCTGTTATGAAAATATATGATGATATTTTTATCTAACCGTTGGAACTGTTTTGAACCTATTTACGGAATCATGATTTATTATGATATTCCTTTTACTGTTGAATGAAATGATCTATCTGAAGTTTACTGTTTTTGGAATTCAGATGGATAGATGATATGGATACTTTCGTTCTTCTTGATTTCTAATATTGTGATGAAATATTTAGGAATTATTTAGGACTATTCTGTAATGATAATAGAGTTACACGTTTGTGGTCACTTTTGTATTACATCAGCATAGTCTAAAATATGTATACTAGTTTGGTGAAATGATCTCATTTAAACAGGTTGTTTAATGAAAACAGTTGGTGGATTGCAATTGTTTTAAGAGTTAGTGCTTATCATGCTCAGTTCATCAAACTGACCCATGTTGACAAATTTTGCAGATGGTCGCCGTAAGTGGTAAAAGCATGCAGATCTGATAGGATGTTCAGATTGTTTAACTTGGTTTATGATGAATTACAGCTTGATTCTCTAAATGTACTATTTGAGGAAAGATGTTCTTCTTCCGTTGAGTATTGTATCAAGTACGTTGAATGCATAAAATGTATTTGATTAATTATGAAAGGGATTGAAAGTGATATTTGTTAATTATGTGTTTGTATTCTTATCTTGATAGTTTGACCTTCTTCAGTTCAAATATCTTGAGAGCATTGTTATTATTGTATATATTTGGAAACTTTGGTGATTATCAATGTAATCTTTGCAAGAAAATGAGACTGAATTCTTATGAGTGTTTAGCAGTTCTTGTATGTTCTATCAAAGGCTAAATTGAAATTTAGATCACTGTATTTTTGGAAGATAGGCTTAAAATATACCTAAGCATAACGCTAAACAAGCTGAATTAAATTATTAATCCCTAGACCTGGTTATGACAGGACAACATTTAATTGGTATCTTAATCATTTATATTTTGATACTAATAAGTATGATATAAATTCAGTTAAGAGAACTAATATAAACCTAATGGGGTTCTGATGGCAATCTCATGTGAAGTTTATGAGATATTGTCCAATTCCGTTGTTTTAGAATTATGTATATTCTATGAACTCCTTGATGAGACCTTGACCTTAAAAACTCCTCTGTGTAATGGGTTTTATTGAGAAAGGTCATCCTAAGATGAGGAATCCAGGGATTCGGAAAGGCTAACCTTAGGGGAACGTCTTTAATGTAATTTAAACTTAGTGTGCGTAACACTTATCAATAAGTAGATCTTTTCGAGGCAGATTTAAAGGTTGACGGCACAAGTCAACTGCGGGGTTGTACCTCCGAGAAGATTCGGGGTATTATGATGACACCCTTTGCATTGATCGCTAAGATTTACATCTTGACACACTGGTTTAACTAGGGTTGAACCAGTATGTCATCGTATCCCTAGTCCTCGTGGGCATCCATATAACATTATTACCTTACTAATCCGTTTCCGAGTGAATAAGTTGGGATAGGAAGGACTGATAGAAGTTGGTATAAGACATTCTACATAACATAAGAATGGGGTGAAGGACGTATTCCAAATTGACGAGTATGCCGTTAAGGAATGCGAGACATAAGCAGTATGTTTAAAATATTTGGCCAAAGTATCGCAAGCTGCTGATTGCGTTTTCCTGAGTCACCTGGTCTAAGGAATGAGATGCCGATGAATAATGGTAACAGTTATTCAGTTAGGTTCCTTGGACAGAGCATTCTGAATCCCAGAATGGGGAAGAGAACCGCAAGAGTGGGGTGTTAAATAAAAATGCCAACTCTTATCACGCATGAATAGATCGGTAGATTGTCGAGTCATGGAATGAATAGATCGGAGGTACTCCGAGTCATTATGGCTGCATATGGTTATCTGTTATATGAATGGTTATTTGATTTGTGAGTTCTAAATTATGTATTTAGAACCAGGAAGCATTTATCAAAAAAATAAATTGACTTGTTCTATTGTCTAAAATGAGGATGTTACATGGATGACATGTGTCAGGCACTGATTGGCTGAACAATTCTCTCTCCTCCACCTTTCCGTGAGTTTCCCTTTGAAATTTTGATGTTTTTATAATTTTGGAAAATTTTCCATTTTTTCCCCGCGCCCCCACCATTTGGGACATGTGGCATCATTTGGTTCGAGGACAAGGCATGGGGTCATCCTTGTCTTTCAATCTTTTAGCCCAAGACTTTGTCAAATTTTCCTAAGTCTTTCCCTAGCTCCGAACTCCCTGCCTTAGGACTCGTGGCATTTCCTAATCATCCGCGGGCTCTTCGGCTCCTCACGTCCTCCATGTACTTTTGGCCCGGATGTCCCAAACTGTCTAGGACAAATTTCTCCGAACCACCCAATTCAGGCTTCCTTGTTCCTGTTTGCGGTGAAGACACGTGGTAAGATTTCATTGGCTCTCGGCTCCTTCAGATTTTCACATCCCATGTGTACTTTTGTCCTGGATGTCCCAAACGAAAGTCCTCTGTTTCGGCTGAACCGGCCGGTTTGCGTCCTCCATGTACTCTCGTCCCAACTGTCCCAGACTACCTGGGACAATTTTCTCCGAACCACCTGAAATGGACTGACTTGCGCCAAACCGGTCGATCCGCGTCTTTCACGTACTTTTGTCCAAACTGTGCGAAACAAAGACTTAGGCAATTTTTTCCCTTTTTCGGCCGAATCGGATTTTCGTGTCCCACGCGTACCTTTGGCACAGATGTCCCAATTGCTGCATGGATCGCCTAGAGGCTTTTCAGCCGGTTCGCACTCCAACGTCCCAACTGTCCCAAGGACTGCCTGGACTAGGACTTAGCCGATTTTCATGTTTTTTTCTGCCCCAAGCTTGTTTTCTACATTTCTTCCATTTTCTCGACCTGTTGGGATTCCTTCTTAGATGGGAGAGTTAGAATGGAACAAAGGGGGCCCTAAAAACATGATTTTGCGCCTTGAATCGATCTACTTGCTCGGGACTGACAATCTGATGCATGTTATCAAAATTACCTTGGGGGGGAATTTTGGATAACAGTTTGGTGACTCAGCGGGGTCACCTGCCTACTAGGTAGAAGATCAGTGGCCTTTTAACAATCCATTGGGCATGGAGTAATAACCTGAAGCCAACCTGATATCTGATCCCGAGCCTAATACCGCAACTCCTTCTCTGAGAGCACGCTGAACTGTAGAAATCCAACCTAGGAGCAACAAAACGTGTGCCAAAGCACTTAGGGAAACTGAAACCTAACTACAACAAGACAATGTGCATACGCACTTAGAGGAATTGAAATCTAGGCTAATATTTACAAGGGTAAACCTTTTATTTTCAGTAGCAATGTTTAAGATAGATTTTGTTAACCGGAATCGGGAGTTTTTCTCCATCCAATGTATACAATTAGAAGGCATTACTATCCTTACCCGTGACCATGTATGGGCCACTCCAAATGCCATCAAATTTTGAATGCCTTCCCGGCTTTTCTCTATCCACATCCCATTTCAACACTAGATCTCCAACTCGGAAGGATCTATCCTTGGCCTTCCTAGCAAAGGTATTCTTGATCAAAGCTTAATCCTTTTCCATTGCTTGGGATGCCTGATTTCTGATCTCTTGCAGCTCCATCAACTCTGCATACCTGGCCTCCATTGGTTTGAACTCAGCCAACTCCAACTTTTTCATGAACTCCAATGCAGGCAATTCTAATGATATAGGCAATACTGCCTCTTTTCCATAGACCAACTTGTAAGGGGAATTACCTATAGACCTCTCTGGTGTGATTTTGTCAGCCCATAATGCTGATTTTAACTTGGTATGCCATGTTCTTTGATTTTCATCTAGAGTCCTGATGATTCTTAGCAAATTTTTGTTCGTGGACTCTACCTGTCCATTACCCTACGGGTAATAATTTGAAGAGGTGCTCAAATAGATTCCATTCTTGACAGCCCATTCTATAATCTTGGAACCTATGAATGCCAATGCATTATTAGAGATTATTGTAGCAGGTGTACCAAATCTAGTTGTTATCCCCTCATAAAAGTCTAAGATGCTAGACTCAGTTGCCTCTTTGAGTGCTACTGCTTCTGTCTATTTGGTGAAATAGTCTGTGGCTGACAAAATCCATTTGTGCCCTTGGCTTGAATTGGGATTAATGAGTCCAATGAAGTCCAAACCCCATTACGTGAATGGCTAGTCAACTGAGATTGGATGTAATGGAAGGGCAGCAAATCTCTCTTTTCCTGTGAAGAATGCACAATTCTTACACCTCTTGATCCATGCATAGCAATCACTGAAGATTTTAGGCCAATAATAACCAGCCTTCATGATTTTTAGAGCTGTCACTCTTGGTGCAAAATGACCACCATCTGGTCCACCATGGAACTCTTCCAACACCCTTTGAATCTGATTTGTCCTAATGCATCTCAGCAACACTCCATTCACATCTTTCTTGAACAAAACTCCATTAACAATGGCATACGAGACAGCCTGCAATCTGAAGTGTCTCCTTTGGGTCTTGTTCATCCCCGGAGGGCATAGGCCTGTGCCTAGGAAGTGTATAATACCTTGGGTCTAGCAAGGAGTGGGGGGTAGCATTGTCTTCTTCTTGATTGCCACTTGGCTCATGGCTGTCCTGGACTGTCAAAACAGCCTCTTCTTCATTACATACTTCTTTTTGCTTCCCCAAAACAAGCTGCTCACACAATCCTTTCCCTCTTACCAGCTTGGTGGTCTTGATCTCAATGTCATACTCCATGACACGGGTGATCCAACCTGCTCTTTTCTCATTCAAATCCTTGTTGTGGAGGAAGTCCTTAACCCCAGCATGTGAGACCAGCAACTGAACCTTGTTGTTTGAGACTAAATGCTTGAATTTCTTCAAGCTTCTGGTTACTACAAGTACATGCTTCTCAATAAAAGAGTACCTCACCTCATAGTCATCTAGGCTCTAGCTAAAGAAGGTAATTGGCTGCTCATCATTATCCTTGTTCTGTTGTACCAGAATGGCAGAAATAGTGTCATTACCTCCAAATGCATAGAGGATGAAATCCTTGGAGAAGTCTGGGTTGATGAGAGTTGGTGCTTGAGAGATGGCTTCTTTGATTGCTTCAAAACTCTCCTTGCCTTCTGTTGTCCACTTGAAATCCATGCTCTTCTTTAACATTCTGGTGATGGGCTTGACAAGGGCTACAAAATCTGGGACAAACCTCCGAACAAAGTTTATCCTTCCCAAGAAACTCTGAAGGGCTTTCTTGTGGCTTGGAAATGGTAGTGCTCTTATGGCTTCAACCCTCTCTGGATCAATTGCTAATCCTTCTTTCTAGACAATATGGCCAAGGAGCTTTCCTTCATGTGCAAGAAAGATACACTTCTTAGGATTCAAAGACACTCCAAATCTCCTGCACTTCTGAAATACCTGCCTCAGATGAAAGAGGTGATCTACAACATTTTTGGAGAATACAGTGATGTCATCAAGATATATCAAAATTATTTTATTGATCAACCCCTTGAATGCCATAACCATTGCCCTTTGGAAAGTTGCTCTAGAATTTGATAGGCCAAATGGCATCTTCTTGTAAGCATATGTTCCTCATTTGGTTGTGAAGGCTGTCTTGAACTGGTCTTCTTCCTTCACCATAATATGATTATAGCCTGAGTAGCCATCAAGTAGTGA
This sequence comes from Taxus chinensis, assembly GCA_019776745.2. Taxonomy (NCBI): domain Eukaryota; kingdom Viridiplantae; phylum Streptophyta; class Pinopsida; order Cupressales; family Taxaceae; genus Taxus; species Taxus chinensis. The sequence goes on from CM034146.1 coordinate 428,466,859, forward strand.
AAACCACTCAGATCCAGCCACAACTTGCAAGATTTGCTCCATGGAAGGGAGTGGGTAATGGTCCTTGAGAGAGGCTCTATTCAAGTCCCTGAAGTCAACACACAATCTGATCTCTCCACTCTTCTTTCTGACTGGAACTAAGTTGGTAACCCAACTAGAATGCTTGATTAGGAATATGATCCTTGACTCAATCAGCTTGTCCAATTCTTTTCTCATGAGAGGCTCCATGTGTGGGTTGACTGGTCTTTGTTTCTGCCTGACAGGCTTAGTATTTGGATCTAATTCGATGGTATGCTAAGCTAAGTTGGGATTGAAACCTTTCAAGTCTTCATAGCTCTAAGAAAACACATCAGGAAACTCTTTACACAGTTATATGAACTCATACCTTTCTTGTTCAGTTGTCATCTTACCAATTTGCAATGGTTTGTTCTCTTCTACCAAGATGGATAGAGAGTCCTCTCTCTTGACCTGAATGTTTGCTTTCTCCTTTCTAAACTGATCATTGGGGTTAAAAATGGACTCCAAAGTGATAAGTCCCTTGGGTAGCTTGTTAGTTCTCAGCTATACCACTTGGTCACCATACTGTTGTTCCAATTTTTCTTGATTCTTGGCTGAGAACTCAGCTTCTTCTTGCAAGAAATGGATGATTTACTGGTCATTTTCAAACACTTACCAACTGACATTGTTATCCAGCACTGAAGGCCTCACAATCACATGGATGTTTGGCTGTACCTTGTCTTGTTGAATACTTTCCATAATGTCAAAGGCTGCCCCTACTGCTGCAACCCTATCAGCAGCTTGATTCTCTTTCCTAGGAATGGATTTGATGCCAAAACCCTCAAAATCTTCCATGAGGTCCCACACCCTATTCTTGTAGCATTTGAGTAGATCATTCTTGGCAGCATGTTGTCCCTTGACCTGATTTACAATCAATTCACTCTCCCCAAAGACTTGCAAGTTCTTTATTTTCTTCTTGATTGCCCAATGCATCCCTTGTACCAAGGCTTCATATTCGGCAGTGTTATTGGAGCATGCAAACTGAAATCTAAAAGCTGAATAGTACTTTATTCCTTGAGGTGAAATAAGCATAGCTCCACCTCCTGCACCTTGTCTACTCCTTGATCCATCAAAAAATAGTTGCTATACCTCATTGTCATCTTTGTGGTTTGGCTTGGTGATGCTAGGAATAGGTTGATTTTCTTCGTGTATGCAATAGACCCCTAGCTCAGATTCTTCCACTTCTTGATAAGGATCAAAGCATGTATCTTGTTTGCCCATTCATCAAGAGTTAGATCCGGGATGATTCCAACCTTGGTGTCGGCCTCATCAGTGCTTGGGTGGTCTTCTTGATCAAATGCTAAACAATTATCATTAATCTGACTTGGAGTGTAAGGCTCAATATGGAAGTTTGCAATAGGTTCAGACCTGATTGTAGCCTTAGTTCCATACCTCATTTTGAATAGCATGTGTGACCAATCAGCAGAAAAATATCCCCCAATCTTGGCTGTGAAGTCCCTTGACAAGCAAAGGGCAAAGAGTGGTGGAAGGTCTATGACTGATACATCTTGTAAAACAACAATGTTTGGACATGCATGCAAGGTAAGACTCAAGTTTTTAATCACTCCAACTATTGCTACTGCTGTCCCATCTAGTTGCACTACCCCTTTGGATATTGTTTCATACTAGAGCCCTAGCTGATCAGCTATTTCTTTAGGCATCACTGAGCTACTTGCCCTGGAGTCTATCATGCAATTGTGCACTAGCTGATTTCCAATGTAGCCTTAGTTCCATACCTCATTCTGAACAGCATGTGTGACCAATCATCAGACAAATATCCCCCAATCTTGGCTGTGAAGTCCCTTGACAAACATAGGGCAAAGACTGGTGGAAGGTCTGTGACTGATACATCTTGTAAAACAACAATGTTTGGACATGCATGCAAGGTAAGACTCAAGTTTTTAATCACTCCAACTATTGCTACTGCTATCCCATCTAGTTGCACTACCCCTTTGGATATTGTTTCATACTGGAGCCCTAGCTGATCAGATATTTGTTTAGGCATCACTGAGCTACTTGCCCTGGAGTCTATCATGCAATTGTGCACTAGCTGATTTCCAATGATCAATGAAACATAGAAAGGAGGGGGTTTCAACATTTTACCTTACTGTCCTCCATGATTTCCCTCAAGATGGGAAACATTTGTAAGCACCTTCTCTTGCCTTTGGACCTGTTGATTTGAAGTTGACCAGTCCTTCATGGCAGCTTGTAGTAGATCTCTTTGGCCTGGGATAGATAGGGATTCCCACATTGATATATTAACATTTGTCTTCTTCATCTGATCAATGATGTTGAATGGGGATGAAGTATCCTTTTGATGTCCCTTTGCTTGTACATTCACTCCTTGCATGTGGGCAGTAATAACTGGTATTTGAGTAGCTTTAGGAGCTGTTCTTGGCTGCCCTTGTGCATTTGAAATTGGATTTTGCTTTCCAATCATTTGTGGAGCCATCGAAGGTTGTGGATCGGTTGGGGCTAATGGCTATTCTTCACCCAAATTCCTCCTTTTTGACCTTGTGTTGGCTGCAACACCTTCAGAAACTACCTGGTTTATGCCACAAAATTCCTTTGCTTGCCAATTTACCAATGTGGTATCATTTGGGGCTGATTGCTATTGGAATGTTTCTTGTTGTTGGCTGTTTTCTTGACTGCTCTCACACTCCACACCAATAGTTGTCACCATTAATGCTTGAGTCAAAGCACCATTGAAGCACATGGATTGATTATGAGGTTCATTGCATGGAAAACACCAATCATACTCCTGGGCAATGTTGTTTTGTGTTGGCACCAGTGCCTTAGAGGCAGATATGACATTTGGGTTATAGGGCTGAAATGGTCTATTGGTAGGAGGCCTTGTTTGATTCATATTTGTAGCTACATTAGGTGGCCTTGTTGGTTGGTATGACTGCCTATTAGGTTGAGCTTGGGGTTGATAAGAAGGTCTAAAACCTTGGGCCTGCTGCCTTTTGAGAGTAACTAGCTCATTGCCTAGGTTTTGCAATTGCTTCATGACTTCTTGAAGCTCATTTGGGGCACTTGGAGATGAAGTGGAAGCTTCATTTGAACTCTAATTTCTAGGAGTGGGAGAAGGAGCCAAATTAGGTGCTTGATTGGTGTTTAGACTCTCTAAACTTGGAAACAGTGGCATGGGAGGTCTAGGGGCAAGTTTGCCAGCTTGGATCAAATAATTTTCAGCCCTAATGGCAATGCTATAAGCCATAGGGATAGTTATGCCTCCCATGGACTGAATCAACATAGAAATATCATAATTTAGAGCTTTGAGATGGTAGAGAAAATCACCTTCTACTGTTGGTCTGACTGCCACTGGAATTCTCTCCCAAGTCTTTTGAAATCTCAAGTTGAAATCAGTCAGCTGCTCATTGGGAGCTCTCTTGATGGTTATCAGCTGCTCCAAAAGAGACAAGTTGTCTCCCTTTTCTCCAAATTGCTCATGAAGTGCTATACACAGCTGATTCCAATTTGTGATAGAACCAGCTCCAAGGCTTCTAAACCATTGCAATGTCTTCCCCTTGAATGAAGATGCCAGCAACTTGACAGCCACTTGCATTTCATTGATTTCATGGATTGCACAAAGGTTTGGCAATGTCTTTAACATGATCACCTAGAGTAGTCTGATTTTCTCCAGTGAAGTATGGAATTTTCTTTAAGGATACAATAGGAGTTGGATGTTGTGTATTGAGGGAAAGTGGGTTGCTACCTGTGAAGTTGACATAGGGGTTGTTTTGTGTCATTCTAATTGGTCTTAAAACCCTTATTGACTGAATGAAAGGCCTACCAGGTGGAGGATTTGAGAGAGTTCTATTTGGTGGAGATGGAGACCTTTGAATCCTTCTTCCTCTTTTCCTCCTTCTTGGAGATAATTACAGGTATTCAAACAACACTTCTTCTTCTCCAACTCTTGACCTTGTGGTGACTCTTCTCATGAGTTTTCAAGCCTGCACTTCTGAAACCAGTTGATTATTCACCTTGGAGTCGCCAGATATGCAAATGATAGCTCTTTTCCAAGCAAGAAAATTGTAGCAGATGCACATCAACTTTGCTACAATAAAAATGAGACCTCTGGTCCCACCGGGCATGCCAAAACTATTAGTGCAAAATCACAGCACCCCTGGATGTTGATCAGATTTATAGGTTGATCACTCTAGCATCCAGTGTGATTGCATAACATTGAATCCTTTCTCCAAGTGTGGGACTTGTAAAAATGAGAAAGGAATCTCCAGAGAAGGCTGGTTCCTATTCCTCTATTCAGATGCACACGAAAAATGCATAGGGTTACTCAAAACCTAATCTAATCTGCCAAGGAGATAGGGTAAGAAGATGCGTAAAAATAAACCTAAGATAACAGAGGTGATGCATCAAGGAATGAAGAATGTCTCTCTTGCCAATAAACATAGACCATTCAAATTTGATGCAAGATCATGCACAGATAACAAAACTTGCAGTGAAAGACCAAGAGGATGTAAATGAACACAAAGAGGGTTGAGAATCATCCACAGACATGCATTACTTGCTCCAAAGATTGATACAATACACGACAAAATGTCAAGAGGTAGAGTCACATTACAGTTTCAAATGGGAGGTTCGAACTCCAAAAATTTTCCTGATAAAGAGAAGAAGGGAGGAGAAAAATAGGAATGTTTGACCTTTAGAAAGAAGCCCCTCTTTACAATATATAGGAAGAATGAGAAAGGGAAGAGAGAGGAAATCAAGATCTACCCCAACCACTTCTAGGTTGCATTTAACTCATCTCATTATGGTAGAAGTGGTGAATCTTGGCAAAATGGCGGACTGTCTGGCAGAAACGACTAACTGTCTATTGTATTAAAGTTGGTTGTTGAAACGTTAGTTCTAGCCATTACCACGCATCAGAGACTTTTCTTGATTTATCTCTCTCCAAACTGAACCAAAATGCAATATTGACCTTCAAATCATGTAGATAATTTCACCAGCTTTCCATTGACATAAAGAACGTGAAAATCTAAGCTCTGGATCAAAAGATATGATCGTTTGAAGATTTAGAGCCAAACAACGGCCCAAAAACGGATATTTGAATTTTTTTCCCGCGCTCTGCCACTTGGATGACACGTGTCAGGCACTGATTGGCTAAGAAATTCTCTCTCCTCCACCTTTCCGTGAGTTTCCCTTTGAAATTTTGATGTTTTTATAATTTTGGAAAATTTTCCATTTTTTCCCCGCGCCCCCGCCATTTGGGACACGTGGCATCATTTGGTTCGAGGACGGGGCGCCGGGTCATCCTTGTCTTTTAATTTTTTGGCCCAAGACTTTGTCAAATTTTCCTAAGTCTTTCCCTGGCTCTGAACTCCCTGCCTTAGGACACGTGGCATTTCCTAATCGTCCACGGGCTCTTCGGCTCCTCTCGTCCTCCGCGTACTTTTGGCCCGGATGTCCCAAACTGTCTAGGACAAATTTCTCCGAACCACCTGATTCAGGCTTTCTTGTTCCTGTTTGCGGTGAAGACACATGGCAAGATTTCATTGGCTCTCGGCTCCTTCAGCTTTTTACGTCCCACGCGTACTTTTGTCCCAGATGTCCCAAATGAAAGTCCTCTGTTTCGGCTGAACCGGCGGGTTCGCGTCCTCCATGTACTCTCGTCCCAACTATCCCGAACTGCCTGGGACAATTTTCTCCGAACCGCCCGAAATGGACTGACTTGCGCCAAACCGGCTGATCCACGTCTTTCGCATACTTTTGTCCCAACTATGCGAAACAAAGACTTAGGCAATTTTTTCCCTTTTTCGGCCGAATCGGCTTTTTGCGTCCCGCACGTACCTTTGGCCCAGATGTCCCAATTGCTGCATGGATCACCTGGAGGCTTTTCAGCCGGTTCACGCCCCGACATCCCAACTGTCCCAAGGACCGTTTGGACTAGGACTTAGCTGATTTTCATGATTTTTTTTGCCCCAAACTTGTTTTCTGCATTTCTTCCATTTTATCAACCTGTTGAGATTCCTTCTTGGATGGGAGAGTTAGAATGGAATAGAGGGGGCCCCAAAAACATGATTTTGGGCCTTGAATCGATCTACTTGCTCGGGACTAACAATATGATGTATGTTATCAAAATTACCTTGGGGAGGGGAATTTTGGATAACATAACCCGTTTAACAAACATGGATACTTGAGCTACGACTAAACATAAAAAATGGGTTTTCAGAAAGAATAAATATTGTAAAAGGGGTTAAAATTTCCTTGGTCGTGGCCAGACAAAAATTTTATTTTAGAAAGAGCAACATGTTTTGACAAAAAAAAATAGAACTGGAAAAGTGCCAAAGGGAAACACATGGATAGATTGCGGTGTAAAACGCATAAACTAGGCAAATCCAAAGAGGCTAAAAGCACACACCACCTACTATGGTACACATATAATAACATGAGACTTTTGATAAATACTTTTTTTAGTTGTATCTTAAATTTTAAGTGTTTGATAATTTTTTTTGAAGCTCCGTAATCTCTCTTAAACAAAGTATCTGCAAGATTCTTTCCGCAACATGTTCTGTTTGTCTCTTTTGATTATGTCTATTTTGGGCCTCATGATCTACACTCGTATCAATGATCTCTCCATAATCACTATGCTTTTACTTATTTGTGTGTCCCCAAATGATATTATAATCATTGTCTCAGCTTTCTATTCAAAAAAATAGCCAAGAATTGAGCACTTGGACTTGTAAATTAATGCATGTGCGTGTTGTATTCTACTTTCAATAGTTTTTTTTTTGTGATTTAAAAAATAAAAAAGAAACCCTGATATATATTTATCCACTATATTTAGTTTTTCCTAATACATTCAACAAAAGGAATTTGAAAAATTAGAAAAAGGAGGGAATAGGAAATTTTCAGAATTTGAATTTCCCCTTCTTAAAGCGAAAGTGTGGGATTTTGATATTTCAAATATTTTCATTTAATGCGGGGGATTCCGTTTATCAAACTTTAAATTCATCCATAATTGATATTTACATTTAATTTGGGGGATATCGTGCGATATGAGGAAACCAAATTTATTAATACTACCTACTTTAGAAACTAGTGGGCCAACGAGAAATGCTTCTTTGTGAACTCGTGGGAAAACGACAAATATTAATTCGAGCATATTGAAAACCCATTTAGAAAATAGAAATGCACATATGTAAACAAAAATTTAAATATTAAGAGACCATTATACACACATTTATTATTAGTTTTAATAGAAATCAAATTTGCTTTTTTTTAAATATAAAGCCAATTAATTTGGGGGATAGCGTGGGATATGGGGAAATCAAATTTATTAATACTACCTACTATAGAAACTTGTGGGCCAGTGACAAATGTTTCTTTGTGAACTCGTGAGAAATCGAAAAATATTAATTTGAGCATATTAAAAACCATTTAGAAAATAGAAGTGAACATTTGTAAACAAAAATTTAAATTTTAAGATAGCGTTATATGCACATTTATTATTAATTTTAATCGAAATTGAATTTGATATTTTTTAAATATAAATCCAGTTAATTCGTGGCATAACATGGGATACAAGGAAATAAAATTTATTAATTTCACTTTAGAAACAAGTGACAAATATTAATTTAAGCATAATAAAAAATAATTCAAAGAATATAAGTGAACATTTGTAACCAAAAAATTTAAATTTTAAGAGAGTGATATATGCCTCTTTTATTATTATTATTTTTATCAAATGTGAATTCGATATTTTTAAATATCGTATGCGTAAATGTAAAAAAACTCCAATAAAATGTGGCATCTTGCAAGTTTGAACTATTTAATTACACAATTATATAATTGACACATGTATTAAGAATTTTTTTAATTAGCGATAAAATTAACAAATACTTTTTACCTATAAAAATCTGCATTATTAATTTGTAACTATGATCCATTAAAATGCTGACACATGGCATGAAATTTCTAATATGTCTTGTAATTGAAAAATATTTTGGATTTATTTACGCTTTACTCTACAAAAACTAAAACATAATTTTACACTTCACCAACATTTGAGAGTACCTTATAAATACAAAAGAAAATAGAAACCGCTAAGCTCCATTAGAATGATATTTTTGCAACACCGAATTCAAAATAATAAATACGTCTTAATTAACAACTTTATATGTCATATGATGTCCATCTATTTGTTGAGCAGAAGCTTAGTGGTCGCTAGCCTCTACAACTCCTAGGTTTCCTTCCCAATAACGTAAATAGATATCTCTATAATTTTGGATCATTAGTATTTTCATTTACTATAATCATATCCTATTGGCTATACAAACCTTTCACAACCAAGTGCGACACAACATACGCTTGGAATATATCACAACTTCTACATCACGCAATAATTTTTTTGTGTCTAACACATAATTTATATCAATTCGTATCAAGTAAAATACTTAGTGACCGCTAAGCTCCATTACTTTGACAAGCTCAATCGAACAGTTCATATGAAATAAAATTCTTAGTGACCGCTAACCTCAAATACTTATAGAAAGGAATGATTGTGCAACAAATAGGCTAAACAATTTTTTATTTTTAACATAGCACTAGAAAAACAAATCATAGTAATAGATATTAGCGGTCGTTAGGAATTTTCTATAATATATTTCGATGGAAAATGCATGAGATATGGACAATTTGTAATGTCAAAAGCTATGGAGTTATTTGCATATTCAGGAAGAAATATGGTTATTAAAAAAAATTTCAAGGTTCTCATATAACATCATAGGGGTTTCTAGGCACACACCTTTGCATCTTTTCTTTTTTTACACATTAGTGGGCATCAATGAAAAATCTTAGTGACCACTAAGCTCTACCATTTATTAGAAGGAGTGGATTAGTGGTCACTAAGCTCGACTGATTTTTAATTTTGAATATAGAGATCAAAAAACATATCAGATTAAATAAAATGCTTAGCAACCACTAAGATCAAATATTTTCATAAAGGAATTATTTGGAAGCAACTAGGGTAAAAAATATCTTATTTCAAACATAACTCTCCAATAACAGATCATATTAATAAATTTTATTGGTTGTTAGGCATTTTTCATAAAATATTTAGATGATAAATATGTGAGATATGAAAAAAATTTATTGTCTAAAGCTATGGAGGTCTTTGAGAAAGTAATAGATTAGTGACCTCAAGATTAAACTGTTTATTAATTTTGAAAATAGAGATAAAAAAATAGTTTGTATTAAAGAAAATGCATAGCAACTGTTAAGCTCGAATACATATAGAACATAGTGCTCTACACTTATTGTTTATTGATAAAATAATATAGTAGAAGCCTCTACTTTAAACAATTTGTTAATATCAAAAGGAGAGATTAAAAAAAGGTTTGTATTTGATAAAATGCTTAGTGTCCACTAAGCTCAAATACTTCTTGAACATAGCACTCGGAAAAAAAATCATATGAATGGATAAAATGTGGTCACAAGGCATTTTTCATGTCAGTTCATATCAAATAAATTACATAGTAACCACTAAGATACATTACTTACTGAAATGAGTGTTTTGGCGCTCATTAGGCTCTATTGTTTCTGTTTTTTTAAAATATCAACCTAATAAAAATCACTGTCTACCTTAGTGACAAAGATAATATTTGGAGCATTGTAATATAAGAACATATTTTAAACTTAAAGACGTATCCTAATCATCTTGGCCATGGTTATTCCAAAAATAACTAGTTAAACAAAATAGTCTTGAACGTTTTACTAAAAATGGAGGCTAAAGATGAACACAGGTCTTGCTTGAAGATAAATGCATGTTTTATGTTTTCAATTTTTTGATGATGAGAAGGATATTGGCCACCATCCTCTATATTGTCAACGAATCCATTTTAACAATGCAAAAAAATAATCTTGACAGGTTTGTTGTCATTATTTGTAATTATATTATATTTGATGGACTATCCTTGGTAGAGCCAAGTCCTTGAATAAAAAAATTCGAGAAGGATGACTAATGACTAGAATTTTTACAACCGATAAGCATTGTTAGTTAGTGAAAGGGAAGCTTTTGCTATTTCTACGATCAAAAATTTCTTGTAATTAACATAGCCACTTAGTATGGCAATGTCAGATCATCGTAACAGATGTACATCATTTAAACTTGAAGACATGTTATGTCCATCTTGGCCTTGCATATTTTCTTAAAACCATCCTTCAAATAAAATAGACCTAAACAATAAACCACATACATAGGGTGAAGGTGAACAAGATTCTCACGCAGTATTAAATGACAGACTTCTATTGCATTGATCTAATCTTTTTAATATACTATTTTTTTTATTTCCCATATTCATGGTTCCTATTCTAAGTATTCCCAATCATGTGTTTGATAAAATAAACAAACTTTTGTGTCACTATTTCATCCTCTCTCCAATCCTCAAAACTAGTTTGGAAAGATAGCCATAAAAAAATGGCGACCTTCTTCCAAATGCTAATTGCATAATTAATAACATGACTAACGACTAGAATTTTTTTTGGAATGTATTTTTTAGATTGATAGAAGTTGATAATGTTGATTGATGTAAGAGAAGTGTGGTTGTGCAGATATGTAGTAAATTTTGAGAAGTCGTTTGGAAAATGTGAAGGGTGTTATTCCAAAGAATGTTGAAGATGGTATTGATAAAATAATGTTAGTGGAAAGCATGTTGTGTATAATTTGTGTAGAAGGAATTTCCTATAACCAACCCTGTTGATATAATATTATATCGATCAATTTATTTCTAATATAGTGGTTTATAGTGCCCAGCTATATGATTTGTATCATGGAACAAGATGTAGTATGGAGGTTTTAGACTGTTTTCATTAAATTTTGAGTAATGAGTTTGTTTTGTTCAATACCACACCGATATTTTTTATTTTGAAGGAAATCAATAGAAGAGAATTGTCTATCCTTGAGACTTGTCTGGCTCTTGATGACATGATCAAGATATGTTCCCTACTGGTTAGTAATTCATAGTGGTAGTTTAAATTTTTTTCTTTTATGTCTTGTGATGTTTTGTAATTGGATGTACTCCTAGGATTTTTTCTACCTAGTTTGAACTCATGGCCTTGGGGCATCCATCCATACCACCCAAATGTTTTTTGAATATTCTGATATTATTTAGTTGTTAATTTAATAGAAGATGTTATTCATAAATAAAACACACCATCAATCCCAAATTAGTAAATTAAAAGTATATGTACAATTTATTGAGATTATTCAAAGGATCAAATATAGAAATTTTATTTTCAATTATTATTAATAGTTTGAAGATTAAATTGTGTAGTATCATGATATCGATTACCAAGGTTGTCCCTGACTGTGGATTATGGAGCATGTTCGCACCCAATGTAAATTAATAAATGTATAAATTAAAGTGCATGGACAATGTTGGTCCATTGTTAATGACTTAAATAATAATGAATTAATCATTGGAGGAGACTCTCATATTATTACTAAATCCACCATAAAAAAATCTAGTGTGATTAAAAATCTTTTTTTATGCTTTTATCAATTACATATTGGACCTTAAATCTTATATATTGGGAGGCTACTAAATAGGAGCATTTTATAGAAAATCACAGGAGTGAAAAAGTGTTTTGTGATAAGATTGGAAATAAATATGTTGAATTCCCAGACTCATCACCTTTTCCAATAAAGATTGATATTAAATCCCTTAGCAAGCTTGTATTAATTACAAGCATGTGATGGAATAGTCACTCCATATACTGACTAATCCACTCTTCCTTATTTTAATACCTTTTAGGTTTATTTCACTGGATTTCATTTCATCTCTTATTACCTTTCCAATGTTTCCTTTCATGTAATTTTCCACGTTGTTGCGTTAAATGGGATTTTATACCAAAATTTCATGTCATCGTTTGAAATTCTTTTTACGTATTGAAATAGAGAATAATAATGGATGTGTCGATAAAAAAATTATAATTTATTTATTGACATATCTATTTGTTATTTCGACTTGTTTGCGTAATCAAACTTTATTTTTTTATTGATTCACTTACAACACTAGTAGCAAGTACACGACGCACAATATTACTATCCCTAGTGCGTCTCTTGACACCAACAATGTGATATGCATCATGAAGGTTTTCAACAATTGTAGAGGTTTGACCACGTATGTTAGATGTTGTCAATCCTAAGGTGTTTAATGTAGGTCTCATTTTAATCAATTTCATCAAACTAACCAACAACTGACATCTTTGAGAATCATTTAAAATTTCAAAATGATTATCCCAAATTTCAGTGGCTTTTCTTCTGATTTTTTGTTTAGAAAGTTTGTCAGACATTGGTTTCAAAATGTTTTCATCAATTTCAATAAAAAAATTAGGTTTCTTATAAAATCCTAGGAGGTGTTTTTGTCAAATTTTGCTTGTCTACAATTTCAACATGAATTTCCTTATTCACTTTTTCATTGTCTCCTTCAATTTCAACATTTTCTACATCATGAATATTTAATTCTTCTTCAACATTGACAGTAAAAAATTCTTCATCACGAGTATTTAATTCAACTTCAACATTGACCGTAGAAACATTACCTAGTTCTTCATTGCTTACAATAGTTAGGATTGAAGATGAACCTCTTCTAGATTCACGAAGTTTCCGCATTCACTCAGCATTTTAAATTTTGTTGGCCTCAAATTCTTTTGGTGTTTTTTTATTTAATGACTTCCATTTTTGACTTCGTTTTTTGTCTCCCATGATGTTTTGCTTCCGGTGATAAGAAAAATGTGCTTGAAAAAAGATAAAATTTCACAGTAATTCATACAGTAAGGTCAGAGATTAAAAATCACATGGTAATTTAGACATTGGGATGTGTGTAAATATGATTTATGAACTACGAGCGTGCTTTATAAACCGCGAGCATGCTTTATGAACCGCGAGCGCTCTTTATAAAGCGTGCTCGCGGTTTATAAAGCACGCTCGTGGTATTGTTAAAAAAAATATGATCACGGATCTATCTGTCGAACCTAAGCCTCAAAAAATCTTTTTTTTTCCCCAACCAAAGCTATGGAAGGTCATTATGAAGTGTAAAAGGTCAAAAAACCTCAAATCTACTCTTCCAAAGACTTGAACCATGCTAAAAAACTGAAAACATTTCACAAAAATGGTGCCATCACATAGGGTAGACTCTTAGATTTGTAGAAATATTGTTTTTAAAGTGAATAGAATAAGATAAGTATCATTTTATAATTTCTTACTAACAATAGGTCTTTAAGACATTTTTTTCCCGTGAATGTTCATGTCTACGTTTAAGACTGTAACTTTTGTTTTGCTTATCAAAATATGATAAAACTTATACCATCCCAAGAGTGGAAAAATTATATACACCTTAAAAAAAAAATGATTTTGATATTTTTTGATATAGTTATGGTGGGCAAACGGAAAGTGCTCGATTTTCTAAATATTTTCAGACCACTTTCACAGAAAAAATCATTAAAAAATATATATATTGCTAAAAAAAATACAAAATAAAATCCATCCCAAGATAGACAACTACATCTAACGTTTCACCAAAGGAAAAAAAATAACAAGATTTGGTCATCCAAAATGTGGGAAAACGGACTACAATCTTATAAGTTTAAAAAAAAAAAAAAAAAAGTCATATAATTTTAAGTGTTTAATATAGCTAAACTTGTCTGTTTTTTGCAAAAATTAGTATTTTAGAAACTAGATTCCGAATTCTACGATTCATATTTATATAAATTTTTCTAATTTAGAGCTCGTGTATAGCTAATAATCCTTACAAGTTGAGATTTTGTTGTTTTTTACAATATGACATCCATGGATGACCCTATATTTGTCCATCAACTTCTTGCACTTACCCTTACATAAATGAAAACATAATGAAAATCACAAAAAATATAAAATATAAATATGTTATTGGGTATGGTGCTACAAGAAATATTTATAACTATGATCTAAAGAAATCTAAGACATTTTCTATAAAGAGAATGTACAGCCTCTACCAACTAATATTTCTTTCATTTGAATTGATGTGGAAACAATTGGAAGCATCAAGCATCAAAATCTTGAGATTCTGCATGGGTGTTCTCTTTCTCCACTTGGAAGCCTGATGTTTTATGATTACATGGTAAATGGAAGTCTATGGAACATCCTACATGGTGAGTAAAATGATTATATTATGAATAAAATGGATCAGATGTACATTGTAGATTCATTCTTTGAAATAGAATCATCCAATCAATATCTAACCTTCATATTAAAACAAATTGTTGGAAAATATAAGTGTTTTATTAATTTTTATTTTTGTATAGGATCATCAAAGAAGATTATGGTAGACTAGAAAACTTGGCTATATATTGCTCATGGTGCTAAAGAAGGATAGTCATATCTTCATTATGACTGTAACCCGCACATTTTTCATGAGGATGTGATGATTTCAAACATTCTTTTGGATTATAATTTTGATGCACATTAGTCATAATTTTACAATGCCAAGTTCATTTTCTCAGCCAAAAATCACACCTCTACGTATGTTATGGATACCATTTGTTGCATTGACCTAAAATATGTAAGAACATCAAGTATTAATGAGAAATGTGATGTAAACAATTACAAGATTTCTCTTCTACAACTATTGATGGGAATGAAGTTGTGGGCAATAACTCAAATCTGAAAAATTTGGTAAGATTCTTGTTTTTTAATCTTGATTCGGATCTTACACTATACATTGTTTGAGTATTTTTAATGTTTCTTGTCTGGAGCAATCAAATATGGGTGGAATTGTCTTTGACATTGGCTAGTTAACCCATATTCTATCAAAAGAAGATAAAAACACAGTCATGGAAAATGTTGATACAGAAGTTGCAGCAACCTATAGGGATCTTGGGATTGTAAGAAAAAAATTCCAATTATCCTTTCTTTGTACCAAAATACAGCCATCTGTTCAGCCCACCACGAATGACATTGTCATAGTTCTAAATTCAACATCACCAGTGCCTATTCCTATACAAATACTTAGTATCTGAACGAACCACCTGAACCCTAGTAATAATTACATGAAGTATTTGGATGGATATATAGATGGAAAGCACAATAATGTTACAGTTAGCATGAGTTACACATCAGATAGGAATTTTTTGTGAAATTTAGTGAGGTGATTTAACAAAACACTTTTTTACTAGAATGAGACGTGGACGATGTTGTGACGAAAAAAAAAGCATCCCTCGGAGTCCTCTCTATCCTATGGTGTTGGACGGTCTACTTTTCTCAACGAATGATCTCATTTTCAAGTAAACAATGACCGATTTTACCTGTTATAGTCCATAATTTTTTACATATTACTTCAGACCACTCTAAACCCTTAAAACATAAAAAGTGCACCCGAATTTGTGTTTGAAGGGGAAAATTTAAGTTTTGGCCATTTTTTTCCTTTTCAACTTTCCCAATAGGATTTTTTTCATCATTTCTAAATCAATCCACTTCTGATATTAGTATTAGTACACTCTTCTACTAATGTCTACTCATTAATACTAGTCTCTACTTTGATAACACCTCCATGGCTACTTTACTCAACACTATTTGTATCCAAAGTGATAGTCTCATTCAAGAGGCAGCAAAGGTATTCATGTTTTTTGCAAATAAAATAGTCCACAAAAGATGACCACTCCTCATATAAGATTTATAGTTGTATATGTATGAATTTTTAACACATTTTAAATAGACAGATAGAACCTTTCAATGTAAATATGATAACAGATTAATTGTGTTATTTCTTGACTCACAAAGAATACAATAGTGGCAAAATGATTCTTTTGAATGATGTAAACTATAAAATATTGGCTCAATGTATCTCCGAGGGCATAAGACAAAAAATTTCACAAACATTTTAGATGAATTATTTAAAGTATTATTTCATTTTCTTGCTCACAGAAGTGACTTGTCATTTATATGGAGAATGGAATAATTTACAAGCATAAATTCTACTATCTTTCAGAGTAATAGAATTTTTGATAAACTATTTTTTTAATAATTACTCAAAGTTATAGTTTATAATAATAAACACTAGTGAATTTAATGATGTGTAAAATATAAAAAAATAATACTTGAGTTATTACAAGGTATATTTTGGGGTGAGAACGTAATTTTATGCTAAGTTCCACCAAAAATCAACATAACTCTACTATAATTTAAGGCTAGTTTCAAATTTATAAATTATGCGCATAATAAACATTTAAAGTACAAGCCTCACTCTTTTAAAGTTTTAGAATCACACTTTGAAAGTGTGATCCATGAGGCTCACTTTTTCAAAGTGCGAATATCAAACTTCAAAAGTGTGAGATCTTCAATGGTTTTAGACTTGCGTGTGTCTTACCATTTTTAAAAATTGTGGAGCATATGGTCCATTACATTACAGATTTTTCAGAGTGTGGGGCTCACATTTTTAAAGTGTGAGCCTAGCACTTCAAAAATTTTAAGAGTGGTTTCATTGGTGTGAATATACACACTCAAAACCACTCATTCTCTACAGCAAGGATCATGACTTATAATTGTCTTTTGACCACTTACGAGAAGACAAAAGAATCACCGTAAAAATAGTTAGTGAGCACTTGTGAATTTGAACTGGATTTTTCAGGATTTTATTTGTATAAAAAAAGTTTATTCAAAATCGCAATGGGCACATGCCTTGGAACAAAATTAAGAGAGAAAGGGACTATCCTTACATACTATGCATGTAGTATGTATGATGGATTCTAATACAATTGTGACAACGAAGATCTTAAAATCGTAATAATAGCCATGTATGCACCATACCAATAAGGTAGTCACACATTAGAACTTGGATCATGCCCATAATGACAATATTAATACCAATGGATTCCAAGAATTCTAATAATGGAATCCATTATAGACGACAGATGGACACATCCAATATATGCAACAAACGAAGATGGATTGTCTTGGGCACTACTTGTAGGATTGGGGTCCCATATGTCACTGCCAATATGAAACATGATTTCCTTGAAATCAAGCATTGGAAGCCTTTACATCAATGGTTTATTGTACCCTTCATACCTCATCCACTCTTCACTACTCCCCAATCTCTTTTGAGCATGTCACATTACACTCCTTGCATGAGCGATTGATATTAAAATTTGGCGTTCATTATACAAGCATATATACATTATGATTGCGACATCAAATGTATTCATGTTTAGTGCAGAATAAACCACTCATGACCTATAATATATGCACATCTACAAAAGTCTTCATGTATTTATGTTTAGTTCATGATGGGGAAACTACCCCGCATAGACGCTACCACTCATGATATAAGATGTTGCAATAATAATGGTCAATGTCCCATTTGTACACTACCACTCATGATATAAAATTTGCAGGAGTTTGTGACATAAAGGGGTAACTTCATGTACATTGTATTAAGTTTATCTTCAACCTACTCCGCACAATAGCAACCACTCGATGAGGATAAGATTACGCAGAATGTATATATACGAATTTGTAACAAATTAGAAATGTAAAAATATAACCATTATATATAGGGTAATGCTATCCATACTATATGATCTACACTTACAAAATCAATCTACCAACTAGAATTCATCAATGATTCTATTACAGAAGTAATAACTATCCGTCTAGAAACAAATAAATTATACCCTTCATACATTCACACTAAATTAGTGGGACAAAGTGTGGTCATGAACACGCGTAATGTTTATCATTGTCACGCATAACAAATGGTCTATTTCAAGTGACCACAAGATCACGTGGTACAAGATAGCAAAATTCTGAATCCTATTATGAACAATATGTGTATCGTATTCGTCTACCATTGCCCAATTCCATACTTAATTCTATTCATATTTGGTTTACGATTTTCCAAAACGGAGGAAGCCATCTAGAAGCTGCCCTGCACTCAAATTCAAAAGTCGACTTACCTTTTTAAACCAGACGATCTTCAAGTCGTTGGCCACATACCTACCTACCTAGGCTCTAGCGTAATAATACTACTACTTACATATGTAGTTGGTCTACGAATTCTTCCCGTCTCCTTCATCGGTGGCTTTTGAGTCTCTCCACGCGTTAATAGTCTTGACCTTGACATTTTTACCACGCTGCGCAAACTCTATATAAGCTAACTCGCATAGGCTCTCAAACTTCATATCATAAACCGCATCTCGTACTCCCTGTGCCATTACAATAATAATGAATTAAGTTTTTTCATTTATTATTGGAAGGAAGAATAACAATGTGCAAGATATGGACTATTGATCTCAAGTCAACAACTTTTTTCCATAAGTCCTTAACTATAGATGTAATATATGAATTCGTAACTTTTCACTAACTTTTTTCTTGGAATTACACCGCCTGGGCTTCTGGCAACCATGACATTCGTCGTGGGCGACATTAAAAAAAACACTAAATCAAATTATCATATAAATCTGTGTTTTATATCTTCTTATTCGTTGCATTGATTACGCATGAGAAATGTTTAATCCATCGGATGGTGGAAATTGTAATTGTAGTCACAAAAAAATTCTAAGATATGCGAGCCCGGCGCATCAAATGTGTTGGATTTTGACCAAGTCCGCATAAATGAGAAATTAATAAGATAAATGATAGGATGTGTGTTCAAACCCTATAGATAAAAATGAAAATAGCTATAAATTTGGTGATATCAGGGGGGTCATGAAAATATTGCAAGTAATATAAAAATTTATATGCACATCCCCATGTTTATCATTAGTTGAATGCACTCCTGAAAAATGTAATTAATTCATAATATTGTAATATTCATATTCAGTTTGGTTTCTTTATGGGATTTTTTATGAATCCATCTTACACCATAATGATAATATTGGCCAACTATAACATTCGAGTTGTTAAAATCAACTACCATTTTTATCATTAAATATATATAATATTAGAATATAGCATTCAATGAATCAAAATTTAGCTATAGCATTATTTCTTACACTGGGTTACCATAAACGACATCTATTTGTTATTATAATATGTAACGGCGAATTCTCAAACACTCTCACGCGTTCATAGAGTTTTTTTCGACGAATCTCTCCAAAACTTGATAGTGTTATGCATAATATTCAAAATACACAGTGATCCGAATTTTTTCCCATAAATTATTATTTAAATCATTTATATAATTTTATTCTTTTATCATGCATTCTTACTTCTTAACATAAAGACAAAATTGACTATATGAAAATAGGATTACAATTACATATAATTTTTCACATATTAATTGTTCACCCAATTAACTAAGGAATTTCAAATTAATTACTTAAGCATTAGAAAGAAATAATATGTTTATTATAAACAAGATCAATATATGAATACAAAATCAATAATGAGTTTCTTAATCATTATTCAATATGCATCCCATTATTATTTCATAACTAACAATTGCATTTACATTGTCTATAGTATTGTTCCATTCAATTTATTTCATAATCAAATAATAAGCCAACTATGGTTTGCATCAACTTCATCCATTATGTTAACCAATAAGTACTCTAAAAACTAAATTTTACATTTATTCATTAATGTTCAAGTGATACAATATTACAAATTTTACTGCATAATATGATTACACTAATCCATTTTACTTGATGGTTTTCCATAGTTCTCATTAAGTTATGCAAAGGTTACATTTCTCTTACCATAATAAGCATGAGTCTTAACTTTTACAGTTAAAGAGTAACATTTTGAAGTAATCAATTTACAATAATTTCAAGTATACAAAGGTTTACATCCAAATGTCTTCTATATAAAATACATATATCAAGAATACAGTAGCACATCTACAATCATGAAACCATATTTCCATTCACCAAAGATCCATCATGAAGTCCATTATAGAATCTGGGAGATATAGTATTATCATATTACTTTACCTCCAACCATGAGCTTTTCGGTTCCTTTCACACCTCTCACAAGGTGAGATTATCCCTACCCTTCACGAGAAGTAATATTTGATAAATTGATATAGAAAGAGATAATATCATATGTAATGTATTCACCTAAAATGGTAGGCTTATGAACATGGTAGGATTATATATCTCCTAGAATCATAAAAAGTAATGATAATGCTTTTGGAAAAAAATTCTTAGGATAACATTAGATTGAACTTCCTAATGAAATATGACAACAAATTAGGGAATTTTGTTTAGTCCTACCCAACCCTACATGAGGGAAGACCGAATTCCTACCATACCCCTTGCTCTTGTCATTTGTGAACCATTGTATTAGGTTATCTAACCCTCTTATATAGGTCACTCCCTAGTTCATATACACATATCAAGTTACACCCCTTTTTCCCATGAGAATTTTACAATAGGACATCGATATCTCCATAAATATTAAACTTGATAAAAATAAAATTAAACATAACATCATTAACCTTTATGCATGTCTCATATCACCCTTTCACATTAATGTTATATGAATCCTGATCCCAATTTTAAAGCCCCAAATAACACAAAATAAACCATGAATAGAACATAAACAATCCTAGCCTTCTTATCCATCTCATACCACCCAAGTTTTTCATTATTGTAATAATACTAATCTAGTTTTGCAATCACATACATAATACTATAAATGTTTTTTAATAGTTTCCATATATATTTCTTTTAGGCGTGTGTGTTCCAAGGTTTGACAATACTTATATAAGGTTTACTATGATATCAACAATATACATTCATGTCCTTCCTATATCAAAAGTGCAATGGTATAATATTTTATACTCCATTCAATTATATAAAAATATATCTTAATTTGTTTAAAAGATAACTCTAATTCATACTATTATCTCATAACATAATCATAAAAATTACCATCATGAACAAGTCATAATAGATGTATAAATAAAACATATAGTCTTAGCATATCTCAGTTAATATTTCATCTTATTTATCATGCTCTTATTCTTATTTCACATCCTTGTAAGTTGGGATAAGATCTATGGTTTCACTATACATTCAAAATATATAAGGATTAACCATTCATCCACTATGGTTTAGTAGGTGTCTTAAATACATCATGTAACTATGGTGGGTTCAAATTGTATCTTCTATCTTTATAAGGTCTAACATAAGGATTCAGAGTAAAAGTATAAAACAATCTTTAATTTTCATAGTTGGTTTGTCTAGTTAACAATTTTCCATATGGTTCAATGTCTTGCTTAATAAGTAAATTCCAATCATGTAACCATTGTTAGTTTATTTCCTATGACAATTTAGCTATTTGACCTTTATGGTTGATATGTGACCTAAACCCAACATACAATTTTTTTCCTTTTTCTGTTTGACAAAATTTACCATTTATCTTTGTAAGGTTCAACAATTTACTTTTAACAAGTAAAACCACAATACATCTATTGTTAACCCATCAATGATTTTGATAATTCTATCCTTCATCTCCTAAGCATTAGTCATATGACTTAACACATAAATATTTCCACTAATTTCTATGGACTAAGTTATCCATTTATCTTTTATGGTTCATTGAGCAACTAGTGTTGTTTTTTTAATGGATCAAATGATTCCTCGAAAAGTAACATAGTTAAACTATTGACATAAATTTAAAATCTTGATTATCTTCTTAGAATTATCCTATAATTTTTTCATTTAAACAAATATGATTAATATGTAACTTTTAACGTCTTCTTTATTAATTCTTAAAATTAAAGTCTTATTTTGGTTTCCTAGTGTAGAAAGAGCTTAAAAGTCTTATGTCTCAACACATATCATAAATATATAGAGAAATTATTGATCATCTGACTTCTCCCTTTCATATTATATTTTCATCCATTCAACCCTACCAGTACTCTATTTTTATTTATCACATATTTATCATATACCATCATGTGTTTAATCGGGTTTAATTTTAAAACAACACTAAAAATATAAGATTCGGTCTCATAAATATTTTTATCTAATATCATGACCCTAACCAGTTTTCCTAACCAGGTTTGGTTGAACATAAAAATATTTAATCATGAATTGTCCTAGGTCATTCCTATATAAGAGCTAAAATAATTATTACAGAGTTTATAACTCACAAAAAATAAAAGTGGAGGTCAAAACCAAGACCAAATAGCTCCAGTTAAATGAATTATTCATTGTACTGGGATTCTAAGTTTATCAACATTGAAAAAAAAATCTTATCAACTATATATTTCATTTCTAACTGAATAAAAACAGAGGGGACCTAACCTTTTCACCATTTAGTTTAAGCTAAAATTCTACTCGATCCATTATCTAGTTGCACACAACACTCAGAACACAATAAGTCTATACTAAAGGGAAAAGTAGAACCTAGAAAATAATATGGATCATATCTTACTTAAATTTTGAGTCTTTGTGTGTTGACAATCTTCTAATGTAATTTATTTTCACGCTTTCTTCACTTCTATCCTTTTCCTTGGATAGATCATTACTTCTCATCTTGTTTTATGTCATCTCTACTCACAAATCAGACTTTTATTCTCAATTAAATCACCTAGATAATTAGTTTATTCTCCACCTTTATTTGATGTTATTAAAGTTCCTTTTATATATTTCTATCAATCTATTCTTAAATTTTCTACCATCTCAACTTATGTTAATTGGTTTATAACTGAGATATATTTCAGGTTTAAGAGTTTGGCCATAAGTTATGCTTCATGAATTAACAATTAGTATCGAAACTAAAGATCATGCATTTTTCATGGTTTGACTTGGATTTTATGGCTTAGTTAATTGTTATTTTTATTTATGTGACTAAATTAAATTATTCGTGTGTCAAATAATTTCTTAGGTGGTTAAAATTATATCTCGGTTTGTGTGATATCGGTGAGTTCAACAAGATCTTATTCTCACACTAAGCCTTTAGTTAAATCCCACATTCCTGGTGAAATAAATGAGTAAGATGTTTATTTTAATTTGAGTTAGTTTATTAAATTCTTAGAGAATTGACACATTTATAAATGGGTTAGTTGTTGGTTCACAGCTTGTTTCACCGTTAAGCACCACATGGGCATAATTATGATCTCAAGGAGAGGATATGTGACCCAATGAAGGTTCTTATTCCGCAACCAATCATGTGCTTTGTTTTCTCACCAATCATGAGGCTTTGAATATAATAATAAAATACAATTCAAGGAAATAAGAGATACCTATATGTGGGATGGGGACATGTGGCCAAATCCTCATGTCTAGGGTTTGTGGGTTTACATGGTCACAACATTGTTCATTTACGGGATCTCAATATTCTTGTGGAAATGGTGGCCTATTTTTGTTCCATATGAACCAATCAAAAATTCAAAGGGTTGAAAATTTACAAATTTCACATGGTTGTGAATTTGGTTTACAAATTTCATTGTTAGTAATTGATTACAAACAATGAAATATCATAAATAAATTTGATTATTTTGTTCAATTACGGGAATTAAAAATATACAGAGAGATTCGGCTTTATAATAGGGCTCCTCATTTTTCTCCTATAAAAAATCTACTAATTCAATTGGTTTGTTTAAACAATTTTCATAACAACACAAACTATATAATATCCTTATATTGAGTTATCTAATAACTCATTATATCTCACACATATAATTTAACTTACCAACATATTTTCTCACATACATTAAACTAATAATGTAAGAACTAAATAAGATATCTATAACATCCCCCCTAAGTGCTAACATTTATAAAAAACACATCATAATTTAAGACTAAATCATATGCCAACACATACTTTTAGGTTTTCCTACTGCTACTCTGGACATTTTTTGCACATGATCACCTACATAAGATAACTCAATAGTTATTTCATTCACTTCCATTGAGCTTCCTACCAGTTGAATGGTGTAGAATTATGACAGTGAGATGATATATGAATTAAATTTGTCTCCTATACAATTGTTTACAATGTCTATGATTTGCACATTATCCTCTTTTCAATGTTAGTATGGAATAATTATAATGTTTTATTTTTATGGACACCATACAATACAAACAACTAAAAAGGATATTATATAAAAACATATTGTGACCTCTTCATTAGTGACTAATGAGAGGAACTTATTATCCTCCTTACTATGATTCCTCTAACCTCTAATATTTCTAGTCACTCACCAAGATGGAATTTGAATCTCAAATTTACACCCTCTTTCATCATTGTGGCTTCCCCACCAATTTTTTATTTAGCTTTGAAATTCCAAATCAAGGGTCTGGGAGTGGAAGCCCCCAGTAGGTTCAATGGAAAATAACCCTTACAAGGTCCTATTATGGGTCCTTGGGTGTACTCCCTATTGTGATACAGGGTGGGTTCGCGGGGAGAATCCCCCAAATCTAGACATTTTTTTCTTCTTTTAGTCTTTAAAAACTTCATCAAAAATGAAATAGTCTTCATCTTACCCCCCTCCAATTGAATGACACACTTATTCATATTTTGGTTTCACCCAATAATGCATTCATTTACAATTAGATAGTTTTAATTTAAAATTATATGACACTTTGATGACTTTTACGTATATTGACACAATTTACTTGAACCATTGAAAAAGAATTATACAAAACTTATAACATTTTCTTTCCACACAAGTAAATAAAAATTTCCACTTAAAAAATTAGTTGACCATTGAATATAAACTCCCCAATTTAAAAAATATTCTACCACTTTACAAGAATTTTTATACTTCTGCAAAAAACTCCTCTACCTGGTGATTTACAACTTTGGATTTTTAAAACAAAAAAAAATATGTTGGCTTAATAAGATAGTTATTTGAGTGGTATTGAATGAGGATACATGTGTTATGAAAAATAGTAGGCTCAAGGTAAAAATGTGGCATTGTGGGAAGTTAACAATGAAAATTTAGTGACTCAGTTAAGACTATGTATTAATGCTGAGCTAGAGAGATCCGGATTTGTTACAACTCAAAGTGGATTAAAGCTCTACACATTGATGCAAATCCAAAGTTGTGTAATTTAAACTAAGGATAAATCAATGTGAATGTAATTAATCCAATGTATGTTGGATGTTTGGAGTATCCACACCATAGGGCCTAACGTATTCAACCAGGTGATATGTGAATGAGTGCAGGTGCAAATTGACACCAAGGAAACATAGGCTTGATAAAACTTCAACTCGTATTTAATCATTGACCACCGTCCCCAAATTCTGGCACATTTCTTTATTTCAGAAATAAATAACATAAATATTATATTATGTTGATCCATTAGGAAGAAGCCACATGAAAATACTAATTTAGAGAGCTATAATTACAAATAACTAGACTAGTTTATGGTAGAAATGAAAACTCTTTGTGTCAAAAATTACATACAGATGGGAAGGTAAAACTATAGAATGGTAAAACTCAAAGGCATGCAATATATTGTTCTTCAATGCTTACATGTCTAACAAAGCCTTAATACTAGGAATTAAATGAAATCTTATTCGGTTATTGTAGGTAGAAGTGTTTAATGAGAATATGTAACAAAAGAAATCACCATAACATAGAATGGAGACTATTAAACTTTATATAGACACTGAACTACCTTAATTAGCTTTGAAAATGTAGTTCCCACTTCCCTTTGACACTTTTAGATACTAATTTTGATACTATTGATCATATTATGGACACATGTTTTGTTTTAGTATGATGGTTAGATGTTAGATCATGGATTAGTATTGATCTGGATTCAGTTATTATGATTGATGATTACTAGAGACATTTTCTATATGTGGTTGATGATATACTATTTGACATGGACATATTATAGATGTTGATTTGGACTTATGATATTGGATATTTTGAGTAGATCTGGTATGATAGATTTTGATGATGATATATTTGATTTATTTAATTAAAAATAATAATGTTGAAATTATTGATATTGTTGTGATATGTGTGTTTGGATGATTTTGAGATATTGTTTATATCATTTTGGACGTTCTAATATGGCCATGAGGCCGAAGGAGGTATTTACATTTTATAGGTTAAAAATCAAAACAATGTCGGGGGACTGGAGACTAACCATATTGAAATTCTGGGTGAAATCAACAAGGTCTCCATGGCAAATGTGTTATGAGTTTGTGTGTTGTGTTATGTTTGGAATTCCCATGGGGGGATTTCCATTATATGTGACCATGGGGTATGTGTTTTATTTATGTGTTCCTTTTTAATTATTGTTGTACGTATTTTATTTGTAATGTGTTCCCTCTTTTAATTAATTTAAATGTGGTGGATTAATGTGATAATCATATAGTTAAATTTATTTAAATTAAATTGGGATGTGGAATGTAATTAATAAAGTTGTTGTCTTAGATATTAATGTTGGAAGAGTGTAAGTTATCATGTAAGAATGTGTAAGAAAGATGTAAGAGTTTTGTAAGGCAGATTTTGGAATGTTAAACACTCCATCTTTTATGAAATTCGAATTTGACCTTGGAGGCCAAATTTGGAGGCTTGTGGGACAAGTTAAACTTGTCCCACACCTCTGAAAATGATCCACCAACCATTCCTATGGTTTGGAGGTTAAATGTAGGCATTTATAATGCATTTTGAGCTGACAATATGTAAGTTTTAATTGCACTTCGCTTACATATTTTTAATTTGGTCCTTTTGGAGTATGGGTTGAATTGGAGTATGTAAGTGATTTTGTCATGTTTAATTTATCGTCATTTGTTTTTTGTTGTGGATTTACTTTTGGGCATGAGAAAAAATGATGTGGCATCCCACTTGGATCCACATCATCCTCTCTTTCCTTTCCTATAAAAGTGTATCTTCTTACTCATTTGGAGGTTGTTGAAACTTTGTTATTTCCTCTTGGGGGCACATTTTTTTTATGTTTCTTTTAGAGCTTGTTTGAGGAAGAGATTGGAATATTTTTTCTTTCTTATACTTGCTAGTTTTGGACTGCACTTTGACATTGTGGAAAGCTTGTGAGCTTGGAACAAACTTCAGTATGGAGAGGTAGGATCTAACTGTATTTTAATTATCTTTCTTCTCTTGCATGCATACTTAAATGATGTTTGTGTTTGAATTCTTGGCTGGTCGATTAGAATTATTAGGGCATGGTGTAGGATAACGCTATGGGGATTTCATATGGGGGGTAATAAGGGATTGCCAATGGCACAGTTTTATTGTGGAGGGAGTTTTTGTTTGGGATCCACCTTGGAAAAGAAACTGCTTGCATTTCTTACTATAGGGGGGCATAAGGGATAAACTTGGGGGGGGGGGGGGGGGGGGGGAATAAGGAGGGGTTGAGAGATATAAGGTTTATGGGGTTGATATGATTATTGGTGGTATGCATTTTAGTGGATGCCCAATTCCAAATTGGGAGGCATAAGGAGTTCCCCATAGTCCTTGCTCTTGTTGGCTTGCTTGATCAAGCCTATGTGTTGTATGAATTGTTTCAAATGTAGTTGGGAGCTATTGTCTTATTTTGAACTGTGCATTTTTTTTATTGTATGCAATGTGAATGTTTCTTGTATGTGATAGAATCCTTATTGCCATGTGCTGATATTCATGCTCCATTTCAATATGATTGGGGCTCGAGGGCCAATGGGGAAGGACATCTTCTCCCTTCTCATTGGATGTCTTTGTTGGGTGGAGAGTGTTTCCTTTCCCCTTCCTTGTTGTGATCAAAGTTGAAAAGAAGAAGAAACTTACATGTTGCTGTTTGGAGCAAGGATATATTATAGTTTGACAGTCAATTTCCTTTGATTAATTCAATGTAACCTTTCCAAATTTGAGTGGATGAGTGTATAAATTTTGTAATGTGAAATTTTTGCATTGTAAATGGAAAATGAATTTGAATTGAGAAATGTACAAGAATAATTATACTTCTCTATTTTTTTTTGGAAAGAAAATGTAAATGATATTCCATATTTTATATTTTGTAATTGAAAACCAATTCAAATTGGAAAAGAGATGAGATGTAAATTTTTCAATTGAATGTGAATAAATAATTTCATTAGTCCCTCTAAATTGCAATGTGTACATGATTTGATTTGCTGTAAAAAAAAAAGATCTCTTTTTTTTTTAAAGAATGAGAAACAGTGTTGTATATCTCATGTATTATATTTGAAATCAAATAGAAAGGAAAGTTGTAAATTTTTATGGAGTATCAATGAAAGAATGCATTCCTTTCTCAAAAGTGTATTACACAATTGATTTGAATTATTGTTGAAAATTGATTGTTGTTTGAAAAGAAAAGAAAGAAGCATGTGTATGGAATGAAAGATAGTGTTATATTAATTACAATATTGTATATTAAAATTGAAATCAGAGATGCATTTTTAGTTAGAATTTAATGGATGACCTAATAATCATTGTATTTTATTAAGTTAGAATCATATGCACATTCAAAAGACAAATTGCTAAATTAATTTAAAAGAAACAACTCACTATTTTTAAAACTTAAATCTGGCAATGCACATTTTAATTAAAATGAGCAGTTCAGACTTATACTCAACAATAAGTTATGAAACTTTTAAATTAACATTTAGGAAGACTTAAGAAACTCTAATTCACTCTAACAGTCAAGAATGAACCTCCAAAACTTAATAAAATTCAATTCGGAGCTTACACAATCATTTTTCCCGTCTATTGCCAGAAAAATGCAAACTTGAATAATTGGATGAATTTACTTCACTAAAACACTCTAAACCCTCCTTAGACTGATCGTCCATGTCTATTTGACATGTGGAGTGAAGGAGGAGTTCAAATTTAATCAAATCAAGAAGTTGGAAAAATGCCAGTTTACAAATTTAAGCCTGCAGATCGTTTTTAAAAAATTGACCCTTAAAAACTTATCAAAATGTAAATTTTATGTTGTCTGTGCAAAGAGGGCATCGAGATATTTTAGAAAATTCTTCATTTTCCCAAAACTTTGCTTTCTAGCTCAAGTTATGGCACTTTGAAGTTTTTGTGCCTTTGCGGGAAAATTTGGGAAAATTTTCCCTATCGGGCCTGCAACCCAAAAATTTCCCATCAAAATTGCCTTATAATTTTTTTTGAAATTTTGGACCTTGGAAAAATTTTCACTTTTCCTTCTGTCAGCTCGCGTCCAATCACAGGGCACCACGTGGCATTTTGATGATGGCGGAGGAGGGAAGAAAAATTTTCCTTTGGAATTTTTTTTTTTGGCTTTGGGAAAAATTCCCAAGTTTTTCCCATGGCCTGCCAGCCCGCATTCAATCATGTGATGACACATGGTAGATCGTACCTTGGTGGGAGTGCAGAGTTATTTTCTCGATTGAGATTTTAACTCCAAAAATCTCAATTTCCCTTTTTCTCCACTGGTTTGCTCCTCCTCGTGACCAATAAGATTTTGACATGTGGCTGGAGCTTTTCTCCTTGGCGGAGACACACGAAAAATTTCACCCTTGGGATTTTGGGCCTAAAATCTCCATTTTCACGAATGCTTCACCAGCCCGCGTTTTCTCATGCCAATCAGGAAGCACCACGTGTCACCCTCCCTAAGCTCACGGACTCCCCAAGGGAAAATTTTCCCCCTAAACTCTGTCAGCCCATATCTTGCAAATTATGAGGAGTAGGAGGACTTATTTATATGGTTGGGAAGCTGAGAAAATTTCCTATCCAATGATTATGATTTAGGAAATTTTTTATAAATCTAATTACATTAATAATCAAGTTGAACCCTATAAGCATTTTAAAGCAAGGTTGAGAGAGAATTTACCTTCCTAACCTAAGTGATGAATTTAAACCTCTTGTTTGACCTTGTGCTTGTTGCTAACTTTTCTAGAAGAATTTTTTCAAGTCAGTCTTGATTGTTAATCCTAATCTTGTTTGTGCTAGATGTGATCTTCTAATCTAGTAGTTGATCCTTTAAAAAAATTATCCCATAATCTTCTAGCTAACCCTAGGTTGTTTCTTTGGTCTCAAGTGGTTGTTTAAATGGGCACTACATAAAATACTTTAACAATTTCTAAAAAACTCCCAAAAACATAGAATTAAACATCAGATGGGGAAAGTACGGATGACATGGATTCCCCTAGAAACAATTAGTAACTCAAAATTTATATTTTAATTTCTTACTCTAATACCGTATATGAATTTGGTTTATAAATTCCACTATCAATAATTTATTACAAATAATGAAATATCAAAAATAAATATGATTGTTCCATTCAATTACAAAGATTACAAATATATAGAGAGATTCACCTATATAATGGGTCTCCTTATTTGTATCCTTTAACTCTACTAATGCAAGTGGATTTTTTAAACAACGCATGTAATAACACAAACTATATAATATCCTTATATTGAGTTGTGTAACAACTCATTAAATATCATACATGTAATTTATCTTACCAACATATTTTCTCACATAAATTAAAATAATAAGGTAATCACTAACATAAAATATCTCTAACAATGGTCATAGTTCTCAGATTCGCAGACACCAAGTGGTTTCATCTAATGATGTTCCTTTGGGTTCTCAAAGTTTTAAGGTCACACTCGTGGTTTGTGGGGTCAAAAAAATTTGAGAGCGGAAAACCGACCAATGACTACCTTTGGA
Source organism: Taxus chinensis (assembly GCA_019776745.2). Classification (NCBI taxonomy): domain Eukaryota; kingdom Viridiplantae; phylum Streptophyta; class Pinopsida; order Cupressales; family Taxaceae; genus Taxus; species Taxus chinensis. Next base: position 428,497,486 of record CM034146.1, read on the forward strand.
TACTTAGGGTTTCATTAGTTATTAAATAAAAATAAGGAACTGTGAAAACTTTTTTGATCCCAATAGTGAGCTTGATAACTCGCTAAAAAAATGTGAACTTGGTGAAACTTAATATTGAACATGAGCTCGAACAAAATCAAGGTGGGAACTCCATGAGTTGGCGTAAATTAAAATAATGAAATCTTGGTGAGTAGCTCAAGCTCATAAATGGATCGATTGAGTGATATGGTATCCTAGTTTAAGCAATAATTATGATCTTGAATAATTAACATTGGGGATTAAATCCCAAACCATTCTAATGGAACTATGCTTACTAAATATTTTGGCTAATATATAAATAGCTTTCTTATTTTTATTTTAATAAAATCAAGGTTATTGCACAAAAATTCATATAGTTAAATCACATCACAAATGGAATATTGTCGTAAAGTGATAATGCACTTCTCGACTAACTCAAAAGAATATGTTGCACTCCTCGCCACGACGAGAGTACGCAACACTATCTCATTTTCATAAAAATTACTAGATTCAACCTATTGCACACACACACACACACACACACACACACACACACACACACACACACACACACAGATATAGATATATATATATATATATATATATATATATTAAACATGTTAAATCACAACAACGGGTTCAATGATATTAACTTACGGTTTGACATTGTTTTACATGTATTGGACACAGATGGAAATTTCTTTCTTATCCAAACCCATATTTTGCATGTTTTGGTCTCTCCCTAATGAATACATCCTAACAAGTAGATAAAAATACCTAGTGCATTATCCATTCCAATATAATCAAATCAAATCAAATGAACTATAATCATCACATAAATAATTGTTTATCCCTATTGTAATATGAATCAAATTACCATTTTTTGTTAATCAAATAAATGACATAAACTATTTTAATCCCAAAGCATGTCATGTGTGATAACTTAATCAAATTAAAGTATTATCCCATATGTAATATCATTTTAGCATAGCCACTGAATCCTTTAAAATTATCTAAAATGATAATGTGCAAATATGGGATGTGACATCCTTCCATGCTAAGAGGAAGCATCATCCCAATGATTATTATAATATAAATATATAGCAACTAAATAAAAAAAATTGGGTAAGCTTTGTTGATTTCATTATAATCCTCTCAGGCATCACTCTTCTCTAAATATTAGTCCACTAGACCTTGCACTAAGAGACTTCCCAATTTCACAAGTGAAGCTTGTGATTCTCTAGTAGTCATAGGGTCTCAACTAGAAGCACTCCTAAATCCTCCATATATAATAATTTCCAATCAATAACATGAGATATATCAAGATGATGACATTTCAACAAATTTACATGAAACACATTGTGAAATTGACATTCATCTAGAGGTAAATAAATTTTGTATACGACTGGGTTGACTATCTCAGGAACATAGAAAGGTCCTACATATCAAGGTACTAGTTTGGAATAATTTCTAAACTTGATAGATATCTTATTTTGTTTTACCATCAAAAACATTTATCACCCATTATATGAATATATATTATGTTTATATGTAGCCTTAAACAATCATTACCTTTATCATTTTCACCTACTCTTGCATGTCCCCAAGCATGTTAAGACCAATAGTTACCATATCCTTTGTTTAACCCCAACTGATAGATGTGTGAAATTTTCTCCCATATAAATCCTTAATAGAGCCATATCTAATGTCAAATGATGAGATTTATTGTAATAAAACTCAACCAAAGGAAAGTATTCCTCCCATTTGTATTATTGGTCCATACAATGCATCTTAAGCATGTCTTTAAGTACTTAGTTCACCCTCTTTATTTAACCATCTATCTCTTGGTGATAAGCAATACTAAAATTCAATTTTGTAGCCAGAGGAGTATGTAAGGTTTTCCAAGACTTCGATGTCATGCAAGTGTCTCAATCAAAAATAATTTTCTCAAAAAATCCATGTAAAAGAAAAATCTCCTAAAAAATATTATTACCAAAATGGCCACATCATCTTTCAAATTCCTCATAGTGAAATGGGCTACCTTGGTGAGTTTACCCATAACCATCAATATGACATCATGTTTCTTCTTAGTCATTAGAAATCCTTAAAAAAATCCATGCTAATAACATGCCACTCCCACTCAGGAGGTTCATGTGGGTATAATAATCATGTTGGATGCATGTTTTCATATTTAACCCTCTAACATTCTAAAAACTTTGAAAAAAATAATTCTACATCCTTTTTAATTCTCGAGCAAAGTATAATTGTTTGATATCAACCAAGATCTTCGTCACTCCTTGGTGACCTAAATACGGAACATTATGTGACTCCTCCAATACTAGGTTACTCAATCCATCAAGGTTAGGTACATAAATTGTGCCATGAAATATAATAATTTCATCGCTATCCAAATGGTATCCCTCATATCTATAATCTTGGTTATCATTTTTTAGAGAAATTTTGACCTTCCCATAAAAATTATCTAAACCTATCTTACTCAAAATATGTTATCAAAAGGTGGTCCTTATCGAGACCATCACTTATATGTATCTCATTCTACTAAGAGCATCAAAAATTTTGTTGTCTTTTACCTTAATATAGCCTATGTCAAAATCATACTCACTCAAAAATTACAACTAATTTCATTTCCTTGCATTCAAGATGGGTTGAGTGAAGATATATTATAATCATGAATGGTTTGTTTTTAGCATAAAGGGATTTCCTAAAAATAAGTGTCTCCGCATATAAAAATAATGTACTATACTTGCTCATGATCATGTTGAGGGTAATTCAAATCCCCTTGTCTATTTTTTGTGACTCATAAGCCACTGGTTTACCATATTACATTAGGACACTTCCAAATCCCTCACCAGATACATCAGTAATAACATTGAATTCTCCATTTAGATTTGTAACTTTCAACACTAGTGTAGATGTTAATTTCTTAATAATTTGGAAGGCTTGTTGACATTTTTCCATCCATTCAAACTTCTTTCCTTTCTTTTATTGTGATGTAATAGGAATGATTAGATAAACCTTCTATGTGCTTCCTATAATAACATATAATTCCCATAAATCTGTAAACCTTTGCATATTTTTAGATTAGGCCACTCCATAATAACCATATTTTATTTTAAGATCAAATGAAATTACTTCAGCTGAAATCATATGTCCTAAATATTTTACTCATTACTAAAATAAAGAGAAAATTGAAAAATCGGCATAGAGATTACATTGTCACAATATTTCCATAACTAGTTGCAAGTGATGAATATGGTCTTGTTCAATTTTTGAATATATTAATATGTCACCTAGGAAGACCAAAAACAATCCATTGAGGTAGTCTCTAAACACACTATTCATCAAATTAATAAAATATCTGGTTCATTTATTAGTCATGTAGTCTTATTTTACCCACTCAATAGCTATGTGCACTAGCACTTCATCCAGATAGATCTGGAAGATCACCCAAAGTGCGTGTAGCCTCCAGGAACCTCCTTTGTTATGCTTATCAGAATGTTAGTATGCATGTTCATCATATTCATAACCAAGAAAACCATTTATACAAATAAAAACATCATGGAATAGCTAGATGGAAACACATATAATAATTAAATCATTTATTGACATTAATAATCAAGATCTAAATACACATCTACAAATTACATTCAATTATCCATTGATAAACACCATTGTTTACATAACATAAAATTTATTGATTGTATAACCCATATACCCATATGTTGGATCATGTGTGCATTCATACAAACTAAGATCATACTCCAAACTATCACCCTATGAACATGTACCTCAAAATCTAACACTCTCCTTGAACTTTAGAAGCACCACACACACACACACACACACATATATACACATATATAAATACACACACATACACACACACACACACACACACAAACGTGTGTGTGTGTGTGTGTGTGTGTGTGTGTGTGTGTGTGTGTGTGTGTGTGTGTGTGTCTTTATATATGTGTATATATATAACGTGTGTGTGTGTGTGTATGGTTTGGAATTTCCATTCACCAGCTACATGCTTTCTTTCCCAAAAATGGACATCCTTATAATAGTGTTGGTGAGAAAATTTGTAGATATGTAAAATTAGTTTATCTCCATCAATGTTCATGGGGCTACACCCCTCTGCATTGAATGGTGCATCTCTCATTATTGAATGTAAACTAGTATAATCCTATCTAAATTTTGTGGGTTTTCCAAATATGTCGAGGATCACACAAAGACACTCCACTAAACCTATGGGAAAGTTCTTATATGGTGTATAATGGAGGAGATTATAGTGATAAGTGGTGAAGGACATAAATTAAAAAAGGAAGGTTATTGTTGTGAATAGGATGATTATAGAGATCACACCCAGTAATCAAAGTAGTTCAACATTCAATATAGAAGAAGAAAACAATGAAGCTATATAGTGAGATGAACATACCTAGACACCAATTTATTATTATCATTTATCAAAGATATAAAGCTCTTCCTAGATCATTACGCTTGCAAAGTGCATGAGAGATAAATAGAAGAAACATAGGAAAAGGAGAATGGAAGAAATGTACCTTTTATTTCATTTATATTGATGACACAAAGTCCAACAAAAACAATTCACAATTGCTACAACATAGATGCCATCACAATATATCATTTTTAAGACCCTTTTAAACGAAGAATCCATTTCAATTTATAGAAACTTGAATTGACCTCTTATCTCCCTTCACATGAATATTTATGTTCCTATATTAATTTTGAGCTTTCATTTTCCATTAGAATTGAAAAATTAATTATTTCTTTTATAATTTTAAGAAAATACTTTTATTATTTCAAAATATGTCACTTAAGTGAATAGGACAAAATACAATGATTACGCTCAAAAAATAATTATAAATGGGGGAGAATGAAGAGGGGGGAAGAGAAAAAGATGGAAGATATGAATAAATCCCTCTCCTTGTGATGATCTAATAAAATGCCTCGATACAGTCATGAACTCTTTTACATTATGAGAAACCTTCCTTTTGAATGATAAATAATTGCATCTCATCAGGTACATTGAGTGAATAAGTTAGAAGCACTTGATCACTAAACCATTGTAGATAATGAAGTATGTATTCACACACTTGAAAAAATATTGAGAAGCTACCATTCCTTCTTGGCCAATCATGCATATGAATGAGACCTTGAAACAATTTCTTGCCCAATGTAACAATGATGATTTTTCCACATCGAGGACGTTTGAAGATGAAAATATTAATATTGGTGAACCTACATAACATTTTTATACTTCAATGATGAAGGTTTCTCCTCTATAAACCTTTGAACACTTTACCCCTTTCAAAAATTCTTTAAAATGACGCACTTTCACACACTTCCTAGATACATCGAGAAGAGGGATGATGAACACTAGAGAATAAGACCATTGATAATATTAAAATATGAATCCCTTCATTGAGAAAATCATTCTGATCATTGAGACACTATCACACCTTTATGATAAATCCTTCACATAAGAGAAATTGAATATACATTTTTTTCTCTATCATGATCTTGATTCAGACATTGCGGGAACACAGATGATGAGAAAAGAATGTGGAAAAATCCTTATGAGTCTGAAGTGGGGAAATGATAATGGGAAAATATATATACCCACCTTCTTGGCATGCACTGCATGTGAAATGAACTAAAAAATTCTAGGATCAATATTAGCATTTTCCAATTTTGGCATTTTTTGCTCACCGTATTGGGAAGTATGAGGATTTTCTTGAAATTTGAACATGAGAATTCTATGAATTCTAGGGCCATGGTTGGATGAGTGAAGGACTAATATGTGACCAATCTGGGCTCCTTTTACCCACTTACTATTTTTGTAATATCCATCATTATGGTCCCATTTAGCCAGAAAAAAATCATGTTTTCATATTTTTTGAATTTTTAGTGTCTCAATTAAAGGGGAATAGAATGAGGATTATTAATGCACAATTTTCTTGTACTTACTATTGTTATTAGGTACTCACATAGAGGCTTACTAAACATATAAATTTTCCTTCCTGGTTTTGAATTCAAATGAAACCACTTGCAGAATTTTACATAATTCATTTTGAAGCTCTGCCCCATTATTTGAAAGACTCTGCTCACTGGAACCCTGGGAAGTGACAAAGTGCCTAGCTATCCTTTCACTACTATGTCATAACAGCCATTAATGAAGTACCTAATATTCTTAGAAATTTTTCTTTCCTACCTTGGATTGTAATGGAATCAGATTCACCGGAATAAGTTTTTCTTTTGGATTTTGTGCTCAAAAATTTAGCTTGATCTGTCCATCGGAATGATGAGAAATCGAAGGAACAAAAAAAGATAGGGCACAAAAAGATGGTTTATTCACCATAAAAATTATAGGGCATAATTAAATATTTTTTCACTTTCTCCTTGAAGGAGTTTAGAAATGGAGGATATTACAAAAAAATCCACCTCAATCTATGTACCAGTTTGTGAGATACAAAAATATCACCTTCTTAGGTACGAAGTCATTCAGGCAAGAAAATGCACACGGAACATTTTAAAATTTTAAAATTTTGTGTAAATATATTTACTATGATCATGGAAACATGGACAAGGGAATGGAGGAGGAAAATCTTGGAAAATTTTGCTAAAGTTCTGGGTGGATTCTGAGCATTTGGAGGAAGGTTTTCAAAAATGATAACTTCTAGATTTTGATATTTATGGTGGGGGTGCATTTTTTCCTCTTGGAAAGGGATCAAAGGGAAAAAAATGTTCCCTATCCCTATGATGACAAGTGGAACACATGCATTTAAGGAGGGGGGAACCATCTGGGAGCAAGGTGGGGGGAACATTGTTTTCCCCTTTTCCCCTTAGAAAAGGATGAAAGGGACACATAAACTCACTCTACCCTCATGGTGACAAGTAGCAGACATGTGGTGCATGAGGTAGGGGATAGGAATATTACAAAAGGTGCTTACGGAAGCCTCCCAGGGTCATGTGGTGGGTCCATGAGCTCCAAGGTGGGGGGAATAATTTTTTATCCCCTTGGAAAATGGATAAGAGGGACACAAAATGGTGCCTCAGCCTCATCATGACACATGACACTAAAAAAAATTATAACTACGAGAGCGTACCTTGAGAAGGACCTTAAAAAAAAAATTCCAGATCTCTTGAATTTATTTTTGGGAATTCATTCATATGAATTTGACTATAAAAATAATCTTGAGAATAATGTGATGAATCTCATGATCTGATTTTTTGTACAATCCCCTCAAAAGTATCTTTTTTTCTCATGATCGCAGGTTGTGCCTTCAAAAAATGAGTTGTGGAAAGAATCACCTTGGTATAGAGAAAAATATGAAAGTACCATAATTTATATCATTGAATTATATTTCTAATGGTATATTTTTTTACCTCTAACTCATTCTAGAGCTACCGGAATCATCTTCCCAAGCTCGGGTGTTTTTTTGAATTGTGAGCTCCTTCACCTATAAAATCCCACTTTTGTAAAACTTGTTCCTGAATTTCCAAATATTTCCTAAATCACTTGAAAAATTATATCATATATTTAATACCATTTCTTTATGAATCTAGGCCTTGAACTCTACTCTGAAGAATATGTACCTGACTTAGAAAGGCTAAAAATAGCCATTTCCAAGCCTGCTGAAAGATCTGCCTCAAAAGATACTACTTCAGAAGAAACTTGTGAACTTTATTTCCTCTTTATAACACTTGGGAAAGTTTGGAATAACACATATGGACACTGAAGGGATTGGGGTATGCCTAAAACATGGGAAGAACTGATCTAGGGTAGTTCCCAGGAAGGTTTACAATCCAAAATTTTGACACTAGGGTCCGTTGTCATGCTTGAAATTTTGAAATTTTCATGTTTCACATTTGCATAAAAAAATTTAGCTCTATCTTGGGGACATGTTCTGGATCAAGCATAGAGAGGATAGTGCGTGCAGGAATCCAAAAATATTGATTCACTTCATGGACTAGTTCCTTATCCATTAGGCTTTATAAAGTCATTAGAAATATATACTACACAACTTCCTTTATTAAACACACACACACAATAAGGGAAAAACACACAAGACATGAAAGGAAATACACAACATAAGGGAAACACACAACAACAAAAATGGAAACAACCTAAATCACCTATGTACATGCAGGGGACAACCTACTTTAATTGAACCGTGAACTTGAACTAACAGCTTACTCGTAAATGGGTATCGATGGATTCCTTTCTTCCACTAATCCATTTAAAGGTTCACTAAATTATGAACCTCTCCTTAGCTTATTCAAAAATATATCATGATTTCTAGTGCAATTTATGATCATTTTTTTCATTACATTAACTTTATTGCTTCTACACGTTATTTTTGGATTCTCGTTTTTTCTCAAGTTCATTCCATTCATTGATTCTTCGCCGCTACCATGAAGATGGTTCTTAACTATGCTTGACTTATCATTTTCATAACAAGACATTCACTCTTCACTATGCATCTTCTTCATGACCACCACTTTTATGGGTTTATTCTCGGTAGATATATCAGAAACTTTGGCATCATTCTCTACTTATTTATTTTCTCTATTTTTCAATTGTTCCAAGAAGTCATCTTTCTCATGTTCCTAGTATTTCACAACATGTTTCCTTACATAGTGTGGCATGTGCATTGCATCATCCTATTTAAAGGATAATGAAATCAAGGTTGTGTATACAACATGGAAATTTCCATCTTCCTCACCTTATACATTTTGGGCTTTATCCTCCATTTTTATTTTGGCATCATCTATCTCTTTAGTGGAAGGAGAAGTGAAGCGTTGAAGTCTATTGAGAAAGTTTCCATTTTGAAAAAAATCAACCTTAGGACCAAGAAACAATTCATTTCTCCTTTTTTGTTGAGAATGTTTCCATCCTCATGAAAAGGAAATGAGCACAACATTGGAGCTGAAATTTCATTATCATCCTCTTCCCATTCTTGATCACCAAGAAAAAAAAAACATTTCTGAAATGAAATCGTCATCTTCATGGGTATGTTCAAGTTCAAGAGGTAAAAGCATGTTATAATTCTTGCATTTCTTGAAATCTTCTTCTAATGAGAAAGAGAATATTTTGAGTTCACTAACACACTCATCACATGAACACTCATATTGATCCTTTAGAACATGATCAAAAAAATTAAAGTTACTCGTTAACAAAGTGTTGAGAATCATTCCTTCTTCTTAGATGACATTTCTTATCACTTCAAGATTTATTTATTGCAAATAAGGGTCCTTATCACCATCATTAGTATCTAGTCAAACAACTTCATTTATACTCTCATCCCATGAGAAATACACCTTTCCAAACTATAATTTCATCAAATCATCATTATACTCTATGAGTGGTTCTATGATACCTGGACATTACTACACTAACATGATCAGCTCAAGATCCTCCTCAAAGGTCATGAAGAATTTTTCAGATTTTAATTTTTTGCACCAAATGTCTATCGTTGGTTCTTTTGGCATTTAAAAAGTATACTTTATTTTCTGAATGGGAAGTAAATTATTTGTTTTACCATTGACTGGGATGGTGGTATGTGGCCAATCCAAAAACATACCTCCTCTAACATCTTGATAGAATCTTCAGCCCAACAACATGCCGTATGATGCGGGCATATATTCTACAAGGATTCTCATTGTGATTTTTCTGTCAAGAAAATTTTCCAATGCTACCTCAACATCTTTGATTTATCCAATGAGAGGTACTTGCTTTATTTCCATGGAGATGCATTGACCAAATGTAGGGGAAAGGGAGAGACCGAGATATTTAACAACTTTCATAGGCATGACGTTGTCTGAGGAACAAGAGTCAATGATGTAATTCTTTAGCTTATATCTGTTGACAAGTAGGGCTATGTAGAAAGGTTCTACCTTCTTAGAGGTGGAGGGTGTGGAAGAAATATATTTCATATATGGAGTGGATTAAGATGCATGAGGTGGTTCTTTGGTGATGGCATCTTTAGAAACAAAACTACTCTCTTTGATATACTAAACATTCTTTTCAAGTTTCCTGGGATGAGTTATCAAGTACTCTAATTTGGAATTCAGAATTTTAATTTTTTAAAATGGTCAATAATGTCAAGAGATGAGGAAGTGGTAGGAACATCATGGGTTGTGGAATATTTTACATGGATGCTCCTAAGATTTACATAAATTGATATTTCAAGAGAACTTAAGGGAGACTTACTTGCAGAAGAAGAAAGAATTTTAGATGGAGTGATCTCAAGCTTCTTATCATCTGACCCTATCGAAGAAGACTTCGATGATCCTGCTTTTTTTGTTATTTTTTCTAGAGTTTCCATTTGAGGATTAAATTTCTTATCTTGGGTAGAAAAAGAAGATCCTTCTTTCTCCTTTCATGATCGACTGAACGTCGCATATGAGAAATCATTTGTGGATTATTCATCATCAAGTATGCATTCACAAAACCTAATCTGAGAAGATTATCTTTCTCCTTAATCCTCAACTTTTTATTCAAAATTTTCCTCTTCTTCATCTTCATTACTCGTGCACATTGTATTGACAGGTGTGGCCTCCAAGGTGAGCCTTCAAAGTGTTGCTGCCATCTGGTTTCTTATTTAGTTTTGAATATATGTTCATAATGTTCATTGACTGACTTCCCTTTTCAATGTGATTAATTCATTAGCCAAATTATGCAACATTGGATCAGTTCTCCTATCTTGGTAAATTTTGGTATTATCTTTCATGGAAGGATTCTTGATCATACCTGAAAATATGAGGTCATTGTCTACCTTGACAAAAATTTCTTGAAAATTGTTCTATTAACATTTAAATTTACCTTAACGTGAAGGTGTTGTTAAAAAAATTTCAAAATTCCTTAAACCTTATTGAATTTTTCTTTCCTAAACCTACTTTTAAAATTTTGAATTTTTCTGAAACTTCGAAGTCTGACTTTTCAGATTTCAGGTTTCAAGGATTTTTCACTTTTCAGAGTTTTGTTGATTGCAAAATAAAATTTTGATTTGGAGTTCCGAACTCCAAAATCCCAAAAGTCCAAAAATTTGGAATTTTTTGGACTTTCGGGTTTTGGAATCCTCTTTAGCATTTTTTTTTATTTCTCTCCGGAGTTCCGAAGTTCCAAACTCTGAAAGCCCAAAAATTCAAAATTTTAGAACTTCAGACTTTCAAGTTTTGGAGTCTCACATTTTTTATGGATAATTTTGTTTTGGAGTTCCAAAGTCCAAAACTCTAAAGTTCTAAAATTTTAGAATTTCATATTTTCAGGGTTTCGGACATCAAGTTTTGCATTGTATTGATCACACTTCATTTCAGAGTTTCAAGGGTTACGATTTCAAACCTTCCACAAACATTTACTTTTCAAACTACCATCACATGTGTCAGCTTCCAAGCATTAATTTTAGGGTTTCCTATATAAACTCAAATTTTAACTAGTTATTTTCACTTGGCTTCTGCTCTGACACTTTATTTTAACTGCATCATTGTATACTTTCAAGGTATCATTTTCAAGGTAAATTTTTTTAAAGTTATTTCTTTTTTGTTATGATTGATCAAGGTTTTGTTTGTTTCTTTTCCCTTTTTATTTGTTCTTCTTTTCTTCCTTGACATGGAAACCCTTATCATCCTCCATTCATCCTTTAACTATATAATTTGTTTCTTTTCTCAATACTAAAAACTTTAATTCATGCAGGCATTTAGTTTTATCAAATCCAAGAATTGTGGAAGCATTTCCTTTATTTTCGTTATGTGCATTTTGACAATTTGGGAGTTCGCAATTTTGGGTTTTTCAAAGGTCACAGTTTTGGGTTTTCGGAGATCACAGTTTTGGATTTTTGAGGACATAGTTTTGGAGTTAGCAACACTTTCAAAGTTTCGGGATTTCAGTAGTCAGGGTTTTGGAGATTCACTTTTTGGGGTTTTGGGACAATGAGGAGTTCAAGATTTCAGAGGTTTGTACTTTGGAGTTTAAGCCTTTTTGGAATTACCATTTTTGGACTTTCGGACTTCATGATTTTTGAACTTTTACGGTTTCTTACAAAATTTCTAGAGATTATTTGGATTCCAAATTCTGAATTAATGTCAACTTCCTCATCAAGGGGTAATGAAAATATGAAGTACACATTCTTAGGATTTGTTCCTCACTCATGCCTATCTTCAAACTTTGGGAATATTAGAGATACTGACCTTGGACAAATAGATTTTCCATATTTTTAAGAAATATCAAAAGCCCCTAATAAGAAGACTTGGATGCATGCCATATTCGACAATGGGCTAGTCTCGATGCAAGTTTTACTTCATCCATGCACTATCTTGAGTTCATCTTAGTTGCAACAGCCCATTTTGATAAGGATTCAGAATACGTAAAAAATGATGACGGTAAGGTCATAATTAGGTTAGATGCCAATTTCTTTGAGGATTTCTTTAAACTTCTAGATGTTGAAGGATATGCAACAATTTCACCCAAATCCTCGATGGAACATTGGGATGAAGAAACTAAACTATTTACAAAGTTCATAATGAAGATTTACTTGGCCAAGAATGTCATCAAGATTCCTAAAACATTGTTCCTCTTAGACTTAATCCAGGAATTAATTGATCTTATTGTATTGTTGAGTATGATTTCAGGTCTCGCTTCCATGAAGGAGTTTCAAGAATAGATGTTCCTCTATATTGCTACTATCAAGAAGAATAAGGAATTCATACGATGGGGGGAACATATCAGTAGCTCAATTTGGTTTTAGTTGCACAATTTTTTGATGTCTAACAACTTCTTCATGACTTTCTTCATCGTTTATGTTACCACTACCATGGGGGAATTCAATGGGTTGAACACAAAAGGTTTCAGAAGTGTGTCATAGATTTAACAATTTTATCCTCAAATTACAATGGAAGAAGGCAACAAACATTTTTTTAGAGTCAATGGTGCCTTTTTTGTTGTCCTCCTTTATCATTTTGATAAAGATTATTATAATTGAAGGATTTCTTATGAATATTTTAAAGAGGTATGGGAACGGGGAGCAATCTATATTTAGCTCCCAACATTTACATACATCAAGATTCCCAGTTTCTTGGTTACCCCATGCAAATTACTAAGATGTCCTAGCAACTAATGGGTTTTATTAGAATTGGTTTGGAAATTGTTCAATTATCACAAAATTCAAAACAAACGACATAAGGTGGGAGTTCCTTTTCCTATTTCAATAGCAAGGTATACATGTTCCAGTATTTATAAAGAAAAGAATGTGGATGGATAAATTTCTGAAGTTACTTTGCAAACTTTCCATCTGATTACTGGGGTAATGATGCATCCTATAATTCAATGATTCAAATCCAATAAGAACCTATCCGTGCTAGCTCATCACTCATCCTAAATTAAGGGCTCACCCAAAGCATGTAAAGGTACCAAATCCCTCTTTATGGTTATTGTTGTAGGATGTTAGCATGATGAAGACTTAAGAGATACATATAGTTTCATTACTAACATATCATTCCACAGAGCATACCAGATATATACCTAAGGGAGAAAATAATTAATTACTAACCATGATGAGATCAAAAACATACTAGATTTAGATACACACAAAACTAACACTTAGATTCAGCCAATATCCTCCATTATATTCAATGCAATAAATATACAAAAGCTTCATTACAATAACAGTTGTATTCGCGTAACAGATTTAACAACATATCGTTGTATATATCTCCTCTTTTTTTCTATTGCATTGTTTGCTATATATATATATAAGGATGGGGACTTTCCCTTCACTGCTTATCCATTCCCAAAATAGGTCGTATGCTATTATTAGCCATGTGCCTTTAAAAAACTAGCCACACATGCAAGTGCACTAACAATAGACTACCAGTAGTTAACTGAAATTAGTAGATCTATTTCCAGCCTATGTTCATGCAAAGTGCTTTGTATCCAATCCTATAAGAATAGCCAATGCATTATGCACACATCTCTACCTCATTTTTGTGCTCTGCACGCCATCTCTAAAAGTAGACCTTCATGAGAAAAATTGGATAAGTCTCGAAAAGATGAACTTTTTTTCCACACACGTGTTATCCCTTTCTGTTCACACCTTTGAATATGACCTGTTTTCCTGCGCAAACTTCTTGTGTGTTTTCTGTCAAGTTTTCTATGATCAATATTACCCCACACTAATTTCATTATCACCCCAAAAATGGTCATCTCAAAAAATGAAGTAAAGAATTGAATACTGGAAAGAATTAAATAATAGAAGAATGGAAAGAATGAAAAAATGTTTTTACTCTGTAGCCTCTTCTTCTACAACCTAAACAACTAATTCAGGATATTCCTATTTTATTTCAGTCTCCAAGGTTTGTCACTTAGCGATTGCTTCCTCTACTCTTTCTGGAATGTCCATAGCAATAGACTCCAGTTCATATTTTGTGATCTCTCCTTTCTCATTTTGCAAAACCAACACAATGTTAGACATTGCAGTCATCCTCCCTTCTAGTAAATCCATCTTCTACGCAATGAGCTTCCCAAGCTCCTCCATATGATTCTTGTGTGGTTATTGGGCTGCTACCAAGGCCTCATGCTTTTGTTTAACCATTGATAATCTTTGTGTGTGGCCCAATGTTTCATCCTTAATCAATTTTTGGACCTCGTTGTTCTCCTCTAATGTTTTTATGTTAATATGCGCCTCTGGAGCTATGCAGATATTGAAGGCTTGGTCTACTTTCTTAAGTTCTTCTTACAGTGCTTGCAACAATCCTTCATATGATGCAATCATCTACATCACTAAATCCTTTTTGCACTCTTCCTCTTGTGTTAGATCCTTTAGCGCTTGCATGTGCAGAGGTTCATCTTCAAGCACTAGGTCCACCAATGTACCTACATAGTGTATTGCTGAATGAAATGTCTTTGGAACCTTTGGTTCTAAGTGTGGCCTACTCTTATGATATTATCACCAATTTCCTCTATGATGCTGATAAATACAGATTTCTTCTTTTGTGCTAAGTATTTTTCATGCATTAGGCACACTATTTCCCCATCCTTAGTCTTAATCTCTTCCCTGAGCACCCTAATTGTGGAATCCTTCTGCATATTCCATCTCACCACCTTTGTTGAGACTTTCACCAATGCATTGCTTACCTATTTATCAGACATGATGGTAGGATTTACTGTCATGTGTCTAGCCCAAGGTGTCTTCTTAAACCTCCTTGATATGCATGACTCCTCACACACATCAAAATATGGCTCATCCATGTTTGTGTGCATGGAGCATGATAACTACTTCCTTGTGTGCATTGTAACCATATCTTCATCCATTAACTCCTAGCAATATAAGTCCTTTTGTGACAATGTGCTCTAGAAATGGGTGTAGACAATTTTAGCTACATCCTCTACATAACCCATGGCTGGTGGAATGTGCTTTCCACTTGTTCTTCTAGACCTTGGCTACTTAGGAACTTGAGCCTCTAGATTTGGGACTTATGCCTCCAGATTTGGGACTTATGCCTCCATGTCCTAAGTACTCTCTGTAACTATCTCATATGTTCCCTTTCCTCCTCTTCTCCTTGCTTCATTTCTTCATCTTTCTTTTCTTCTACATTCTCTGGAGGTGTAGGATAATTAGGCATGCTTTCCTCTGGATCTTTCACCTCTTTATTCAACTTCATTTTTCTTATCCTTTTTGCAGTTGTCTCCTTCTATGGAGAGAGTCTGGGTGATTTTCACACTATTTACAGAGTAGCACCCGAGGTTCTTATTCTCCTGAACACTCTCTTAAATTTGTTCTCTCCTTGGACTACATCCAAGTCCTCATCATCCCCCACTTATGGCTGAGGTGGTGTAGTGGCACGCTCATCTTCATCCTTGTTCATAGGATGTCTTCTACCTCTATGCTCCAAACCACCACTATCCTCATGCTCATCCTCCTCATCTTCCACTTCAATTGGCTTTGTGGGCTTAGGCACTAGGATGTTCTCCATCATGTGCTTACCCTTTGGTGGTGCTGGAAGTGTGAACTCATCTTCCACATACTTGTTATTCTCCAACTTAGGATTTAGTTGGAGGTACACCAATGCTACCCCAATATCTCCCATAGCCAAACTTATTGGTTTAATGCTCAATACATCTGAAATGATCCTTTCGATATATGCACCCCACCCAGGATACACATATTTCTTCCTTAGCATGTGGTAGTCACAATCTATCTTGTCTGCATTGAACATTAGGTGTCACGCATCTGAGAAAATGTGTATTGACACCTGGAAGTACCTTGTTGTGAAGGAATATTATAACTTACACCAAGGGCTCCATGCTCCATCCTTCATGAAAAACCACGCTATGTAAGAATGCTGGTATACAGTGAACTGAACTACCTTTCCAACCACCGAAGGTAATTCCTTGGGGATGCACCATTCTTCTTTAAAGGCCGCACGGAGCCTATCATACCACTTCTCATCCCTTTTTTTGACCTGTTTTTTCATGGATCCTTCACACAAGTACTTTTGAAGTGTTCTACAGGTGACTTGTGCTCCATGGGATACTCTTTTGGTCCATCAGGTACTTCGATCTCCAAGAACACCAGTGACAATAGAACAGCTCCAAAGTTACTCCTTCCTCCTATGTGCACTTCCTCAACGATAGTTTCTGCAATGTAACGTGAAATGTTGTATATTACCCATTCAGACATCTTTTTAGCAATGTGTAACCACATGGTATGCACTTGTGACCACCTTTCCTAGTCATTTAGCTTTGTAACAAGATGTGTGGCTACTTGCATAACTGGATACTTC
Source organism: Taxus chinensis (assembly GCA_019776745.2). NCBI lineage: Eukaryota > Viridiplantae > Streptophyta > Pinopsida > Cupressales > Taxaceae > Taxus > Taxus chinensis. The sequence continues at coordinate 428,514,328 of CM034146.1, forward strand.
TTTAGTTTATCAAATTCCAGGCCATGCGGACCCTTTGTATACCCCAACTCCTTTCTAGTATCTAATATTGCAACTTTATCTGTTAAATCATCTCGCAAATATTCTCTAGTGCCCTTCAATCTCATTACCGTGGAGATGAGTGCGGATGAAATTTTGGCTTTGCATCTTACAAAGTAGAAAAAATATTCGTGCACTGTGCTCATGAGCCACTGGTACAAGGGTTCATATTTCCTTAAATAAAGGAGTTAGTATAGCTAGTAAAATCCAATCTTCTTCAAGAGCTTCTCGCCAACATCCTCATACATAGCCATGTCTTCTGTTGTGTGTTTATTTGTCTTTGTGTTCAGCAAGGCATCAAGTTCCTTCTTATTATTTGTTGTATGGTGGTTGTACTCACTCACCTTTCTTTTTCTTATGTGAGAATCCCACTCCTGGCCTACGATAACCCCCTCTGGATATTAAATTTCAGAAAAATTACTTTCGTGAGCTATCTCCTCTTCTTCTTTGAACACCTTCTTCTTTCCCTTCACTCCTGCTACAACTACTTTCTTCGGTTCCATTTCTACCACAAAATCCTTTGTAGATACTCACCTCTTGAATTTTATAACTTGTGAATCAAACCCTAGCTCGATTCAGTGTGCCCTAGGTGAAATCACGTGCCCTCTCTCCTCTCTGTCACCTTTATTTTCTCAAACCCTTCACCACCAGGGACACAAGCTCTTTTTGAGCATAGATCTCTTTGTCACAACTAGTTACACACCTTTTGCACCTCAATTCAATCACTTGGCTCTTCGCATTTAGCTCTTTTTCAAATAATCTTAGTCACAAAGGTAAAAATGAATTCGCATCCCATCTTTATATAGATTTTCAAAATTTTGATGCATTCATTGTTCCTTCACCTACCAAATATCCTCTCATTAATTGATCAATTCCATTTTTTCCACGCGTTACATCTTCGTGCCCTAGCTATAACCTTCTAGAACACCTTCCTAGGCCTCTAGTCACAGACTTCTCTTCAGCGCACTTCCTTGCACCTGAGTACCTTATCACTAGACCTTGTACTAGTAGTTGTTATGGTCTCTACTTACCTCACGTTATATTGTCCCTTCATTCATCTCCATCTTTGGTCACTTTTCATAAGCAATCCTTTGACTTGATGAGCACCCATAGCAACTTATTCCTTTCACCTTTCAATTCCCACAATTTTGCACCTGAATATTGACAATCCACCCCACACTAAAAGTATATGAAGTCCTATGCGCATAAACATGCTTCATATAGTAATTAGCTTCATGCACGTAAGTGCGCTTATTACAAAACACAACTAAATTGACAAAGCATAGCAACAAAGATGGAAACACATTAAGGAAATATAGAATTAAAAACCTAATCTAAATGGAAATACTTCCTTATTACAAACACCAAGAAGACTTATTTATAGTAGGGCTACAGCCTACCCCCGTTGAAGTAACCAGGTAGTTGTTTTCCATCAAGGGCTTCTAACTAGAAAGCACATGTTTCAAGGATGTAAGTGATAACATACAGCCCCAACCAATGTACCTTAATTTTTCCTAGATGGCATAAAAACTTAGAGTCATATAGAAATACCATTTGTCCAATCTCAAACTTCTTGTCCCTTATATTTCTATCATGCCATGCCTTCTACTTAGCCTTTTCTTTCTTCTGACTCCAATGTGTTGTGGCTCGTCGCTCATCCAATTGAATTATATTTTCAATCTATTTGTATAAATCCTTCTCATCATTTAGACCTCTAGCACATGTAATATGCAAAGAAGGTAACATAAATTCCATATGAAGAATGGCTTCTGCGCTAAACACTAACTGAAATGGTGTTTCTTTGTTCAGTCTTTTATATGTTGTTCGATATGCCCAAAGTACTACAGATACTTTATCATCCCAGACCTTTCTTCCAACATCACATATTTTTTTCAATGTCTGGCCCAATTTTTTTTTGAAATCTTTAGTAGGTCCATTTTCCTGAGGATGATAGGGTGTAGTCTTATGGTGTGCAATCATGAACTCATCCAATAAAATTCTAATTGTCTTATTAAGAAAATTTTTGCCCCTATCACTGGTCAAACTCAAAGGAAATCCATACCTTATAATAATATGTTCTCATAGAACCTGAGTTATTTTAGCCACTATACAGTCCTTTGTAGGTGTTTTTTCTACCCATCTTGTCAAATAGTTTGTGCAAGTTATAATGTAGCGTGATCTACTTCTGTGTGAATATGGTGAAATAGGACCCATAAAATCGATAGCCCATTTCTCAAATGGTTATGCACTAGTAATAGGTCTTAGAGTAATTTCATCTCACTAACCTGGTCTTCTAAGATGTTGACAATGGTCACATGCCTTACAAAATTCATTACAGTCTTTATAGAGGATCTCCCACCATAATCCAGCGAGTATAATCTTGCACGTTGTGGCATCACCTACATAGCGGCCACCTGTAATTCCACCATGAGCTTATTCCCTAATGCACGTGCACTCATGTTCCAATACACAATAGCAAAATACCTCATCGTGACCCAATTTGTACAAGTCAACGTTGATTAACATATAAGGTGCGGCACATGTAGTAAGTTGTTTCTTCTTCAAGGATTTCATTCCTTCTGGTGTCATCCCTATGCATAGAAAGATATCAATGTCCCCTAGTTTTGATGGCATGCATTATAACCTGTATAACTGTGCATCTGGTATGGTATCATTAATTTCCTATGCTTCTTCTCCTGACTATATTCTTGATAGATGGTTTGGTCCAGCATTAGTTTTCTTGGTTTTACAACAATTGTGAAATCAAATTTTTGAAATAAGAGCACCCATCAACATATGTGCCCTTGTAAAATAGGCTATTTACCAAATACTTCAATTTCATGTGATATGTATAAAATATGAATGGTATGGCTAGTAGGTACTCACAAAATTTATGAAGTACATAAATCATTTACATAGCTTCACGCTCTATATTTGTGTAATCTCGTTCTACAAGATTCAACTTTTTACTAGCAAAACAGATAGGATGATCTATAATACCTTCTCCAGTTTGGGCTAACACCACACCAATGGCCAAGCTAGATGCATCAACATGTACATGAAATGGTTTTTCCCGCAAATTAAAACATGGAATAAGCACGGTAGTAAGTTTCTCCTTCAATGTCTCGAATTCACATTGTTTTTGTTCTCCCTAGTAGAATGTACCTTTCCCTTTTAGTAACCCTTCTAATGGTGCATTAACTTTGGCATAGCCTTTTATAAAATTTTTATAATATCCTTTATGACCCAAAAATCCATGCACCTCACTTTGACTGGTAGGCTCCCATAGGCCTATAATGACTATAACCTTTCCTCGATCAACCAAAAAATCCTCCTTGTAGATTGTGTTTTCTAAAAGTATCCCAAATGGTGTAGCAAATATGTACTTCTTGATGTTCAAAGAGGTACTCAACTATCTACATCATTCAAACATTAAGCACAAATTTTCATAGTGATCCTTAACTAATCCATATACCATCCAATCATCTAAATATACCTATAAAAATTTGTGAATGAATTCCTTGAATGCTTGGACAACTATGTGTGAAAATACAACATGCACATTTTTTAGACTGAAGGGCATTACAGTATAGGCAAAGCTACCCCATTCAGTAGTAAATGTAGTCTTCTCTTGATCCTCCTGGGAAATCCTAACTTGATGATACCCAGGGAACCCATCTGTAAATGAATAGATTTCAATCTCTACAACTCTGTCTAGTATTTTCTTAGTGAATGGCGTAGGGAATGGATCAATTAAATAGGCAGCATTCATCTCCCTATAATCCACACATATTCTAATCCATCCATCCTTCTTGATATTGACAACCATTGGAATAACCCATTCTGACTCTTCAAGGGGCTTGATAATTCAAGACTTCAACATGTTATCAATATCTTCTTTGACCTTTTCACGTAAATTGGGGTTCATTCTATAAGGTCTCTTTCTAACTGGGCATGCACCCTCTTTAAGATTTATCTTCATCTCCCTTAACAATTCATGCATGCCTTTAAGTTCATGGTACCCCCTAGGAAATAGGTCCTGGTAGTCCCTTAGTAACTCTATGATTTTAGCCACTTCAGAGTCTAACCAATAGTCTCTAATTATGGCTTCCTTAGGTTCAGTGTTTGTTCCAATATTCACCCACTTTGTCTTCATATGTTCATGATAGGCACATGTGATCTTATCTACACTGTCCAATACCTCGTGCCTTCCTATTAAATGGTTTACATCCAAATTATCTACTTCTTTTTCATTGACTAAGTAGACCATTTTTCCTTTCTCTCTCTCAAGGAAAGCACGTTGAAGTAATGTTGCATCGGCCTCTAGTTCATTATCAATACATGATCCCAAGTCTTCTTTATCTAATAACTCTTGAAGAAGTTATTTAGCCTTGGCACTATCCCCCATAGTTAAGTGCGGGATAAATTTTAATGTTTCTTCCACCGGAGGCTTCATAGAGAAGAAATCAAACATCTGGGCCATTCCTACAATTAAATTCTACCAATTTCTAGTTTCTCTATGGAGTTATGCATATACATACCAAGCATGTGTGCAACCTTGTAAATTGGAACAAAACTAGTGAACCCATAGTGAAGGCGGTAAAGCTTCTTGCCCTTCTATCCAAAGTCTCTCAAACTTCTGAACATGGTGCTAAACAGGTTGATTACCATGATAATTATATATTTGTGTAGGTGCATTTCTCCTAAAGAACCTAGTAGTAAGAGCAATCCTAATTTCATTCCATCCGGAAATATTATCCTTGTGGACCACCCACCAACATACTATTGTCCCATGTAGTGTATATGCTTGCATATTTCTTCATTCCATTGGATCTATCCATTTTTCTTCCATGGCGCACAAGAATACCATGGGATCCCCTTCCTGTGTAACAAGGTACTGATTTGTTACCAATCCTCCTGACATAACATGGTTTCATGCCTCAAGGAAATATGCTCTTTACTTCACACCCTACTAACTCATAAGTGCTATGAGCCCAATTATCACATGCAACACTCGTAGTATCATTAATAGATTGTGCATCCTCCCACTAAATTAGTCCTTTGGCTTGTTCAATTATCTTTGGATCTCGGATGGCGCGTACATAAATCCTATTCAGATCTTCTTCACTCAAGGGCTCAACATAGGGTGTGGAATTTCCATCTATTAAAGGGATAATAACCCTTTCCTCTTTATTTTTAAAACTGTTATAGCCCTTGTTGAACCGAAGATCAACATTAATTGCATAGCACCAAGGATGCCCCAATAGAGTTGGGAATCTATCTAATTTTGCCAATGCTAAAACTTCAAAATCTCGAGTGAGCTTGGCTCCTTGTATGGTAATGGATGCATATTTCAAAACACCTATGGGAGTGGCCTTAGTCTGATTAGCCATGAATAATACATTAGAGGATGGCTACAATGGGGGTATTCTCATTTGTACCCATTCATCCAAGGTAAGAACATTGACTTCCATGCATGTATGAATCAGTATATTACTTAATAGCCACCCATCCATAACAACATTTAGAGTGATTTCCTTGTCATAATATAGGCTATGAGGAGGGATATTTGCATGCAAGATCTATCGTCCATTCTCAGTACTTGCACACGGAGTGTTCCCTTTTAACCAAATCCCTAACAATGGAATGATGTTCTCCTTGCACAACATTTTACACACTTCTCTCAAGTCATCTATATCAACTTGGACCATCTCAGATGCTTTCTTCTACTCTTTTAAGTATTGTATCTCACCCTATAGATTCCTTATAACTTCCATGGTTTCCTGATAAACCTCCTTTTGATAGCTAGGATCTGGGTACCGTGTATGAAGAACCTTGTCCTTAGTGATGGTAGGTTTATGCTATAATACCTCCCTGGCACGTGCTGCCTCAGTGTGGGTTGTGATCTTCTCTTGTAGTGCCTCAAATTCTACTTCCATCTTGGGCATCCATTGATTTTCCACCGTGAGTTGTATCCTAACCATCCCTGCACCTTTTTTTTCTTATTTATGTTGCTTACTCGGATGCTCATATAAGTCCAGGAACTCTTCATAGCTATGGTTCTTTCTACAAAAATAACATGTAAGATTATGCTGGCATTCACGCCTATAGTGATCAGGAGATCCACATGTATAATATGTTCTACGAGGGAACTCACTTCTTCCACTGCCGCTGCCTCGTCCTCCAAATCCACTACGGTATCCTTGACCTCTACCACGACTACCTTCAAAATGCCTCTATTCCAATCATAGCATGCCTAATTGTGCTCCTGTTCCTAATGCTCATTCTTTCCCTTAGAGTTATCTAAAACTCATGTTTTTCATGCACCAATATCTATAGCATCATGGATTTATCCTATTAGCTTTAAATCCTCTGTGTCATGAGTCGTGGTCCTGTAGATTTTATAGTAGCTTGAAATGTTCTTCCTTATCGTGCTTTGTAATAATGGGTAGTGACTAGCATCATGGTTTAAGAGGCATATTTCACAATCCATCAGCAATGAATGTATTGTTCTGTGAGGCCAACTAACCTTTGTGTGACCTTCTACTTCACAATTTGTGCACCAAATCCCTGTGAACATCTCATGAGTTGAATCTGCTGATAGTTTCTCCAACTGTTTCACCATTGCTGCTATTTGTGCTTCTAAAAACAGGCTCACCCCAGTATCTATGCTTCCAACTACCTCATCCTACAATGCTACTTTTCATGGATTAGTGTATGTCTTATGTGATAATTCCCTCCTATAAGGGGTAATCAAGCCCCCAATTAACCATTGTGCATGTATGCTTGCATGTATGTCATAAGAAAGCTTTGATAATAGCATTTTGAGTTGTGCATTATACTCCCTAACACTTTCAGTAGTGCCTTGTTTAATAGCCTTGAGCACACTTATACTCTTCTAATCAAACTTAGGGATATGAAACTCTTTAAGGAAGGCATCCTTTAAAGCCATATAATCTATGCAATTCTGATTAGGGTAAAACTTTCTATACCATATGTGTTCATGCCCTTGTAACGTAGTAGAAAATTGGCTTTCCCTATTCTTAGAATATTTGATTCCTTTTGTGCTCCACAATATTTCACACATGTTCACATGTTTAGCAGCATCTTCTATGCCCTTATACTCTGGAAGACGAAGAGACATTTCCATGTAAATATTCTAGGGTTGGTGTGGACCTTTCCCACCTGATCCAAATCCTCTTGTGTTTCCCCTACCTCTAGAACCACCAGATCAACCTAAAATAGAGCTACCTATGCCTCCTGATCCCAAACATGTAGCTGGAATAGGTCCTATAGATGTACTCCCTTGTGCTCTGATAGTAGTACTATACTAAACCCCTATGGTCTATGAAGGAGTTCCACTTCCAGAGGTGAATCCAACATTTTGAGTGCTTATGTTTTGTGTAGACGACACTCCTGAAAAACACACCTCCAAATAACAATGAAGTCATTTTCCCTACCATTGATGTGCTTTATCTCTTAATTCCCAAAATTTCTTGTTGATTACTTATCATACTAGATATGGAAAAACCAAGCGCAAGGGTTAGGTTACCAGGTAGATTCAGATACATGCCTATGGCCTAGGTAGTCTCTGCTATCATGCTTCTACATGAGGCTGAGGGGGGATCCCTATCATGATTTCAAATATGGAGGATTTCTTAATGCTCTGGCTTCACATCTTCTACGTGAGCTTCAAATACTTCATGAGACATCTCTCTCCTCAACACCATACTTTCTGCAATGGTACATTACTTCTCTATATCCCTCTTGTGTGCCTCATTATACTTAAGCTACTTTCCTCTCTTTTCCTTTTTACTGCTAGTTCTGCCATCTTTCACCAATCCTGATCCTGCCCTCGTGCGTGGTGGGGTTTAGTTAGCCATTGGTTTACTCTCCAGATTCAAAGTTACCATCAAGATCTTGATCGCTAGAGGAATGCATTGTAGGTAAGCTCCCCTTGGATATCGTAAAAACTAGAATTTAGCTACTTCTGGACACGAATAAGTGGAAATTGAGTATTCCAAGATATAACTAGTTAAGACACCACAAAACCATGTATCCATATCTTGATTCCAAATCACATCAGCATCATAAAGGGCCTAAAATTCTTCCTACATGGAGACAAGTGTGTGATACCTCTAATTCCACTTAGTTGCATAAGCAATCAGCCACTCATATAATTCTACTAGAAAGATAGTGAAAAATATTTCATATAAATTGTCATACAGATTCTATTCCACCCACACGTGTGCATTAAACTCATATTCAGTGTTGAATCATTGTGTGTATTCTTCTTCTAGATCACGTATCCATTCTTCAACACTTGCTAAGGTCAAATGGTATGTCTTCATCATGAACCATCCTGGAAACAACTAAAAAAGACGGTCTTAACGAAACCAATGATGTATCCTAGAATTCAGTGATACAAATCTAATAAGACCCTAGCCGCACTGGCACATCACTCAGCCTAAATTGAGCTCTCACCTGAAGCATGCGAATGTACCAAGTCCCTCTTTAGGGTTGTTGTTGCAGGATGTTAGCATGATGAAGACTTAAGAGATACATATAGTTCCATTACTAAAACATCAATCCACAGAGCATACTAGATCTATACCTAAGGGAGAACAGAATAAAGTACTAACCATGATGAGATAAAAAAGATACTATATTCAAATACACACAAAACTAACACTTAGATTCAGCCAATATCCTCCATTATATTCAATGCAATAAATATACAGAAGCTTCATTATAATAACAGTAGTATACACATAACATATTTAACAACATATCTCTGTATATATCTCCTCTTTTTTCTATTACATAGTTTACTACATATATATAAGGGTGGGGACTTTCCCTTCACTACTTATCCATTCCCAAAATAGGTTGCATTCTATTATTAGCCACGCACCTTTACAAAACTAGCCACACATGCAAGTTCACTAACAATAGACTACTAATAGTTAACTGATAGTAGTAGATCTATATCTAGCATGTGTCTATGCAAAGTGTTTCATATCCGATCTTCCAAGAATAGCCAATGCATTGTACACACATCTCTGCCTTTTTTTTGTGCTCTGCATGCCATCGGTAAAAGTAGACATTCATGAGAAAAAATGGCTAAGTCCCAAAAATCTAAACTTTTATTCCACACACATGTTCTCCCATTTTGTTCGCACCTTTAAATATGACCTATTTTCCCACACATACTTCTTGTGTGTTTTCTGTCAAGTTTTCTCTGATCAATAGGTAAGTTTTGTGAAGTAGGGTTGGCCATTTCTCATGTTCCCAAGCTAGAGGATATTTAGATTCATTGTGGGGATCAGGTTATCATTAGACAATAAGAATATGAAAGGTTGAATTTTAATGAGGTTAAACAATTCAGTATTGTGGATAATCTGGAAGGAATGGAGGATGATTATGAAGTATTGGATCCAGTGTATAGGAAAAATAATGTTGTTGATCAAATCTTGCCATGGATCGATTGGTATCAGGAAGAACATTGCAATACTAAGGAAATGGTGTGGCCCATTCTTCAAAGGACATATGATTGGTTTGCTACCTTTGGAATTTCACCTAAAGGGATAGATTAATCTATAAGAATAGAATCCCAACAAACACTGAGTCCTCCTATACCCACAAAAGGTAAAAGGTCTACTCAAAAGGCCAATATAATTCCAAGGAAGATCTCATTTTTTGTTGGGATTTCCTCTCTTCCAAAATTTCCCATTGCCAAGGTTATGTCCTCTACAATACAAGTAACAGAATTTTTCAAAGTTAGTGATTCTCCAGCTATTTCACAAGAATTTACACCCCCTTCTTCATTACCATTGTCATTATCTTCAGCTCCACTTTCCCAATCATTATCCACTGCTCCTTCACTTATCTCTGATTTTGCATCCCCATCCATGGCCCAAATGTTTTCATCCCTTCCTATCCTCTCAGTAGGTTAAATGATTGGGTCTCCAGTTTCCACTCCATTATCTCGGCATCTTTCATTCCCTTCCATTTTAACTTCCATTCTCATTGCATCCGCTCCTGAGGCTGTTCTCATTGCCACCGCTTTTATCATTACCACCTCCATTTCATTACCAACTAATATTACTATTTTTATTTTTTTATCTAGTACTCCATGTGTCGTACAAACCATAATACTTTCATATGCATCTACTATACTTGAGTGGTTATATCACCAAACCCCAAAGTAGAAGATGAAGGTGCCTCTTGTAGACATGATAGAACTGAGTGTGCTAGAACCTACTCTAAAGATATAGGCCAAACGACCAAATATTGTCTCTAGTTTATTGATAAACCAATCAGGAGAAAGGGTCACAGAAATAGCTACCCCCATTGAAGGGAAATTTAAATAAACTATTACGGCAGTAGATTATCAAATCTTTAGGTTTTCACTAGGGAAGGCAACACATAAAGGTGCCAAATAGGATATTCAAGTGGCCCTTGAAAATTTGTTAGAGAATTATGATAAAGATAAAGCTTCCAAATATTAATTGAAGTCAAAGGTTGAACAGCTCATTGCTTTATTAAGGAAATTAACACAACCTACTCCAACTACTGATCCTTTAACTAAAAAATCTTTGATATTTTCTTCCAGTTTAGATAATATTTCATATCATGAAATTGAGAAGATAGATCAAAAGGGAAGATCAATGGATGGATGGATATAATGTATGCTTCAAGAAGATAATCCTTTGGTTAAAATAGTAGTTGAATTGTATAATGATTTTCAAACTGAGAGCACTTTTATTTGTAGGAGAGACGAAATTATGTCTGAGGATAACAATAATTTGAATCTAAATTTAACTACATAGGGTGAGATTAGAGATGTGGACCCAAATTTAATCCTTCAAGAAGTAGTAATTGATGATGTTTCTAAATTTTTTGAGTTTTAAAAGGCTATGGAATTTAGATCCCAAGTGTTGCAGGATTTGATTAAGAAATTGGATGATAAACTCATGGAAATAGTGGATGGTCTAAATGATATTTTTGGAAGAGTTTGATAATATCAACTACAATTTTTTCAATGAGAATATTGATTCTCTTCTAGTGGACAAAATTAAATAAAATTTCAAATATTTTGTAATGAAATATTATGAAATAACTAAAACTTTCAATAGCAATTCAATTGACAGGTTGGTATCATGCCAAAATTTAATAAGTTAGCTGAAGAAAGTGGTGAATAAGTTCAAAAGGTTTCTAGCTAAAGTTTGAAGGGAGATTGTTAGAGGGGACGTAGTGAATCATTATGCTTGTGGACCATAGGAAGGGGAGGTATAGGGAATCATCAAATGTTTTATTGACTACAAACACGGGATGGTTATGTGGAAAGAAGAATATCAAGGGAAAACCAAATAAGAGAAAGATGATGTAGGTCCAAGCTAAGCCAGGTGGTCATGATTGGGACGGTTCCAAGCTTTGAATCAATTGAAGTTGTTGGTTTGACTTAGTCAAACCTTTGCAACAAATTTACTATTTTTATGGGAGCATGTTCCCTTGAACTTATTATACTCTATTTTTAGTAATTTGTTAGTTAAGGTTCAACTATAATTGCTCAACCTTTGGAACATATAAATATTTAAAAATGCATTAAGTTTAGATTTAGATAGATCATTTGGAGAAGTTACTTTTTAATCTTGGAAGAGTGCTTCATATACTTTAAGCCTTTCATTTATATTCAGAACAATATTTTGCTGTGAAAAGTCTGATATATTGTGTTAATCATTAATCAATTTATAGCTTGTGAATTTTTAATTCCTCGATGTGATTGGTTAATATACCTTTATCCCCATTATCTTGTTTCAATTCATGTGAAAATTTATATAGTTACTTTGATATCAGTTGTGGAAAATTTATATCTTGTTTGTTACAAAGTTTCATTATTATTTGTAGTCATGGATAGAGGAAGATTGAAAGATATGTGCATATCATATATTGTTGTGAGGAGTTGATTGTGCATTTAAGTGGATCTATTTGTTCAATATACTTGGTGCATCACCTTTTTATTTTTGTTATTTTTAACTTTAAGCTCATCATAGAGTAGATTAGAATTATTTTCAAATTTTTTAGCCTTGCATATTGATCTTAGATCAAGTGCTCCAAGTTTGAAAAGAAGTCATCTTTATCCAGAGGTTCGTCCTAAGGAGAAAAGGTTCCACACATTGTGGATTTTCCAACATTTCACGAGATCACTCAGATATTCAATCGGTGCATGATCCACATGATAACAGTTTTTAGCACGCCTGGTGGGACAAAGAGTTGGTACTTCTATTCATACTTGTATGAATCACAGTACTTGGTGACTCCATATCTTTAGATTTCATATCTCAGTGTGTTAACATATGTGAATAATTTAGATAAGATCTTCTGTAAGATGAGAATGAAATTATCAGCATATTGAGTTATCCTTGTATCCTCCAAGAAGAAAAAGAGGCATTTCAAACTCACCAGTTACAGCATCACCACATAGGGGTCATTCTACTCCTTACAGAAGATACCTTCCACCTAGGAACAATCATCCTCTCGGTAGAATGGTCAGGAACTAAGTATTTCTTGCATTCAATGTGGGAATCCCTCTTCTATTAGCTCAATAGGATCCTATACCTACTGTTACACTCAAACATTTACCCTTTTACATAGGGGAAACTGATATCACTCCTATGGAAAATATTCTTGATATGTCCATCATTTGCATAGTTCATAATGTTAATGAATAAAATGTTGTGGTTAGACTCTTGGTTACTTCATTCAAGGGAAAAGTGCTTCATTGATTTCATGGTTTAGGGGTTGGAACTATTACCACTTGGAATGAGTTAGGGGAGAGTATCTATAAATAGTTCAAATATAAGAGTGATCACCTATCACTCTTAGAAAAACTCACTACGATAAAGATATTTCTTTAAGAATACTTGAGTTATTTCAATTTTTGATTATAAAGGACTTACAATAGGATTCTGGCACTCATAAAGCCTTCTTCAAACAACACATTCTTGTACTATTTACATGCCTTGAACAATGATGTAGCAATTCTGATCTATTCCATGGGAGGGACTATATTACCTTATGCCTACGAAGTTTCCATAAGAGTTGATAATTCCTTAATTCAAGATGGAAAGATAGCTCCACGACTGCCAATGTCATTCTCTCTAGATATTACAAATGCTTAGCCTACCATTGCTCTTATTCAAGCATCTTCCAAGCATCCATTTCAGTCTATCACCACCCCTTCAAATGATCTATTTGAAGTCAAGTCACTACTGTAAACTTTTGGGAATGAGATCGTTACACTCAAAAGGCAAAAAATTCAATATAATTGTCCATATGAACCACAAAATCAGTAGTATTGGGCTAATCATCCTACTTTTCAAAGTAATAATCAACCTCAAAACCAAATTGTAGGTCAAGCTGCAAATGTCAGACCTATGAATTTTAGGAATCCTCTTACTGCTAGTTCTTCTTGAGCTATTGTACCCATCTAGAATAATCTAGTTTAAGATTATGAATGGTGTTATCCTTATTCTCAACCTCACAATTAAAATCTTTGCGCCATTGGAGTTCTTAGCTAGGACCTTATGGTTCAAAGTGTATCTTACCCGTTAGAGAAAATATAAAATTCATCTACACAAGAATTAGCCGATCAACCATAGGCACCTGAAGAAACCACTTTACTAAATTGGAAAGTAGAATATTTTTATGGGTTGAATATAGATTCCTCATCAGTGACAGAAAATAATCATTCTAAAAAGAGAGCAATGGAATCTCAACCTTCCAAAGCTGATCAAGTATCCACTTTATAGCCTCAAATATAAGTGGTTGTTGATAAATATGCGGGAAATAAATATTCAAAGACACATGCTAGCCAAGTTGCAAGGAAAGATGGATCTTCAAGCATCACGGTACGTAACAAGCACTCTCCAAAAGATTATTCTCAAAGAAATGTCAGCAAAGTAGGAGCAATTCCCTTCATTATTGTAGAACAAATGAAGAAGACCAACCTGAGTGCTACAATTTGGGATACACTCTCAATTCCTTCTCGTAGAAACTTGATGTGATAGGCTTTGAACAATTTTCGTACAACTGTTGGATCATTAGGTTGTGGAGTAGTAATTGCAACAATTTTTTGTCAACTGGAAGGGAAAATTATTCCTAATGCAAAGAAAGCACCACCATTCTATATTTATTTTATCATTGGTGATCATTTGGTACATAAATACATGATCGATTTGGATGCCAATATCTCATTTATGCACAGGAAAATTACAGACATGTTAGGAATACAATATACGTTGGTTGTAAGAGGATTTGTTCAGTTATATGGAATAGGTGTTAAAAATTTTGGAGTAATCAAAGGACTTTAACTTACCATCCATGCATGCCCAATTTTTTCGTTCACCCAAAACATATCATTCATTAATCTCCCTCCTCTATTTCCATCTACCTATCATGAGATTTCACTACCAAAATGGGTGGTTGTCTATCAATTGATTGGTCACATCTGATTGTTAAGACTTGATATGGAACCAAAGTAGCTATAAGGGCATAACCAATCTACCATAATCATGTATAACCCTACATTGTTATTCCTATAAATGGGAACTTTACCTTCCATGATAAAGACGAAGAAGTTTTTGATCACGAACCAACCAATCTTATAGAAGAAGGCCCTGATACTATGTTGGATGAGGTGATTGGAGACCATCAGTATGATCCCTACGCTGATGTGTTTGAAGAGGAAGAAGTTGGTTTTTTTTTGTTGGAAGAGATGAGATTGGGCACATATTGCATCCACGAATAAGGAACAATCATACCACAACTTGTCAAAATAGAAAGCAATACTGAAGGACTGTGGAAATTGTTCTTCAATGGCTTGAGGAGTAAGAATGGATATGGTGTTGATGTTATGCTAAGTTCTTTAGGAGGAGATAAATACTTCTCATCTTTTAAGTTGTAATTCATTTGCACTAACAATGTTGAAAAATATGAGGCCCTTCTGTAAGGAATTCATCTTACTCAAAAGAAGGAGATCAAAGCCTTGACTATTTTTAGAGATAGTGAGTTAGTATTTCATCAAGTGATGGCATGCAGTGCATCCAAAAATGATCTTGTAAGATCATACAAGAACTGAGTATGGGATTTGATTGAATATTTCAAATCTTTTGGAATCCATGCAGTTCCTAGAAATCAAAATCAATATGTTGATAGGCGTGTTATGATTTTCTTGTAATACAACATAATAGTTGATATCACAAAAGAATGGTAGAAATATGTCAAAATGGTAGTTCGACCTACAGTCCCTGATAATGTAAGTAGCTGGCAAGTGTTCTACAGTGACAAAAAAAATGTTCTATTTCTACAAGTGGAGTCAGAGTTTTCCATGAAAGGTCAAGCTAAGTTGCAAGAATCATATGGTGATCAAATCATACAGTTGAGAAAAAAAATCTACCAAAAGGCTTAGTTACTCTAGAATCCATCTTCAATTCAGACGATCAAGCCAAAAGACAAAGCTCTAACATGGTGGTCAAAGAATAATATTTTGAGGAAGTTGAGGTAGAAAATGAAAAGCTTCTGAAGATTGGAAAAGTATGAACTCCGAAGAGAAAGAATATTTTATCAAACTTTATCAAGAGTATCATGAAATTTTTGTGTGGAGCTATAAATACCTCTATGATTTTGATCTAGGTCTATCTGAACATACTATCAAATTGGATCCTCATGCAAGGCCATTTCATCAGAAAAAGAGGCCAATTAATCCCAAAATTGATCCACTAATGAGAAAGGAGACAACCAAACTCATCGAGGCCTGTATGATTTTTCCTATCAAGAATTCATCTTACGTAGCCAATTTATTCCCTATAAGGAAGAAGAACAAATAGATTTATCTATGCATGGACCATGCCTCATTGAAAGATCATTATCTTCTTCTCTCGATTGAGTAGATTCTCCAAAAAGTAGCAAGACTGCAAAGGTTTTCATTACTCGAAGGATATCCTGGATATAACTAGATCTTGGTTAAATAATCTGATCATTTCAAGATAGGATTCACTACTAAGTGGGGTACGTACGCCTATAGTAAAATTCCATTCATATTATCCAATGTTGTTTTTACTTTCCAAAGAGCCATGGACATGGAATTTAAGGGACTAATAAAAAAAATCATCTTGGTTTACCTTGATGATATAACCGTATACTCTAAGCATGCAGAAGACCACATCACACATCTAAGGAAGGTTTTCCAAATATGTAGAGAGTTTGGAGTTTCACTTAACCCCAAGAAATGTATTTTTGCAGTACATGAAGGAAATTTATTGGTGAATGTTGTTTCAGTGGAAGGAATTTCAATTGATCCAACCAAGATTTGTTCAATTATGTCTCTATCTCTCCCAAGTCATAAGAAGGGTCTCCTGAGTTTTCTGAGAATTATAAACTTCATGCGAAGGTTCATTCTTTAGTTCACAGCCTTGACTAAACCATTAACAGTCATGTTGAAGAAAAATATGCCTTTCCCATAGATGAAGGAAGGAATGGAGAGCTTCGAAGCCATCAAAATGGCCTTTTCTCAAGCTCCCACACTGGTGAACCCTAGGGTTGATAAAGATTTTATTCTTTATGATTTTCTAGGTCAAGAGAGCATTTTAGGGATCCTCACACAACAAAATGACCATATAATGGACGGTACAACCAATTGCTTTCTTCAATGGCCAATTCCTAAAATATTATGACCTAGAAGTATTACCATTTGTTAAGATCCCAGACACGTTGGCACATCACTTTTTCCTAGATTGAAGCTCTCACCTGCATATGTTATCGCAAAGGTAACCAAATACCCTCTTTATGGTATCTCATCCTCGAGTTATAAGATATTTAGTATAAATGAAGACTTGAATGAAAAACATGTTGGATGGGGATACCATAATTGTTATGGAATACGATGTACACATTAAGTGCATGCACATAATCTATGTCTAGGGGTAATAGTCTATGTTAACATTTAGCTAATAGATTTGGAGACTAAAGGATGGAAGATCATACACAGATCTTTTGACTGACACATCAAGAAAATTAACAACTTAGATTGGTAGTCAACAGACCTTAATCATATTAAACATGTTAGGGGTATAACATAAGCTAACATGGATAAAACTCAATGGTGAAGCTTCCATACTTCCATGCGCATTCACAAAATCCGATACAGTGGACCTTATAGTAATCTAGATTATACATAGTTTAAACTGGTCTCTCTACTACCATAGTCATAGGACTTTGAATCCACCCCTTATAGGATATTACACAGAACCCTTCACATATGGTATAAAGGTGAGGGACTTTCCCTTCACCCACTTATCTACTGCGGTAAAAATCATAAGGTTCAATTACTATTGGCCCGATTTAGCCAAGCGCCATTACTCATTAATAGACACACATGCAAGTGTGCTAACAATATGACCCTCCTTCATAGGTTAACTGGTAGTAGTGAAATCCATTCCTCTTCACCACAATTCATGTTCATCAAGTGATTTGTTTAGTGGGGGACTAGATTTCATCAAAATAGCTTAATCCTCCATCTAGTGATGGACATAAATGGTTTCTCAATGCTACGTTTGTGTGCTCTGCACGCAACCTCCAAAAATAGCCCGTGTATGCTAAAAACGGCTGAAGTCCCAAAGGTCTGTTCTTAACTATTCCTTGCAGGAATGATTATACGTTTTGGTGATCCATTCACTATACCTCTAGATCATGCCCTGGAATTTCTAGGTTTGAAACTAACCCCTGAATGTGCCTTCTACTAAGTATGGGTTCTATCTCAACAGTTACCCCACAATCAATGTATTTCCACCCACAGGGAAATGGATCTCCAAAATGAATCTAGTAAGAATGGAAAGATCATGTGGAACAATGGAAAAGAATAAAAAGAATTTTGTGCACACTAAGCTTAAGAATCACTCTATGGGTAGACCAGCCTCCTCTACTTCAAAACTGCTATGTATCAACTCATAGATTTACTCCTCTTTTATTGAAGGGAAGAAAATGTCCTGTTATTTGACAAGTACTTCTTTTGCCTTGTCTAGAGTGTCTACTACAATAGAATCCAGTTCATCTTGTGTAATTT
This sequence comes from Taxus chinensis, assembly GCA_019776745.2. Lineage (NCBI taxonomy): Eukaryota > Viridiplantae > Streptophyta > Pinopsida > Cupressales > Taxaceae > Taxus > Taxus chinensis. Next base: position 428,532,509 of record CM034146.1, read on the forward strand.
ATCCTTTTTCATTTTGCAAAACCAGAACAATGCTAGAAATTGTAGTCATTCTTCCTTCTAATAGTTCCATCGGTCTCATGTTAAAATAAGAATTGACAAAAGCTCTTCCAAAAAACCTTTCTTTGAAGTGGATTCCTATGCTCAAATGGGATACTAATAGAGACAATCACAGCTATGCATGTTAAATTTGACTCCATATGGAGAGGACCATATATCTATCACCAGTTACAAGGAAGAAAACTCATTTTTCCTATCAATAGCTCAATTCAGAAGACCTTGTCCCATCCATCGTGCAATGGTCATTCATCTTTATTAGCCTTCTTTTGAAAGGAGCTGTATAGATGTTCAGTGCTATGATCCACTTTCTGTCAATTTCTCTTGCTAAGTGCTTCCAGACATTGTCCTTCATAAGATTCTGTATTCTTTTCAATATTGAGTGCCTGTGTTCTGAATCTCTACTTCTTGCATGGGGTCTTTTGGTGTAGGCATGTGCAAAGTTCCTTCATCAAGAACCAAGTCCACCAAGGTATGTACGTAATGCATCGTTGATGGGAATTTTTCTGGTACCTTGAACTCTAGATGTGATCTCTCCTTTAGGACAATTATCAAAATGATCTTAAACCTTCTTGAATTCATGCTTGCATGAATGTGCATTGTTATTATTCTGCTCCAAGTATTTCCCCTATGAAAATAGGCACGTTATTTCTACATCCTTTGGGTTTTAGGGAGGTTTCTCTTTGAGTGATGCCCTAATAGTTGATAGCCTGAAATAAAATATTTACTTGGTGTGCCACCTCTGTTGAAACTTTCATCAATGCATTACTAACCTATTCATCTGACATAATAGTAGGCTTTACTATTATATGCCTAGCCTGAGGTGCTTTCTTCAATCATCTTGACACACATGATTCTTCACACACAGCAAAATCAAGTTCATCCATGTGAGTGTGAAATTTTGAAACTTCAGACTTTCAATTTTTAGAGTCTCGGGTTGATTTTGTGGATAATTTCTCTCTAGAGTTCCAAAGTTTGAAACTCCAAAGTTCCAAAATTTTAGAATTTCATACTTTCAAGGTTTTGTACTTTAGGTTTCTCATAAAAATGGGTGACAAAAAATTTTACTCATGTCCTCAGGGGTATAGCCCATTTTGGACCTGGTCCACAAACATATAATTCCCCACTCATCCTCACACTTGATCTAGGACCCCTGAGCATTAACTAGAGCGTTTCCTATATAGACTCAAATTGTTAGCTTGCTCCACTTTTAACCTGAGCTAGTTTGCTCTGACACTCTATTCCTACTACAGTCCATTTTCTTCTTTCAAGGCCTTCATCTCTTCAGGTCCTTCTTAAGTTATTTCTTTGTGGCCCTGATCCATCGAGGTCTTTAGTTTATCTATTTTTCCTTCATATCTGTTCTTCTTTTTGTAGGGGATCATGGCACTCTCTCCTCTAACTCTTCCACCTCTTCGCTCAAATTCAACTTCCTTCTCCTCTTCTCAGTTATGCTCACTTTAATGTGGACGTAGGAATCTAGTCTGACCTACGTATAAGAATTGTGAAAGTAGTACCTTCAATTTTGAGTTCTTGTGCCACTTGAATACTCTCAGAGTTCACAAGTTCAGGTTTTTGGAGCTCTCCCTGTCAGGTTACTTCGGAGATCACTCTTCTTAGGTCCTTCCTAGACCCCTAGAGTTTTGGCGTTAGTCATCACTGCTCAAAGATTCAATATCATGGTAGTGAGGGTTTTGGAGATTCACTTCTATGGGGTTCCAAGACCACCACTATCCTCATGATTTCAGAGGTCTTCTACTTCTATTGATCTTCGTGGGCTTAGGTAGCAGGGACCATTTTTAGACATTCAGTATCCTTAGGATTTTGGCGGCCTTTAGGAGTGTGATTACAAAATTCTCTACATACTATGTTAGATTCTCAAGCTTGGGCTTGAGTTAGAGGTACACAAGTGCTGCAGCTAAGGGTCAAGGGAAACATCCAAGTACACATTACTAGGAGTTGATTCTTACTCATACCTATCTGAAATGATCCTTGGGGAATATAGAAGATCCCGACCCTGGATATACATAGGTTTTTCTCAGACTGTGTGGGAAAGATCACAATCCCCTAACTAAGAAACCTTGCATATGCAAGCCATAATCAACAGTGGGCATCCGATCAAACCTATGGTTTTTCCTTGATGCCATGCATTATCCTAAGTTCACCTTAGTTGTGAAGGCATAGGGAAATTTACACCATGGACTCCATGAATCGGTCCCTCATGGTGATGACCTCGTAAGATCATACAAAAGTGTTGGTACACTGATTTCTTTGAGGATTTAGACTAACCTTCCCTACTACTGAAGGTATACTGCAACAATTTCAGTATGAAGCCATTATTCTTCAAAATTTGTGCATAAAGATATTCATACCATTTCTTCAAAGCCCTCATAATGAAGACTTGCTCAGTCATTGATCCCTCTCATCAAGCTACTTGCTATCCAATATCCACCTGTAGGGTTGAATTTTCTCCAGGGGATACTCCCAGATCTTCTCTTTTGGCCCATCAGGAACATGGATGGATCTCCAGGCAAAATACCATGAGACAATAGAACAGCCCTCAGAAACTGATCTTTCTAACTCTCCTGAGCCTGCTTCTTCGATTATAGTTTCAGCTCTGAGATATAACTGTGAAGATGTTGTAGAAACTACTCCTTGTGACAGAATTTTTTGTGAACATCAGCTAAGTCCTTGTTCACTTGTGACCACCTTTCTTGGTCATTTAGTTTCGTTACAAGGTGTGCAACTGCTTGCATTACAAGGCACTGTTATCTAAATCCACCCCCAGGGTTGATTTGATAACATACATTAGAATTCTCGAAGGGCGCGAACCGGCCGGATTCGGTCGAAAAGGGAAATTTTAGTAAAGGGACAATCGGGCTAACTCGGGACTGTCCAGGGACACGAAAAGAGTTCAGCTCGAAGGAAAAGAAAATGTGACTAACTGCTTGGGACATTTGGGCCTTGAGGACGCGAACCGGCCGGTTCGGCTGAAAAGGAGAACTTTCGTACTAAGCAGTTGGGACATCTGGGCCGTGAGGACGCGAAGGACGTGAAAAGTTGAAGCGGCCAAGAGCAAAGGAAGCCATTTCAGGTGGTTCAGAAGAAATTTTCCCAGACAACACTGGGACATTTGGGACAAATGGACGTGGAGGACGCGAACCGGCCGGTTCGGCCAAAACGGGAAACTTCAGCACAAGGACAAGTGGGACAAAGGGACGCGCAGGACGCGGATAGCCGAAGGAGCCGAAAGCCAATCAGATCACACCACGTGTCACCGGTAGAAAAGGGATGAGGAAGCCCATTTCGGGTGGATCGGAGGATTCTGTCCTGCGAAGCACTGGGAAATTTGGGACAAAAAGGCGCGGAGGACGCGAAAGAGCCAGCAGACCAGTGGACCAACCAGATCATGACACGTGTCACAAGGAGAAAGGTCCAAAGCTCAAAGGGGTGATTTTTGAAGGAAAATCCCGAGCCAATAAAAAGAGGACACATGTCCAATGAAGCAGAGAAGGAGAGAGAATCGTGCAACCAATCAATGCATGCCACATGTCATCCAGGTGGCAGAGCGCGGGAAGAAATTTAAAAATCTGTTTTCACCTGTTTTGTGCCCTAAATCTTCAGATCGACATATCTTTCGATCCATAGCTCAGATTTGCACGTTTTTTATATCAATGGAAAACTTATGAAATTATCTACATGATTCTGGGGTTAATCTTGAGTTTTGGTTTAGTCTAGAGGGAGAAAATCAAGAAATAGATCTGACGCGTGTTCATGGCCAGAAGTGACATTCTAGTGACAAAATTTAATGCAGAATGGGTCGCATTCTCCTGTATTCTGGTCAAAATGATAGGGTATGGGTTTGTAAGGTCCCCCATGCTGTTTTAATGCACCTACAGTCAAGAAGGGATGGGCTCCCATGTTTTGTATGTTTTCTGTCCCCTGGGCTCAACCCATGCAATGTAAAAGCCAGATTTGGCTCATTTCTAAGGGGGGGAACATTTCTTTGGATAGCAAGCTTCTTCTTTCACCTGTAACAAGTGATTTTTTGCAAGTATCAGACCTATTCTAAAATTTTAACAGGTTTTCTACCTTTTTGATGTTGTAATACAGGGATTTTGACAGTGGAAATGACAATACAGGCTCTGTGACCAGTTTTCAGTCCTTTGTTTGTGTTGCTTGTTTCATTTCAGACCTATGATTACATCTTATCAGCTTGTGCATGATGTTTTTATGTTGCATTTTTATGATTTGTGTCTATTTGCAGAACAAGAAGTGTTCACCACTCCTCCTTTGGTGTATCACCTGTTAGTTTAGTTTCATTTTTTACACTTTCTATCTCTGTCTCCTTGGATTTTAGAGTAGGATTAGGTTTCAAACCTCTGTAGTTTTACAAAATATAGATCTAAATCAGAGGAGTTTGATGAACCAGCCTCTAATCTGGAGATTCCTCTCTCAGTTTCACAAGTCTCCACACTTGGAGAGAGGTTTCCATGTTGTGCAATCACACTAGATGCTAGAGTGATCAACCTAGAAGCCTGATCTACATCTAGGGGTGCTGTGAGTCTACAACAATAGTTTTGGCACACTCGGTGGGACACTAGAGGTTTCATTTTTATTGCAAGAATAGTTTTGGCACACCAGGTGGGACACTAGAGGTCTCATTTTTATTGCAGCAAAGTTGATATGCATCTGCTGCAGCTTTCTTGCTTATAAGAGCTATTATTTGCATATTTGGCGACTCCACTGGGGAAGAATCAATCGGTTTCAGCAATGCAGGCCTGAAAACTCATGAGAAGAATCACCACAAGGTCAAGAGTTGGAGAAGAAGAAGTGTTGTTTGAATACCTACAGTTATCTCCAAGAAGAAGGCAAAGAGGAAGAAGGATTCAAAGGTCTCCATCTCCACCAAATAGAACTCTCTCAACTCCTCCACCTGACAGGCCTTTCACTCAATCAACAAGGGTTTTAAGACCGATCAGAATGGCTCAGAAAAATCCCTACGTCAACTTCATAGGAAGCAGCCCACTTGCTCTCAATGCACAACATCCAGTTCCTATTGTAGCCTTGAAGAACATTCCCTACTTCATCAGAGAAAATCAGACTACTCCAGGTGATCATGTTAAAGATATTGCTAACCTTTGTGCAATCCATGAAATCAATGAAATGCAAGTGGCTGTGAAGTTACTGGCATCTTCCTTCAAGGGTAAAGCATTACAATGGTTTAGGAGCCTTGGAGCTGGTTCTATCACAAACTGGAATCAGCTGTGTATTGCACTTCACGAGCAATTTGGAGAGAAGGGAGACAACTTGTCTCTTTTGGAGCAGCTGATGACTATCAAGAGAGCTCCCAATGAGTAGCTGGCCGATTTCAACTTCAGATTTCAAAGGTCTTGGGATAGGATTCCAATGGCAATCAAGCCAATAGCAGAAGGTGATTTTCTATATTACCTTAAAGCTTTGAATTCTGATATTTCTATGTTAATTCAGTCCATGGGAGGCACAACAATCCCTATGGCTTATAGCATTGCCATCAGAGCTGAAAACTATCTTATTTAAGCTGGTAAACTGGCTCCTAGGCCTCCCATGCCCTTGAATCCAAACTTAGAAAATCCTAGCACTAGTCAAGCACCCACTTTGGCTCCTGTTCCCACCCCTAGAAATCAGAGTTCAAATGAAGCTTCCACTTCATCTCCAAGTGCCTTAAATGAGCTTCAAGAGGTCATGAAATAGTTGCAAAACCTAGGCAATGAGCTGGTTACTCTCAAGAGGCAGCAAGCCCAAGGTTTCAGACCTTCCTATCAACCCCAAGCTCAGCCTAATAGGCAGCCATACCAGCCACAAAGACCACCTAATCCAGCTGCAAATGTGAATCAAACAAGGCCCCCTGCCAATAGACCATTCTAGCCCTATAATCCAAATGCCATTTCTACCTCTAAGGCATTAGTGCCAACACAGAACAACATTGCTCAGGAATACGATTGGTGCTTTCCATGTAATGAGCCTCATAACCAATCTATGTGCTTCAATGGTGCTCTCAATCAAGCACTGATGGTGAAAACTACTGGTGTGGAGGGCGAGGGCAGTCAAGGAAATAGTCAACAACAAGAAACATTCCAACAACAATCAGCCCCAAATGACACCACATTGGTGAACTGGCAAGCAGAAGATTTCTGTGGCATGAATCAAGCAGTTTCTCAAGGTGTTGCAGCCAACAGAAGGTCAAAGAGGAGAAATTTGGGTGAAGAGAAGCCACTAGCTCCAACCAATCCACAACCTTCCATGGCTCCCCAAATGATTGGCAAACAAAGTCTAGTTTCAAATGCACAAGGGCAGCCAAGAATAGCCCCTAGGCCAACTCAAATGCCAGCTGTTGCTGCCCACGTGCAAGGAGTAAATGTGTAGACCAAGGGACAACAAAATGATACTTCATCCCCGTTTAGTATCATTAAACAAATGAAGAAGACTAACATCAATATATCAATGTGGGAATCCCTATCCATTCTAGGACAAAGAGATTTGCTACAAGCTGCCATGAAGGACTGACCAACTTCAAATCAGCAGGTTCAGATGAAAGACAAAGTGCTTACAAATGCTGCCCAGCCTGAAGGAAGTCATGGAGGACAACAAGGTAAAATGTTGAAGCCCCCTCCTTTCTATGTTTCATTAATCATTGGGGATAAACTAGTGCATAATTGCATGATAGAATCCAGGGCAAGTAGCTCAGTGATGCCCAAACAAATAGCTGATCAACTAGGGCTCTAGTATGAAGCAACATCCAAAGGGGTAGTGCAGCTAGATGGGACAGCAATAGAAATAGTTTGGAGTGATTAGAAATTTGAGTCTTACCTTGCATGCATGTCCAAATGTTGTTGTTTTACAAGATGTATCAGTCATAGACCTTCCACCACTCTTTGCCCTTTTCTTGTCAAGGGACTTCACAGCCAAAATTGGAGGCTATTTGTTTGCTGATTGGTCTCACATGCTGTTTAGAACAAGGTATAGAACTAAGGCTACAATTAGGTCTGAACCTATTACTAACTTCCATATTGAGCCTTACACTCCAAGTCAGATTAATGCCAATTGCTCAGCATTTGATCAAGAAGATCACCCTAGTACTGATGAGGCTGAAACCAAGGTTGGAAGTATCTCGGACCTAACTCTTGATGAATGGGAAAAAAAGATACATGCTTTTGATCCCTATCAAAAAGTAGAAGAATCTGAGCTGGGAGTCTATTATATACACGAAGAAAATCAACCTATTCCTAGCATCACCAAGCCTAGCCATAACAATGACAATGAGGTATGGAAGCTGTTTTTTGACGGATCAAGGAGTAGGCAAGGTGCAGGAGGTGGAGCCATGCTTGTTTCACCTCAAGGAATAAAGTACTATTCAGCTTTTAGATTTCAATTTGCATGCTCCAATAACACTGCTGAATATGAAGCCTTAGTGCAAGGGATGCATTGGGCAATCAAGAGAAAAATAAAGAATCTGCAAGTCTTTGGGGACAGTGAATTGATTGTAAATCAGGTCAAGGGATGACATGCTGCCAAAAATGATCTACTTAAGTGCTACAAGAACAGGGTGTGGGACCTCATGGAAGATTTTGAAGGTTTTGGCATCGAATCCATTCCCAGGAAAGAGAATCAAGTTGCTGATAGGCTTGCAGCAGTAGGGGCATCCTTTGACATTATGGAAAGCATTCAACAAGACAAGGTACAGCCAAACATCCACGTGATTGTGAGGCCTTCAGTGCCGGATAACAATGTCAGCTGGCAAGTGTTTGAGAATGACCAGAAAATTGTTAATTTCCTACAAGAAAAAGCTGAATTCTCAGCTAGGAATCAGGACAGACTAGAGTAGCAGTATGGGGATCAAGTAGTGCAGTTGTGGACAAACAAGCTTCCCAAGGGTTTAGTAACGTTGGAGTCTATCTTCAACCCTAACGACCAGTTCCGTAAAGAAAAGGCTAACATATAGGTCAAGAGGGAAGATTCAGAGCCAATTCCGGTTGGGGAAGGAAAAACACTTCAAATTGGTAAAGTGGCCACTGAGTAGGAGAAATCAGATTTCATATAGCTTTGTCAAGAATTCCTAGATGTTTTTGCTTGGACTTACAAAGATCTAAGAGGTTTCAACCCAAAGTTGGCACAACATACTATTGAGCTGGATCCAGAATCCAAGCCTGTCAGGCAAAAGCAAAGGCCAGTGAATCCCCATATTGAGCCTCTCATGAGAAAAGAATTAAGCAAGCTTATTGAGGCCAATATCATCTTCCCCATCAAACACTCAAGCTGGGTTGCTAACTTGGTTCCGGTCAGAAAGAAGAGTGGAGAAATCAGGTTGTGTGTGGACTTCCGAGACCTCAATAGGGCATCTCTCAAAGATCATTACCCACTCCCTTCCATGGAGCAAATATTGCAGGTTGTAGCTGGTTCAGAGAGATTCTCTCTCCTAGATGGCTACTTAGGCTATAATCAGATTATGGTGAAGGGAGAAGACCAATTCAAGACAGCCTTCACAACTAAATGGGGCACATATGCTTACAAGAAGATGCCATTTGGGCTGTCCAACGCTAGTGCTACCTTTCAAAGGGCAATGGACATGGCATTCAAAGGCTTGATCAACAAGATAGTGCTGATATACCTAGATGATGTCACTATCTTCTCAAAGAATACAGCAGACCATCTCTTTCACCTCAGGAAAGTGTTTCAGAGGTGTAGAAAGTTCAGAGTGTCTTTGAACCCCAAGAAGTGCATCTTTCTTGCACATGAAGGAAAACTTTTAGGCCATATTGTCTCCAAAGAGGGACTGGCAATTGATCCAGAGAGGGTTGAAGCCATAAGAGCACTACCATTGCCAAGTCACAAGAAGGCTCTTCAAATTTTCTTGGGAAGGATAAACTTTGTTTGGAGGTTTGTCCCAGATTTTGCAGCCCTTGTCAAGCCCATCACCAAAATGTTAAAGAAGAGAATGGATTTTAAGTGGACAGCAGAAGGCAAGGAGAGTTTTGAGGCAATCAAAGAAGCTATCTCTCAGGCACCAACTCTCATCAACCCATACTTCTCCAAGGATTTCATCCTCTATGCATTTGGAGGTGATGACACTATTTTTTCCATTCTAGTATAGAAGAACAAAGATAATGATGAGCAGCCGATTGCCTTTTTCAGCCAGAGCCTAGATGACTATGAGGTAAGGTACTCTTTTATTGAGAAACATGTGCTTGCAGTAATCAGAAGCTTGAAGAAATTCAAGCATTTAATCTCGAACAACAAGGTCCAGTTGTTGGTCTCACATGCTGGAGTTAAGGACTTCCTCCTCAACAAGGATTTGAATGAGAAAAGGGTAGGTTGGATCACCCGTGTCATGGAATATGACATTGATATCAAGATCACCAAGTTGGTAAGAGGGAAAGGACTATGTGAGTAGCTAGTTTTGGGGAAGCAAAAGGAAGTATGCAACGAAGAAGAGGTTGTTTTGACAGTCCAGGACAACCATGAGCCAAGTGGCAATCAAGAAGAAGACAATGCTTCCCCCACTCCTTGCTGGACCTAAGGTATTATACACTTCCTAGGCACATGCCTATGCCCTCCAGAGATGAACAAGACCCAAAGGAGACACTTCAGGTTGCAAGCTATTCCGTATGCCATTGTTGATGGAGTTTTGTTGAAGAAAGACGTGAATGGAGTGCTGCTGAGATGCATTAGCACAAGTCAGATTCAAAGGGTGTTGGAAGAGTTTCACGGTGGACCAGCTGGTGGCCATTTTGCACCAAGAGTGACAGCTCTAAAAATCATGAAGGCTGGTTATTATTGGCCTAAAATTTTCAGTGATTGCTATGCATGGATCAAGAGGTGTAAGAATTGTGCATTCTTCATAGGAAAAGAGAGAGTTTGCTGCCCTTCCATTGCATCCAATCTCAGTTGACCAGCCATTCATGAAATGGGGTTTGGACTTCATTGGAGTCATTAATCCCAATTCAAGCCAAGGGAATAAATGGATTTTGACAGCCACAGACTATTTCACCAAATGGACAGAAGCAGTAGCACTCAAAGAGGCAAATGAGTCTAGCATCTTAGACTTTTATGAGGGAATAACAACCAGATTTGGTGTACCTGCCACAATAATCTCTGATAATGCATTGGCATTCATTGGATCTAAGGTGACTGAGTGGGCTGTCAAGAACGGTATTTACCTAAGCACTTCATCGAACTATTACCCTCAGGGTAATGGCCAGGCCGAGTCTACAAACAAGAACTTGTTGAGGATCATTAGGAGAACTCTTGATGAGAATCAGAGGTCTTGGCATACCAAGCTGAAATCAGCCTTATGGGCTGATAGGATCACTCCCAAAAGATCCACAGGTAACTCTCCATTCAGGCTTGTCTATGGAAGAGAGGAAATCTTGCCCATGTCACTTGAGTTGCCAACATTGGAACTCATGAAGCAGCTGGAGTTTCTTGAATTTGAGCCCATGGAAGTGAGGTATGCAGAGTTGATGGAGCTTTAAGAGATCAGAAATTAGGCATCCCAAGCAATGGAAAAGGATCAAGCTTTGATCAAGAAGACCTTTGATAGGAAGGCCAAAGATAGATCCTTTCAAGTTAGAGATCTAGTGTTGAAATGGGATGTGGAAAGAGAAAAACCGAGAAGGCATTCAAAATTTGATGCCATTTAGAGTGGCCCATACATGGTCACAAAGTGCAAGAACAACAATGCTTTCCAATTGGCCTCATTGGATGGTGAAGAACTGCAGATTCCAGTCAATGGAATCTATCTCAAGAGTTACTTCTAGAGGAAAGTTCACTACCTCTGTAAATATTAGATTAGATTTGTCTTCCTCCAAGTGCTTGTGCACATTGTTTTGCTGTAGGTTAGTTTTGTTTTTCCCTAAGTGCTTTGGCACAGCTTGCTGTTCATGGAGATGTTTTACAGTCTTTTGCTTTCATCATGTGACATTCCATCTTCCCCCTTGCACATTCTAAGTCAGTTGAGGTTCCAAACATAATATTTGATGACTCCATGCCCAATGGACCTTCAGGCAACTGGTATCTTTTCACCTAGCAGGTAGGTATCCCCGCTGAGTCGCCAAATTGTTATCCAAATCCACCCCCAGGGTTGATTTGATAACATACATCAGAATTCTCGAGTCCCAGGCAAATGGATGGATTCAGGGTGAAAATCATGTTTCTGGGCCCCCTCAGAAATTTTTCTAACTCTCCTGTCCAGGTTGAAAAGAGCAAGCTCTGAGAAAATGTGAAAAAGTTATAGAAAATAAGCTTGGGCCAGAAAAAATTGTGAAAATCGGCTAAGTCCTTGTCCTAGGAACAGTTGGGACATTCGGGACACCAAGGCGTGGTTCGGCCGAAATGCCTCCAGGCGGCCCGCGAAGCACTGGGACAAGTGGAACAAATGTACACGAAGGGCGCGAACCGGCCGGTTCAGCCGAAAAGGAAAATTTTAGCACAGGGACAATTGGGCCGTCAGGACGCAAGGGACGCGGAAAGCCGGTTCAGCTAAAGGAGAAGAAAATCAACTAACTGCTCAGGACATTTGGGCCTTGAGGACGTGAACCTCCCAGATCGGCTGAAATGGAGAACTTTCATACTAAGCAGTTGGGACATCTGGGCCGCGAGGATGCGAAGGACGCGAAAAGGTGAAGCAGCCGCGAGCAGAGGAAGCCATTTTTGGTGGTTCAGAAGAATTTGTCCCAGACAGCACTGGGACATTTGGGAAAAATGGACGTGAAGGATGCGAGCTAGCCGGTTCGGCTGAAATGGGAAACTTCAGCACAAGGACAAGTGGGACAAAGGGACGCGCGAGACGTGGATAGCCGAAAGCCAATCAGATCACACCACGTGTCATCGACAGAAAAGGGATGAGGAAGCCCATTTCGGGTGGATCGGAGGATTCTGTCTCATGATGCACTAGGACATCTGGGACAAAAAGATGCAGTGGACACGAAAGAGCCGGCAGACCTGCGGACCAACCAGAGCATGACACATGTCACAAGGAGAAAGGTCCAAAGGTCAAAGGGTGATTTTTGAAGGAAAATCCCGAGCCAATAAAAAGAGGACACATTTCCAATGAAACAGAGAAGGAGAGAGAATCATGTGACCAATCAATGCATTCCACGTGTCATCCAGGTGGCAGAGAGCGGGAAGAAATTTAAAAATCTATTTTCACCTGTTTTGTGCCCTAAATCTTTAGATCGACATATCTTTCGATCCAGAGCTCAGATTTGCATGTTCTTTATATCAACGGAAAGCTTATGAAATTTTCTATGTGATTCTAGGGTTAATCTCGATTTTTGATGTAGTCTAGAGGGAGAAAATATAGAAATGGATCTGACGCGTGTTCATAGCCAGAAGTGACATTCCAGCGACCAGATTTAATGCAGAATGGGTCACATTCTCCTGTAATCTGGTCAAAATGATATGGTATGGGTTTGTAAGGTTCCCCCATGCCATTTCAATGCATCTGTAGTCAAGGAGGGATGGGCTCCCATGTTTTGTACATTTTCTGTCCCCTGGGCTCGACCCATGTAATGTAAAAGCCAGATTTGGCTTATTTCTGAAGGGGGGAACATTTCTTTAGATAGAAAGCTTCTTCTTTCACCTATAACAAGTGATTTTTGCAAGTATCAGACCTTTTCTAAAATTGTAACAGGTTTTCTACCTTTTTGATGCTGTAATACAGGGATTTTGACAGTGGAAATGACAATACAGGCTCTGTGATCAGTTTTCAGTCCTCTGTTTGTGTTGCTTGTTTCGTTTCAGACCTCTGATTACATATTATCAGCTTGTGCATGATGTTTCATGTTGCATTTTATGATCTGTTTCTATTTACAGAATAAGAAGTGTTCACCACTCCTCCTTTGGTGTATCACCTATTATTTTAATTTCATTTTTTGCATTTTCTATCTCTGTCTCCTTGTTTTTTAGAGTAGGATTAGGTTTCAAACCTCTGTAGTTTTACAAAATATAGATCTAAATCAGAGGATTTTGAGGAACCAACCTCTAATCTGGAGATTCCTCTCTCAGTTTCACAAGTCCCCACACTTGGAGAGAGGTTTCCATGTTGTGCAATCACACTGGATGCTAGAGTGATCAACCTAGAAGCCTGATCTGCATCCAGGGGTGCTGTGAGTCTGCAACAACAGTATTCTCTTAGGAAGATGTTTTTACAAAGATGTCAGGGGAGAAATCAATATGGACTATACCAAAGCTAAAATTCTAGTGAATGGAGTTCTTCATGTCCTCCACCCTGAAGCACAAGAAAAATACCTGGTCACTAAATCAGATGACCCTAAAGCTCAAATTCTCTTCGAAGATGCTGGCTTGTGAAATTATTTCATGACATTAGAGGTGCCTTCTGTAGAAATCAAGGAAGAGGATCCTAATGTTATTTGGACCCTCAAGTTTGATGGGAGTATTTCAACTACTAGATCATGCACTGGTGTGGTTCTTATATCTCTAAAATTTGAGATCTTTCCCTGCCTTCAAACTATAATTTGATAATACTAATAGCATGGCTGAATATGAAGCCTTGTTATCAGAATTAGAAATGGCAAGGAAAAAGGGGATCTGAAATATTAAAGTGCAAGGAGATGCTAATTTGATTGTAAATCAAGTAAAGGGGATCTATCAGGTAAAAAATGATTGCCTAAGGCATTACAGGAACAAGGTGTGGGATAGTATAGAATGCTTTGATGCTTATTCCATTAAGGAAATTTTGAGAGATTACAACGATAAAGTTGATTCTTTAGCTTTGTCTACATCTCCTCCTTCCTCACTCAAAGTTCAAATAGGACATGTATACCATTAAGATTGTATATCGTCTGAGTGTTCTAGATAATTCAGCACATTGGCAAGTGTTCAATAATGATCAACATGTATTGTCTTTTCTAGAGAAAGATGATAATTTTAGCGAGCTTTATTTTGAAGGATCAGAATCAGTTTTCTATGAGTTCATCTCAAATTCATATCAAGATATTGATGGTGAATTCATCCAGCTCAAAGGTAATAAGATACCAAAAGGATTAGTTTCTCTGGAAGGTCTATTTGACAAGCATGACTATTTTATTCAGGATAAAAGGAAAGATGAAGGTGCTTCCTTGTCAGAGATAGATCAAGTTAATTTGGGCTCTTCTGACTAACCACGGATGCTAAAAATTGGAAAATTTTGTTCTCCTAAGGAGAAGGGAAGATTCACTTCACTCCTGAAGAGATATATGGACATCTTGGCATGGTCCTATGTGGATCTGAAGTCTTTCAAGCCTAAGGATGTGTAACATAGCATCCATTTGAAGTCTAATGTCAAACCTTACAGGTAGAAACAAAGGCATTACAACCCAAATATCTCGGGGACTATCCTTATAGAAATTATAAAGATGTTACAGACAAGGATTATCTTCCCAATCCATAATTCTACCTGGGTTGTTAACATTGTCCCTGTCAGAAAGAAGAATGGTGAGATTTGGATTTGTGTTGATTTCTAGAACCTTAATCAGTCTTCATTAAAAGACAATTACCCATTTCCTATCATGGATCAAGTGTTGCATACTATCACTAGATCAAAAATGTTATCCATGCTTGACAGATTTTTGAGGTATAATCAAGTCGAGGTGGTTGTTGAGGATCAACATAAAACAACATTCACCACCCCATGGGGGACATTTGCTTACAAAAGGATTCCTTTTGGTTTGATTAATGTTGGAGCCATGTTACAAAGAGCTATGGACTTAATTTTCAGATATTTAATGGGAAAAGTCATAGTTGTATATTTGGATGACTTGACGGTCTTCTCTAAGAAGTGAAGTGATCATTATGATCACCTGGAGTAGGTACTCTTAAGATGCAGGCATCATGGGATTTCTTTAAATCCTAAAAATTCCATGTTCGAAATAACAAAGGGTAAGTTGTTGGGTCATATCATGACTAAAGAAGGAACCAAGATCAACCCAGAGCTAGTGAAGGCCATCCAAATCCTTACCCTACCTATAAGCAAAATTGGGGTGCATTCCTTTTTCGGAAAGGTCAATTTCCTAAGAATATTTATACCTAAATTTGTCTATACAACTAAGGATATCCTTGGGATGATTAAAGGTAAGAATCCATTTTGATGGAGCATTGAAAGGAAGCCTACTTTTGAAGAAGTCAAAAGAGCAATTTCTCATGCTCCTATTATGGTATGCCTAGACTTCAAGAAGGATTTCATCATGTAAAGCTATGCTTTCGCACATACAGTATCAGCCATCCTGATGCAAAAGAATGAAGAAGGAATCAAAGCTCCCATTACTTTCATGAGCTTCCCACTAAAGGAACATGAATTGAAGATGTCACAAATTAAAAATCATTCTTATGCAGTGGTGAGAATAGTGAAGCATTTCAAGTATTATGTGTTGAGTTCTCACACTCTCATTTTTGTTCCCGATACTGCAGTTAATTCCATTTTGAATCAACAAGAGTTGGGTATTCAATGGGGTAACTGGATATCCAAAGTCTAAAAATACGAATTGGACATCAGACCTACTATGTTGGTACGAGGAAGAGGCCTATGCCAATTGATCATAGAAAACAATTTTGAGACAGAATGCAAGGAAACTGAAGGTACTTCTTCAGAATTTCCCATGGTGCTTTTGTAAGCACATCCGATGAATGGTACATAGATATCACTTGCTTTTTAACTTATGGAAAATTTCCCCAACATTTAATCCAAAAATAAAATAGGAAAGTTAAATTAAGGTCCGCAAGATTCATTCTATAGGATAATGGTATATACAAGAAGGGTATTGATGGTGTATTCCTACGTTATGTTGATAAGTCTCAATAGAGAAGGTTGCTAGAATCCTTCCACAATCTAGCATGTGGAGTAAATTTCTCTTCCTCCATGATAGCTTACAAGATCTTATAGGCCGGGTACTATTGGCCTACCCTCTTTTGAGATTCGACAGAATGGGTGGCTAAGTGTGAAGCTTGTCAACATTTCATTGGCAGCTCTTCCCTTAAATCCTGTGATAATTGAAGAACCTTTTCGCCAATGGGGAATTGATTTCATCAGAGTACTAAATATTTTCTCCAGTGCCAGTCATAATTATGTGCTCACCACCACATAATTTTTCACCAAGTGGGTGGAAGTTGTGCCAATCAAGCAGGAAACCTCTGGAGTTGTGTGTAACTTTCTCAAGGAGAATACAACTGTTAGATTCGGTATACCTCACAATATCATTGCTGACAATGCTTCCAATTTCTCATCACATGAGTTAACAAAAAATTTCTATGGATTTGAGATCACGTTGGCTCATTCATCTGATTATTACCCCCAAGGCAATGGTTAGAGTGAATCAAGCAACAAAAACCTGGTGACCATAATAAAAAAGATGGTTGATAAGAATCAGAGGACATGACACAGAGCATTGTATGATGCATTATGGGTAGATCAGACTAATCCTAAGCAAGTGATTGGAATGTCCCCATTCTAGGTATTATATGGAATTGATGTTGAGATTCCTATCTCAATAGAATTATCAGCCTTACCGGTTGGCTAAACCAATTGAGGATGAAACTTTTCAAAGTTCCATTAAGAAAAGGATAATGTACTTAGACAGGATAGAAGAAGAACGAAAAAAGGTGGTGGATCGCATTGTAGATCATCAGAGAAAATTCAAAAAGATATTTGACAAAAAATAAAAGCAATGTGATTTCTAGATTGGAGATCTAGTACTTCTCTGGGATAAGAGAAGGGAACAGAAAGGGATGCATGGAAAGTTTGATTCTTTATGGAAAGGTCCTTTCAAAATCCATCAGATGAATGGTGAAATTAGATTTTGTCTATCATATCCTAATGGATATTTTCTCCCTCTACCTTTCAGTGGTAAACATCTAAATTTGTTCCATCAGTAATGTAAGATTCTCTCTTGCACTATATTATAATTTATTTTCTATTGTGTGTTTGCTGTATTTATTTACTTATTTCTTTCTTTCTTTTTAGTTTTGATTCTTTTGACCTCGTATCCCAATGGATAAAGCTTTTTGATACATGAGTTCTCTTCCTTTACTGTCTTAAAGAAATTTCCCAACTAGAGCCAGCTGTTATCTCATTTTAGTGATTTCAGCTAAAATTGAGATAACCATAAATTTTTTTTGGAAAAATCTCTTAAAATTTCCCTTTGAAAGATATTTTTAGGTTTTCAGGTTTTCATCACATGAAAACATGTTTCTTTCATGTTACATGTCTTATGTTTCCCGAAACCAAAAACATAATTATCTAAGTCCATTATGTCGGGTTTTCAGAAATTCTGAGCATTGGAACATGTTTTTCCCAAAGCATGGTTTATGTCGCTTGTTCCCTGAAACTCGAAACCCAATTGGCTAACCATTGTGTCAAGTTTTCGGAACTTCCAAACATCGGAACATGATTTTTCAAATGCATTTTACATGTCTCATGTTTCCCGATACCCGAAACCCAAATTGAATCAAATCCTTTATATCAGGTTTTTAGATGCTCCAAGATTGATGACATGTCATTAATGTCCAGGTTTCTAGCAGATGACACACATGTCAAGTGAGGTGTAATTAATGCTAGGCTATTATAAATAGTCATTTTTTCCATGTCATTTGTTACCATTCATTTTTGTTGCGTTGGATTTTCGTTGATGCTTCCTCTGCCTCCAAACCCGATCGAGCTTCCTGATTGATTTTGCCATCCGTTTTTTTATCATTTTTCAAGCTAGTTGAAGGTATTCTTCTCTTCTTTATTTTTAGAAGATTTTTTGGTTATTTTGTGAATTTTTTTCTCAGGGTTTCCTTTTCTTTTCTTTCTTCATTACTGTTTTAGCGTTTTGAGTTGTTTTTCTTATTTCTTGTCTTTTTCATGAGGGCTCTTATTTGAAATTGACCCCTAGGTTATTTACTTGTTTTTCATAGTTTGTAACTTGTATATTTTAAGATTATTCTAAAAATTCCTAAGTGATCATGAGGTAGGAATTTCTCATGTTCTGACATGTCAAAAACCTGATATGCTTGTTTTAAGTTTTGCAGGGTGTTTAACATTTCACTCTTTCTGCATTATTTCAGGTTTGGCTACCTGCTCAACATCCATCAAGATCCGTAGTGTGTCAGGAAGTTCTACCTTCTCAAAATCCTCTAGTTTCCACCATTGTGTTGGGGTTTCCTACTTTTCTGACACTTCCTCACTTCTGCAGTGTGTTGGGTTTTCATTAATGCTCAGCATGTCCTGACTTCCGACATACATTCCATTTTATCATGTTTCTGAAGGTGTTTTACAAGTTTCAAAATCTAAATAGTGTAGTGGGTTTGTGCATCTATTCAACAAAATCTCAAGCCTGATTGCTCTTCAAGAAATCATCAAGGAATTTTTTCTTTGAGACTCCTCATGTCAGACCCCGAACAATCTAAGGATAAGTCAAGAAATATGAAGTATAAATATCAGAAGATGGAATCTTCTTCTTACATAAGCTACAATTATGACATTCAGGACACAGAGCTCGGTAATATAGATACAGAGGAATTTTGGAAGAGAATTGAGGATTCTTCTCATAATTTTTGGATGAAGTCGATAGCAGGTAGCGGTCTCCCTCTTGCAGTTGGATTTCCAATATTAGCTTAATGCCCTGAATTCATCCTGGCCCGAGCTTCCAACTATGACTTAGCCTCTTGCTAAGTAAGAAATCAAGCAAGAGAGTCTATAGTGAAATTGGATGGAGGCTACTTTGATCAACTCCTAAGGTTTCCTGACTTTGTTGAGCATGTTTATTTAGACCTTAAATCAGCACAAAAGGCCTGGGACAAAGATCAGGAAGACTCAAGAAAGCATGTAAACAAGAATTTCTTGATCAAGACTAAGCCAGTTGTTTCTAGGTTTCCCAAGTAGGTCCCTAGAAGTGATTTTATTCTTGAAATTAGTGATATCATCACCCTACTGAGTCTATTATTTGGGCTCCCAGATTCAAAATAATTCCAAGGGTGGATGTACCAGTTCATGGTCATCATAAAGAAGAATGACCAAGGGATTGATTGGGGTAGCCTAATAAGTGACGAGATAGATTCCTAAATGAAAATAGTCTTGTCTACTATTGGACCCCCAGATTATTGACCAATTATGAAGGTGCGTAGGTACACAAAATCCCAATTATGGAATGGCACGAAAGGAAAAAGTTACGTAAGAGAAGGGTTTGAGGAAGCCCGTGGTGCGCGACGCATGAAGACAAAACCAAAGGGTTCAGGACTTAGTCAATTTGGACATCCAGAGAAAAACACATGAAAAGCATGACCTAATTGCGTGTGGATTAGATTTCAGCCTGGTGACAGGTTGGCCTAGGAAGGAGCATGCCTATGATAGAATCTTCTAGAAGAACATCATGGGATAAAGTGGAAAGCTCAGGCCTGGAGAAGCATGCTCACATGGAGGACCACATTCAAACACTTGGCACCGGATCTGAGGGTGCTGGAGGGCGAGTTAGCATCCCAGCAAAGCTATAAATACAAGCACCTACAGAGATAGAAAGATATTGATAGACAGTGGGCGGAGCTCTGTAGAAATGCTACAAGGACTCTGTCAATTGGATAGTTGTATTCAGGAGAGGATGCATTAGGCTTGGGGGTTGTAAATTTTATTTTTGATAGTTTAGTTACTTTAAGTCTAGTGCAATGCATAACTGCGGTCTACTTCTCTGTGACCCTCTGTAATGGTTCCATGGATGTAATAAGGTTTCCTGTTATAATATATACATGAATATCAATGATTTGAATGCATATTTCTCTCTTATGAGTTCTCTTTCCTTTCTTGCTAAGTATTGATGCTTGTATGTTTCTTTCTATCATACTAAATGTTATGGATTCTGTTAAGTACTCAGTTTGAAATGACTACAAGGATCTAGAGGCCATTCTGAGCCCTATGGTCCTTGTATGTCCTAATTTCCCTTCTAAAATATCTCACACAAATCATAGATGATGTTTCCCACTAAACTCACATAAAAGAGAGACTCGGTACCCGTGCATGCCTCGGGTGAGCTCTCAACTTTCATTGGGTGATAGGCCGAAGAGCATGGGGTGCCTTTCTTTTATGATAGGGGTAAAAATTACTACATCTTGGTTCCATTGCTGGGACCTCTTTTCGAAGTTATGGTGGGATTTAGCATACATCATGATATGTGTAATGAGTAATGACAGAGTGATTAACATTTGAAAGTGTTGAATCCTGGTTCAAGAGCACAAAGGATGAATTTTCTTAGAGATTCAGCACTGGAATTGATTTTGATACGTGTAGATGGGTAGAAGAGAATCTCTACAATGATATGTATGAGACCTTTTTCTGTTGCTTCCCTGTGGAGCTGTATGAATGGATCTCAGCCTATGCATCTAGATCTAGTTGGCATTATGGATCGCATCTGTGAACCCAAGAATAATACCAAAGGCTACAGGATGTAGATCTGACATTGACCTGTGCTATTGATCATTGGTGGAAATAAGTATTGGCTAGCTAAACTCTAGAGTATGCCATTTCCATGTATTCCTATCTGGAGGTTACTAAGTTTGAGTTTCTGAGGGATCCCATAGGATCATTTCTACGTGTTTTCCCTCTGGATTTGAAGATCTTGATGATTACCATGAGTTTAGAGGCTTTCCCAATGGTTGGCTAAACCATTATGAGTTCTCGGTGAGGAATCTAGGGTGGAGGAAGATGGCATATGTTATGGTAGAAAAAGAAAGGGAGGAAAGATGACTCAAGTATGGTGAAGTGTGTGAAAGGGAGATTGCTAGACAACATGAGGTTGCAGGTGTGATGGATGTATGGTGGCATACATTTCAGGAAGGATTTTAGGTTCATGTTGAGGACGTGGAACCTAAGTAGTCTATGTAACGCCATCTTGGCAAGCACATGAGAGAAACCCCTTCAACTTCTGATGACAGTTTGTCACATGGAGAAATAAGAAGTATTGGCATGCATATAAGCCCACCTAGTGACTAGACCCTAGTGCTTGATTTTCTAGATCAGGGGGATAATATTGTTAATGTAGTTGGTTATATTGGAGGTGATTGTTCTATGCCCAGGAGGTATAATTTATCATTTGGGACTTTTATGGCTGCAAACACCAGCCCAGTGTTAGGACTTTTTGGGCAAGGTATAGGCACACAAACATTTAGTCTCACATCTGGGAGTGGCACGGGGTATACTATTAGAAGTGGGGTATTGTTGTAGACCATGGGTGTGCAGCTCAGTGGAACTATGGGGACCCTTGGCATGGCCACTTCAAGACTTGGTGAGCCTAGTGGATATGTTGGTTTGGGACCTAACGGATTAGGTGGTGGAGGAAACACATGTGGAAACCAAGAATCTAGAAGAGGAGGATTTGGGCCCCAACCACCTCCATAAGTTTTCTTTGAAATGTCTCTACATTTTCCTAATTATAGAGGTATTGAGGATGCTGTGAAACATGTTCACAAATGTGAACTACTATGGCGCACAAAGGGTGTCATAACCCCAGGATGCAAGGCTAGTCAATGTGTAATCATGTTGCAAAGGCACATGCATAGTTGGTATAGGAAGTATGACCCTCATAAAATAATGGTGAATACTACCTTAAAGAATGTATTCTTGGTAGAGTTCCACATTCTTGAGTTTGAGCAGAAGAGAATCAGTCGTTTGAAGGAGATTTAGCAAGGAATGGAAGAGAGTGTGTGAGAGTATGATGCACACTTTAAAACTCTCTAATCTAAATTATCATATGATATTCACCCTTCACAGCATGCTAGTGGTTTTTTGGGGGGTTCATCACCCCTTTTAGAAGGGCCTTATCTCATAAAAATTTTATAGACCCACGTGAGGCATTGGAAGCTACCTTGTGTGTCGAAGCAATTGGTAGTGTTAATACTGACGTTAGCCCATTCTTGGAGGCTCAGATTACTGCTATGGCCAAGCAGTTGGAAATTTTTTTTGTGAACTCAGCCGATGAGACTCGCAGTGGTTTGTGGTGCACAGATTGTGAGATAGAGGGGCATGTTAAGGATAATTTCCCCTGGAGGATAGTACACACTGTGGTAGTAGATTGTGAAATTTGTCATGGGGACCATGATGCAAGTAGATGCCCCTTACTGCAGCATGCAATCAAGAAGAATGTATCTTGTTATTGTAATATTTGCACTTCTACAACCCATAATACTAAGGACTGTAGGCTCATTAATCAAATCCATGAGGCCATTGATCATGGGGTGTGCCAAACCAACGTTACCAGTAGTTCCAAGGGAGATGATCACTGTTATGAGGAGCACATAGATGGAGGGACACACAAAAGAGGTTTTCAAGGAGGATTATGTGGTCATGGTAACCACGAGGGAGGAAGGAATGAGTTCCCATGTGGAACCTAATTAAATTGTGGATCTACGGAGCATTACAAATGTGAATGCTCAGACTTGTTGTGGTGCTCATGGTGTGAAAAGAGGCATAAGTATGAGGAGTACCCAAAATTGTTTGAGCATATGAATCAAGAGCACTGGAAGGACAAGGGCACTGCAATGGTCAGTATTACGAAGGCAGATATATAGTATATGCCTTAGGTAACATGGGATGTAGGTTTAAAGCCTATCTTGGTAACAACAAGGGAAGAAGCTACGTGTGTAAGAGAGATACCAAGACAGAGGAACCTGGTTTTAAGGGAGGAGGTCATTCATGGAAAGTATCCAAACCCCTCGCATCAAAAGGAGATATATCAGGACACAATGGATGTCATCTGGAGCATCCAAAGGGAAATCCAGTGTCTAAAGGAAAAATCCAGGAGGGGGAACAAGGAAGGATAGTCGAGGCACCAAAGGATGACCTGGATGAGGTCAAGGAAGTGTGTAGAATGCTAAGGCAGGAGAATATCATTCCCTTACTAGGATCATGGATGAGAGAGAAGGTACCATGTACTGAAGGAGAGTGTGAGAGGTAGGTCTTGCATGTGAAACTTCCCCCTCACAGTCTTGACTATGAAAAGGATATCATGTTGAATGCAGTTGTAGATGGATGTATCCTCAGTAATATCCTCATTGACACAGGCGAGGAGGTTAATGTTCTAACTTTGGATGCATGGCATCAGATGGGAAGACCTACATTACAGCCATCTTTGAATGTGTTGTATATGGAAAACAAAACTAAGGCAATGCCCATCGGTGTCTTAAAGGATGTAGCTATTACTATCCAAGGAGCTAAGTTTACTAAGGACTTTGAAGTCTTTGCACTCACTGAGGTGGACAATTTTGCAGCACTACTTGGGTGCCCTTGGTGTTACAAAAAAATGCAGACCTTCAGTTCAACAAAGGGTACATCAACTTCAAGAACAAGGAGGAACAGGTCATTATACCCCTGCTTGATGTGAAGTTAACACCCTATATTGAACTGTTGGGGGAAGAGGTTCTGGATAGGATATATGTGTGCTTAATCAGAGACCCAAAGATGATACACCCTACTAACAGGGTTATCCAGTTTGAATATTCTCAGTCATTAAGTGATACCACCATTCTGGCATGTGAAAATTGGGTGCATGGGACTTATGAATTAATGGTATGGTAGTTGAGAGGGTCAGTGACCAAGGTAACAAAGACATGCATGGTTTGGCACCTTAGAGGAAAATAACTACCCAAGTATTCAGGAGGAGCCTTCTCTGAGATTTTTCTGCAGGAGGTGGAATTTTAGTGAAAGAATGAGAAGGAATAGAGAGGGATGCTAAGTTATGTCTTTCTTGACACAACAACACGATGGTGGGATACACATCAGGAGAGCCTTTTAGAGTGGCACAAGGTAAGAATTTATCTCTCTGTTACATTTTCTAGGAGCAATGTGCCCACCATCATCAAGGAGTGCCATGGGAAGGAACCTACCTCTTTCCATATTCAGGAGTGTGAACGGGTCTAGAGAGAAGGCACGGAAGCCTTGCCACCATCCCTCTGGGTGCACAAGTTATATTCTACACTGTAGGGTTACAAATGTGCATGGTTTATTCATTTGGAAACACACCGCCATACAAGGAATTGGCAAGAGCTCACGACTGACCTTATTCAAACCTTTGAGTATCGGAGTACCAAACCATCATTTGATAAGGCCTTGCAGGGTATCAAGTGCCTTACCATGGGGGATAGTGCCAGGACGGAAGATAGGTTATTGGAATTACTAGGTGAACCAGGATAGGAGGTGGATTTGAAGAAGAAGTAGAGGAAACAGAATATTTATAGCTTGAACGTGCGTGTTTGGAAAAAGAAAAAGGAAAGTTGGTGTATGTGATTGATGGAGAGGAATCGAAAATCTTGGATGTTAACCATTCTGTAGGGACACATGAGGTAGTGGAAAATGTTGATACTCACATGTGTGTGCCTACCATGAACCCTTAAAAACAAAGAAGGTTAACATCGGTTCAAGAGGAAGACCTAAGGAAGCTATTATTAGAGATTACTGGTTAGAGAATGAATTTTCTAAGATCATTGATCTGCTACATGAATTTGAGGATTTATTACCACACGGGTACCATGAGCTCAAAGGCATTCATCATTCCTTAGGGGAGATGAAGATAAAATTGAAGGAAGGTGCGTGCTTAGTTAGGGAAAATCCCTACCAGATGAATCCCAATTTGCGCGTGAAGGTTAAGGATGAGATAGATAAAATGATAGCTCTTGGGATCATTGAGGTAGTGGAAGAATTGGAGTGGATAAGTTCAATGGTAATTAGCATCAAGAAGGATGGGCAGATTAGGATCTGCGTGGATTATAGGGAACTAAATGTTGTTTGTGTCATTGATCCCTTTCTGACCCCCTTCACTGAAGAAATTTTTGAAGGAGTTGCTAGGCACAAAATCTATTCCTTTACGGATGGATTTTCAGGGTACCACAAATTCCAGATTGCAAAGGAGGACCAAGAGAAGACAACTTTTGCCACTAAGTGGGGAAGGTTTGTATACACAGTCATGCCCTTTGGGTTAAAGAATGCTCCTATTGTTTTCTCATGCATAGTGGTGCAAGCATTCTAGGACTTCATCCATAAGTTTCTTCAGGTCTATTTGGATTATTGGAAAGTGTATGGTCTAGTTAAGGACCATTGTGACAATTTAAGGTTAATGTTTGAGAGGTGTAGGTAGTTGAGGATATCCCTCAACATTAAGAAGTCTGTGTTTGCTACACCCTTTGGGACTTTATTGGGACATATCATATGTAAGAGGGCTTATTGGTAGATCCCGCTAAAGTCATGGTTATTGTGGGATTAGGGGAGCCTACTATCCATAGTGCAGTGCGTGGATTCCTTAGGCATATGGGCTATTACAGGAAATTCATCAAAGGGTATGCCAAGATCGCCACACCTTTAGAGAAGCTTCTTAGACATAAAATTTCCTTCCATTAGGGAGAGGCGCAACAGAGGGAATTTAATACATTAAAAGATAGGCTTGTCACTACACCTATATTACGTTTTCCCTCTTGGGACAAGCCCTTTCATGTCCATGTAGATTCCTTAGGGACCACCATTGGAGCAGTGCTTACACAGCGAGGTGAAAGGATTGTTGATCATCCTCTATGTTTTGCAAGTAGGAAGTGGACACCAGCACAGCAGAATTATACCACAACTGAGTGTGAGGCATTGTCGATGATCTATGCACTCTTCAAGTTTAGGTAGTATCTACTGGCATCACCCTTTGTGTTTTACACTGACCACATGGCATTAAATTATTTAATAAACAAGCCTATTCTATAAGGGTGCATATGTCGGTGGGTGTTTTTATTTCAAGAGTTTGAGTTTACTGTTGTAGTGAAGCCTGGGAAAAATAATTGTGGGCCTGATCATCTATCAAGAATTTATTCAGGGGAGGACATGTAGAGTATTAAGGAAACAATGTCAGACATGCAACTATTTAGGTTGCATCACACACCCTCAGACTTGGAAGAGATTGCAGTATTTTTAAAGGAAGGTGTGGCACCAGAGGGAATGAAGACATTGGAGAAAAAGCAACTGGCCATACGCGTCATGCCCTACATGTTAATCAGTGGAGACTTATACAAGTTGGGATGTGATGAATTTTTACACAGGTGTGTATTAGACCATGAGCACCTAGCCATCATGTAGGAAGCACATGGAGGAAGTGCAGGTGGGAATTATGTAGGTGATGTTACCGTGCATGAGATATTAATGGCAGGTTTGTGGTGGGAAACCCTGTATAAGGATTGTAAAGACTATTGTAAAGCGTGTGACCATTGCCAGTGCATTGGTAAACCAGGAAGGATAGATGAAATTCCTTTTTTCCCTATCCCTAGCGTAGAGCCTTTTGCAAAGTGGGCAATAGACTTTATAATACTGGGTCATGTTATGTCATCACTTGCGCAGATTATCTAACAAGTTGCGTAGAGGCATCTTAGACTAAAGATTGCATAATAGCCACAGCAGCAAGGTTCTTGTGGGAGAACATTATCACAAGGTATGGGTGTCCGTTGAGTTTGACCAGTGATAAGGGCATGCATTTCTTGAATGAGACCATGAGGATTATGTTATCAGAGTTCATTATGGCTCATCACAAGACTATGCCCTATCACCCACAAGAAAATGGAAATACATAAGCATTCAAAAAAATATTGAGTCATACCCTAACCAAAAATTTTGATGTCAGAAGACAAGATTGGGATGAAAAAGTATTAGCAGTATTGTGGGTTTATAGGAAAACGTATAAAAGGCTAAACAAAGCCACACATTTTTAGTTGGTGTTTGGCGTGGAAGCAGTTTTTCCAGTTGAATTCATGTTGCCTTCTCTACGAATAATGTGCACAAGAGGGTTCACCAATGAAAAATCAATGGAAGAAAGGATTGAGGAGTTAATGAAGCTAGATGAGATATGATCACTCACCAGGTGGAGCCGAATAGGAGAAAAAGCAAAGTATAAGGCTTGGTATGATTGCCACATTAGAAACAAGAAGTTTGAGGTTGGGCAGATGGTGTTACTATATGATTCTAAGTTTATGCATCATCCTAGGAAGTTGAAATTCCATTAGGTGGGTCTTTACACAATCTCATACATCCTTGGTTTGGGCACGTGCTAGTTACAAGCAATGAATGGGACAAAGTTTCCTGGACACTTTAATGGGAGTAGGCTAAAGCCCTACTATAAATAGGTCTTCTTGGTGTTTGTAAATAAGGCAGTTTTTATAGTTAGTTTAGAAATTTCCTTTATGCATTTCCCTTTCTTGTGTTTCCCTTTTGTGTTGTTTTTTTGTTTTGCACCTTGGGCACTAGTAACCTTATTGCTGCTTTGGATAATTTTTGAGTGGGAAGAGGACCATGCATTTTTATAAGTTTGGGGTAGAGAAATGTGAAGGAGCACATGGTTAGAGTGCCAAAGAAGTGTATGTCAAAAATCCCTGTTGAATGGCCCAGTTAAAAGAGGTGTGTGGATAGAAAATATGAAAGGATGGTTGGTGCCAGGACAAAGCTACTTTTAGATCCCATGTACTAAGGAGGAGAAATCTCATCAAGCAACATGAGGTAGGTGAGAGCAAAATCAAGATAGAAGAAGTGCCTTCGGCACTAGTTACGCTCGTGCAAGAGTCTCCTGTCATGTTGGATTGGTTGTGCACCAGAAGGTTGGAGGAGTTTTCACATAGGTTAGGCACGTGAGTGAAAGCGCTGAAGATAGAATTTGTTTGAAAAAGTTGATTTAAATGAAAAAAGTATGGTGGTAGGTGAAGTAGCATTTAATGTTCGAAAAGAGAAAAGCTATAAGTAAAGGGTCTAGGAATTTTCATTTTCACTTTACGAAATAGAGAAAGAAGTGAGTTTTACAAACTAGGGTTTCTAGATTTGATTGTGTGAAGAAATATTTGTGAGATTGAAGCGTGAGTAGCCAGTTTGAATTTGTAAACTAGAAGGGAGGGGTTACACGAGTGTGAGAAAATATGTGAGGAGGCACCATCTTGTGGAAGTTTTATCCCAGTTAGGACTCAACAAACTAGGGCATGGGTTCAAGAGTAATTTTTATCACAGGCTTGAGATTGGAGGCTGGAAGAAGTTTAAGAATAGAGTAACAAGGAGGGAGTGAAGTGATAGGATGACCTCGAAAATGGCACCCAAGAAAGGGAAGTGCAAGGACAAGGCCAAGAAGCAAGAACCTAATGTGAGTAATAAAATGAAGACTGGTATACGGAGATGTAATACCCATATGGGTTAATGATGGGTAAGGAGTGGGAGTCCCACCTAAGGAACGTTCCTGTGAATGATTATAACCACTGAATGAACACAATCGAGAAAGAAATGGAACTGGATTTAGTGCACCCACAAACAAATGGACACTAAAGGGATTTCCCATCTACAATGATGATGTTAAGGTCAAATTGGAGAAGGCAGGGTTGTTACAACACTATTAGTTGCCATATTTTGGAAAACCAGAACACCTATACCAATTGCTAATGTCACAGGTACATGAAGATTACTTCCACTTTGTAGGGCGTAAGATGCAAATTACTCCCCAACTCATCTCTCAGTTCACAGGCCTCATATGTGAAGGAAACAGCTTGGAGGATGACCTGAGTGATAAGGAGGCAATTCAAGAAACCATCAATGAATATGCCTACAAGAAGGGGTCAAGATACTATGACATCTCAGACATCAAGGACCTAGTGATGAAAATGACCGTGCATCTGGTAACAAAGATGAATGGCTAGGAGAGATGGACCCAGGTCAATAAATCTTGGTTACATGTCTATAGGAATATTACAGAAGGCACCATTTATAACTTATATACATACATTGCGGAGGAAATTTTCTGTTGCGTGAAGGAGGGGGACAGAATCCTCTTTGGCACCAGACAATTTTATATGGGAGTACCCTACCGAGGATCCTTTTCCTGCAAAGAGATTTGAGAAGTATTATTGCGACACAATGACAACACCCCATAAGGCGTGACTAGAGAAGTGGTATATGTGCCTGAGGAACACATTCGGGGTAGAGTGGAGGAACCCCAAACAACTTCCAGCAATCACTGAGGGGGAAGCCGAATTTTTAGTATATAAACATTTCTGCCTGGGCAAGTTCAGGATGACAGATGAATCATGAAGTCCATGGTGCAAGCTTCCCTTCACTTTCACATGTGAATACTTCCAAGCGAGAGTAAACAGATTCAAGGAATCCAAGAAGCTAAAGCTGGAACTAGGTAGTCTAGACCAGAGCATAGAGAGATGTGAAAAAGGTTGAACTACCCTAACGGTAAGCACACATACGTAGAAAGGTATGTGTCACATGTGGTCTAGATGACAAGGCCGATAATGTTACCCATTATAGGAGGATCTTCGGCATGCATATACCTCTATATAAGGCCCAAGTTTGAGAAGGACACATACCTAGAGAATGGTGTCTCCATACCTGATGATCCCATGGGTAGGAAGAATCCCGTGCCCAAGAAGAGAGGAAGAGAAGAAGATGAATCACCAAGAGTGTAGACTACTCAAATAGTGAGCATGCCGACAACGAGTGCCAAGCCTAGTACTTACACATAGAGAAATAAGTCCTTGGTGAAGGATAAGACACCAAAAGTGGAGGCACCTAGGTAACCCCTCATTAAGGAAAATTCACCTGAGGAAGAGGAAGAGGCTGAATCCACTGTCACGGAGTCACCTCTCATAAAAAAGTATAGGATGGAAGAGGAAGATGACTCGGAGGAGACTGACAACATAGAGAAGTACATGGGTGGAAGAGAAGACGAGAGTGAAGAAGATAATAGCAAGGAGGATGAGCCATAAAGAGACCAAGAGCCACATGTTTTTAGTGTGTATGACTCAGGAGAAGAGAGTGGGGAAGATAAACAAGAGTTCGTATTTGTGTGGTGCAAGAGTACCCAAGATGAGGAAGGTTCCCAAGACATGGGAAAGAGTGAGGAGGTTGGCACGGAAAAGTGGGAAGCCATAAGCTTCACAAAGGAGAAGATCACCAAGGTAGCAGAGAGAGAGGCAAAGAAAATTCTCGAGGCCTTAGTAGACCAAGAGTTAGAGTGCAGTGTTAACATAGTGCTAAAGGAAGGAAAGGAGGAAAACATTGAAAAGGAGCATGATAGCATGGGAGGAGGTCCTGCTCTAATGGTGAGTTTTCCCAAAGGTGCACACTTAGGTAGGAGGACCCTTGATACAAAAAAAAGACAAGTGATGGGTTACGTTGATGACTCAAAGAAGGTGCTACGCATGTGGTTCTAAAGCACTGTAACCACAGAAAGGCTTCATGGGGTCATTTGAAAAGGAGGGTGCGTACCCCAAAATGAAGAAGATGCTCTCTTGGGAATTTGAATCCCACATTGATGAGCCAGATTTTGAATTCTACCAAGGAGCGATCATCACAGTACTAAAGTCTAAGGGATCCAATCCTTAGGTAAATTCCTAGGAGTTCTTAGATGAGAAGGTATGTAACGTGCTCAACAAGGTCACAGTCAAGACAGAGGCTAGGCTCTTTGTGCATAATCACAGTATAAGAGTGCTAGAGGGAAAGCTAGGGAAGAAAGAAGACGAGCTGGCAGAGAAGGCCAAGAGCTTTAAATAGGAAGAACTGATCAACGCACAACTAAGGTGCAAGTTAAAGGATGATAAGAAAAAGGTGTAGGAAGTATACAAGAAGGTGGATTCTATCAAGAGTGCAATCCTTTTAAAGCACCCAAACCTAACACCACCCACAAAGAAATACATATCCATTCTGGAATGCTTAGAAGATATAACGTCTGTCCTCACCATGGAGAGATAATCTTTGGCCCTGGAGTCTACAGAGGAAGTGGCCATGCGCTTAAAGGCAGAGGACATGTTGAGGGTGGTAGCACTCATTGCTGAGTATAGTAAGGTGCTCAAAGAGGTTAAAATTACTTCCTAATCTATTGAGGCTACATATGATACTTGTGTAAACAAGGATAAGGTAGCAAGCACCTTGCTCACCACACTCGAAGTGGAGCTAAAGGAGTTCCAAAAGAAGAATAAAGGAAATAGGGCAGAGAGAGACAAGTTCCTTGCCAAAGTAAAGAGAAAATCTAAAGAGATTGATACATTAAGGGGTTCAATCAAGGCCTGGTTGAAAGAACTATACCCTCAGATTATCGGGAGGATGGACATGCTCAAAGACCTGGGCAAGTAGATGGAGAAGATTGTTGACACTTTGGGCACCTAGAGTATTGGCCTAAGTTTTAACAAGGTGAGCATCTTGATTGACAACCTCTGTTAGAAGTCACGGAGTGAGGTCAACATATGGAACAAGCTGGAGGTAGACTTATGGAAGAATTTTCCTAGCTTGCTAAGTTGATGCCCCCCCCCATTATTACTTATTCCCCAATTCTTTCATTCCTTTATTATTTTACAAAATGTAAGACTACACCTTGGTTCCTTAAGGTAGTGTACATCTTGGTTAAGTGGAGTGTTTCCACAAACAGAGAACAGGCATAGTTTGGGGTGATATTGTACCACTTGATTATTGACCAAGTATGAAGGCACGTAGGTGCACAAGGTCCCAGTTATGGAATGGTGTGTAAGGAAAAATCATGCAAGAGAAGGGTTTGAGGAAGCCAGTGGAATGCAACGTGCGAAGACATAACCAAGGGTTTGGGACTTAGTCAATTTTGACATCTGGAGAAGAACATGTTAAAAGCATGACCCGGGTGCACGTGGATAAGATGACAGCCTGGTGACAGGTTGGCTCGGGAAGGAGCATACCTGCGATAGAATCTTCTAGAATAACATCATGGGATAAAGTGGAAAGCTCGGGCCTGGAGAAGAATTCTCTCATGGAGAACCACATTTGGACACTTGGCACCAGATCTGAGGGTGCTAGAGGGTGAGTTGGCAGCCCAAGAAAGCTATAAATACAAGCACCTGTAGATACAAAAAGATATCGATAGAGAGTGAGCGGAGCTCTACAGAAATGTTACGAGGACTCTGTCAAGTGGATAGTTATATTTGGGAGAGGATGCATTAGGCTTGGGGGTTGTAAATTTTATTTTTGGTAGCTTAGTTACTTTAAGTCTAGTGTAATGCATGACTATGGTCAGCTTCTCTGTGACCCTCTGTAATGGTTCCATGGATGTAATAAGGTTTCCTGTTATAATATATACATGAATATCAATTATTCGGATGCTTATTTTTCTCTTATGAGTTCTCTTTCCTTTCATGCTAAGTATTGATGCATGTATGTTTCTTTCTATCATACTACATGTTCTAGATTTTGTTAAGTACTCAGTCTGAAATGACTGCAAGGATCTAGAGGTCGTTCTGAGCCCTATGGTCCTTGTATGTCCTAATTTCCCTTCTGAAATCTCTCACATAAATCATAGATTTTGTTTCCCACTAAACTCACATAAAAGAGAGACTCGGTACCCACGCGTGATTCAGGTGAGTGCTCAGCTTTCACTAGGTGATAGGCCAATGCCCATGGGGTTCCTTTCTTTTGTGATAGGGGTAAAAATGACCACATCTACCAGAAATTTCTATATGATGTCATACGTCACCTATGTAGCAGCAGACATGAGAAATTACCTAGGACTAGGTGCAAAGGGAAACCAAGAAACGAAACACATATATCGTTACTTCCCTTAGCTAACAATAAAAGGGTCTAAAGACCAATATAGAAGAGTGAACAATGCCTTCTTCTATGAAAACATTTGCAGGTTGGATCCTGATCTGAGGAAGAGATGGGTTTCTGATGAAGCATGGGATGAAGTGTCAAAATGGAGTTGCATCTTCTTGCAATTCAAGAAGTTTACTTATCTTCAGGTGGTAAGGTTCCATGGTAACCCTTTCTGTTAGCATAGGTTCCTAGGTGACAAACTGATCCTTATGGAACTAATCAGACAATTGTTGGATTTTCACAAATTCCAACAAAGTAGGCACAAGGCTGCCATCTCCTTCTCTATTTCTATTGGAAGGTATACATACTCTATAGTGGTTAAGGCCAAGAATGTGGTGCATGAGCTTCAAGACAAATTAAAGAAACATATGAAGCTCAGGGAGGGATTCAACATCTAAGGAGTCCTCAAGTCATATGGAACCTTGTATCTGCATGTTCCCAATGTGGAAGACATCTGGGTTGATCTTCGAGATGAAGTTGCCATCCAAAGAAAAGACAACAGTAGACTGACACATGAAAAAATTTAGATGTTAGATCTAGCTAATATCCCTGAAGGCTCTGTGGACAATGAAAGTGTTTTGGACACTAGGTAAGAACAGTCAGATGGAGACCAACTCGGATTCCCAGCTATTGATTGGTCTGTTGCTAAAAAAGCTTCTATCATTAAAAGAGTTTCTCAAACTCTTGTCTGTACCAAGGCATGGCTCATTTCTTGGGGAATGAATTATAAGGAAAAGAGTTTTTCAAACATATCTACTTTAGAATTGGGACCCTCCAAGGGAGAGAGAGAAGAGGATAAAATCCCTACCAAGAGGCAAATAAAATTTAAGTTTGTTAGAAGGGGAGAAAAGTAAGGAACCACATCATCTGCCAATCCTTCATAAATAGTTGAGGTACTGGATTCACCTCCTCCACCAGAACAAGAAAAACTTCCTTTAGAAGATGAGGTTGGTCAACCTCTTCTTTCTCCTTTTGATGATTGCCCATCGGAGGTAATTCTTTCTCTTGCTTCTCAAGCTTTGACTTTAGAATCTTTACCTCCTCTCTCCCAATCTTCCTCATCTCATATTTCTACACCACTTTCATCAGCCATGTGCCAGCATCTTCTCCAACCTCTCACCTCTCTCTGTTGGATCTAAGATGGCCATAGAAATGCTTCCTCCTTTTGCACCTTCATTCACTGAGTCTATCCCCACAGTTACCACACTTGCAGTCATCACAAATCCACAAGTAGACCTTCCTCCACCTATAGATGTGACCATAACACCTCTGATAGGGGAACTTCTTCCACTGTTCCTCAATGGTTAATCGATAAGACCCCAAGGAAGAGGAAGGTCATAGTTCCTCTACTAGCCTTCACCTTCAGTTCACTCAATGCCTCTCCTACCAAATCTACCAACAAACCCAAAATAGTTTCAAGGGTTTTAGTGGATACCTCAAGGCATAAATTTGCAGAGATTATCACTCAAGCGGAAAACAAAACTAAGGAGGATATAGTTGTTACTGATTATCAGACTACAAGGGTTTAGCTGGGAAAGGTAACAATAGAAGGAGCACAACATGATTCTCAGGATGCCATGAACGTGTTGTGTCAGAAACTGAAGGAAACAAAGGTGAGAAGATATGAGCTAAAGGAGAAAGTTAAATAGTTAATGGAAGTATTTCTGAAGCTCTCAAAGCCTTCTCAGTCAATACCATCATCTTCTACCCCTAATCCTATCAGGTTTTATTTCTCATCGGTACCTATGATTGAAAAAATCAATGAGAAGGGGAGAACGGTTGATGAATGGATTCAGATGCTACTCCTACAAGGAAGAGAGGTCATTGATGAAACAGTGGAGGTTTATAAATCTATGGAGGAAGTAAAGAAAGATGGTTATAAAATGGATGATGAATTTTCATAGGAAATTGGGAACCTTGAGTTAAATTTTGAGGCTCTCAATGCACTGAAATAGGTTCCATCCCGTATCTTAATGGAAGAAGGAATCATTCTACATGGGGATAAGCATTTTCAGCTAACCAAAGCCATCAGATTAAGGATAAAGATTCTCAGTGAAGCCTGTAGCAAGTTGATGGAATCTAGAGATCAGTTTTTCAATGCCACCAATGACATAGAAGAGGAGCTATCTAGAATCTTCTCCAAGGTTTTGGATGAAGGCTTGAATATTCTACCTATTGATGATCTCTATAAACAAATTCAAGAATCAATTCAGCACGAACCTTCTTCTATCTTCAACCTAGAAACCATTGATAAGTTTATAAGGATTGAGAATGTTTTGGAATCACTAAGGAAAATCAAAAAGAGATTAAAGAAACTTCCTAGAAACGCAAGTGATACTCAGGAAACTTGCGAGGTTCTAAGTGATTATTCTAGTGTGCCAGATGAATCTAAGATACAGGGTAAAATCTAGAAGTTCCAAGAATTTTGAGACAAGCAGGCTTCACTGGAGGAAGACAAGGATGGCGAAACAGAATAAGCATAATGTTTCATGTCATTTCTATCAATAAATTGTCATGTCTTTTTCATTTTCATTTCATCACACAGGAAGAAAATTTGGACTTGTTCTCCTGCGTGAGAGTCAAGCAAAATAGGAATATCGTTAAACAACTATTTTCTAGGTTTTATCCTATTTTATCTCTACTCTCTCTAATATAAATAAGGGATGCTTGTGCATTCAAAAGGGAGATGATTTTTAGAATATTAAGAGCTATTATGAAGAAGAAGAAAAACTTTGTATTTTCTTTTTAATCATTGAGGAATAAAAATAGGTGTTATTTTACAAACTTTGTGTTGTGGGATTCATCTATCTTGAGATATTGTTCTTACGTCCAACATCTTAATCTATTCTTTGTTTGGTGTTCTTGATTATTTTAATCGTTTCAAATATTACACTCATTATCTAAAACTCGTATAAGTATTTCTTGATCTATGTTTTCTTGAAAGAAAATACGTTCCTCTCATTCCCTTTTCACTTTGTTTCATCTATAATAGTTTCCTTTCTAATCCATTCCATTTCTAAAGTTGTAACATCTCCATCTCGTGTTGATATGGATTTTGGGATTGTATCCCAACCCCAATGGTTAGAATAGTGTGAATATTGTACATATTATTATATCTATTATGTTTTAGATTAGTAATAAATAGGTTGCCTCAGCTATCTTTGAGGAGGGATTTAATCCCGTATACTGTGGTTGAACCTCATATTTTAGCCTAACAAAATATCCAACCAATAGGGTAAACTATGGAAAATCATACATCATAGGTCCTTAATTAAGGTAAAAGTAAGAGCAGTGAGGATCTATCCCTACTGTACTAGACAATGTGAGAATTTACCTTGGGTTATAATGAAATAAGTAACCTTGATACAAGGGTTGTTTTATTTCTTGTGTGATAGTAAAAAGAGTATACCCATTGTTATCTATGAGATATCCTACATTTTTTCCTATTACACAAGCTTAATGTGGGGTTTGGGCGCTCTCCAGTTCTCTAATCCTTCCTACTAATGTAGAAATTATATCATTTGAAGAGGATTGAGCCCCCTTTTGGGTATGTAATGTGTGTGTTTCTATGAATGGGATGTGTGCTATCCCTTTATGAATTTTTCACTTTTATTCTCCTTTTTGAGGTGCCTTTCTAACTTTAGTAGAGTAGAAGATAAATTATTTTGAAGAAAGATATTAGTATAAACTTGCAACCTATCTGAATATCCATATATAGTTGTAAGTTGGTCACTAATTTATCCAAAACATGTCAAAATCCCCTCATTAGGTCGTAAATAAGATAGATTAGAATCATATTGCATGCTAATCTACAAATTTTTCAAGACTCGTGAGTATAACCCTTACTCCTAGGTAAATGTCATGTTATTGGAGCTATAAAATTCCAATTACAGGCCTCGATAGGTTAATGGATGATCAATCTCCTCAATACTCACACTGGAGGAAGGATTTGATGTTTTTATAGAAGATTCATGTGGTAAACATTAGTTTTGGGAATAATAATCAGTCGTCACAAATAATGAGGGTGCTTGTTGAGTAATCACATGAGTATAGTAAGCTTCAAGGCCTAAAATGGGCATATTATAATCCTGAATCGACATATTCGGGGGGGGTGTATGAAAACCCAAAGAATAATTTGAGAAGGTGGAACAAATTAAAATATAGTAAAATGGAAATGAGAAGAAATTATTCCTTAATTTCAAGTTCACTAGAATTTGCACACAAGAAAAATGATATGGGATTCCTAATGTACTTAACTTATTGAGGTTGTAACGAGACAACCACAATGTGGAAGATGAGATGGATACAAAATAGGTAAAAGTGATAGATGAAGAATATGTGGGGATGATCATGCATCGATATTTCAAGGATGAGCTAATCACAATCAATCAACTTGCAAGTAAGAAACTTTATCATCAAGGATGAGAAAATATCATCTAATCTCTATGGGTGAGATGCTATGATCAAGGATGATTTTTTTGTGCAACTCTTGATCTATATTCATTAGAACAAATATGCTTCAACCTAGTTGAAAAACTCTTGGAAATTGTCTATCCATCTCTAAATATTCCTCTCTAGAGAGGTTCATGTGATAATATGAGTGAAGGACAAAAAGAAAAAACTAAGGATTGTGATCTATATCATGGTTTGCTTGGCTGAACCAAAATTTCTTAAATATAGTTAGTTGTTTTTTTAATGCATCAAGTTGGCTAAAAATTTGTGGGGGTAAAGCAATAGATCAAAAAACTAACACTCGTAATCTTAAATATATGTCTCATTGGTATTAATCAATGCCTAGTGGATGAATGGTTTGATCAAATATCATCCTACGAGGTTGGAACAGACTAGGAATTATCATGTGGGGGCATTAACATATGATAAAGGACAACGAAAGCTGGAAAACTAGCCAAAGAGTGGTTAGGGAATATGATCTGGTAGGTTGAGCCTCTAATGACTAAGTTTGTTACTTTGATTTGATTTACTACACTACTCTAAGCTCTAATTTTAAATAAATAATGAAAATAAATCTATTTTAAATAAAGTACAAATTGATATACCCTTTTAAATAATTAGATCATGTTATAATTAATTAAATATAAAAAATTAAATATATCTATTCTAAAAATAATTTGTATTTCACCAAGATTTTGAGAGAGAAAAAATTAAATAAACTAATTAACTAATGTTTGTATTTTCTGGAATATTTAAAAGAAATTAAATCCACTTCTATAGACATAGGGAAATAATTTAAACTAATTCTACTACTTCTAATTAAAATAAAACTAAGACAATTAAAATGAAGCTAAAACAGAGAATAGCCTGATGTGGTTATTCTTTGTTGCATGGCTATTTAACAATACTACTCTAATGAGGAAGTACTCAAAATGTTATTAAATAAAATATAAATTCATGTGAAATACCTTTTTTCTCAAGTTTTCTG
This sequence comes from Taxus chinensis, assembly GCA_019776745.2. Taxonomy (NCBI): domain Eukaryota; kingdom Viridiplantae; phylum Streptophyta; class Pinopsida; order Cupressales; family Taxaceae; genus Taxus; species Taxus chinensis. The sequence goes on from CM034146.1 coordinate 428,570,611, forward strand.
GAAAGGAAGAGCTTCTCATAAGCAATTTCCCCTTTTCTGAATAAATCTTCCCCAACAAAATTAACTCTAAACTAATAAAAAGAAATGAGTAATAAAATAAATGTAGGTATTTCTTCACTTCTTCCTCTAACCAATTTTTCAGCGAGCATATCCACAAGGATAAGCTAGGAATAAGTTACCAAGGGAAGAAAATTTATTTAATAAATATTTTGAAAGTAATACTAAAATGAAGGTTTATACGGTAAGTGATGTAATATTCCTCTTATAATAACTCAATAATCAACTTATTTTAATCCTAATAATTAATTCCTCTAGTTAAAGATTTAAATACTTGAAATACACCTCCAATATTGTGGAAAATTATCCCAGTGATGTTGATGATGCATCTAATGTATCCTTATCTTCAGGATCCTTCCAATATATGAGCTCCAATTGATCCAAGTGAGTAAGGTGGAGAATATCAACATAAAATCAAGAAATTAAATGGGTGGATTGGTGCAAGGAATGTAGCTAGAATGTGAGAAGAAGGGAAATCGAGTAGATAAATGGATATTTGTGTAAGATTCTCTTAAAAATATGGCAACATAACACTTCAAAAAAATAGAAAATGCCCAACCCATGATACGAATAAAAGTTCCATTTTTATAATATTCTGGAGTAGAAGATGTTAAGAAAACATGTCGATTAAGAAACAATGACTCAACCAAAAAAGAAAGATTCAACATATTATATAGAGAGAGAAGGGAGGAAGAAATCAAGACCAATCCAACAAGCCTGTCTAATTAGCCAATTTTAACTATAAATGTGAGAGATAATCAATTCAAAATAATAATATGCATTCAAAAACATGTGTTTTAACATAATTTTACATGGTGAAAAATATGCCATTGTTGCAAGAGGGGTAGTTGTGCAACCATTGTGGTGGTTTCACAACCACCACTAAAAGACAAGGAAAAGGATAAAAAATGAGGTTGCAAGTAAAATGAAGTCCATAACTTGGAGGGAAAGGCTGAGTTAAGTCCAAAGGGGGATGTAGAGGAGAGAAGGAAGGATTTATATCTCATTTTTATCTTGGAAGGATTTTTTATCATCATTAGAGACATGTTATATTTTAATGTTGCGCCTGTGTAATTTTTGGATGTGTATAAAATCCACTTCGGAAATATTGCAAAAAGATAAAAATTAGGGAAAAAAAACTTGAAAAAGAATAATTACACATGATTATAGAACAATTACAACATATACAAACACCTAATGGGGCAAAAAGAAAGAAAGATTCCAAATAATTCCTTACTCAACCATTAGTAGAGCACCAAGATGAATTAAATACTAATTAATCTTATAGTCATAATGAGAAATTTGATATGTCAAATGAGCATATGCACATGGTAGATTTCAATCCCATTGATAATGATGATTCTTTTCTTATTACTATGGGCCCCAGAACATATTACATATATTATTCAAATGAAAAGGCTACAATATCCTCTCCCATTACAAAGTACTTCTAATAGGTCTATCATTCCTAGGCCTCCTGTGATGTCTTTTATAGCACATGATTCCTGTAGTGGATTTGATTCTACTATGCCTCCTACTATGTATTCTATCACACATACTTATACTAGTGGTTCTCTTCTTCTTAGGCCTCATGATAGGTCTTCTATTCCATGTACTACTTCTAGTGGATTTCTTTCATTTAGGCCTTCTACTAGATCTACTATTGCTCGTGCTTCTTCTAGTGGTTCTTTATCTCCCAATCCTCCTACTAGGTCTTCTATTACACATGCTTTATGAAGGTTCCATCATAATAATCAAATCATAACTAGTTGATTTCTTCTAAGCATTCATGGATTCAAACAACATCCTTTAAAAAATTTTAGGTTCAAAATTTTCTCATAGTATTTTACAACTTCCCTTCAGCTTGTACAACATGCACATAGGATTGTAAAATAGACTTATGTAGTGATTCAGCCCTAAATATATAAATAATTTTTTGGTTAATGTGGTATTATTTATCCATAGGATTAAGGGTTAGAAACATGTAATATATTTAGCTTAATAATAAAATATGAATGTGCATATCAAAATATATAATTACTATCAATTTATAAGATAACATAATAGAAATTATTGTTGATAATTTTAACACACAATAAATATGATTCACTAGTAGTGTTGTATGAGTGTGGAAGCTAGAAATGATGTATAGGCCCCCCTAACCCCCATATCTAGATAGGGGAGGTGACCTCTCTAGATATATGGGTCCCCTCTGTCCCAACTCTATAAGGGGGGGTGGGGGTTCCTCCCCCCCTCCCCCACCTTTATATATCTATCTAGAGAGAATTATGCCCCCTGCTTTGTCTCTAAACATGATAGTACAAAATAAGTAGGGAAGAAGTTGTTGGGGACGTATGAAACTATTAGACGGTCTGGTATCTAGTGAATGGGTGGCATATAGTGATTATATTATGTTATATAATTGTTTGTGGAATTATGATTAACTTTTATGTCCTTGAATATGAAACCCTAGGTGTAGAAAATGTATGAAACCATTTATAAGATGTAAAATAGATTTAAATATTAACCACAAGTAGGATAACCCACAAATAGTTATTTTTTGGATTGAATTGAAATCCATACATAACTTACATTAGAAATAAACTAAAGTGGGGTTAATTATCCTCTTTTCATCCTTTCATATGGGGGAAACTATAACCTTTTCACTTCTCTTAATTATTCTAAATAATGTTAATGTAAATAATTATCATGTTTAACTGTTTTCTTAAGTGTAATATTATATCTCTCCCTCTCCTCTTAAGTTTGATACAAGAAAAAATCAATCAAGATCACATGAACCTAAAATGAATGACATTTGCGACATGTTTCAAGCCAATTTTACCTACATACTTCTTCTAGTGGGTATATAATTCCTAATCTTCCTACTAGGTCTTCTACAACACACGCTTCTTCTAATGTTTCTCTTTCCCCTATGCCTCTTTCTAAGTATTCAATTTCACATACTTCTACAAGTGGTTCTCTACCTCTTAGGACTTTTTATCCTTTTTTCCCCCTTGGGTAAAAATGAACAATGGAAATAAATTGGACCCGGGACTAGAAAATTCCTTCATTAAGCATTCCGGTGCACTTTGGCAAAAATTTTGTGTTTAAGGAGAATTTACGGTGTTATGGGAATTTTCGAGATCATCTTGGACTATTGTTTTCTTTTCTAGGTTTTGAAGTCTCAGGTTTATTTTGGAGTGATAAAATTACCTCAGTGGGCCCACCTCTAGCCAACACAGGTAAAAAATTGATCAAAATTAATAAACTAATTTCAGGGGGCCTTACTGACATTTCATGATCCTTGAGGTTCAAGAAAATCTCAGGAAATTCAAAAGTTTCAGGGTCAAGTGCAAAAATTCCTAAAAAGGGGGATTTGAGATCAAATGGCTTGCTAAGCAGCTTGATGAACTAAAGGGTGAGTTGTGGATTATCGAGCTACTTTGAATATTACCAAATTGTTTTGATGAGAGTCAGGTTGTTATGACTCAATGAGCCAATCTAAGAGAAGTGTCGAGTGAGTTGTTTAGAGCCACATCAGTTGAGTTCAATGAGTTATTGATTAGGATCGTCAAAGATAAAGAAGGTTTTATCACGATTGGATATGCATGATCGAGTCCAGTTGTATGTAATAATGAGGGTAGATATGTATTGGGAGCTTGGCTTAAGCTTGGTGCTTAAAAATGTCAGCCAAGGCAAGTATTGAAAGGAAGAGCTTAAGATCTCAAGGGTCAGTTCATATAGGCAACGGCTCAATGTTGGTTAGCTCAAGAATATGGGCATGGAACTCAGAATGCAAAGAAACCAAATTAGAAGGAGGTTTGAACATAGTGATGGCCTAGTAGAAGCCAACGCAGAAGGATTGAGCTAGGTCCAAAGTGGGGAAATGAGGTGAACGCAACGAGCTCTTCAAGAGTTGAATATGGACCAGTCTAGGGATATCTGATTTGAAGTGAGGGCCACTGTGAAGAACTCACAACACAATAGGGGTGATAGTTTTGGGATCATAGAGGGCCAAGTTTGAAGCTTGTTGAGAGAGAAATGGCCAAGGTAGATGTCTGTGGGGCTTGACAACAAGAAAGGTAAAATAACCTCTAGTTTGGACCGAGCCAATGTAGAAGATTCATCACAAGGAATTTCCTTGGTGACCCCACATGTTTTCAGAAATGTAGAGATTTGGAACCAACTCATTGAGTTGGTGTAAAACATGGAAAAAATTCCAAACTCTGAACTCTGAGATTAAGAGTTTTGGAGTTAGGCCGTTCAAACAACTCGACGGGACAATTGGTGCATTGGGTGGAGTGACATCCAAAGTATGAAGTCTGATACTTCAAGCTTTCATGATTTTAGGTTTCAAAAACCCTTGCAAGCTCAGCATGAAGAATGTTGATAAGACTCTGAAGTACAAAGGAGTAACGTCGAGGAACTTTTTGAGGTGTATGCCAAGTTGTTGATGAGTTAACACATTTGGCAAGTGTATAAAACATGGTGCCCTTTGATGAGATTGGCAGTAATGTTGGGTAAGATGTCAAGGATTTGGCGTGAGTTAGGGTAATGCCACATGGAGTTCAGATTCAGGGATAAAATGTGGAAAAGTGCTCGTTATTACACGGTAGCTGTATTTTAGAGATCACTCATCCAATGCATGTGGAGAGTGGGAAACATATAGTGCTTAGTCAGTGCTTAGTAGAAATATGTATGGCATGACATGCAAAGTGGACACATGGAGTTTAGGTTTGGTGCCAACCAATGTGAAGGAGGAGAATAGAATGGGAGGTGCCCAATGTAAAATGCATGGCTTGCCCAAAAACCACTAAGGAAGCCATCATGCAAGTAATGCAGGGAGCTTACCAACCAGCTCACCATGTTGGTTGGAAAACCTAGCAACATAAAAACCTCCCCAATTAAATTTCAACCTCCCAGGGTCCCACCATGGATCAAGATGATCTCTGAAGAACTTTAAATATTATTTTTAATTAAATGGAGATAAATTCAAATTTATGAATTTATGAAGCATGAAGGGGGAGTTTTATTTGTAATTACAATTAATGAGGAAAGCAAGCATGGAGTGCTCCAAGTCAAGCATGGGTAGTTACAAGAATACCATACTTGTTATGATTAAGCCAAGATTTTAGGATTTCTCCCTTTTTCTCTCACACAACTTAGAATGTTATAAAATGTATAGGGGGTGCATTATTTCAAAAGAGTTAGACAGTCTTTCCAAGTGGCCCCTCTTCTTTCTTGTTGAGTTGTTGTGAATATAGAGATATTGTAAGGGAAACCCTTGCCTCTTCTTGCTGTAATGATGCACTATGCATGTGATTGGAGTAATAAAATGACATTTTGTGACTAATTTTCTATCCTTGCACCATTTTTGTTGCTTCATTTTTCCTCTCTCTTGTTTGTAGTTATATTGTGCAACCCCATGTTTTCTATTATAGGACTTGGAAGTGCTTTATGGGAATGAAATATTGTATGCAATTGGGTCTGTGATAAATGGTCATCCTTCCCATGCTCATCCTTATTCATTGGCAAGCTGTAATTTTTTCTAGCAACCCCCTTTCTTAGTGCATCACCACTTCTAGTGTATGTTTTATTTAATGCAATATTTCTCCCTATCCCTAGGAAATGTTATTATAGGTCTAGCTATCTTTTTTCATGCATTAGGAGTAGTGTAGTGCTTAGTTTAGGAAGAGGAATACGATCTTCTCTGGAGGTCGACCTCAAGCCCGTAAGTCCCACAACTTGAGAGGTGGTACTCATGTTACCCAGTAACACTGAATTCCCTAATCATAATCAAGTGATTCGAGGTGTGATATGATTTGGTGATAATAGTTTTTGGTACTCCTAGTGGGACCACAAGAGTTATATTTCTGATAGGTGTGTGTATTTTTGTTCACTTTATTTCATTAAGTTGTTGTGTTGTTAGTGAAATTTTATCCTTAGAAGGTATACCCAAGAATAACTTGTGACTCCATTGGTTTAAGTAACCCACGTTCTGAGTTATATACTTCTTTTTCCACCCATTTCCATCCATTTTTCCTCCACATTTTCCCATTTTTCTCCTGTTCATGAATTTGTGCAATCATGGCTTCATTCCTACCATACAATTCTTACTTGTAGCAGAAATAATGTTATCCATCTTCAGATTATTACAATCCACCTCCAAATCTATTTTAAAGTGAAAATCTATAGCATGCATATTCTTATGAGTAAATTCGTGGTCAGCTTGGTTATTCAACTAACTATGCATATTTTTAGGAGAAAGAATATGTAGATGATGAAGGCTATCCTACATATGAAGATGCAAAGTTACAACTTAAGATGTAAAAATTGGAGTCAGGTATGGTGCAGTCTAGAGCCACAACTCAAATGAAGGAATTCAGAATTGGCTTCAGGGTACCTTGTCCATGGATTATCCCTATGTAAAATCACTATAGCCTTTAGGAAAATCTTGGTTTCATGGTTGAAATTCTGCCTTAACTTGAAAGATGGGTTGAAGAGATAGAGGTTCATGAATACAATCCCTGTCACTCCTGTCAATGGGAAACTTTTGTATTACCATCTCATATTCCTCTTTCCATTCCCCAACCAACATCATTTCAGCCTAAAACTCAACTCCCAAGCTTCTCACCTAATACTCATGTGGTGAATCACATGTCTCCACCTCCTATATTCCCATCCCATCTTGATTCTCCTACCCCTTGTTCATATAAAATTTATTCTCTTTCACAAAAGCCACAAGTTTCACCTCTTCCACCTCCTAAAAGAGTGCACAAAACACTTCATCCCTAACCCATCCCTCCTACATTCCTAAATCCATTTTGGGAGGATCAAAAATATGATATTAGTCAAGAGGGGGAGGATATGGTTAAGGATCCTAGCAAAGAAGATCTTGTGAAAAACTTGAAGGAGTGGGCTGCAAGACTTAACATCAAGTGAATTCCTCTTCTAATTAAGCCTCTAGCTAAGGTCAAAGCTCAAAAGCAGGTGGTAAAGATTGAATGTACACAGGAACAAGCATAGGTAAATGATGACCAATAGTCTACATGTTTGGAATACATTGTGCGTGTTTACACTATGTCTATGGAAACTATTGATTTACTTAAGGTTATAAAATCAATTGTAGAGGAAGAGAAGGAGTTGGATTCAAATCCTCTAGAAGAGAGACATGTACAAGAAAATGAATAAAATATCTCCAAAGTGCAAAGTATTTCAGCTGAATGTAGTGATCCTAATTTCCTTACATGTCAAGAACTTGTATCATTTTAAGATGATTGCACTAATTTTCAAAGAGCCTCATCAGATGTTGCAAGTGGTCACAAGGAGATTCTTACCATAGAGGAAATCAAGGTGGATTCAGAGGTTTCAAGTGAAAAAAACCTATACAGGAAATTTTAAATCCTTATCTTTCTTCATCCTTCCAAATTTCTGATTTTGAGGATGAATTTGAGCTTTCTAATTTCATGTTTAAAGATGAAGAAGACCAGGGTGGAAAAATTGTTAATCTAGTAGACACCATAGAGGAATAATTTGGTTCCTTTTCACATGTAGACAATTAAGAATTTGATTTCTTGTCAGATTTTGAGGATTTTTTTTATGAACAAGAGCCTATGGAAATGTTCATTGTTTTTCTTCCATCACCTAACCTTTAACACAAGTGCTTAATGCCATGTAAGGAAATTTTCAAGAATCACCTGTAGTTTCAAACAAACCTATTGTATCAATATTATAGGAATTGAATCTTCCATGCGATTCATTGAACAAAGAAAAAGAGGAGAACATGGGAGAAACTAAGACAGATTTAGAAATCTTCTGCAGAGATGTCATCATTGAGAGTTTCTTACTCTCGATTCATGAATCTAATTTATTTAATGAGCTAGTGATGAGGAAAGTATTATTAAATATCTTTCTACCACTAATAGTCCTCAAAAGTACTAGATGAAAGATTTTTATCTTGTAAGTTTAATGTTGGATGACGAGGTTAAAAATTCATATCAGTTTTTTCTTTAGTCAGAAGAGGAGAAAATACTAGGTGAGAAACACACTTCAAACACTTGTAATGATTCATCAATGACTTCATTAGAAGATGCAAGCAATAAAAAGGAGTTTCATGTTTTGAAGAAACTCCTTGCTGTTAAAGAATAAGGGTAAGGGAATGAAGAGAACATCACTTTCATACCATTCACTTGAGTAGGGCATCAATTGTCTATAGATAAGCAACAAGGAAAAAATCATCTTAGAGATAACCATCTCTTCCATGAATGTTTGCAGGTAGGATTCCTCATTGAATTTAGAGCTCAGAGTTGCAGCCACATTCGACAGACCAGGCCATGTCCCATCAGACATCTGGCTACATTGGAGAAAAAAGTGAAGCCAAAACCAGTCACATTCACTTTGGAATGTGAGGGTGAGTTTCAAAGTCCTGAGGATCATTTGTAATGCCTCTACAAGATAAATGCAGAGAAACTAAAAGGGGCATATTTTATCCTTTTTAGTTGATGTCTTGGTAAAAAAAGTGAAGAATTGGGATTTTTTCATTTTTTCACTCTCAGTTTCAGCCATGTCCATTGTCAAATCATCCACATGGCTTCCCATTGTGAGGAAAGGAAGCTATTTTACACAACTAGTTGTAGGGTTCATTTAGCTCATTTGTGCCTCTGGTTAGAGTAGGATATGAGTAGTTTTGTTTTCAAAAAGAGAAGTGCTTATGAAAAATCTTATGTACCTATATTTAATCTCCTTCACAACTTGAGCAGCATCATGGATTTTCCAAGACACTTAGAGGAAAATAGATGATTTTATATGTTGTTTTGTAGCCAAGGGAGAAATCTATTTGACTTGTTGGCACTCAGGCTCTGAAGGAGTGGGTAGCATCTTGAAAGGATTTTGATCTAACCCTCACTATTTTAGGTTGTGCCCTTCAACCAAGGTAAGAGAACCTATACTGTAGCCTCTGTTTTATGAAGGAAGTGGAGATATCCTTACACTGTGCATATTGTATGGAGATGGCCTTGGGAAAACATAATCAATCTTCCATTATTCAAACTCAATAGAGTTGTCACTAATAAGTGACGGAAATGTTTTCAAGACAAGGCTAAGGCTGCTAGAGACATGGTATGATCCTGATTTGCTTTGTGCATTTTTGTAAAAGGATTGTATTCTTTTGTTGACACACAATGTAGATGCAGGGGTAGTATGGGTACGATGGGTTGTTTAGAATGATTTTTTGGTGGGGTATTGATGAGACAAATTGGGATATATCAGATCTTTTACAACCTCTACAATACTTGAAAAAACTATTAGATAAAATGCTTCAAATAATCAAGACATTCTTTCAACCAAAAGAGGCATAAATGGAAGCCTAGGAAGCACTCTTCACAAAATATTTGAGAACTCCCAAAAAATATTGAAGTAAAGAACTCAATTAAACACAAAAATCCTTGATCAAACCATGCCTGAGGTGACCCCAAAGGCTTACAAGCAATCTTTGCAGTCAAGGAAGGTAAAGTGATTTTAAATTTGTTTATCTCCTTATCAGATGAAGGCTCTTATGAATATGAGATTGCAAATGCCACTAAACTATCAACCAGAAATGGAGATCCTGTGTGATTTCTAAAGACTTTCAATATTGCAACAAGAACAATGAAAACTATTTGTAGGCATTTAAAAATGATAACAAACACCATATGCCTAGAAAAACACAAATTAAATCAAAAGCTTGTTAGATTCATTAGCAGGGGAGAGTTTCATGAACAATCTCAGAGCTGTGTGATGGCTATACACTTGTAACCAACTCACATACATGAAGATCCAACATAGAAGAAATTATCCTGGTTCTTTGGTGGGTTTCTTAGAAGAAGAGCTTTCTCCAAAATTTTCTAGTGATTTTCGATTTTTTCCCACCCCTTGCATGTCTCAAAACATGCATCATATATCTCTTTCCACCTTGGATCCTTCTTTCCAAAGAAAATAATATGCCAAGGGATCAATTCTATTACAACCATTTCTCATGATTCACTGAAAAAGACATTTAACAAATTTGCAATGAGAGTTGCTAGGTTTTTCTAAAATGGCGAGTCATTACAAATATTTGGATCATTATCCTTCTTGGAGGCACATTTTTCATCATCAAGGCATACAGATGCCTTTCCTCTCATCATTTCACCTTTTTACCCTTTAAAAATACCTCTGTAACTTTTAATTTGACATTTCACGTGTTTTCTCGGGCTGGGGAAAAAATTACTTCAAAAAACATCTCAAATCTACAAATTGAGTCATGAAACTGATTCCAATGATCATAGAAGGCCAAAACGACATGGAAATGCCAAAAATTTGATGAAATTTGATGCAAAATTCATGATTCCAAGCTTCCTAAAGGAAAAATGGTGACAAAAAATGAAAATGCACAGTTGCCATTGATCTTCTCTTTCTCCTTCAATTTGGGCCCTTCACGTGTCAAACTATGATTGGGAACAAATTCAGGCTTATTTTTTACTTTTCAACTTTTCTGGAAAAATGGAAAAATTTGAATTTTTCCCTTGCCCCTCCGCCTTTGAATTTTGGAGCTGACACGTGGCACATGGTGGGTCCCATTAGGATCATGTTTCAATTCTGTGCATTTTGACCTTTTTTGGAAAATTGGAAAAATTTCACTTTTTGCCCCGTGGGCCCGCACCTCTGATTTCTCCCTTGCCATGTGTCTCCTTGTAATTCATCGTGGGCCAGCGCTCCAAATTTTGATTCTGAGTATTTTTGCAAAAGGGAAAAAATTCCCTCCTTCCTCCACCGGCCCACCGACCCACTCTGACCCTTCATGGACACGTGTCCACCTGTGATTTATTTGCAGGGGCACACTAAAAAAATTTCATTCTAAACTTTTTGTGAAAAAGGGAAAAAATCCCCTTTTACCTCCATGGCCCACACTTCTTTCTACATCTACCATGTGTCAAACTGTGGCTCCTTTATGGACCCACGGAGCTTCCCTCACCTTTTTTCCCCTTTTCCAAAAGGCAAAAAATTCCTAAGTTCCCCGCCGGCCCGCTCCTCTGCCTTCGCATAAGAACATGACATGTGTCCCCTCACAGGGTTGCGGGGGGAATTTTGAAATTTTTACCAAAGCCAAAAATGGCTAAGTTTTTCAAAGAAATCCACCGATCCGTGTCCAACCAGAAGTAGCCATGTAGGAGATATTTTTTGAGCTTAATTTTGATGGTCAAATGACGACCGTACGACCGTCAAAAAATGCAAAATTTACCAGAGATGCCCGAATTCAATTTTTTCTTCGTGGGCAATGGATTTTTTGCTCAAAAAACAAGGGGAAGTTGATTTTATGCAAGTTTCAACCATGGGGAGGGATTTTTGAAGGCATATTGGTATCAAACAACTAATTTTGATTTTTTCACAATCAGGCAAAAGGGAGAACATGGCATAGCCTGTAAATTTGGAAGAATTAGGGTATAAACAAGGCATGCATGGGTGCTTCTTCACAAATGAGGCATGGAAAATGATTTTCAAATGGATTAAGGCATGGAAACAAAGGCAACAACTTCATTTCACCCATTAAAAATGTAGAAAACATTTCAGGAGATGTAGAGTGAAAGGAAAATTAGGGAAAAATAATAGAGGATCAAAATTGACACCAACATCAGCTCCAACTTGGGGATGGGCACTCCTAGTGTGTGCCACAAGTACAACATAGACCAAGTGCCAAAATAATCCATTGGGCAAAGGAGTCATGAGCCAAAATCACCAAAAACCAGCTGAGAAACTGACAAAAATTTCTGCCACATAGCAAGGCAAACCACAAACAGACAAAACACCAAAACAGAGTGAAAAACCAAACAATATACAGTGTACAAGTTATAAATACCTAAAATTTGGGGATTAATCCAAGAAATGCTACATATTCCTACCATTAATAGGAAATTCAAGCAATTCCCCATCTAAATCTTTGAGAAAAAAGGTATGCTCACCAATTTTTATATCAATGGAGTAAGGACCCATCCATAATGCATCAAATTTTTGATGTTTTCCCTTATCCTCATTTCTACTGTCCCATAACAAAACTAAATCTCTAATATTGAAGGCCCTAAGAGTGACCTTCTTGTCAAACAATATTTTCAACTTCTCTCTAAATCTGACATGCCTTTGGTGAGATGCTCTTCTCCCCTCATCTAGCTCCACAATCTAATTGATCCTTGCTTCATATGGACTGGCCTCTTGATCTTCAAGTTGTTGAACAAACTGAAATGATGATAATTGCATATGCAAGGGTAGTAGAGCTTGATTTCCATATACCAACTCAAAGGGGCTCTTTCCAGTAACTCTTTTATTAGTGATTCTATCAGCTCAAACTACAAATTTCAGTTGTTCACCCCACTTTCTCTTGTTCAACTCCAAGGTTCTCTTAATGATCTTAAACAAGTTCTTATTGCTGGACTCACCTTGTCCATTTCCTTGGGGATTATATTTTAAGGAATAAGTTAGATTGGTTCCATATTCTTTGCACATTTCCATCAAAGGCTTAGCTCTGAAACACATGGCATTATCATCCACAATCTTGACTGGCACACCAAATCTACATATGATATTATTCAACAAGAATTCCATAACAACTTGGTGTGTTGCTTTCTTGGTGGGGATTTCCTCTACCCACTTTGTAAAATAATCAGTGGCTACAAGAATCCACTTATGGCTAGCACTAGAAGGGTCTGAAATCTCACCAATGAAGTCCACCCCCCACTGTTTGAAAGGAGCTTCAATTGATACAGGTTGCAAAGGAAGGGAGCCTGAATTTTTCATTCTTCTAGAGAAATGCTGGCAGCTCTCACATTTTCTAACCAACATGGTTACATCTTTGAAGAGAGTATGCCACCAATAACCAACTCTCAAAATTTTGTGTGCTATAACCCTTCTAGCAAAGTTTCCTCCACAAACTCCCCCATGGAAATCAACAATTATTTTGGGAGCTTCCTCTTCAGTTATACATTTCAAGAGGATACCTTCAGGGTTCTTCCAAGCCAACCCAAAGTTAGTGATGATGTATTTTTGAGAAGCCAACATGAGGGATCTTTTCTTATTTTTATTTAAATGATCAAGATAACATAAGTGTCTAAGGTAAAATATTATATCCTTGTACCACTCAGATCTTACCAATTTTTTAAGAACATCTACCCTTTCTTCCTCTACTTAATTTACTTCCACAGTCTGCAAGTTACTCTAAGCCATGAGCTTGGCAATACCCAAACCTCTTACTAAATTTTTGGTTTGGATGTCCATATCATACTCCTACAGTTTGTTAACCCACCTACATCTCTTACTTGAAATCTCCATCTTTGATAGGACATATTTTACAATTGTGTGGGAAACATAAGCAACAACTTTTGAACTTAAGATATAAGGCCTGAAAAATTTTGTTGCTTTCACCAAGGCAAATGCTTGTTTTTCCATGATTGTATATTTCATCTCAGCAGCTTGTAAATCCTTGCTAAAGAAATAAATAGGCCTCTCAGCCCCATATTCATCCTTTTGGAGCAAAACAGATGCAATAGTATTTTCAGAAGCAAAGGAGAAAATTTGGAAAGGCTTTTTGTAATTCGGAGCTGCTAAGACAGGTGCATGTTTAAGTGCTTCTTTGATTCCTTCAAAATCTTGAACAATATCCTCCTCCCATTTGATAACTTGATCTTTCTTTAACATGCATGTGATAGGAAGAGTTAACTTAGAAAAATTGGACACAAACCTTCTAATGAAATTGATTTTCCCAAAGAAAGATTGGATGCCCTTCTTTGTTTTTGGAATTGGCACCTTGCTGATTGCTTCAATTCTCTCAAGGTCAATCATGACACCATCCTTTGAAAAAATATGACCAAGTAGCTTGGCCTTTTGCACCCAAAAGTGACACTTCTTTGGATTGAGAGAGAATCCAAACTCTCTACATCTGATCAACATCCTTTCCAAATGTTGCAAGTGGTCCTTTCTACTCCTTGAAAACACAGTCACATCATCCTAATAAACTGTAATGAAGTCATTTATATAACAAGCAAAAGCAACATCCATTGCTCTTTGAAAAGTAGCTCCAACATTCATGAGACCAAAATGCATCCTCACATAAACATATGTTCCCCAAGGAGTGGTAAAAGCAGTTTTAAATATTTCTGACTCCTTGACAACAACCTGATTGTACCCAAAGAAACCATCCAATGTGGAAAGAAATTCAGATCTAGTCACTAACTGTAGCATGTTCTCCATGTTTGGCAAAGGATAATTGTCCTTTAGTGAAGCTCTATTCAGATTTGTGAAGTCTACACAAAGTCTGATATCTCCATTCTTCTTTCTGACTAGCACAAGGTTTACAACCCAAGATGAATACCTTATGGGATGAATGATCCCTCCCTCCTTTAGTTTCTTCAATTCATCTTGAATTTTCATGGAGAGGAGTGGATCAATTGGAATTTTATTTTTTCTGAATGGTTTGGCATTTGTTTCAAGAGCGATCTCATGCTGAAATAATTCTTCTCTATATGCTTTCAGCTCTGAATATGACCATGCAAGACAGTCATGATATTTCTTTAACAGTTGAACATAAGATTGTTTCTCTTCTTTGTTTAGACTTCTACCCAACCAAACTTTTCTTGGTTTATCCTTTGTTCCTAAGTCATGCTCTTCTACATCCCTTGAGCCAGACATGTTTCTATTGATGATGTAATCAACAGTGCTAAAATTTGACTCAAGAGCAACAAGACCTCTAGGAATGGTGTTAGTTTTCAATTGGATAATATATTTTCCAAAAAAAGTCTCTCTTTCTTCAGTCACACACACCATTGGTTACCAATCAATATGTTGATCTACAAACTCACCTTGATTTTTCAAGAAACTTTTCACTTGAGCATCATCATCAAACACTTGCCAATGTTTGATATTATCAGGGATAGCTGGTCTAGTTAACACTTCCACATTATACTCACAATAAAGTGAAACTGTGCAATCTCCAAATCTTAACCCCAAAACTGCCAACTTGTCAGTAGTAGTATTCATACTTCTGTCATGATGCACAATATTGAAAGAATCAAACATTTCAATTAGATCCAAAATTGCATGCTTATACTTCTTCATCCACTTATTTTTTGTAGAATACAGTTTTCTTATTTGTTTGACAACTAACTTTGAATCTCCCTTTGTAATGATTTCCTTGACACCATACTTCCATGTAATTCTTAGACCCAACAACAAGGCTTCATACTCAACAATATTGTTAGTACATTCAAAATTAAGCTTGAAAGAGAAAACAAATTCTTCCAATCTAGGAGAAATCAGAATTACACCAGCACCATTTCCAAATTTTGAGCAAGCTCCATCAAATAGCAAGGTCCAAGGAGAACATACCTTCTGAAGACACTTTGACTGATCCATTTTATGTTCTTTTCCATTAGAAAAACCAATGAATTTATCAGCATCAACCTCAGCAAACAACACCTGATAGGAAGCGTTATTTGGATCCTCAATTAGGTGTAACATTTTCTTTTATCCATAGAGCTTGACAAGGCTTCCCTCAATGGTAATAGTAGAAAAAGAGATGTCCATTTGGATACTCCCTCTAACACTTGTAGCCCACTTTCTTGACAATAACTTACCCCACTTGGCAGGGCAATCAACAATCACAACATCAAGTTTTAAATTTCTCCCGAGATAAGATATGAGTTGTACTACCAAACCAAGTTCACACAACCAACTACCAACACTTCTCTTGAGTCCATGGTAGTACACTTTCCATAGGCTGTTGTTACTTTAATATCCAACTCATTCATTCCTTCTAGAGGCATGACATTACATGATGCACCAGAATCAAACATACAATTGTGAAGTAGCCTATCCTTTATAATCAAAGTTATGAAAAATGGATCAACATTCAATTGGGAATAAACCAAATATGTCCCCAAATATACCTCAAGTGCCTCTCCAAAATCCTCTATTACTGGTGGTGTTCCAAGGTTTGTAATGATCTGAGGAGGATTTTCAACAACATTTACATTTCTACCTAGAATATTCTTCTCTTCTTTCAACCCCAAGTACTCAAATGCTCTCTTCTTATGCTTAGGAAATATAAGCAACTCAATGATTGGAACACTTACTTCGATTTGGCTCAATACTTGGGCTATGTCATAGGGAACACTCTTTGGAAAAAAAGCATTGGAAGGGATACAAGAAGATTCATTTGATGGCAAAGGATTCTTAATAGCTTGGGCATGAGGAGGATTGTAATTCTTGCTTGGGGCAGTAGAGCTTTTGGAAAGTTTTTATTAACTAGGAGCTTCTTTGGGAATGCTTGTGAGAAAGGGTGTTTTAGGTTTGGCTTGAGGCCCAACTCCCTTACTAACCTTACTTCTAGTGTTATAATCTTTCTGTTGAGCTACAACATCATTCATCAACAATTTTCTATCTTCCTCCGAAGGGATACCACCATCATACTTCTTAATCATCAAATCTCTTAAGTATTCAAATTCATTATTAGGAATTTCAAAAGCTTGCACTACATCAACTTCAAGAGTATGGGGGGGGCGAAGAAAAACTTGTACCCATTTGATGCAATCCTAAAAGGTAGTAGCAGTCCTAGAACTTATTACTTCAATAGATGTTGCTCCTCCTTGTGAGCTTGAAGAACAACCCACCATGCAAATATCCTCATTAGTACCATTATCATTATTAACTTCACCTTCTTGTTGGTCCACTTCACATGGATGATGGGGCAGAAAACACCCATTACACCAATCAATATCAACAACCTCTTCAACAACAGCAACCCTAGTAGTTAAGGGATCAGGTAACACTCTTCCTTCATGTGCTTGAGGATGTTTATTTACAGACCCCATAGGTTCTTTCCCTCTATCATCTACCCTTTGATCACCTCTAGGATGATTGGAAAATCTATCATGGTTTTTTTCTCTTGGCTGACCTTGTGAAGTCTACCCAATTCCTTTCTCATCTCTTGCCAACTTATATGAGATTTCTTTGACATCCCCTACCAAAGTTTTCACAACCTCCTCCAAATCAGATCCCTTACTAACTTGAGGTTTGTCAGGGTCTATCAATTTTACACCATATCTCTTGAGAGGTTTCCCAACAGCCTTAATGTTATTTTCAATTTGAATTACCATGGTTAAAGCCTGCCTTAAATTGGTAGGGTTCTTGTCTCTTAGGTAATAGGTTTATTTCTTATCAAATGCATTTGCATATTTGATTAAACAAGATTCATCACAAGGCCTCAAATTAACTGGCATCCTTCTTAAATTTTTATTAAACCTTATGTTGAAGTCACAAACTAACTCATTGGGGTTCTTCTTGATGTTCTCAAACTCAGACAAGAGAAACCTAGGATCAGTCCTATCACCATATTACAACCTAAATGCATTCTTCATTTCAGTCCAAGAGTCAATAGAATTATCAGGCAGAGTCTTGTACCAATCCCTAGCATCCTCTTCTAGTGTATGAATAAACAATTTGACATACACATCCTCAAACTCTATCTCAAAATCTTCCATCATATTATCAAAAGTTTGAGATGTTGATCACCAGTAATAGCATTGTTACACTAGAATTTTGGCAACCTATTTCTGACATCTTGTGGGACAGCATTTGGGTAACCATCGATTCCTCCAAAATCTATAGGACCAAAGGTGTTAACAACAAATGGAGGTCTAGGCTGATCCATATTGTTTGGTGGAGGTGATCTTGGAGGTGAAACAAGCTGATGAGGAGTCCAAGGTCCTTGGGACACAAGAATGTGATTCATAAGACTGGTATTCTCTAAGTACTGACTTTCTTGGAAAGTTTTATTTTAATTAAAACAGAGAGGTGCAAATTGGAGAAGAAACTCACCTGGTATAGCAGAAATACCTTCACTAGCTGAAGAAAACAAGTTTATGAGAGGATTGCTTGAATCAAAATCACTAGCAAAAGAGTGATAATCCTCTACCAAAGGTTGATCTCTCTCACTGATGGATATATATTTGCCTAATGTCTGACCTTTAACAACTTTCCAAACTCTTCTCCCTTCCAACTCTGAATTCCTTGAATCTGTAAACAACTTCTTAGCAGAGTCTCTAAGGAAGAGAGATCTTCTTCCTTCCAGTTTTGTAGAGATTAGTAACACAAAATTAAATGACAAAAAGGTAAGACACTGGTATTTATCAATATTAGAACAGCATGGAGTCGCCACTAAGGATTTTCACCCTAGTTGTGCAAATGCACTAAAATACTCTGTCAAATACTTATCAGCACTAAAAATCTTGCTAGACTTTATAGATCAGACCTTCCTTTCTTGAATCAATCAACCACAAATGCAAATAAGGTGCAACCATGTCTGGAAACTGATAAAATTGTAGGCAAAACTTGTAATCTTCATTTAATCCTTACAAATCTGATTATAAAATGATGCTTTAACAATGTATTTGCATGCAGAACTTACAAACGACATTACCAAGATTTGATATGCATTTAGATATCTCAAATATTCTCAACAAGTTCCTAATAGAGTCACTAGAAATGTTGTTTGATGGGTCAAAGCATAGAAAAAGTATTACCAGGGATCTGAAGCACTGAAATAAAGAATAATACTCCCCAACAACGGTGCCATTTAGTGTGTTGGTACCCGGATTTAATCTCCTTCCCAACTTGAGCACCATAATGGATTTTGCAAGACACTCATAGGCAAATAGATGATTTTCTATGTCATTTTGTAGCCAGGGCAGCAATCTATCTCACTTGTTGGCACTCAGGCTCCGAAGGAGTGGGTAGTACCTTGAAAGGATTTTGATCTAACCCTCACTATTTTAGGTTGTACCTTTCAACCAAGGTAAGAAAATCTATACTGCAGCCTCTGTTTTATGAAGGAGTTGAAGATATCCTTATATTGTGCATATTGTATGGAGATGGACTTGGGAAAACATGATCAATCTTCCATTATTGAAACTCAACAAAGTTATCACTACTAAATGATGGAAATGCTTTCAAGACAAGGCTGAGGCTGCTAGAGACATGGTATGATCCTGATTTGCTTTGTATTCTTTTGTTGACACACAATGCAGATGCAGGGGTAGTATGGGTAGGATGGGTTGTTTAGAATGATTTTTTGGTGGGGTATTGATGAGACAAAATGGGATATATCAGATCTCTAACAACCTCTACAATACTTGAAACAATTATCAGATAAAATGCTTCAAATAATCAAGACATTCTTTCAACCAAAAGAGGCATAAATGGAAGCCCAGATAGCACTCTTCACACAATATTTGAGAACTCACCACAAAATCTTGAAGTAAAGAACTCAATTAAACACAAAAATCCTTGATCAAACCACGCCTAAGGTGACCCCAAAGGCTTACAAGCAATCTTTGCAGTCAAGGAAGGTAAAGTGATTTTAAATTTGTTTATCTCCTTATCAGATGAGGGCTCTTATGAATATGAGATTGCAAATGCCACTAAACTATCAACCAGAAATGAAGATCCTGTGTGATTTCTAAAGACTTTCAATGTAATATTGCAACAATAACAATGAAAACTATTTGCAGGCATTTAAAAATGATAACAGACACCATATGCCCAGAAAAACACAAATTAACTCAAAAGCTTATTAGATTCATCAGCAGGGGAGAGTTTCATGAACAATCTCAGCGCTGTGTGATGGCTATACACTTGTAACCAACTCACATACATGAAGATCCAACACAGAAGAAATTATCCTAGTTATTTGGTGGGTTTCTTAGAAGATGAGCTTTATCTCAGAATTTGCTCACGATTTTCAATTTTTTCCTGCCCCTTGCATGTCTCAAAACATGCATCATATATCTCTTGCCACCTTGGAGCCTTCTTTCCCAAGAAAATAATATTCCAAGGGATCAATTTTGTTACAACCATTTCTCATGATTCACCGAAAATGACATTTAACAAATTTGCAACGAGAGTTGCCTGGTGTTTCTAAAATGGCGAATCATTACAAATATTCAGATCATTATCCTTCTTTGAGGCACATTTTTCATCATCAAGGAATAAAAATTCCTTTCCTCTCATCATTTCACCTTTTTACCCGTTAAAAATACCTCTATAACTTTTAATTTGACATTTCACGTGTTTGCTCAGGCTGGGGAAAAAATTACTTCAAACAACATCTCAAATCTACAAATAGAGTCATGAAACCGATTCCAATGATCATAGAAGGCTAAAACGACATGGAATCACCAAAAATTTGATGAAATTTGATGCAAAATTCATGATTCCAAGCTTCCTAGAGGAAAAATGGCGGCCAAAAATAAAAATGCATAGTTGCCCTTGATCTGCTCTTTCTCCTTCAATCTAGGCCCTCCACGTGTCAAACTATAATTGGGAACAAATTTAGGCTCATTTTTTTACTTTTCAAATTTTTTGGAAAAATGGAAAAATTTGACTTTTTCCCCCGCCCTTCCGCCTTTGAATTTTGGAGCAGACACGTGGCATATGGTGGATCCTATTGGGATCATGCTTCAATTTTGTGCATTTTGACCTTTTTTAGAAAATTGAAAATTTTTCACTTTTTGCCCCATGGGCCCACACCTCCGATTTCTCCCTCGCCACGTGTCTCCTTATGATTCATCATGGGCCAGTGCTCCAAATTTTGATTCTGAGTCTTTTTTGCAAAAGGGGAAAAATTCCCTCCTGCCTCCACCAGCCCGCCAACCCACTCTGACCCTTCATGGACACATGTCCACCTGTGATTCATTCGTGGGGGCATGCTAAAAAATTTCATTCTGAACTCTTTTGTGAAAAAGGTAAAAAATCCCCTTTTACCTCCCTGGCCCGCACTTCTTTCTACATCTACCACGTGTCAAATTATGGCTCCTTTGCAGACCTACAGGGCTTCTCTCACCTTTTTTCCCATTTTCCAAAAGGCAAAAAATGCCTAAGTTCCTCGCTGGCCCACTCCTCTGCCTTCGCATAAGAACATGACACATGTCCCCTCGTGGGGTTGTGGGGGGAATTTTAAAAATTTTCCCAAAGCCAAAAACGGCTAATTTTTTCAAAGAAATCCACCGATCCGTGTCCAACTAGAAGTGACCACATAGGAGACATTGTTTGAGCTTAATTTTGACAGTCAAATGACAACCGTATGACTGTCAAAAAATTTAGAATTTACCAGATATGCCCGAATTTGATTTTTTCTTTGTGGGCAATGGAGTTTTTTCTCAAAAAACAAGGGGAAGTTGATTTTATGCAATTTTCAACCATGGGGAGGGATTTTTGAAGGCATATTGGTATAAAATGACCAATTTTGATTTTTTCACGATCGGGAAAAAGGGAGAACATGGCATAGCCCACAAATTTGGAAGAATTAGGGCACAAAAAAGGCATGCATGGGTGCTTCTTCACAAATGAGGCATGGAAAATGATTTTCAAATGAATTAAGGCATGGAAATAGAGGCAGTAGCTTCATTTCACCCATTAAAACTTTAGAAAATGTTTCAAGAGATGCAGAGTGAAAGGAAAATTAGGGGAAAATAATAGAGGATCAAAATGGACACCAACATCATGCATGCCTAGTGTACTTCATACTCAGAAACTTCAAATTTTGAGATGGGTTCAGAAGCCCATTTTTAGTCCCACGGATCAGGATTGCAAAGAGAAAAGAAGGAAAGTTTTTAGGATTTAGAACAATTTTCTACTATGAATCTTATTTAAGAGAACTTATTACAAAAATTTGGAAATTATGAGTAACGGTCAACTCTGAGTCTAGGATATAGTAGTATTCAGGTAGGTCAGGAACATGAATTTCATGGTTTAGGATTAGGTTTAAGAATAATAGTGACTCCATGCCCAATGGAGGCTTCAGGCCACTAGTCTATGCATCTAGTTGGTAGATGTCCCTGAGAAGTTGCCAAAAATGTTATCCATCTTTTCCCCTTGGGATAAAATGGAAACAGAATTAAATTGGACCTAGGACCAGAAAATTCCTTCATGAAGCATCCCATGGCTGTTTGGGTAAATTTTTTTGTTTAAATAGCATTTATGGTGTTATGGGAATGTTCAGGATTAGCTTGGACTATTATTTTATGTTCCAAGTTTTGTTTGGAGTGATAAAATTACCTCGATGGGCACACCTCTAGCCAACATAGGCAAAAAAATGATTAGAAAATAATAAAATAATTCCAGGGGATCTTACTATCATTTCATGGTCCTCATGGCTCAATAAAATCTAGGGAAATTCTGAAGTTTCAGGTTCAAGTGTGAAAATGCCCAAAAAGTGGACTTGAACTCAAATGGCTCGCCAAGCATCGCAATGAGCTAAAGGGTGAGTTGTGGATTATTGAGTTTTTTTGTGAATTATCAAGCTATTTTGATGATATTTGGGTTATTATGACTCAATGATCCAAGCTGAGGGAAGTCTCAGGTGAGTTGTTCAGAGCCACATCAGTTAGATTCGGTGAGTTATTGATCAGTCTCATCAAAGATAAAGAAGGATCGATCAGGATTGGCTATGCATGATTGAGTTAGGATGTGCATATGAATGAGGTTCAAAATGCATTTGGAGCTCAACTCAAGCTTAACACTTAGAAATTTAGACTAGAGCATGCATTGAAAGGAAGAGCTCGAGAGCTCAAGGATCGGTTCATATAGGCAGCAACTCACCATGGAAAGGTGCAAGTTAAGGGGCTTGACATTTTTCAGCTCAGGAAGATGGGCGTGGAACTCAAAATGTAAGGCCATGACATTGGAATGAGGTTTGAATGTAGTGATGGCCCGATGGAAGCCACCACAGAAGGATTGAGCTAGGTCTGAAGTGGGGTGACAAGATGAATGCAACAAGCTCATTGGGAGTCAAAGATGGACCAATTCGAGGTGATCTTAGTTGAAGTGAGGACCACTATGAATAACTTGCAACATGACGGGGGTGATATTTTTGGGCTCAGAGAGGGCCAAGTTTGAATCTTTCCAAGAGAGAAATGGTTAGGGAAAATGTCTATGGGGCTCAGCGACCTGAAAGGAAAAGCAAGCTCAAGTTTGGACCGAGTCGAGGAAGAAGATTCATCCCAGGGAATTTTTGTGGTGACCCTATGCTGTGATTTTGGAAATGTGGAGATTAGGAACCAACTCACAGAGTTGGTGAAAAATAGGGCAGAAATTCAAAACTCCAAACTTTAAAATTTGGAGTTTCGGACTTGGGCCATTCAGACAACTTGATGTGTGAGTTGGTGCAAGGAGTGGAACGAACCATCTGAAGTTCAATACTTTGGGATTTAAAACTTTAAGATTTTAGAAATCCTAGTGAGCTTGACATGAAAAATGTTGATTAGACTCTGAAGTCCAAAGGATTCACGTCGAGATAGTTTGTGAGGTGTATTCTGATTCATTGGTGAGTTGAAGCTCTTGACATGTGTACATAACAAGGCACTCTTCAATGAGCTCAACAATAATGTTAGGGAATATGTCAAGGAGTTGGCCTAAGTTAGGTAAATTCTATGTGGATTTTGGAGCAGATGGAAACCAAGTTACCATGGTTGGTGGGATAAAACGTGGCAAAACTCTCACTAGTTCATGATAGGTGTATTTCAGAGCTCTCCCATCCAATGTGTGTGGACAATGAGAAACATCAAGTTCTCGGTCAGCATCTGGTGGAAACATGTATGGCCTGACATGAAAAGTGGGTACGTGGAGTTTAGGGTTGGTGCCAACCAATGTGAAGGTGGAGAATACAATGTGATGCGCCAATGTAAAATAAATGGCACACCTAAAAAATACTAAGGAACCCATCATGAAAGTAATACAAAGAGCTCACCAATCAGCTCTCCAAGCTAGCTGGTGAGCTAGTTGGCAAACTAAGCAACATCAAAACCACCCAATGTAGATTCAACCTTGCAGGGTCCCATCATGGACCAAGATGATCTCCGAAGAACTTTATATATTATTTTTTAATTAAATGGAGCTAATTTCAAATTTTTAATTTTATCAAGCATGGAGGGGGATTTTTCTTTGGGAGTATAATTAATGAGGAAAACAAGCATGGGGTGCTCTAATTCAAGCATGGGAAGTTACAAGGAGACCATACTTGCTATGATTAATCCTAGAGTTTAGGATTTCTCTACTTTTCTCTCACACAACTTAGAATGCTATAAAAGGTAAAGGGGGTGAATTATTTCAAAAGAGTTAGAGAATTTTTCCAAGTTTTCCCTCTTCTTTCAAGATGAGATGTGAATTTAGAATCTTTCAAGCCTTCCTTCCAAATATTGTAATGGAAACCCTTGCCTCTTCCTACTATAATGATGCACTGTGCATGTTCTTGGAGTGATAAAATGATGTTTTGTGACTAATTGTCTTTCCTTGCAGCATTTTTTTACTTCATTTTTCCTCACTCATATTTGTAGGTATATTGTGAAACCCCATGTTTTCTATTGCAGGTCTTGGAATATTTTTTTTTAATTGGAATGAAGTATTGTATGCAATTGGGTCTGTGATGTATGTCCATCCTTCCCATGCTCATCCTTCTTCATTGGTAGACTGGAAATTTTTATCACAAACCCCTTTCTTGGTGCATCACCACTTTTAGTGTAGGTTTTATTTCATGCAAACTCTCCCC
This sequence comes from Taxus chinensis, assembly GCA_019776745.2. NCBI lineage: Eukaryota > Viridiplantae > Streptophyta > Pinopsida > Cupressales > Taxaceae > Taxus > Taxus chinensis. The sequence goes on from CM034146.1 coordinate 428,595,269, forward strand.
CTATCTCCTTGAAATGTTAGTATAGGTCTAGTTAGCTATTTTTCTTGCAATAGAAGTAGTGTAGTGCTTATTTTAGGAAGAGGAAACCAAAATTCTCCAGAGGTCCACCTCAAGCCCACAAGTCCCACAACTTAAGATGTGGTACCCATGTTACCCAATCACACCGAATGCCTTAATAACAATCAAGAAATTCAGGGGATGTTGTGCTTTGGTGATAACTGACTCATTTTAGGTCTTCTATTCCATTTACTACTTCTAGTGGCTCTTTTTATCTTAGATATATTTCTAGGTATACTATTACACATGATAGTAGTAATGCCTCTTTATCTCCTAGGCCTCCTGTAAAGTCTTCTATAACACGTATTTTTTCTAATGACTCTTTATTTTCTACACCTCCTACTATGTATACTATTACATATGCTTCTACTAGTGGCACTTTATCTCCTTAGAATCCTATTAGGTATCCTATTATGCATCCATTTTCTATTGGGTCTATATTTCCTTGGCCTCCTACTAGATCTTATAGTGTACATGATTCTCTTTACAATCCTTTCATCCTAGGTATCCTATGACTCATACTATGGCTTCTAAAAAAGTTATATAATCATCTTAATTCTAGCATGCCACATTTGAGGTTCAATCCTCCTTCACCTTATGGGTCCACCCTACTTTTCAATTAGACCATTATTAGGTATCTCTTATGTTACTTCCTTCCCTATACATAACTAAATTAAAAATTACAAAATATTAAAAAGAGTCAGATAAGGGAAAAACATTCAAATATTTGCAAAAATAAAAATTAAGGACCTAAAAATGACTTGATTGGATATATTATTTCATTTTTTTTCATATTGGTTTGATAAATATAATATTTATCTAGATATTATTTATACACATGTATTAACGTGGTATGTTGAGATTAATGCAAGACACACAAATTGATACACAATGACAGGTGTCAATCTTGTCCCTTTTCCCAGTGACAATGATCATTTGGGGTCATCTCCTACACTTTAATTTCAATTATTTCCACTTCATCATTATGCTCAATTATTTATCTTATGTGTATGTTATCTTTTGGGACAACAAGGCCAACACATGTGTCTTGTGCAATACTAAACTATCCTATTTTATGTGCTTTTAAACTATTTATTTCTATATTTTATTGACTAGATTTATTTATTACTTTATTTCTTGACTTATTGAATATGACCTAATTTTTTTGATTGTCATGTGACACCGTGGATGCCCCATGTTTTTGTATTATGTATTTCTTATATATACACACTTACTTCTTTGTATGTGTCATGTGTTCCCTTATTATGATTGTATCGTGACACCACGTGTGTCCCATGTTTGTTATTCTATGCATTGATATGACTCTTTTACATACTAATGCTTATGTTATCCTGATTGGTTATTAATTTTCCTCTATAATTTCTTCTCTAACACATGATTGCTACTAATATTATTTATTGTTATGTGTTTATTTTTACACCATGGTCTCCACCATGTGTACGCCTCTTCTAGGAATGGGATCCCAATAGTGGCCACCATGACATCCTTCTATGTGGTCCAATGTAGATTATCATACTTATCAAACATTAGTACACATCATTTCTTTTGATTGGAAAACTAAAATGCTTTATCGTTCATACCTAAAAAGATAAGGATTTCATCAGGGTATATTATACATCTACAACTAGTAAATGTAGATTACATGGCATAAAAATATCTTTTTATAGGGTAAAAATCCTTAGAAATAACGCTAGACACAAAAAGTGACAAAATTGATATTGGTTCAGAACCATCGACTAGGGGCAAGAACATAGTATGGTATGGACCCTTAATAGAATTTTTTTCTTGGGGTAAAATTATCAAAAATTATGACATTATCATATTCCTATAGGATTTTATAGACTTATGGTATAAACATAGACATATATGATAAAATTCAAAGAAAAAGACATGGGCTATGAGTAATTCATTCTTTGTCTATTACATTACCCATATACCATTATAGATAAATTGTTTTGAGGAATATCATTTCTTCTCCTTTTCATTACCTATAATTTTAATAATCATATTAAGCTATATGACACACAATGGAGGAATTTTTCATCCATTTATTTTTAACTTCACGATAGATATATTAAATTGCACTAGATCTAACTTCATTGTTGTATTTTATGGGGTTTGAAGATATCAAAGCGGTTAAAATATTCCTAGGTTGATCTTACTTTCCTCTATGTGTTTTTGTAGCAAGATATAAAGGTGGATAAACTACTCTTATCTCTTAAAAAAAGTATTCGTTAATACTATTGGTGTTAGGTGATGTGTTCCCAACTCCATTTCCTACTTTGGTTTATCCTTTAGAAAAATAGGGAGTTGATCACCCCAAATCCTTTGATAGATCACAAAAAAATAGTATCTCCAAAGTATAATGAGTATGAGATATTTTAAATCCACAAAATAGATAAATGTATTCCTTCCATATTTTGTATCTCTTTACTTTACTATATATAAGTTTAATTTTTCAATATTACAAACATTATTTACATTTAAGTTAGAGTTTAATTTCTTCTATGGAAAATGAATACAATTCATGTTATAGGTTTCAACATGGTATGTGCTAATTCATCCATAGAGGTCAACAAAAAAATGAGAAAATTCAAATTGTTTGTGTACACTCAAGTATGTTTTTCCTATATGTATAGAATTTTTAATTTTTCTATGCCCTTAACCCTATGTCATACATTAAGACATGGATAACTGACCTGTGGATAACATAATATCTTATCATGTCATATCATATTTATTTATTCTTTCATATTCTTATTGGTTCAGCCTTGGCTATTTTTATAGTGTAATAGGCTATATATAGGAGTTAGAGAGAAAGATATGATCATCATATTGAGAAGTTAAGTCTTATTTTATGGTTTAGAGGTTCCCCCCTCAAAGTGGATGAGTCATTATACTTACATATTATTAATTCTCTATATTTTAGTTTTATTTTTTGTTATATTTATTCTCATATTTAGATATATCTAAGTAATTTTAGTATAAGTGGTATCATAGCATCGATCTAGACAAACATGGGTCAAAACCCTAATTTTGAATATTTACATATATATATATATATATATCTCCAAAATGGTGGCAAATTTTTTTGTAATTTTTTAACTGAAGTGGAAAAATAGTTCAAGTAAGTTTATCTCCAAATTTCAATACATGTTGAATTATTTTTCACAAATTATAGTCACTTTAGGGTTTTTCATAAAATTTCTCCATCGATCATTGTTTTGGTAAATTTTTTGAGTTTCTTATATGTTTGCAAATATCTTCAAAAATTAGCTAAGGATCTCTCTCTCTCTCTCTCTCTCTCTCTCTCTCTCTCTCTCTCTCTCTCTCTCTCTCTCTCTCTCTCTCTCTCTCTCTCTCTGTGTAAAATAACCATATGAAACCCCAAACCATAAATTCCTAATCCTTATATCCCAATACCCAAACCCTACATCATGACAAGGAGATCAACTAAAGTCCAAGAGAAGGGTTAAGACACTCCATGAAAGAATTCAAATAAGGAAGATATGGGTTTGGAATCTTCTACTTCTAGAGTATCAGAGGTATTTAACCAAATTCATAAAAGTTTTAATAATATGGTGAATAAGGAGTTATACTATATATCCAAGCATAGAAAGATAAAATGAAGGATAACCTTTAGGCACTAAAAGGTAACATTCAATACATGAAGAGTGAAATTAAAATAGGGTTGGAATCAATGAGAAAGAAGATGATGAACACTATTTCAAATATAAAGATGGGAATTATTTCCCATTAAAGTCACATGGTGATGGGTACCTCATTAAATGTGTACCCAGATATAAATTACACAAACCAAGGAGTATACTTTGCACAACCTAGTGGAATATATATCTAGTGGTGTAACATTATTCCAAAAGTGGAAATGTGAAAGTTCAATAAAATATCTTATCACTTGGATAAACCAAATGGAGAATGTTTTTCATCTGCATCAATTCCCAAGTGAGTAGAAGGTTGTAATGAAACCCTTAAATCTATAACTAGAGAAATTCACTTGGAATCATTAGTTATGAACTCAACATAATAAGAAGGATCTTAATGTCACTTGGTTATTTTTTACAAAGGATCTACAAATGCACTATAGTAGTAGTGTGGATGAGAACTACTTTATCCAATAAGAAAAAATATGCCAAATAGGATTAGTAAATTATTATATTAATAGATATAGAGATTATCAGTGCATGTGGATATAATTTCAAATGAAAATATAAAGGATTTTTTCCTAGGTGGTCTTAAGGATCACATCCAACGTGATGTATACATGATTGATCCATTCTTTGTTTATGATTCTATAATCATGACACACAAGTAAGAAGAAAAATTTATTTCCATGAAAAAAAAAATTCACTAATATTAGATATCATAACACATAAATAAAATCATTCTATTAACCTACCTAATTGAATTCACAATAAATCAAAGAAAAATGAGTAAAAGGGATATGTTTTTGTTAGGAATATGGAATGCAGAAATTGAAATAATTCCCCAAAATCTATTGTAGTGGAAGTGTAAACTAGGTAAATCCAAATCAAAACAAAGTACACACACATAACACAACATGTACCATGGTTTACTCAATATGGGCTATGTCCACCAAAGATAGAGATCTCATATGTATAATAAAGAACAAGAGTACAAATAAACTATTCCCACAACTGGTACAATGTGTCTCTCCAAGAGTATCTCCTCCTCCAAATCTCTAAACCAATCTACAGGAGTGAACTACAACCGTGCCTCCAAAACACCAGTAGATCTCACATAACTAGGAACTACTGCATCTCTGAACTACAACCAAGCTTTATGTGAATCAAAAAAAAAAAATTCTCACATGGGTCTACCAACGTGTAACCATTACTGTGCACTAAGAAGGAGGTCTCTCCTCCATCACTACATCAACATGTGCAAGCATGAAGATAACCTCCTCTACAATACTATATCTACATGGATCAACAATACACCATGATATCATGGATCTACAATACAAGATCTCACAATAACCTGTGGATCTACAAGAATAAAATCAATACAAGATCTCACAACAACATGTGGATCTATAAGAAGAAACTCTATCTTCTTTGCATTCTATGCAATCTATTACAATGAGATAATAACAATACAAAGGAAATACAGTAGAAGATATTGCACTCTTCTTACCATTTAGATGTACCTTTTATTTCCTTCTTTCTAGCTTCTCTCTATGAAATCTTTGTCTTCATGTAACCATATTTTTATTTTTCTTCTTCTTCATCCTCTCAACCAAGGATTCCACATGAAATCACACTTATAACCCTATATTTCAATTTTATATAGCCATATAAAAACTTAGGGAACTTTAGCTAAACATTTACAAACTTTAGATCACCTTTAAATCAAAGGTTGGATCTAATCCCACGTATAAAATAAAAACATTAATGCACAGGTAACTAGTACATGTTCCCTAACTGGTGTCAGTTACTATGTAAACCAGTAAGTTGTAAAACATGTTTAATTGTGAAAACATTTACCTCCACAGCTCAAAAATCTCCCACTTGGAGATAAATTATTGACCTGTACTTTTACATTACCATCCTCTACATATCGTGAAGACCAACTATTCTTTACTTCAACAATTCTCTCAAAAATAAGAAGATAACAAACCATTACTTACCATATACATGCACAACACTACTATTGATCCATGCTACATGATCTATCCATACATCAAGCTCCCACTGAATCATAAAACCAAGCCTTTGATGTAACCAAGTCACCATGACTAATCATACCTGCAAGAGATCTCACTCAAATTGAAGTGTTGAGATTCAATCACAACCATAGTCATACCTTCATAACCAACCATGTTCTCCAACCATCTATCCATGTCTCCATGCTACCACTAATGCAACTGAAAAAATACAAGTCAAAATGGAATATGTGAAAGCAATAAACAAGATCCTAGGTAAGACAACCCAAATGATTTCTACATGTAATAAGTGGGTGATCAATCCACAACACCTTCATAACTCAAATAATCCAAACAGTGCATTCTATAAATCCAACCCTGCATAAACAACTTGCATGTCCAAGACAAACATCTGTAGAAAATATATCTATCATGAAGTAACAAAGTAATAAGAAGAAATAAAAAACATCCCCTACTCATGCTCAAAGGCATCTAAACCATGCACATATGAATCCATGTGTAAAACAAATATCTACATCATCAAAGACTCATAAAACAAAATCTATCCACATATATAAACTCACCATATACATCCATCCATATTATCAGGCTCTCTAGAAGCTCCAAGTCTCTCACCGACTAACTCCAAAGCCACATATGAATCATGTGCTCATCAATGTCAACAAAAAAAACCATGCTAACCATTATAGTAATAACTAGTGTAAATACCCTAAAAATAATGTCATCAAACATACTACACAAACCATCCAAGATGAAAGAAAACAAGGGCAACATCAATAAGATGTAAAATATACATTGTGTCACATTATAACCTATAACAAACAAATTTTCCTTCTTTACCCTTCAATGTCAATATCATTTCTCTCTCTTCTTCACCCATCTGAAAAACCATCAATTGTAATCCCATAAGGATATTCAGCACCCAAAAGTAAAATTGGAAGTGATGTCATCATGCATTAATCTCAAAATACCTAGAAAACCGTGTCTATCCTCTAAAACAACATGTGCCTAATTCCAATCTAAATAGTTGCATACTCCTCTCACACCACACGTGCATATGTGTCCAACTTGTAATTCCAACAACCTTTACTTTCTCCCACTCAACATGAACTCCCTACACTGCTTCTAATCACTAAGCTCAAAATCTCTAATATATATCAGTGAGAAATAAAACAAATGAAAGAAAATGTAAAATTGATTGCCTTCTTATCAAAGAATAATTCTATATTAGAGAAGTTTAGAATTCTTATGAAGTATGTTGAATCACCTTATTTTCATCCATGTGTACTCAACATCTCTTGTTACCCGCAACTATGTCTAAACATGAATTTTCATTGAGGATATCATCCTTAGACTAGATACCCTTATCATCAAGATTCCAACACATTTGGAAATAAATGTCAAGATCACCAAATATCATTGGTGGATATTTTACATGTGTAAAATCCAAACATACTGCCAGTTGCTTCAAACGAAAGAGATAAAACATGAACCATATAGAGATACCTGGCCCAAGTCTCACTAGACTCCTGAGACAAAATTATCCTCATTTTGATTCAAACATTGAAGTGATCTACTTTGTTTCTTCCTATACACTCTACATGAGAAACCTAATCCTCCAAACTAGACACTAAAACCATCCATGCCCTCTTCCACAGTAAGAAAATCAAGTACAAATTCACTATCACAAATACTAACCATGGTCAGTTGACTGGTACTGGTTCCTCTATGACTTACATCAGTTCCCTAACTACTACTAGAATGATCACAATCTGATAGCTATGTTGAGCCAGTCATTTTAGGAAGCACCAAAATCTTGTACAAAAACTTTACAGTAACATACATGCAATAAAACTACACCAAGATGAAATACATCACCTTACAAGTACCAAGACACTCACCCGTATCTACAACCGAAGTACTTGCCTCACTAATTGAAGCCATGTATTCATTCTATGTTATTATATTTTACCTCTCTAATGAATATCATACATCTAACTACACCAAGGATGCATAACTAATCCTTTATTTCACACTCAGATCTACAATCCAAAACCATGCATGTGTAACCAAAATATACAAGCATTACAATACCAAGATAATAAAAACATACCTATATATTTTGGATCTGCAATCTGACCAACATGTTTGTGCCTCCAAGAACCAGGGAAATTTCAACAAACAAGACACATTCACTACATCTTCTCAATTTCTTCAGATCTATGATTTTCTATTTAAACAGGTCATCATAGGTCATCGACACCTGTTTCTCACTAACTGACCATGGTCTCCTTGTCGACATTAGTTAAGGAAGTTCCAACATCATTATACCATATCATGTTAGTCACTTTCTTTTTCTAGCAACCTTATATTTCCATCTTTCACTTGATTTTAAATCTCTTCTTGTAATTTTCACATTAGGAAAAACAAACCCTACTCTCATACAATTATCATTAAACCACTAACAAAACCATGAACCAAACCCTTGCTCTAACAACTAAATCAATCACTCTGATACCGGTTGTTGGTATCAAATAACAAAACTAAATAAGCTCAAGTAAGCTCTGATACCAATTATTAGGAATATGGAACACATAAATGGAAATAATTCACCAAAATATACAACAGTGGAAGTGTAAACTAGATAAATAAAAAATCAAAACAAAGTACACACACATAACACAACATGTACTATGGTTCACCCAATATGGGCTACATCCACCAAATATAGTGATATCATATATATAATAATGAATAATATTACAAATCAACTCTTACCACAAGATTAAAATGCATTTATCCAAGAGTATCTCCTCCTCTAAATCTCTAAACAGATCTACTTGAGTGCACTACAATCATGCCTCCAAACCACTAGCAGATCTCACATAACTAGAAACTACTACATATTTGAACTACAACCAAGCTCTATGTGAATCTATAAACAAAACCTATCACATGGGTCTACTAATGTGTAACCATAAATGTGCACCAAGAAGTAATTCTCCCCTCCATCACTGCATAAACTTGCACAAACATGAATATAACCTCCTCTACAATACTAGATCTACATGGATCAATAATACAACATGATCTCATGGATCTACAATACAATATCTCACAACCTATGGATTTACAAGAATAAACTCAATAAAATATCTCACAACAACATGTGAATCTACAAGAAGAAACGTTGTGTTCTTTGTATATTATGCAAGCCATTACAATGAGACAATAATAATACAAAGGAAAGACAATAGAAGACATTACACTCTTCTCACCATTCAGTTGTACGTACTATTTCCTTCTATCTAGCTTCTCTCCATGAAAGCTTTGTCTTCATATAACCATATTTTTATTATTCTTCTTCTTCTTCCTCTCAACCAAGGATTCTACATGCAATAATAATCAATTACATGCAATAACACGTCTAACACTAGATTTCAAGCTTATATATCCATATACAAACTCAGGTTACCTTAGCTATACATTTATAACCTTTAGATCACGTTTAAATTAAATTTTGGATCTAATCCCACATCTAAAATAAAAACATAAATGCACAGGTAGCCAGTGTTAGTTCCCTGACTAGTATCGGTTCCCTGATTGTTGATCAGTTTCAGTTCCCTTATTATTGACCGGTGTTGGTTCCCTTACTGATACTGATTCCCTGACTGGTGTTGGTTACTGTGTAAACCTGTAATTTGTAAATCATGCTTATTTTTGAAGCAATTTAGCTCCACAACTCAACAATAGTTGTGATAGTAAATGGAGTAAAGAAAAAAAATGTGATGAGAATAAATTATTCTACATTAAGGGACCAGGTGAGGAAGAGGAAGGAGATGAATAAAATTATGAAGAAGAAGGGGTTCCTAAGATCATGAATGAGGAATATCAACTAACTATATCTTTCCATGAAAAAAAAAATCATTAGTACCCCACAAACCATAAAAGGTATTTTGGTTCATGAAGAAATAAAGGGTGAAAATATTGATTGAATTGGGAGGTACTCACAAATTCATCAATAAAATTTGGATTTACATTTAAATTTATTTATTTATCTAACCCCAAAGTTTTAGGTCATGGTGGAAAATGGTGGTATATTTTTTTTATTAAGGATAAATAATTTTGAAGGGACTATACCCTCGATACAAAAAAGGCTCAAAAGCTAGATATAACAGTAAAAGTAGCACAAAGAAAGAAGGGACTAACACCTTGTATAAGGAGGCTCAACAGGTAGATATAACAGTAAAAATAGAAAAAAGGGGATCAACAGCCACGAATATTAAGAAAACCAATAATAGTTTAACCAAGAACTAAAAGAGGAACCAAAAGAGAATAGAGTAGCATTAAGAAGCTTGAAAACTTCAACTTGACAGCAACAAAACAACAAACTGGGAGTAGCTCTATTTGACTACCTTGTCAATATTTATCTTGATTTTCTGCAACAAATTGAAAATTGCAAGTGCCATGACATGAGAGGGATCATTCTTATCAATTTTTTAAAATACCAGGTCCCTTGTAGCGTTAGAATCTGCAATGGCAGTAAGAATGTCACTTAGGATACAAACACTCTTCACATGTTGTTCCATGAAATTGTATACCACTTTTAGCACGGAGATGGTACAATCATGCCATCCTTTAGCATTACCCAATATATTATCCATAGAATGAAGTTTCTTGAATATTTCTATAGTTTTCTCATTATCCCAAAAAGTCTCAGCCTGCATCTTCCTTTTACCTGTATTTTTATCCATCCTCTTGATTTCTTCCTTGAGGTTCATGATATTGCTCTCTAACTTCTCAATCCTACTAAGAAGCCCTTCATATTTGAATTCCTCCATGGGATTTCTAATATGGAGAAGGTTTTTAGCTGAATTTATCTCCTTATTACTACGAAGAACCCTCTAAGAAGGAAGCAGTGGATAATGGGTATTCTTAAACCTTGTTTTGCAGCTAGTGGAAGTAGCAACATGGTCTTTGATGACTAGAAAAGGAGGTTCAGCAAAGGCCATAGGCACAGAGTGAGAAAGGGATAGACAGTGATGGAAAATCAGTAGAATAAGACCTTGATGAAGGGATATATCATGAGTATGGTTTTGGACCTCAAGAATAGAATGTTCCATAGAGTTCAACAGGTAGTGTGGGAAATTCACAGTTAAGTTCCTTCTAAAATGATTAACAAAGACCAAATGCTTTAAAGGCATAGTTACATATATGCCCTCAAGAGAAACATACCTAACCATCATGTGTGAGATTTCTATAAAAGGCTCTGGGATAGAAGACACTCTGATGGCATCTGTGATAAATTCAAGGTTTTCACCTTCTTCAAGAAATTTCTTTACTTCAACATTCATGTCTTCCCGCTTGTTGAATAATTTCACCCCCTCCAAACTCAAACCCATGACTTGATTAATGAGCTATTTAGTAATTTTGACACTAATATATCCATACTCAATTGTTTGTTTCTTCCGTCCATTCACAAATTACAGTGAGATATCATGATCATGGCCCTGTATTCTTTCTATGAGGTTCCAAATTCCCCCCATTTGTAAATACTTCCATAGTATTTTTTCATTCTTCTAGGCTAGGTCATGTATGGGATCTGTTTTGCAAGGAGGCCCCCCCATTCTGCTACTTTTTCCCCTTTGCTACTCAATGGTAAAGTTTTGATTCCAATACTACCTTTCACTACTATCTCTATTTTTGAAAACCCATAAGGCATGTGAAATTTTAATAACATCATTAAAACTACATGCGGGTTAATAATCACATCCTCAATGGTAGAGAGAGATATTTTAATAATTGTTTTGAATATCATGCTTATCTTTTATGATTTCATCAATTACCTTAGCTGGGAGAAGATCACCGCTAAACCAGTTTTGCATTTTGTTTCTAACTCCGTAATTGGCCAAACTATCTACCACTTTATTACCTTCACGATAGCTATAAATGATCTTTAAATTATAAAAAAATTTACAAGTCTTGATAAATTCACAAATAAAATCTCTAATAGTCCAGCTTGGGGATTGATTTTTGTTTAATAGATTTATGATGTTTAAAGAATCCCCTTCAATTATAATATTTGAAATATAACAATCTCTCATAAGCCTTATACCCCATAATGTTGTCAAAGTTTCAGAATAATGGTTTTTCTGTTGACCCATATTTCTAGAAAAATCAGCAACAAATCAGTCTTTGTGATCCCTGATCACCCCACCTCCTTGTGAATCTCTAGGATTACCTTTTGAAGCTCCATCAAAATCCAATTTGTACCATGAATTGGGTGGCTAAATACGATGCACTGAAGATCTATCAATGTTTTTATTTCCTTATTATGAATGTTGTCAGTGTCAATGCTCCAGGCAGTAAGGATGTGTTCCTCTTCCTTGGGATATAATATATTTTTTGGAGGCTTAAACCTTTCAATGTTATCCTTTACAGAAATAACAATTTCTTTAAAAATTTTGGTACAAACCTGTCTTTTATTTCTAAAGATGAAACCATTTCTTGCTTTCCATAATCTCCATATGGTGTGAGGAAGAACCAAGCTCCATAATATCCTAATCATATAATTTTTATATGGAGAATCCCATTTCTCCCATGTCTGTAAGTAAATATGAGGAAGAATCTAGTACATATTGAAATTTTCAAAGATAAGATGTCAAAATTTTATAGCATACTCACGATGCAAAAAAAGTTGTTTGATATCTTCATCCTCTTCTCTACACATACAACATATTTTAGGAATAATAAATACCTTTGAAATAAGATTATCACAAGTGATAATCTTACCTTTGAGAACTAGCCACGAAAAGAAGTTAACTTTAGGATTTAATTCTGACATCCAAAGTTTGTTCCATTCTAGGTCACTTTGAAGAGTAGCAAAGAAAGTGTTGTACCCTGACTTTACAGAATAATATCCATCAAAAGAATCCACCCAAATAATCTCATTTTTGTTGTCCTGTTGATTGATAGGAATGAGTGAAAGTTGATTCTACAGATCAGAAACAATAGGCTATAGATTTTCCATATTCACTTTAAGTTGCTTTTAGTTCCTCTTATTTCCAGTCAACTCAATGTATTCTTTGATATTATTACCATAATTTTCAATTAGGTTATCTTTTATGGAGCTAAAATTATCACTCAAACTTATATCAGTCTAGGTATCATGCCAAAAATTAATATCTAGTCCATTTCCAAGTTTCTATCTACAGCCCTTAGCAAGCATATGTCTACTTTGAAGCAGGTTGTTCCAGAAAATGGATCCATTTAGAAGTTCTTGATCAAAAATAAAATAACTCATATTTTTATGAGATAAATATCAAACCCTGATTAGTTTAGTCCAAGGTTTCTTTTCCTTTACCAATCTCTAACCAAGTTTAGCAATTAAAGCAACATTCATTTTTTTGATGTCCTTTATTCCTAGATCACCAATATTTTTTAGAATACAAACCTGATCCCAATCCACTAAATGATATTTAACTATTTCTTTTCTCCCCTGTCATATAAATTGTTTTTTAATTCTCTCAATACTATCCACAACTAATTCTGGAATGATGTACATTGACATGATATATATGGGTAAATTCTGAAGAGTGCTTTTGATTAACAAGCACTTGTCAGCACTGGAAAGGGTAGCACCTTTCCATCCAGCTAATTTTTTCTAGAATCTATCTAACAAGGTATTCCATACCCCATTAGAAACTTTATTAGTACTCAACAGAATACCTAAATAATTTGTTGGTAAGGAGTTGATTTTACATCCTAAAATGAGTGTTATTATTTTTTGCCTCTCGAGAGGAGTATTAAAAAAATACACCAAGATTTTTTTAGGAAATGGTGGTATAGTTAGTTATTCAAGAAATTACAATAAGTTTAAGTTATCCATAGCATATTACATATTATTTATGATCCCATGCATTCCATTTCAATGGGGGTGGAAACATTGTATTAAGGGTCCAATGCATTACTACATTGGGAACAATGGAGATGAAATTATAGGAATTATTTTTGTGGTTCCATTTTTAAGGGAATAATTTTTAATTATGAGGGATGCAAGATCAATATTTGCAAGTGTTAAGTTATCATTAAATGTGGAGGCTTCTTAAAAAGGGCACTGATGGGTTTTTGGCACAACTATTTTCATTAGAAGATCAACCATCAAAAGGAACTATACCATTAGATCTAAAATAAATTATTAGTAAGAAATTAGTTTTTTTGGGGGATATGACAAGTTTTACCTCCTAAAAAAGATCATGATCATGTTATTCAACTAGTACCAAGAAGCCAACCACCTAACATTCGATCTTATAGTTACCCTAAAGAGTATACAACAGATTTATAGAATGATCAGAGATACAAAAGATTAAAAAATCATGAAATATATTCAATTTTCTCCATTAACTTTCATATTACACACTCCAAATATATAGGAAAAGTCCACCCTAATATAGGAGGTGTCTATAACCATTCAAAGCTCCTATGTGATTTTTTTTAACTCACTTCCTTAATTATATATTTATTATTGTTGTTTTATACAACTAATAACAAATTACTAACCTATTACTAACATTACATTCACCATAATAATAATTACAAATGTATTTATTATTTACACATACAAATGTGGAGCACTAACATATGTATTCCTAACATTCCCCCCCTTATTGCAAACATGTGGAAAACCTATCTTTGTACAAGAACTTGTTTCATGAATAAGTGATTTTCACAAGATGATCACAAAACCAAAGGATGGTTTGACATACAGTTGACCACAAACCATGAATTGTAGTTTTATAAAGTGGATTACTTGAAATCAAAAGGTGGCAATTTTTCATATGGTTTAGCAACAACCAAAAGTGGTGGTTTTACAAATTGGTTTACCAAAAACCAAAAAATGAAGGTTTTCAAGTGGTTTACCTACAACCACATCATGATGTGTCAAGTACTATTATCAAATCTCATAAATATCTCACTGTAGGGAATAACATAAGAAATTATCCCGCTCATAGACACAAATAGAAAAATGGAAATGGAACATTGGATCATGTTCCCCCCCTTAATGTGAAATTTCCACTTATTTAATGAAGAACACTACATACTGAAGCATATTGAAACTAGAACACTGAACACGGTGGAAAACACACCGTAAAAACTGAAAGCAAATACTCACACCACAAAAATGTCACCACATAAAAATGTGACCCCATCATTGGTGACTGATGAGAGGCCGCTAATTGATCTCCAACCTCGATTTTCCTCTGTCCTCCAATATTATGTTGTTATCTTAGAGAATTTAGCTTTTAAGGATCAACGATTGTTAGGATGTCGGGTAACACTGAAAATGAATCTATAAGGTAATTGTTTTAGTAATATTTTTAATTTTTTGACAATGACTCAATTATTTAATTTTTACAATGACATAACAATTAAACTCAATAACCTATTATTCACCTAAACAGATAATTTTTTAATCATTCCCATATAATTATTGACTCACTATACAATAATAGACATAGATAATAATAACTATAATTTGAAAATAATATTCTAAATGACATAAAACATTGAGTTTTAATGACACAAAATGACAATATAAATCATATGAGATTAACCCCATATATGTGAATTCTATCACTCAAAATATGACTAAAAAGGAAAAATTAACAAGCCTATCCAATAAGTATAAACTATACTATTGACAAAAATTTAACATGGTAATTGAAAAAATGAATGAAGAGCATCTCGAGGAAGTTTTTTTAATCCATGTAACGGATATTGAGTTATTATCACAGAGATAAGCTACCTACTAATACAAACACCATCGTGGACACCAACTAGGAGATGTTTTGTAGATCCACTTAGAATAATAACAAACCCATAGGATACTAACTTTTACTTCATCATATTACTCACTCTATTGCCTTTGTCAATGTTAAATAATAGAATATAAATCCAATACACGTGGGGAAAGAGTCATTACACACGTTGATCTCTAACACATCCAGGTACTTTGAACAAAACCACTTGCAAATTTGAAAATTGAGAGAAATGTGAGATTTGGCTTGGATGCTTGGAAGTACATACTAGATCAGTGGCAACACATATAAATATGAGAATGGATTATTTTGATAGATTCATTGATGATGTCACAAAAGATATGTCCAAACACTCTGCTATAGGTATAAACAATGTAATAGTTTAATTGATGTAATCTATCAGTATGCAAATTTCAGGGACATTTTATCATATCATACCTAGGAGATGAAAACATGTAGTCCACAAATCATCCAAGCATGCTTCCTTTTTATTACTTAACCAGATGTATGTAGATGAGTGCGAGTGAAGGGGGATATATAGATATTTTGAGAGAACATTATTATGGAAGACTTCAAGGCTTTCCAACTTTTGTCAGGAGAGTGAGGATCTAATCACTTCTTTCTTATATATGTATGTCTGAACACAAGTTCCACATATTGTGTCCTTTTCCATATAGCAGAATGGAGTGTGCACTAAGTATTTAGAGGGACCACTCTATTTTTTAAAACCAAACAAGTACCAAAGATACTTGGTGAATTGAAAACTTATTCTAAAATTTAAAAGGATATAAAATAATCTTAAATATTCTCACATAATAGTTTCACCATTAACAGGGATAAATGTAGTTGTCCCTCATTATCCTTATAATTCTATTGTAAAGGATTAGATATCAATCTATTGTGGTCTCTTTCCTACTATGGTAGACCACACATACTCCTTTCTATTCAAATTTGGGTACTCAATTAGAAGTACATAATAAATGGTAGCAAGAAACCAGATGAATAAATCCTTTTAATATACCTGTTATGATACCAGATGGAGAGTATGCAAAAAAATTACAGAATGATAAGAGATATAGAAGATAAAAATGCATGAAAGGTATTAAATGATCTCCATTATATTTCATATTACACACACCAAATAGATAGGAAATGGAAACCCTAAAATATGGGAGATGGTTATAACCATTCAAACGTCCTACATGAGTTGTTTATAAATCACTTCCTTAATTATATATTTTTTATTGTTATTTTATACAACTTGTTTAATTGATAAGTTACGTGTGTATGAGAAAAATAGATAGGGTAAGGGTGAGGAGGAATACCTGTGAATAAAGGTGGAAGGTAGATTGTGTGCATTCTAATTTCCTGATCCAATACTAATTGTGAGACATTCCTTTTTGCTAGGAGGAACTGTATGAGAGAAAATCAACATGTGACCTTATTCGCACCTGACCTCTCAAGGTTGTGCCAAGACAGCCAGTGTAGAATGAATGTGAATGTGAGTGTGGTGATGGGGATCAAGATAATTGGGAAATCTTATATCTTCGACACGTAATATTAAGATCTATAAGTCTAACATAAAGAACGCTTTCCTAACTTGAAGTGGTGTGATGGCTTGGTCTGAGATAATAGCTTCTCAGAGGCTCCAATAAAACTCGAGCTCTACCAAAATTCTATTTGTTAGTTTTTGAACACGTGGAAAATGACCTGTGGGTGCCTTGTATGGATTTATAGACAAGGTCATGGAAGTAAAAACGAGAGACATGGTGGACCTGTAGGGATTTATGGGTGATTTTATAGTCTGGTCTAGAAATAATTAGCATGATCAGATGCTATGTTCAGTAAGGAAATTTGTGTAATAATGTCTTGTGGCAGTGGTGAAGATCTAAATACTAATGTACGTAAACTATTTTCAATGTCTAAGTGGTTAACAGGCTCGTTGGGTTGTCAGGCCTAAGGATTGTAGTCAAAGACTCGTGGAGGTTATGGCCCTTATATGGGCATGTATATAATCAAACCCTGTTGCCAGGAGCAGCATTTCAATATTCATAGGCTTGATTGGCAGTGATGTTTAGCATATTTAGTTGTTCTATTTTCTTAGAAAAAGTTATAAGTGTGTGTAATATTTTCAAATGTAAACTAGTATCAATGTCAGTTATCAATTCTGACCTGTTGGGTTGTGGGACCAATGGATCATGACTGTATGTCTTTTCTTTTTGTGGACCGTTGATGGTCATACCTTATGAAATAAAGTAATTTTGATAACATAAATAATTACTGAAGGAAATCTAATCTATGTTTTTGGATTTTTCACAATACATCATATCAAAGAAATAAAACAAATAATCTGTCAAAGAGAATATTTTTGATATTTTCTAATTTTTAAGCAATGTTTTCTGATCTAATAAATAAAATAAAGACAAGTAATCATCTGGATGTAGTTTGTTACTTGTGTGAATGTGTAAATCTAACCTAAAATAAATAACCTAATCTAATCAAAACCCTTCAAACCCTACCTCAGAGGTGAAGAACAAATCATGACCCTAAAAGGGATATTATTCCCCACAACTTTCCTGGTAATGCTAAAGAGAAAAATTTCAAATTATTTTATCTACTTGTGATTGCCTAACCTATTGAAATGAATGATTTCCTACTCTATTTTATATATAATTGAAACTAGTGAATTGAAATTGAAAATTTAGCAAATAAAGAAAACAAACACACAATACCAACTTGGACAAGTAAGAGCTTTGGCAAATTTGGTTGTATCTGTATCTATCCCCTCAATATGTTCTTTTCTTTTTCCAAGTGTTCATATGATTCCAAGGGATTGGGTATACAAGAACAATAGTAGGAGGATGGTGCTTGAATAATGGCATTTGGAAGGCAACCCAGATGCAATACAAGTAGAAGAGAGATAGCACAAGAGATCTAAGATTGGCTATGTAATTTCTAGCAAGATTGTGGTAGCAATACAATGCAAGATACACAAAAATTCTTAGGCCTTTTGCTTAAATACAAGAATGGAATATATAATAATTCAGGATGGGATGTGTCTTCATGCACAAGGCAAGAAGAAGCAGTTCTAACTAACTAAATCACATGAAAAAATAGAAGAGGGAAGGAGAACACAACAATCAAAACTATTTTTAGAAAATTTGGCCCATGGATGTATGCTAAAGTGAAGTTAAGTGAATTATCACATGTCAAACATGCATAATGGAATATGTAAAAGTAGTTCAAGACCGCTGCCCTGTTTTGGGTGGTGGTTTTAGAACCACCACCCTGGAAGGGCAGTGGTCCTAGATTTAAAGGCCAAAACATGCGTAGAAAGAGGCAAAAAGGTGGAAAAAGTGTGGGAAGGCTAAGTAAAGATGTCTAGATAACAAACATACACTATAAATGGGTTTCAGAGCTTGAAAACCTTCTTGAAATGACTTGAACCATCATTGGGGACTTTTGTAATCAGTTTCTAACAATGTAGCACATGCAATTTTGGGTGTGTACAGGAACTACTTGTGAATGCAAAACAAGACCACAAGAGGAATATTAAAAAATATATGTTAGTGGACTACCTAGCATGTGCTAGATCCAAGAAGTGTGATACTTCCTAGATTGTTGTCAATCTACTATTTAATACAGTTCCATGCAAGAAATAACGTAAATAAACAACATCCTACTGTAGTTGATATGATTTAGGCATCTCATTCAAATATAATAAGAAAAATTTATCTAACAGGTAAGGTTATGATCAGATCTGGAGGTGGGGCAGGTAGCCAAGGTGACTAGGATAGGTCAAGATCAGGTTTTCGGTCGTTTAGTTTTTTTGAGTGATTGTTATAAGGTTACTATTATAGGCAAAATTACTAGATATAGAGACCGACATCGGTCTGATATGACCGATTTCTCTTGAGAGGAAACTGATGATGGTTTAGGATAACCAACGTCGATAAGGTCGAGATGATAGAAACTCAATAAACTTTGGTTTTGGTGATTCTTTATGATTGCACAGAGAATGCGAGAATGAGGATTAGGTTACCAAAGACACTGATAATTCTCAAAGATGTCTTGGGTAAGGTATAAAGAGTTGGGAGGTTGTAGGTGGTTAGTTGCAGGGATTGACAGGAAGGTGGGAGGTGATGAGATGCAAAAGAGACTGGTAATTTCAAATAGAGATAAAGAAACTAATCTAAATAAGTATGGAAAGATGTAGATCCAATTGCACTTACTTGTACTTGCAAACTAGTGGTTGGATAAGGTTGATGATTGATCTATGAAACTAGTGGTCCGTGTTGTGGTAGTGATTCTTGGAACATTAATGTGAATGCTTAACATTCATATCAGTCTTGGTATTGGTTAAGGATGTATAGATGTGCAAGAGGGATCTGGTGCATGCTTGCATGCAGATATCTCCTCTCCAAACCTAGGATAATTCTTCCAACCTCTGGGACAAGGTTACAAAAGTGAATATATGGCAACTGATGACAGTTTACGTTAACCGGTGTCAGTTACAGCGGGAAATCCTAGGTTTTCAAAACAACAGAGCTTAGCTATTTTTTTCAACCAATTTTTCTTGTTGGTTCTGGTCAAAAATGGTATTTTCTGTGTAAGTAAAAGGGAATACTGTTAGAGAAAGAATAGGCACCTAGTGTTAGGGTTAGACTAAGTCTTAGTTAGTTATGATAAGTAGAGATTGAGTCCTAGTTAAAATGAAACATGCTAAGAATAGGTCTATTATGAGGTGTTATAGGTGATGTGGCAGGGTGAGGTGTTTTGGTGAGGTGGAAATTAATTAAATTAAGGTATTTATCAATGAATATTGTGAGAATGGGTATTAATTTAATCGTAGGTAATTAAATTAATATACATGTGGGGTAAAGGGGGAGTGTCACCCAAATTTTGTGTCTACATTTTTTCCCTTTTTGTCGTGTAGTTTGTATTGGTAAGCAACATTGACAAAAATAGGAAGTGATTTCCCCATGTGTGGGTGAGAGCGGGGTTGTCCTAGATGTGGGTGAAGGTGATCACCCTCAAACTAGTAATTGATGAGGTGTTATATGGAATCAATGAGTGGGTTAATGAATGTGTAGTTGGTTGATGGGAAGGTAGGTGGGGAATGGTATGAACTATGGGAAAGGGTGATGGTCAACTCGGGTAATAGATATTAGGCTGGGGTAAAATCGAGTAATGGATAATGGAAATCAAATGCACACACATGTATATATTGCAACATGGTACCAGATTGAAGATATTACAAAATCTACATCGTCTAAGGTCAATAGGTTTGTCTAAACAAGGGTGAAGTGATTCAGGTATCCAGTGTACAGGATATGGTCCAGAAACATGACATAGGTTAGGTATAGGAATGTTTACATATGTTTTGGTACATCAAAGGTTTGGTCAAGATAAATAGCATGGCAATAGGTAAGGTATAGTTATTAAGTGAAAATAACATAGATAATAGTATCGCAAGGTATATCAAATACACAAGGTCAATGGTAACACCAAGTAGGCCAGGTCTAGATAAATAGGTTATGGTACAGATAAGGCCAAGGTATAGATAAAATAAAAAATCCCTAGACACAACTAAGGAAATGTAGGGGTATTTTAGGCTTGTAGGTAGGTTACAAAAGTGTGGGTGAGGTCAAAGGGTATCAGGCAATGATGAGTTGAGGCCAAAATTGAAAAAATGGGATAAAAATGATAGTAGCAGGTAATTGATGCCGGTTATAAAGTAAACGACATTGGTTTATTATGAATGACATCGGTCATGGCGGGTAGGGTTAATAAAAAGAAAAATCTATATTTTATGGCTTCATTTTTACTTGTTGTAGTCATTTTTACCCTTATCACAAAAGAAAGGTACCCCATGCACGCTGGCCTATCACCCAGCAGATACTGGGTGCTCACCCGAGGCACGCTCGCATGCCGAGTCTCTCTTTTATGTGAGTTAAGTGGGAAACATCATCTATGATTTGTGTCTAAGATATTTAAAGAGGATTTATGACATACAAGAACCATAGAGCTCAGAACAGCCTCTAGATCCTTATAGCCATTCCAGACAGATAGTACTTAACAGACTATATGACTTGTTTCATAACACAAAGAAGTATACAAACATCCATACCTAGCATAAACATAAATGAAAGATAACCTATGAAAAATATGTATGTATCAGAACCATTGATATTCATATATATAAACCGGTAACCTCATTACATCCATGGAGCCATTATAGAATGTCACAGAGAAGCAGACCGTAGTCATGCATTACAAATGGACTAATGTAGCTAGGCCAAAAAAAAGAAAAATTACAATCCCCATACCCAATACATCCTTTCCTAAGTGCAATTACCCACTAACAGAGTTCTTGCAGTATTTCTACAGAGCTCTGCCCATTCTCCAGTTCTCTCATGTTTACTTTGCAGGTGCTAGTATTTATAGCCTCTTTGGGCTGCCAAATCATCATTTATCACCCTCAGATACGATGCCAAGTGTTTGAATGTGGTCCTCCATATGAGCATGCTCTCCCAGGCTTGAGATTTCCACATTTCACCATGATGTGCTTCTAGAAATTTCTACCGCAAGCATGCTCCTTCTTGGGCCAACCTGTCACTAGGATGGAACCTTATCTGCACAACATGCGCAGTCGGGTCACGCTTTTCATGTGTTTTGTTCTGAACGACCAATTTGGCTAAGTCCTGGACCCTTGGTTATGTCTGCGCGCACTGTGCATGCCACGAGATTCCTTAAACCCCGCCCTACATGCTCTATCCTTGCGCGCCTCTCTTCAACTAGGACCTATGCGCATACGCGCTTTTTGTACTTAGCCAACATTCTAGGGGCCCAACATCACCACACACTATGCATGTTCCCTATCTGTGAGAACACTTCTCAAGTGAAAGAAAGAATACAACAGGCTTACACCTTGGAACAAGAATAAGGGGATGAAAGAATGGGAGAAGAAGAAAGAATGGGAGAGTGAAGGAATCACTGCAATAAGATAGGAAAATCCTTTTGCAAGTCTTCCTCCAACTTGTTCTGGGCATCGACTTCTTCATGTGCTCTCTGACAGAGGTCACCAACCAGGGCACCCACCTCCCCAAAATTTAGTCCATCTCCTTGTGTGCCCATGGTATCAGTGATTTTCTCCAACTCCTTGCCTATATCCTTCAGTGCATCCATTATTCATGTAATACGCGGATATAGTTCCTTCAACCGGTTTTTGATTGAACCTCTTGAGGTTTGAATGGATTCAAATTTCCTTTCAACCTCGGTAAGGATTTTATCACTTTCCACCCTATTTCCCTTGTTCTTCTCTTGGAACTCCTTGAGATCTACTTCATGAGTGGTGACCAAGGCACCTGCCACTTTGTCTCTGTCTGTGTAATTGTCGTATGTGGCCTCAATAGTATGAGAAGCAACCCATACATCAGTAAGAACCTTACTATATTCCATGACGAGCGCTACAATCTTCAACTTATCCTCTCTTTATATGCGCGCGACAACTTCTTCTACAGACTCCAAGGCTAGCAGCTGTCTTTCCATGGTGAGGATCCTCGTTAAATCCTCTAGGCATCCCAAGGCTGATCCATACTTATACGTGGGCGATTCTAGGTCTAGATGATTCAATACTATAGCCTCATTGATGGATTCCACCTTCTTTTACACAACGCATACCTTAGCCTTTTCATCCTTCAATTCACACTGTCAGTGGGTGCTGATCAACCTCTCCTAGCTCAGCTCCTTTGTCAAAATAGTGAGCTCTTCCTCTTTCTTCTTTAGCTCCCCTTCCAAGTCTTTGACCCTATCATTCCACCCGAAGAGTTTGGCCTCAATCTCAATGGAGAATTTGTTGAGCGTGTTGTATAGTTGTTCATCTGAGAGCTGCTGGGTATCCACCACTGGGTTGTCTTTTCTTGGTCCTGGCAATGTTATTATTGCCCCGTGGCTTACCTCAAACTCTGGCTCATCAAGGTGGAACTCTATAGCCCACGAGAGCATCTTCCTTGTCCGTGGATATGTAGCCTCCTTGTCAAAAGATGACATTGCTACAAGCTCCTCTACCTGAATGGTACTTTGGAATCGCGCGCGGAACACTTTCTAGGGGTCATCAATATAACCCATCTCCAGCCTCTCCCCCTCTACATTCCTTCCTCCCGTGCGCGTACCCTTAGGTATACTTACAGTCAAAATGGGGCCTCTAGTGCTGCCATAATCCTCTTCTGCGCTCTCCTTCTTCTCTTTGTTCAACACTGGCTCAACGTTGTGTTCCAATTTGTTCTCCACAATGGTCTCAATGTTCTTGGTCTTTTCTCCTTCTACTACCTTGGTTATCTTTCTATGCGTAGAACTTGGAGACTCTTGCTTCTGTATGCTAGCTTCCTCATCTTTTCCCATGTCCTAGGTTCCTTCTCCTACCTAGCTATCCTTCCACTGTATGAACTGGAACCCTTGTTCTTCTTCTCCGCTTTCCTTCTCTGAATCATGTATATTGAAGACGGGTGGTCCCTGATCCTTCCCGGAGTCCTCTTCCCCACTTCTTCTCCACTCTCATCCTGTTTGCTCTCATCTTTTTCTCTTATGTACTTGTCCAAACTCTCAGTCTCTTCTGAGACGGTCTCTTCTTCTACCCTTTGCTTCTTCTTAACCAGAGATTCTGGTGTAGGTGATTCCGTTTCTTCCTCTCTTGATGACTTCTTGTTTGATGGCTTTTCTAGCTTTGGAGTCTTCTCTTTTGCTATGGGTTTTTTCTTGCATGTGTACATACTGGTTCTGGCACTTGTCCCGGGGGAGCCTATTACCTGTGTCTCCACCACACTTGGTATTTTCTTCTTTGGCTCTTTCTCCTCCCGTTTGGACATGGGTCTCTTCCTACTAGTTAGATCTTGAGCTATAGATACCTCATTCTCTAGATATGTGCCTTCTCAGACTTGGGTCTTATACGGATGTATACGTGCACCGCGGATCCATCTGTAATGGGAAAAGTCACGGGCCTTGTCATTTAAACTTCATGTAATACGTACTGCTCCAAGTATGTGTTCTTATCGGGGTACACCAACCCTTTTCACATTTCCCTGTGGTCCTGGTCTAGATTACCAAGGTCTAACTTAAAATTTTTGGAGTCCCTGAACCTATTTACTCCCGCTTGGAAGTATTGAGCTGTGAAGGAAAAGGGGATCTTGCACCATGGGCTCCATGTCCCATCTGACAGTTTGAATCTGCCCAAATAGAAATATTGGTACACAATAAATTTCACTTCTCCCCTGGTGGCTGCTGGCAGTTGTTCAGGAATTCTCCATTCTGCCCCGAATGTGTTCCTTAGGCACGTATACCACTTTTCCAAGTGCGCCTTGTGCACTTTTGTCATAGTGTCACAAGCGTATTTCTCAAACCTTTTGGCGGGCGAGGAGTATTCAGCAAGGTACTCCCATACGAAATTATCTGATGCATCTGGTACCCCGATCTCTGAGAACATGATGGTTAGCAACACATTTCCAAAGAGGATCCTATCACCTTCCTTTGCGCTGTTAATAATTTCATCCGCAATGAATGCAAACAAATTATTGATGGTGCCCTCTGAAATCTTTCTGCATACATTCAACCACGGCTTAGTGACTTGGGTCCATCTCTCCTAGCCATTTAGATTTGACACCAGGTGCGCCACCATCTTCATCACCGGATCCTTAATGTCTGCGACATCATAATACCAAGACCCCTTCTTGCATGCGAAAGCGGTGATAGTTTCCTTAATTGCTTATTTGTCAATCAAATCATCCTTCAAACCATCTCCTTCACAAATGAGGCCTGTGAAATGTGAAATGAGATGAGGAGTTATGCGCATCTTACGCCCTGCGAAGTGGAAATAGTCCTCATGTATGCGCGACATCAGCCACTGATATAAGTGCTCAGGTTTCCCAAAGTAGGGCAACCCAAAGAGTTGTAATAACCCTTCCTTCTCCAATTTTACCTTCACATCATCATTATATATGGGAAAACCCTCTGGTGTCCTTTTGTTCATTGGGCGCACTAACTCTAGCACCATTTCCTTCTCAATTGTGTTTTTCTGATGATTATAATCATTTACAGACATGTTCCTAAGATGGGACTCCCACTCCTTCCCCAACAACACTTTATCTGGGTACTGCATTTCTGCATACCACTCCTCATTTGTGTGTGCTTCAATTTCTTGCTACTTGTCCTTACCCTTTCCCTTGCCCTTCTTGGATGTACTAGCTGGTTTCTTGGGTGCCATTATCTAGGTCTTATTCCCACTTCAATCACTCCATGTTACTCTGTTCTTCTGGTCTCTCCAACCTTAGATCTTGAACTTGTGAAGAAAATTACTTAAACCTGTGCCCTAGTTCTTTAAACCCTAACTGGGATACTCCCTTCACAAGATGAATCCTTCTCACAACTTTTCCTACGCCCGTGAAATCCCTTCCTCCTGGTTTGCAAACCTGAGCTAGTTACCCACGCTTCAATCTCTCCAATTTTTTCTTCACATGGATCAGTTTTTTGGAAGCCCTAGTTTGCAAAGGTGCAAAAAGCGCTTCGTTCTTATTATATGTAAAGTGAAAATTGAAGTGCCTTGACCCCTTTATTTATAGTTTTTCCATTTTTAAGAATTAAGTGCTACTTCACCTACCACCATACTTTGTACATTTAATGTAGATTTTTCAAACAAATCCCATCTTCAGCGCTTTCACTCACGCGCCCCAACCTATGCGGAAAAACCTCCAACCTTCTGGTGCACAACCAATCCAACCTGACATGAGACTCTTACGCGTGCGTAACCAGTGCCAAAGGCACTTCTTCTGTCTTGATTTTTTCTCTCACCTACCTCGTGTTGCTTAATGCACTTTCTCCTCCTTTGTACATGGGATCTGAAAGTAGCTTTATCTTGACACCAACCATCCTTTTTCCATATTTTCTTTTGAAGCACCTCTTTTAACATGGTCATTCAATTGGGATTTTTAAAACAACATCCTTGGCACTTTAACCATGTGCTCCTTCACATTACTCCACCCCACACTAAAATGATTCACGGTCCTCTACGCACTCACAGATTCTCAAAAAGTAGAAATAAGGTTAATCGGCACCCAAGGCGCAAAACAAAACAACAACGTGAAAGGGAAACACAAGAAAAGAAACATAAAGGAAAATTCTAAACTAACTAGAAAAATTGCCTTATTTACAAACACCGAGAAGACTTATTTATAGTAGGGCTTCATCCTACTCCCATTGAAGTGTCCAGGAAACTTCGTCCCATCCAGTGCTTGTAACTGGCATGCACCCGAATCAAGGATGTACGAGATTGTGTAAGGACCCAACCAATGGAATTTCAACTTCCCAGGATGGTGCAAAAATTTAGAATCATAAAGTAAGACCATCTTCCCAACCTCAAACTTCTTGTTTCTTATGTGGCGATCCTACCAAGCCTTCTGCTTTGCTTTCTTTGTTGTTTGGCTCCACTTGGCGAGTGATCGTCTCTCATCCAGCTTCATTAACTTATCAATTCTCTCTTCTAGTGCTTTCTCATCAGCTAACCCTCCTGCGCGTGCTATTCGCAGAGAAGGTAACATGAATTCAACTGGCAGAATGACTTCCATGCCAAACACCAATTGAAATGGTGTGGCTTTGTTTAGCCTTTTATAAGTTGTCCTGTAAGCCCATAATACTGTTGATACCTTGTCATCCCAATCTTGTATTCCTACATCACAAATTTTGGTCAGGGTATGACTTAGTTATTTTGTTGAATGCTTCTGTGGTTCCATTTACCTGTGGGTGATAGGGTGTAGTCTTGTGATGAGCCACCATGAATTATGCTAATAGGATCCTCACGGTCTCATTCAAGAAATGTGTACCCCTATCGCTGGTTAAACTCAAAGGACATCCATACCTCATGATAATGTTCTCCCATAAGAATCTTTCTGTTGTGGCTGCTGTGTAATCTTTAGTTGGGGCTGCCTCTACCTACCTTGTTAGATAATATGTTCAAGTGATGACATAGCGTGACCCATTCCTATGCGCCACTAGTGCAATAGGGCCTACAAAGTCTATTGCCCAATTTTCAAAAGGCTTCACACTAGGGATAGGGTGCAAAGGCATTTCATCTCTCTTTCCTAGCTTGCCAATGTGCTGACAATGGTCACATGCTTTACAATAGTATTTACAATCCTTGTACAGGGTTTCCCACCACAAACCTGCCATTAATATCTTACACGCAGTGGCATCACCTGCATAATTCCCACCCGCACTTCCTTCATGTGCTTCCTCCATGATGGCGAGACGCTCATACTCTAATACACACCTGTGCAACACCTCATCACGTCCCAACTTATACAAGTCTCCACTGATCAACATGTAGGGCACGACATGTATGGCTAGTTGCTTCTTCTCTAATGCCTTCATTCCTTTCGGCACCACACCTTCCTTTAAAAATACTGTAATCTCCTCCAAATCTGAGGGCACACACTGCAACCTAAATAGTTACGCGTCTGGCATTGTCTCCTCAATACTTTTGCATCCTCCCCTGAATCAATTCTTGACAGATGATCAGGTCCACAATTTCTCTTCCCAGGATTCACTACTATGGTGAACTCAAACTCTTAAAATAACAATACCCACCAACATATGTGCCCTTGTAGAATGGGCTTGTTCACTAAATACTTTAATGCCATGTGGTCGGTGTAAAATACAAAGGGTGTTACCAGCAGATACTGCCTAAATTTGAAAAGCACGTAGATCATTGACAATGCTTCGTGCTCAGTCATTGTGTAATTCTTCTCTGCTGGTGTCAACTTCCTGCTTGCGAAACATAAAGGGTGATCAACAATACCTTCACCTGGCTGCGCAAGCACTACTCCAATAACGGTTCCTGAGGCATCTACATGGACATGGAAGGGCTTTTCCTAAGAGGGAAAACATAATATAGGTGCGGTGACAAGCCTATCCTTTAATGTATCAAATGCCCTCTGTTGCGCCTCTCCCCAATGGAAGGCACTTTTATGTCTGAGCATCTCCTCTAAAGGCGTGGCGATCTTGGCATACCCCTTGATGAATTTCCTGTAATAACCCATATGCCCAAGGAATCCACGCATTGCACTCTGGCTAGTAGGCTCCCCTAACCCCATAATAACTGCAACTTTAGCGGGATCTACTAGCAAGCCCTCCTTACATATGATATGCCCCAATAATGTGCCAAAGGGTGTAGAAAATACGTATTTCTTAATATTGAGGGATATCCTCAACTGCCTACACCTCTCAAACATTAACCTCAAATTGTCACAATGGTCTTTTACTAGACCATACACTGTCCAATCATCCAAATAGACCTAAAGAAACTTATGGATGAAGTCCTAGAATGCTTGCACCACTATGCGTGAAAAAACAACAGGCGCATTCTTCAACCCAAAGGGCATGACCATATATGCAAAACTTCCCCACTCAATGGTGAAAGTTGTCTTCTCCTGGTCTTCCTTTGCAATCCGGACTTGGTGGTACCCCAAAAATCCATCCATAAAGGAATAGATTTCATTCCCAGCGACTCCTTCCAAAATTTCTTCAGTGAAGGGGGTTGGAAAAGGATCAATGACACAAACTACGTTCAACTCCCTATAATCCATGTAGATCCTAATCCACCCATCCTTCTTGATGTTGATTACCATCAAAATTATTCACTTCAATTCTTCCACTGCCTCAATGATCCTAGAAGCTATCATTTTGTCTATCTCCTCCTTAACCTTTACGCATAAATTGGGATTCATCCTGTAGGGTCTCTTCCTGATCATGAGCGCACCACCATCCTTTAGCTTTATCTTCATCTCCCCAAGGAATGGTGAACCTTTGAGCTCATGGTACCCACACAGGAATAAATCCTCAAATTCATGCAATAGATCAATGATCTTAGAGACTTCCTTCTCTAACCAGTAATCTCCAATAATAGCTTCCTTAGGTTCTTCTCCTGAATAGATGTTAACCTTCTTTGTCTTTAATGGCTCATGGTAGGCACGTGCAAGAGTATCAGCACTGACCACCACCTCATGCATCCCTACAAAATGGCTAACATCCAAGATTTTCACTTCCTCTCCATCAATCACATACACCAACTTCCCTTTCTCCTTTTCCAAACACACGTGCTCAAGTTGTAACTCTTCTGTTTCCTCTACTTCTTCTTCAAAGCGCGCCTCCAAACCTGGTCCACCTAGTAACTCCAATAGCCTATCCTCCACCATGGCACTATCCCCCATGGTAAGGAACTTGATACCCTGTAAGGCCTTATCAACTGATGGCTTGGTACTCCAATACTCAAAGGTTTGAATGAGGTCAGCCACGAGCTCTTGCCAATTCCCTGTCTGGCAGTGTGTCTCTGAATGAATGTACCATGCACGTGTGCAACCCTGCAGTGTAGAATACAACTTGTGCACCCATAGGGATGATGGAAAAGCTTACATGCCTTCTCTCTAGATCCTTTCACACTCCTGGATATGGAAAGAGGTGAGGATCCTTCCCATGGTAGTCCTTGATGGCGGTGGGAATGTTGCTCCTAGAAAATCTGACAGAGAGAGCAATTCTTACCTTGCGCCATTCTAAAAGGACCTTCTGATGTGTATCCCACCACCGTGTCACTGTACCGAGTAGGAACATAGCTTAACATCCCCCTCTGTTCCTTCTCATTCTTCCACTGAGCTTCCATCTCCCGCAGAAAGATCTCAGGGAAGGCTCCTCCTGAATACTTAGGTAGCTCCTTTCCTCCTAGGTGCTCGGACTGTGCGTGCCTTTGTCACCTTGGTCACTAACCCTCTCAACTATCATCCCATTAATTCATAAGTTCCATGCACCCAATTATCACATGCTAGACTGGTGGTATCACTTTCTAACTGAGCATCTTCAAACTAGATAACTTTGTTGGTAGGATGTATTATCTCTGGGTCCCTGATTGAGCACACATATATCCTGTCTAGAACTTCTTCTCCCAGGGGTTCAGTATAGGGAGTCGACTTCCCATCAGCCAGGGGTATAATGACCCACTCCTCCTTATTTTCAAAGCTGATGTACCCTTTGTTGAACCAAAGGTCCGCATTGTTCTTGTAACACCATGGGCACCCAAGGAGTGCTAGAAAATTGTCTACCTCGGCGAGCACCAAGACTTTGAAGTCTCTAGTAAACTTAGCTCCCTGGATAGTGATAGCTGCATCCTTTAGGACACTGATGGGCATTGCCTTAGTCTTGTTTGCCATATATAACACATTCGAAGATGGCTGTAATGTGGGTCTTCCCATCTGATGCCATGCATCCAGAGTTAGAACATTGACCTCCACGCCTATGTCAATGAGGATATTACTAAGGAGCCATCCATCTATAACTGCATTCAATGTGATCTCCTTGTCATAGTCAAGGCTGTGAGGGGGAAGGTTTGCGTGCAAGACCTTCCTCTCACGCTCTCCTCTAGCACATGGTACCTTCTCTCTCAACCATGATCCTAGTAAGGGAATGATATTCTCTTGCCTTAGCATTTTACACACCTCCTTGACCTCATCCAGGTCATCCTTTGGTGCCTCGACTCTCCTTCCTTGTTCCTCCCTCCTGGACTGCTCCTTTAGACACTGGATTTCCCCTTGTAAACTCTGAATAACATCCATGGTGTCTTGATATACCTCTTTTTGACATGCAGGGTCTGGGTACTTTCCATGAACTACTTCCTCCCTCGAAACCAGGTTCTTCTGCCTTGGTATCTCTTGTGTGCGTGTGGCTTCTGCTCTTGTTGTTACCAAAACTGGTTCCAAACCTACATCCCGTGTTACCCGTGGCATCCACTACATGTCTACCTTTTTAATGTTGACCATTGCAGTGCCTTTGTCTTTCCAGTGCTGCTGACTCATGTGCTCAAACAACTCCAGGCACTCCTCATACTTGTGCTTCTTTCCACACCATGAGCACTGCAACAGGTCTGGGAATTCTCATTTGTAATGCTCTATAGACCCACAATTGAAACAGGTTCCTTGCGGGAACTCAGTCCTTCCTCCCCCACGGTTACGACGACCACAGAATCCTCCTCAAAAACCCCTTCCGCGGGTGCCTCCATCTACACACTCCTCATAACGGTGATCATCACCCTTGGAACTACTGGCAATACTAGTCTAGCGTACCCCATGATCAATGGCCTCATGGATCTGATCAATGAGCCTATAGTCCTTAGTATCATGGGTTGTAGAGGTGTAGATCTTACAGTAGCAAGACACATTCTTCTGGATTGTGCGTTGTAATAAGGGGCATCTACTTGCATCATGGCCCCCATGATAAATTTCACAGTCTATAGCCACAACGTGTACTGTCCTCTAGGGGAAATTATCCTTAACATGCCCCTCTACTTCACAATCTATGCACCATAAACCACTACGAGTCTCATGGGCTGAGTTCGCAGACAAATTTTCCAGCTGCTTGGCCATAGCAGCAATCTAAGCCTCCAGGAATGGGCTAATGCCAGTATCAACACTACCAACAGCCTCGGCACGCAAAGTAGCTTCCAATGCCTCACACAGGTTCTGTAAAAGTTTTATGAGATAAGGCCCTTCTAAAGGGTGTGATCAATCCTCCAAAAAACCACTGAGCATGTTGTGAAGGGTGAATATCATATGACAACTTAGACAAGAGAGTTTTAAAGTGACCCATCATACTCCCACACACTCTTCTGCCATTCCTTATTGAATCTCCTTCAAAGTACTAATGCTCTTCTGTTCAAACTCAAGGATGTGGAATTCTGCCAAGAATGCATTCTTTAAAGCAGTATAGTCCACCATTGTTTGATGAGGGTCATATTTCCTATACCAACTATGCACACGCCCTTGCAATGTGGTTACAAACTGACTAGCCTTCCATTCTGGGGTTGTGATACCCTTTGCATGCCATAGCAGTTCACACTTGTGAACATGTTCTGCAGCATC
This sequence comes from Taxus chinensis, assembly GCA_019776745.2. Classification (NCBI taxonomy): domain Eukaryota; kingdom Viridiplantae; phylum Streptophyta; class Pinopsida; order Cupressales; family Taxaceae; genus Taxus; species Taxus chinensis. Next base: position 428,627,818 of record CM034146.1, read on the forward strand.
CTCAATACCTCTGTAATCTGGTAAGTGCAATGACATCTCAAAAAAAACTTGAGGGGGTGGCTGGGGCCCTTGTCCTCCTGAGCCAGAGCCTTGGTTTCCTCTGGTGTTTCCTCTACCATCAGATCCACTAGGTCCTATGCCTCCTGAGCCACCAGATCCACCAGAACCACTAGGTCCACCCAAAACCACTAGGTGTGCCCCTGTGCCCCCTTACCCACCAAGTCATGTAGTAGTTGTGCCAAGAGTCCCCACAGTTCCACTGAACTATGCACTGATGGTCTATGATAGTGCCCCACTACCACTATTCTACCCCACGTCACTCCCAAACGTGAGACCGAGGGCTTGTATACTAGCTCCTTGTCCAAAGAATCCTCTGAATACTAGAATATGCATAGCCATAGAAGTGGGAACTAAAAAATTGTACCTCCTAGGCATAGGTCTGTCACTTCCACTGATATCAACTGGGTCAATGATACTCCTTCCTAGTTCTAGAAAACCAAGTGCCAGGGTTTGGTCACTGGGTGGGATCAGATACATGCCAATGACTCTTCTTTCTCCATGTGACAAACTCTCACCAGAAGCTGAAGGGGTCTCTCTTATGCACTTGCCAAGATGGGGTAGCACAGACTGCTCAGGTTCCATGTCCTCCACGTGAACCTCGACTCCTTCCCGTAACGTCTGCCTCCATAGATCCATCACACTTACATCCTCGCATCGTCTAGCAATCTCCGTTTCACACACTTCACTATACTTGAGCCGTCTCTCCTCCCTTTCCTTCTCCGTCGTAATATCTTCCATCTTCCTCCACCCTAGCTTCCTCACCCAGTGCTCAGAATGGTTTAGCCAGCCACTGAGAATGCCTCTAAACTCATGGTAACCATCAAGATCTTCATAGCCAGAGGGACAACACGTACGAAAAATTCTCTGGGCTCCCACAGAAACTCAAACTCAGCAACCTCTGTACAAGAATATGTGGAAATGGCATATTCTAGAGTGTAGCTAGCCAGTACTCCTTTCCACCAATGATCCACAGCACAGGTCCACATCAGATCTGCATCCTACAGCCTCTGGTATTCTTCTTGGGTCCACACATGTGATCCATAATGCCAACTTGATCTAGACACATAGGCTAAGAGCCATTCATACAGTTCCACTGGGAAGTAGCAGAAAAAAGTTTCATATAGATCATGGTAGAGGTTCTCTTCTACCCATCTACATGCATCAAACTCAGGTCTAATGCTGAATCTATGAGAAATTCATCCTCTGTGCTCTTGAACCATGATTCAACACTTTCCAATGTTAACCTACTCTGTCATTACTCACTACACAAGTCATGTTGTATGTTATTCCCCACTACAAATTTGAAAAGAGTCCTGGCAACGGAACCAAGATGTAGTCATTTTTACCCTTATCACAAAAGAAAGGTACCCCATGAACGTCAGCCTATCACCCAGTGGATGTTGGGCACTCACCCGAGGCACGCGCGGGTGCTGAGTCTCTCTTTTATGTGAGTTAAGTGGGAAACATCATCTATGATTTGTTGTCTAAGATATTTAAAGAGGATTTATGACATACAAGAACCATGGAGCTCAGAATGACCTCTAGATCGTTGCAGCCATTCCAGACAGATAGTACTTAACAGACTATATGAATTGTATCATAACAAAAAGAAGTATACAAACATCCATACCTAGCATAAACATAAATGAAAGAGAACCTATGAAAAATATGTATGTATCAAAACCATTGATATTCATATATATAAATTGGTAACCTCATTACATCCATGGAGCCATTACAGAATGTCACAGAGAAGCAGACGCAGTCATGCATTATAACTGGACTAATGTAGCTAGGCCAACAAAAAGAAAAATTACAATCCCCATACCCAATACATCCTTTCCCAAGTGCAATTACCCACTAACAGAGTTCTTGCAGTATTTCTGCAGAGCTCCACCCATTCTCTAGTTCTCTCTTGTTTACTCTACAGGTGCTAGTATTTATAGCCTCTCTAGGCTACTAACTCATCCTCCAGTGCCCTCAGATCTGATGCCAAGTGTCTGAATGTGGTCCTCCATGTGAGCATGCTCTCCCAAGCCTGAGCTTTCCACTTTTCACCATGATGTGCTTCTAGAAGTTTCTACCGCAGGCATGCTCCTTCCTGGGCCAACTTGTCACCAGGATGACACCTTATTCACACAGCATGTATAGTCAGGTCATGCTTTTCATGTGTTCTATCCCGAACGCCCAATTTGGCTAAGTCCTAGACCCTTGGTTCTGTCCACACGCGCCCCACATGCCACGAGCTTCCTTAAACCCTTTTCTTAAACCCTTGCCTTGCGCGCTCTGTCCTTGTGCACCTCTCTTCAACTAGGACCTGCGTGCATATACAGCACTTTTTGTACTTAGCCAACATTCTAGGGGCCCAACAGACGACACCAAGATGAGGTAGGATTCAATCCTCTTCCACCATTTGTTTGAAAATGATGTTTTAAATTGGTTAGGTAAAAAAGGGGGTTTTGGTGGAAAATGAATTTGTATTTGTAGGTAAAAATGAATGAAATGAGGGAGTGGGGGTCTTAGATAGTGTAAATAGGGGTGGGAATTAGGTTAGGATAGGTTTGGGTAGGTATATTCGGTGTTTAAGGTTTTTTTTGAGAAAATTTTGATAGGCGGGGGGGGTTTTCTGATTTTTGTTGCATGATAGAGACTGACATCAGTTAGGGGTTGGCCAACATCAGTTGGCCTTACCTGGTATCAGTCAAGTCTGAGATGACTGATACTGGTAAAATGGAACCGGCATCGGTCAAGGAAAATCGGTGATGGTTAGGGTGACCGACGTTGGTAAGGGATGATGAGGAACAGGGTGTTTGGGTGATGGTGGGGGGTTATAAGTAGAATAAGGGAGAATAGGTGTAATAAGAGACTAGGAAAAAAGGGTATTCAATAGGGTTGTGATTTGGGTAGGTTGGATCAGGGAAATATTTAATTCATGTAATAGGTGTATTGGGTAAAAGGTATTTTGGATGTGGTCAAGGCTAAACAATGTTGTGGTTTGGTGGATACAAGCTAGAGACCAGCTGCAAATGAGGGATAGAGTACCACCTCTATTACTAGTGGTACAATGGAGTTTGGCCATCGAGGAGTGGAGGCATGTGAAGGATGTTTACCTAATTGGGATCTGACACTACAGAAATATAGTTTGAGATCCAATTTTGATGGTTACACTCATCGATAGATGGAATTCAGTGACCAATACATTCCACCTACTGACAGGTGAGATCATTGTCACCCTGGTGGATGTATATAGGATCCTACGGATACCTATAGTGGGAGAGTAGGTTTATTCTATTTCATCATAGGTATCAAAGGAGATTATAGTGGTGGTGTTTAGATAGGAGATAGCATATTTGAGATACCATAGCACAAGCCTGAGCTATGGGGACATGTACATGGCTCATCCTTAGGAGATGAGGTTGGTTGTCCTAATCATGGAGGCATTGTGTTGCTTTACATTACCAGATGTGGAGGGAGGGAGATTCTCATGAGCACTAATGGGGGTTCTCCATGACATGATGGAGGATAAGACCTATTTTTCTTGGGCACCATCATTCTTGGTGTAATTATATAGAGAGTTATGGGCCTATGGGAGGCTACAGAGGTTTAGTTTGTGATGTACCTTTCTTCTTCACTGTTTTTCATATGAGCACATCGTATGTGTGTGTCTAGTTCATTTACCCCAACCTAATTCATTCAATGTGGGCTTGGTCTAAGTTGGTTACAAGCATTGAGTTCCTATTAGGGGAGAGCATGGGGCTGTTAGGAATGCACATGTTGTACCATATTACAGGTGCGTACTAGAGGGGTTAGTATTTGACATCATTTGAAGGCCATATGTTTTCTTTCCTTCTTACAGACACATGGCAGTGAAGTTGGATGAGCTACAAATGCTCATATGGATAAAGATATGCCATGTCAGAGAGCATGAGATGATCCCCATTGACATGGTCAGATGACTGTTTGGACTTCCCAAGGACGTGCCTCCACCATTCCCAAAGTACAGGAGAGATGATGTGGAGAGGCCTATGCCTCTACCATAGCCGACGGTGCTGATAGAGAAGGAGGAGCAAGTGGTGGACCAGAGGATTGATGATGTCAGGGTTACTGACAGATACAGGTAGTGGTGGGAGGCATAGCTATGTGCAACACCACTAAGGCCAGGGCATCTTAACCTAGCCACTATTACAGTTCAATAGGACACCTTATAAGGGTAGGTGGCCACCCTTTTGACACAACTGGGAGTATTACATGGGAAACTTATAGGTTCAGAGGCACATGTTGACACATTATAGGCACATTTGGTAGCCCTTTAGGCCCAGGTTACACAGGGATAGGTACCCGCACAGGGTGGGGATGGGGATAGGGGACAAGTAGCTTCTTTGTAGGTGTGAGTATTAGATCTACATGGTCATTTGGCCACTATACATGATCATATTTGGCCCTAAAACCCTAGGTCATAGCACACATACCCTCACATGCCTAGGGATAGGGTTCCATGATACAAGGAGGAAGGCAGAGTTCACAAGGCCATGGTCTGAGGCCATCATTAGCATAACATAGCTCACAAGTTATTACAAGACTTGTGGCACCACCACAGACAGTGCCAATGGAAAGATTTAGGGATAGCTTGAATGAGGCCAAATATTACCAGGATCACTTGATGATAGTTAGGACATATGTCCCCTCTTATGCAGAGTATAGAGCACAACAAGCCTCAAATGAGAGGATGAGATCCCACATGCATAGTGTAGAGAGTATAGGGGGTTGGAAATCCCCAAGACAAGGTCAGGGTAGGGCCACTAGTTCATGGAGGCCTGACCCAAGTGTAAGCCAGGTGGAGGCAAGACCTAGACCCATGGAGGGTGGAAAGATGATGGCAGGTCATCAGATAGGCAGAGAGGAGGAGACAGATGAGACCGATATGGACATCATATGGGATGATGATTGATGTCTCTGTATATCATCATTTTGTTTATTTTTTGATATATACCGGCCTGCATGCCAATGATAGTGAGGCTATACATGATATTTTTGTTGAGTTGATTATTATATCATCCTGCATGTCAAATATTTTGAGGCTTTACCTAATAGATACTTGTATTATTTTATATCGGTGTATATTTGATGGATACACAGACTTTTATTTATATATGGTGAGATCAATGGTTATGGATGATGTACTTATGTTTTGGAAGTTCTATTTTTATTTGTGTATGGATGGAAATTAGGTGGATTATGCATGGTGGAATCAGGCTAGTTTAGGCATGATGGAGTCAGGTCAGTTTAGGCATGATGGAGTCAGGTTGGTTTAGGCATGATGGAGTCAAGTCATTTAGGCATGGTTGAATTAGGTCATGTTCAGGCATGATGGAGTCAATTTGGTTAGGCATGGTAGAGTCTTGTTTTAAATTTTGATTTAATTTCCAAGTTACTGGTAACATGGGAAATAAATTATGAGTTATATGTATTTTATGGTGTAAATTTCTAAAATATTTGATATCATGGAAATGTGAAATGATTGATTGGATGCTTTTATGATGTGATAACATGGTAGATACGTATGTGTGGTAATTTTCCAAGTGTTATAAAAAATGGAAATTAATTATGGTAGAATTTTAATAGAAAAACATGTGGGAGGAAATGGGTAAGGTAAAGAGTGGTTGAGCTAACCTCTAATGGCCCTATGCCCTCGAAGTGCTACCTACATAGCCCCAGTGAAGGGGCCTCAGGATGATGTAGTTCTCCCATATTATAGGGAAGAATATGATGAGGTAGAGGAAAGGGTTGGTAGGTTTCAGGAATGATTGAGGCTAGGTCATAGGCATGGTTGAGTCTTAGGTTAAAGTGGAAATCTTTAAAATGTAGATATCGATGGTCTAGTCCTGTATAGTGTAATTAATAAGTAATGGAGAAGGTGAATGGTAAGAGGTGACAAAATGAGCCACCTAATTGATAAGAACCATAATGATTATTCCATACCAGATATAGGCTTATGAACATAAGACCCTAAAGGTGTTACATTTTTTACTATGTTAAGGGTGAAAAAAAAGTCACATGATCACAAAATGTCATGTTTACGGAAGGTCCCTTGAGGAGATAGGAAATTAGGGTTAAAAAAATGAGGTGAAAATGGGTGCTTTAGCGTAACTTAGTGTACAACGGTATGTTTACCTAACAAGAAACCCATGATCAAAAATAGGCAAGTCCATGACAAAAAAGTTATCATTTTCTTCTTTTGTTTTTATTTTTGATAGACTGATCGATGTGGTAATTCTATGTGGGATGAGTATATTATCTCCTTGAGGTCTTCATGAAGTTGATCAATGTGGGAATCTTCTGAGTATGTTGTTTTGTTTGTTCAAAGATTAGTCTCTTTTTGTGATAGACTATGTGTAGTATGGTAAGCTTTGTATAGGTGTCCTTCGAGGGAGAAGTCTATTTACAGTAGTGAGATAGAGAGAAGAGATGTTCCTTTTGAAGGAGCCATCTCATTACTAGAATTTTGACTGAAGGATTTGAATCACATTTTACTTTTGGACGTTTTAATTCATGGGCAAGACTATATAGGAAGATTAGGTTCTTGTTTAGAAGACAAAACCATACCACACAGAGGTCAACTATAAAAGATATGGTTTCAAGTTATGAACAACCATGTGATTCCATCCTTAAAAAAGATGAAAATTATCCATGAAAATCATGCTATGAGTAGAGTCGTGGTAGTCATATTAAAGATAAGGATGAAAGGTGACAGGAAATCAAGTGATTCTTGTTTAGTCATTGATCCACAAAATAGGTAACATGAAAGGTGAATGGTGCTCAAGGGATGAGTATTCAAAAGACAGAAGGTGATATAGGAATTTATTTCAACAATAAAATGGTCGAAGATGCAAGGCATTAAGGTGCTCAGGTTTGGGTTTACCCTCAAGTGAAGACAATTGATAAGCACCTAATCCAAAGGTATGAGTAACGATATAGGGTCCAAGCCAATTAGGAGAAAATTTTCCCCATTTACTTTTATCTTCTTTGGTTACATGTTGATTTTCCTTCAAGACAAGGTCACCGACCTAGAAGGTTCATTCATGTACATGTTTATCATAGGCAATTTGATACATTTTTGGTAGATTTGGAGATGATCAAGAGCATTAAGATGATGTTCATCTAACAAATCAAGTTGTGTTAAACGGTCCTTGCAAAAGTCATCATCATTGAGCATGTCTTGTAGTGAGATGTAGAGAGATGGAATCTAGACTTTGAGAAGCAAGACATCCTTGATACCATAGACCAGAGAGAGGTGTAGCTGCAGTCTAAATATGAATACTAGTGCGGTAAGCTAACAAGGTGAAAGGAATATGCGTATGTCAATCCTTCCCAGTATCATCGACTACTTTCATAAGAATTTTGTTCAAGGTTTTATTGGTTGATTCTACTTGGCCATTTGTTAATGGGAAGTAAGGTGAAGAGAAACTAAGTTAAATGCCAAAAGTGTCACAAATCTTTCATAGGGTTTTGTTTTTGAATTTCTTGGTGTTATCAGTGATGAGGCGGTGAGGGACTCTAAAGTGAAAAATGATGTGATGGTTGGTGAATTCACAAATTTTCTCAGCTTTTGTAGAAATGAGGGAAATGGCTTCTACCCATTTAGTGTAGTATTCAATAGCAGTTATAATCTATTGATGGCATTTTGAAGAATGAGGATTGATCTCTCCCATAAGATCCAAACCTCATTGAGAGAAAGGTCAAAGGTCTCGTGCGACCTGTAAGGCATGATTAGGTGTGTGATGAAGATTAGCAGGTTGATGGTATTTCAGACAATATTTGACATAGTCACAACAGTCATAGTTTAGGTTTGGCCAATAATATCCTAGGAGAAGAATGTGTTTAGTGAAAACTAAGAAACTAAAGTGACCTCCATAATTTTTTTCGTGAACTTCCTTGATGGTTTAGGGAATTTTAGAACTTGTAAGGAATCGTAAGATAATACCATCAAAGCCACATTTATAAATAAGGCTTCCCATGATGATATAGTGAGAGACACCTTTAAGGAAGGTGTGTTGTCCATTACGAGTGAGATTGGGAGGTAGAATGGAAAGGGAAAGGTAGTCTACAAACTACTTATACCAAAGGTCACATTGATTAGGTGCAACAGTTCTAATGGAGTTGACATCTTAAGATAAATAAGAAGGTGATTGCAACCTTTGTATTGTGACAAATATTTTGGAGTCAAAAGACAAAGTGGGAATCTAAGAAGCCAGGCAGGCCATGGTATCTACAAATTTATTAGTAGAACATGGGGTGGTTTGAAGTTCATAACGGTCAAAGGTATTCAAAAGTATGTAGAAATGATGCTTATATTTTTGGATTATTTCATTCTGACACTAGTTTATACCATTGAATTAGTTTACAACCAGTTGATAATCACCAAAGATATTAATTGATTTAACATCTAGGGAAATGGCAATTTGAAGGCCTAATATGAGTTATTCATATTTGGTGATGTTGTTAGTAAAATCAAAATCTATTTTGAAAGATAAATGCATAGGTTCACCATCAAGAGGAATCAGGATAACACATGCACCATCTCCATGCTGACATTTGGAACCATCAAATAATAAGGTCATTTGGTAAGTGGTATCGTCAAAAAGGAGGGTAGCAATGGATTCGTCTAGAAAATAAAAGTTAGAGAGTTGATCTCCAGAAAGAGATGCATCTGCTAGTTAGTCAGCGATGGTTTAGCCCTTGATATATTTTTGGTGGATGAATTCAAGGTCAAGGTCTGTAAGAAGCATGAACCAACATGCAGCACATTGATGTTGGTAGGGTTTGGTGTACATGTAATGTAAGGGATCAATGTTAGTGATGATAAATGTTTTTTGGTTGAGTAGGTAATGATGAAGTTTAGTGGCGAAAAAAACCAAGGCTAAGAAAAAAAATTCAACATAGTGTACCTAGTTTCATATTCCAAAATGGCATGGCTTATGTAATAAACCACTTATTCTCTATGCTACTCATCATGATGAGCAAGCATGGCACCTAAGGAATGGTCAATAGAAGAAATGTATAGGTAAAAGGGTTGGTCATCTTTAGGGGGAATACGCACTAGTGGTTAAAGAAGGTATTTTTTTAAGGTGTCAAAGGATTTGTGACAATCATCATCCCATTTTAAGGAGACACCCTTTTTTAGGAGATGATGAAATGGTTGATAGCAGTTGGAAAGTTATGAAATAAATTGATGAATAGATTGCAACTTACCTTGGAAACTTTGAAGTTGGCAGAGATTAGTAGATGGAGGCATTTTGATAATAGCCTTTACTTTAGTAGGATCAACTTCTATGCCATACAAAGAAACGATGAAACCAATGAGTTTTCCTGAAAGCACCATGAAGACACACTTCTTAGGTTGAAGGTGAAAACAATACTTGATGAGGCATTCAAAGATCACCTTAGGATTGTTTGGTGTTTTCCCTGATGTTTGGATTTGGAAAGAAGGTCATCTACATAATCTTCCAATATGTGATGAATTATGTCATGGAAGATATAAGTCATGGCTCACTGACATGTAGCACCAGCGTTCTTAAGGACAAAAGGCATGACTCAATAGCATAAGGTCCCCCAAGGAGTGATGAAGGCAATTTTGTGTTTATCTTCTGGAGTGATTAATATTTGATTATAACCTAAGAAACCATCCATGAGTGATAGCATCTCATGGCCAGCTGTGAGATCAACCAGTTGGTCAATTCCTAGTAGAGGGAAGCCGTATTTACGTCAAGCTAAGTTGAGGTCATGGAAATCCATGAAAATGTAGATTCCCCCTGTCACTTTTGTGAGGGGGAAGATATTAGAAATCCATTAGGGATAGTCAATGGGTAAGATGAAGGAAACCGAGAGAAGGCACTGAATTTCTTCTTTGACAAGAAGAGCAATGCGAGGATGCATTTTCCACAGATTCTTTTTTACATGTTTTACATAAAGAATGATTACAATATTTTGGACCACAATGTTTGGGTTAATACTGGTCACATCAACATAGGAACAAGAAAATGCATTGGTATGGTCTTGGAGGAAAGAAGTAAAACCTTCCTATTTAGCAGCATCTAAAGATTGACCTATCTTTAAGATGTGTGGGTTTTCTTGATTATTAATGTTGATTTTGATAGTCAACTCATTCAACATGGTTTACGTCTCATAAGGTAATGACCGATGAATATAATAATCTTCCGCACCAAGGTAGGTGATGATGGACTTATCATCTTGAAATTGAATGACGTTAATAGAAGGTGTATCATCATTGATCATGTTAAGATATAAGAAGGGAAAAGAAGAAGGATCCTTGCCATCACATTGATAAGTTAGAGGTCCCATGGAAATTGTGTTCACAAAAAAAAAATAGGAGGAATAGATTCAGGATATATGGACTTCGTGGGTGAAGGTGGTGACATTGGTGAATGGGGTGGATAATGTTTGTCTTCCTCAATGAGGTTGATGCAGGAATTCTTGGAAGATGGTGCAGAAAATTTAATTCCCCTACAATCTTTGTGTTTACGGGTGGTACATGGAATGATGATATGATGCCCTTGTTCATAAAAATTGAAGCCAAATCCTTTCCATGCGCAACGGTGAAGGAAAGTGTGGGTGAAGCAGTAGTTAGTGAGAGATTGGAGGTCAAATGAAAATAGTCATGTTTGAGATGGGGGTTCGGGTGAATAAGTGGCATTATCAAGTCCCCCATACGTTAAGTTAATGCGAAGGTAGGGAGGACCATAAGGGAAAACTTCTCCTATGTAATAGTCATAACGTGGATGTTGGCACAGGTTTCCATACTCTTGCGGAGAGAGGAATGCGTTGATATTGTAGAGGCAGTATTCTCCCAGAGTGGGGCATTGAAAAACACCTTCTAAGGGATCGGTAGTTGATATGCAATTAGTGGAGATAGATGAATCACTAGATGACTGGGTAGGAGGAGCATTAGTTGATTAGGAAGTAGATGGGCCAGCTGCAAAGGCTGTAGAAGTAGTAGGAATAAAAGAGTTAGGTGTGGGAGAGGTGGCAGAAGCATTGGTGGATGGGGTTGTGGGTGAAGGAGAAGTGGGGGTAGTGGCATATGCCTTAACTAGTACAAGGACATCATTAGGTTGGTACAACATGTTACATGTTTTGAAGGGTGATGGGTCATCTAGGATGGTATAGTTATGTGCTTCATACTCAAATTTTAGACAGTGGTGTAAAGTTGAAGGAACACAACCCATGATGTGAGTTCAAGGTTGATTGAGTAATAGGTTATAATGGATCTCCCCCTCTAAGGTGTAGAATAATTTTGGGATAGTGCAAGGGCCTACTCAAACATGAATAATAATGGTGCCAAGGGTGGAGATGATGACATCATTAAAGGAGCATAGCAGAAGTACTTTATTATGCATATAATTTTAAGGGATGCACATTTGATTATACACATGGGAGGATATGATTTTTATTCTACCACCACCATTGATCATAGAGCATCGTACGCATATGTTATCGATATAGACAGAGATGAAAATGGCAAGATCAAGGTCATCTGACTAGAGAGGTACAATCTCCTCATCAGAAAAACTAAGGGTAGTGACCTGATGAGTGAACACGGGGGTAGAAGAAGGAGATGATTTGGTAAATGAGGCCATGTAGTGAGGGGTGATAATAGAGGCCACTAGTGTGGGGTAATTGGGTAAAACTTTGATGGATTGTAAAACCTCCATAAGGTCTTGTTTATGAGATTCAAAAGTTTGGACGATATTGTACAAAGAAATTTTTAGAGGGGATTGATGTAATTGTTTTATCATTATGAGATGGGTGACCTCATCAAAAATAGGGTAAGCAGGTCCTCGAATGGTGATTTTGGGTGCAGGTTCAGATGGTATATTGGGCATGGAATTGGTTCATGGGATAGTTTCTTTTTCTTTTCCTTAGTCCTTCTAGGCACGGGTGGAAACGTGGACCATATTAATCTGAGGGAAGGTGGTAGATGGAGAAGGTGTGTCATGATTAGTGTAACGGCATGATGGGAAAAAACCTAATGGGGGGAAGAGCCTTTTCAAATGAGAATGGCACAGAGGAATTTGGGTGGTGGTTTGGCCAACTCTCTGATACGGACCATGTTGATCTTTAATTTTAGAGGTGGAAAAAATGTTTTGGGGGTGGAGATGTAGGTTGTTGAAGAAGAAAAGGACAATGATGTGTGGTGACAAGTGAAGGTGGAACATGGTCCTCCTGACATAGATCATCGTCATCAAAATTTTCTTTACGAGTCCATAGTTGTAGAAGAATGGTCTTGAGGACCTTACAACCTTCTACATCATGTCTTGGCACATGATGGTAGGCACAAATTTTAGTTTTATCAAAACCTTTTGGTCTAATTTTTAGGGGGTTGTAAGGTCAAAGGAGTTGTAATGTGATGACAGAGGTCTCTAAGAGGTTAGCTAGAATGTTGGCGTAGGACCCTGCCAATGGATCAGAATGGGAAGTGAGTGTGGGTCTGGGTAATAGTTTGGATGATTGTGAGGGAAGAATTTTTATAGGAGGAATGGGTTGGACCACTGGTTTGGTAAGTGGTACTATCTTACGTTTTGATGGCATCTACTTGGGTAAAGGTATGGTAGAAAAGATGGAAATGGAAGGTTTTGCTGGTTTAACTACCTTATTCGAGGGTAGAGGGTTCTTGTCTTTGGGTTGCACCTTCTTGGGTAAATGGGAGTACGTTTTGCATAAGGGAAAGAAGATGGTGGAAGAGGATGGGTCACCCATGGAGGCAATAAAGTTATGGTGGAAGTGGTTGGTAGAGGCTCGGTGAATGGTATGGGTTGAAGTCATATGGGAAAAGTTGGGGTTATAGTAACTTGTGAAGGTATATGTGGTAAGAAATGTATGGGTGAGGGCGAGGGTGTTTGTCATACAGGTAAATGAGGTGTAACAAAGGATTGTGATGAAGCAAGAGATTACTTAGCTTTTAACTGGCCTTAGGTAGGAGACTATTTGGCCAGGGTTGATGGGTGAGGCCCTAGGATGGATGGAAGGGGTGAAGGTGAAAAAGTTATGGTAGGTGAGACCAGCATATGTAGCCTAGAAGGTTGGGTATTCCTTTTAGGTGGAGGAATAATTTTGGTACGGGTTTGGGAAGACATGGCTAAGTCTAATTTGGCAGGTGGATGGGTAAGGCTTGACGTTGGCATGACACCCAAGGTAGTGATCAGTTTAGATATGAAAAAAGATATAGGTGTGGGTAGGTTCTTAGGCATTAGAATGATTTTAGTCATTGGTAAAGGTTTGGATGTAGGTAGAGGTGATGAAGAAGAATATATTTTGATAAGAATAGTCATGGTTGATCTAGTTTCCAGAAATACCTTTGGATAGATCATGGAGGTATCTTTAGGAAACATTTACATTTGAGTCAAAAAGGGGAGTCAAAGACGTCCACAGAGCATGGAATTATCAACGTAATCCAATCGATTGGCCAGCCATGAAAATGGGACTATTTTAGGAGGAAATTCACTTTGTTTGGTAACAATCCTTGTAAAATATGTCTATGAGATAGGGAATTGATTAGCCTCAGACTCTGTGGGTAAAAGAGTGAAGATCAAGTCAACGGGATCCTCCGATGCTGAGGGAGAATTATCCCCAACAGGAAGTGGTGTTTCTAACGAATCTCCCATGGGTAGGAGAGATGGTAGGTGGGGTGAGGTAGACTTCTCCTTTGGTGGAGGAGAAAGTGATGACGATTCTCTCGTGGATGGGAGAGTTAATACTATTTACTATTCAGTAGGTTACGAGGTAGACAATGAAATGGCATTAGCAGAAATCATGGATTCCTCTGTGGGTGAAGGAAGAGATGAAGGGGACTCCTCTGAGGGTGAAGGATTGGAAGAGGTATGTTCCTTTGTGGGTAGAGGATCTCATGCCATAATTTCCTCAATTGACAAAATAGGTGGAATTTTAGGAACAAACATTATGATATCAAAAACTGCACGGACATTATTGTCATCGGTTGAAGGTTCACTATTTGGATTAGGTGATTGTTTATGGTTAGGGGATGGCTTCTTAAATATGTGTTAATTTTGATTTTCCAATGCATTTGAGTTTTCCATGATGAGTTCTCCATTATCTATCATCTCCTGGATAATTTTCTTAAAAGTTGTGCAATTACCATCACTATGGCCTTTGACACGATGATAATTATAGTAATCATGTTCCTTATACCATGCACACATAGGATGAGTGGGATCGAAATCAATATAAGGTTTTATGGGGAGAAGTTTAATGATTCTTGATTTAATAATTTTTTTTAGGACTGAAAAATAGGGTTCTCCAATTGAATATTACTTCCGTTGTTCCCACCGGAACTGAAAGGTATGGACAGGGGAAATATTGGAAGAAGTTTTGGGTTGATTAGAGGGATGAGATGGACCATCTTCGAGAAATACCATGCTATTAGATCCTTTTTATTTTGAATAATTATTTTGGGGTTTTGAAGATGAAGAAGAATTATTTTATTTTAACGAGGCGTTCTTATTTCGTAATTGGATTTTCTTTTCTTTAATGACATGAATTTCTAGCTTGCATGCCATGGTGAATGCTTTGTCGAAGGTACGGAAGTTTTGTACCTATTGAGTTGGTGAGATGCGTCTTGCACAAGCTATAGTGAACAACTCAATAAGTTCATCTTGAGGTAACTAAAATGTTAATTGGTTGATAAGACCTCACCAGTGAGCAACGAAATATGCGATAGATTCGTCTTTATACTGTCATGTCGAATATAGGTCAGTCATGGTGACTTGTTTTACTACATTAATCAAGAAGTGGTCTAGGAATTCTTGATCCACTTGGTTAAAGGAGGAGATGGAATGTCAAGGTAAATTGTTGTACCAATCTAAGGCGGGTTTTATTAGGGACATGGGAAATGTTCGTAGGAGCAAAGCATCATCATGGGCAATTAGGTAGCACCCATGTTTGAATGATCACAAGTGCTATTATGGGTCCTCTTTACTATCAAAACGGTTGAACTTGGGCATTTCTCAATGAACGGGGTATGGGAGAATAGGAATAGATGGATGAATAGGCTTAGTACATATTTCAGCATAGTGCAAGGAGTTACAAGATCCGGAAACTAATGCTTCTAATGTTTGCATCTTTTCCATCATCATCCTAACTAGGTCATTGGTGGGTTATGAGGAATGGGTTCCTCCTATAGTAAAGGGAGGTTGATGATGGGTGTATGATGTGGATGGAATTCCAGTACATGGGGGTTCTGAATATGAAAACTATGAAGAGGGGATAGATACAGACGAAATGTACCTTGAATAAATGATAGATGAGATTAAGGGTTATTGGTGATGTGTGTAAATAGGTGGGGTGGTCACAACTCTTGTGGTAATGGGTGGTAGAGATTGAGGGATGGAAAGAACTAGGTTTTGGAATGGGGTGTGGGTTACTAACACTAGAGGTGGTTGTGATGCAATTGGTATATACACGGAAAAAGGGGTAGGTGGGGCCATGTTGAAGGTGGTTGGTGAAGGAACAGTTGACACCATGGGTGTAATATATGTCATTGGGGAAGTAGTTATGGTAGAGGTGGGACCTAACTATGAGACCACATGGGGTTATGTGGATGAGGGCACCTCCAAGCTAGTGGTAGCTTATGTGGAAGTGGGGGCGAGGGCAGGAGGAATAGATACAGGCATGTTGTACACTAGTTTTCCTAAGGATTCTCAGGTAGATGAGTGGGCAAGATAGTATTGTAAGGTCTTAGGATTTTGATCAAGGAGTCTCACAAACTCCTTGTCATCGGTAGAAATAGTTATATGCTGATTTGGATCTATAGGTAACAAGATGGAAGGCGGTGATGGGCTAGGTGGGAGTGGCTAAAGACTAGCATGAAATATAAGGGTTTTGGCTTGGTTCTGAGTCAACACCATGTGAATTAGAGTTGATGTGGTGAAACTATATTCTGTAATTGAAATAGAAAGTAGTGGGAATGGGAAAGACTAGATACTGGTAGGTGGACTTAATGTTTCAATTAAGAATTAAAATAGGGAAACTGATGCCGGTTAAGATGACCGATGATGGTTGAGGGGGAATGATGATGGTTATAGGAACTAATGCCAGTTACTATGGGAAAACACTAGTTTGAGAAAATGAAGCAGAATTGATGAAAAATGAAATGGGGAAATTGTACTTGAGAGTGATATCAGGATGTTTGGAATATGATGATGTCCAGATGACTTTAAATAGAAAAGAGAAGGTGATGAAAGATTTTTTGGGTAAAATAACCAAAAGAGTTGGTAACTGACACTGGTCAGGTAAACTGAAGATAGTCATATGGGAACTGATGGCGGTTGCTGGACCAACACTAGTTACTGTGAAATCTAAAAAAATTAATAAATATGGATTTTGTGAATTAAATTTGATGAATAACCAACCTAGAAGACATGAGGATGATAATATGAGGCCCTAACACACTCAGAAACAATTAGAATACTCCAATTATGATGGGGAGTGTGAAATAAAAAAGAAAATGAAGAAACGTAATCCTTACAACTCAAAACACAATTCAAGAAGAAAGCTAAGAAAAATACGTAATCCTACGAGTGGATTTTATGTTACTTTATATTATGCTATTTGAGACTAACTTGTGAACTTGGAACAAATTTTTTTGATTGGGAAGGCATCCTATGAAGAGGTAATCTAAAAGCTGAGGTTTCAAGTTATGTTTTGGCAGGGGTAGTCCTTTCTCTAAGATAATGACTAGACAGAGAAACTAGCTTGACGCCCGCTATCAATCCTCTAATTGTGTGATCGTTGACAGCTTCTTCTAGGTAAAGTGTTGTTTAAGAATATGTGTAAATTCCAATTTGTACATTTTGGCAAAGAGAGCAAAGATAGAAATTTGCTTTCTACGATTTAATTGTGTCAACCATCAGCAATGCATGACTTCTAGCATATAGGTTTCCCTCAATTTTAAATGTGAGATAATAATGTAGCATACAAGGTTTTAAATTCACCAAAATAAATGTTTCATTTAGAGAAATTATAAAGAATGATAATATTGCCAGAGAAGAATATTTATTGAATAACAATTTAGAAAGTAAACATGCAAGATGCAACCTATATGAAAAGAAAGAAACCCACAAACGAGGGTCCCACCGGGTGTGCCAAAATGTTTGACCAATAAGTTGCATATGTATGAGCAAAATAGATAGGGTAAGGGTGAGGAGGAATACCTGTGAATGAAGGTGGAAGGTAGAGTGCACGCATTCCGATTTCTCGATCTAGTGCTAATTGCAAGAAATTTCTTTTTTCTAGGAGGAACTACCTGTGAATGTAAAACAAGAACATAAGAGGAATATTAAATAATATATGTCATTGGACTGCCTAGCGTGTGCTAGATCTGGGAAGTGTGATACTTCCTAAATGGTTGTCAATCCATTGTTTAATACAATTAAATGTAATAAATAACGTAAATAAATAACATCTTACTGTAGTTGATATGATTTAGGCATCTCATTCAAATAAAATAAGAAAATTTAATCTAACGGGTAAGGTTATGATCATATCTAGAGGTGGAGCAGGTAGCCAAGGTGACTAGGACAGCTCAAGATTAGGTTTTGGGTGGTTTGGTTTGTTGGGGTGAGTGTTATGAGGTTATTGTTATAGGTAGAATTACTAGATAAAGAGATTGACGTCAGTCTGATATGACTGATGTTGATTGATAGGAAAGTGATGATGGTTTAGGTTAACTAGCGTTGGTAGGGTCAGGCTGATAAAAACTCAATAAATTTTTATTTTAGTGATTCTCTTTGATTTCACAGAGAATGGGGGAATGAGGATTAGGTTACCAAGGATGCTGATAATTCTCAGAGATGTCTGGGGTTAGGTATAGAGAGTTGGGAGGTTGTAGGTGGTTGGGTGGAGGGATTGACAGGAAGGTGGGAGGTGATAAGATGCAAAGGAGACTAGGAATCTCAAACAGAGATAAAGAAACTGATCTAAATAAGTATGAAAAGATGCAGATATATTACTTTTACTTGTACTTGTAGACTAGTGATTGGATGAGAGTGATGATTGATCTGTGAAACTAGTGGTCAATGTCATGAAAGTGCTTCCCAGAACATTACCATGAATGTTTAACCTTCATATTTTTCTTGGTGCTAGTTCAATATGTCTGGATGTGCAAGATGGATATGGTGCGTTCTTGCATGCGAATCTCTCCTCTTAAAAAATTGAACAATTCTTCTAACTTCTGGAACAAGGTTACCAAAGTGAGTATATGGTAATCGATGATGGTTTAGGTTAACCAATAACAGTTTAGGGTTAACTAGAATTGGTTTAGAATTAATAGGCACCAGTTATGGTGGTAAATCCTAGGTTGCCAAAACAGTAGATCTTGGCTATCCTTTTACATGTTCTTCCCATTGGTTCAGGTCAAAAATGGTATTTTCCACATAATTAAATGGGCATACTATTAGAGAAAGAATAGGCACCTAGAGTTAGGGTTAGACTAAGTCTCAGTTAGTTATGGTAAGTAAAGATTAAGTCCTAGTTAAAAGGAAACATTCTAATAATAGGTCTATGATGAGGTGTTATAGGTGATGTGGTGGGGAAAGGTGTCTAGGTGATGTGGAAATTAATTTAACTAAGGTATTTATTAATTAATATTGTGAGAATGGTTATTTTTTAATTGTAGGTAATTAAATTAATATACATGTGGGGTAAAGGGGGAGTGTGACCCAAATTTTGTGTTTACACAACTAATAATAAATTACTAACCTATTACTAACATTACATTCACCATAGTAATAAGTACCAATGTAATTATTATTTACACACATACAAATGTGGAGAACTAACATATGAATTCCTAACATACCCTTATTTACAAAAGAGTGAGATTGAAAATATGGTACAAGAGATGTTGGAAGAAGGTATTGTTCACCATAATAAAAATGCTTAGTCTTCTCTAGTAGTGATGATAAGAATAAATAATAAGGTTTGAACATGAGTCTAGAGTATAGGGAGCTCAAGAAGTACATAATGAAATATATGTATCCTCTTCCCATCATTAAAGATTTGTTAGATAAATTACATGGTGTTTTTTATTTTAAAAAATTGGATCTTTGATCAGGATACCATAAAATTAGAATTTATGATGAATATATTAATAAAATTTCATTTAGGAAATGTAAATGCCACTACTAATTTATAATAATGCCTTTTGGCCTTATAAATACATCATCTACTTTCTAGAGTTTGATGAATTTAAAATTTCATCCATTTTTGTGGAAGTTTTTGATGATATTATTTGATGATATATTAATCTACAATGTAATACTTGGAAGGAAAATGTACATCATGTCAATAAGGTATTGAACACTCTTGAACAACACCACCTTTATGACAAGCCTTCCAAGTTTTCTTTTGAGTAAGCGAGGTAGAATAATTGGGTCATATCATGTCTCATTAAGGGGTAAATGTTGATCCTCATTAGATCCAAGCCACAATGGATTGGTAGATTATTAAAAACCTTTAAAAAATTAGGGGATTATTTGGGATTATGGGTTATTATAATAGATTTGTGAATAATTATGGTATAATTATGACACCAATCATAAGGTCATTGAAGAAAGAATATTTTTTATTGGAATGAGTTAGAAACATAGGTATTTGAATCACTAATGAAGGTCATATGTACCACTCCAGTTCTGGATACTCCAAATTTATGCAAAACCTTATTTAGAGAATGTGATTTTTTAAGGTATGCAATAGGTGTATTCCATATGTGAGAGGTCCTCCCCATTTCATTCGATAGTCTTTAAATCAAATTTAAGAACCTATCAACACCAACTTATGAGAAGGAAATGATGTCTATTCTTCATGTAGTCAAACAATAGAGACCATATATCATGGGTTGTCACTTCAAAGTAAAGATAAATCATGATAACTTGAAATACTTCTTAGATTTCTAAAATACTATCATCTAAAAAACAAAACAAAAAGGGTCATTTTACACACCCGAAATTACATGTGCTACATTGTTAGAAAATAGTTGCAAAAGTCTCCAATGATGATTCATGTCCTTTCAAAAGGTGTCTAAGTTCCTAAACCCATTTGTAGTGTATATTTGTAGCCTAGACATCCTTACTTATCTTTTCCATGCTTTCTTCCAGCTTCTCGCTTCATTTTGTGCATGTTTTGGCCTTTAGTGCCAGGACCACTGCTTAGGTACGGCAGCAATCCTGTGACCACTGTCGTGCACAAGGTGGCAGTCCTACACACTTTTTCTAGAATCCTTGATGCGTAGTTTTAATACACGTGGTTTCACTTAACTTCACTTCTAGAGTGTTTTTATGAACCAAATTTCCTAAAAAATAGTCTTGATTGCTTGGTTTTCCTTCCCTCCTATATTTATAAATAGATTTAATTAGTTTGAACTGCATTTTCACCCAATTATTTGGCACTCCAAGGTTACCTTGTGCATGAAGTCACATCCTAGCCAATTCCTATATATTCCATGCTAGTATTCAAGTAAATGTCCTGAGAATTTTTTATATATTGCATTGTATTGCTGTCATAATCTTGTTGGAAATTACATAGCCAAGCTCTGTTCACTTGTGTTATCCCTCTTCCATGTGCATTGCAACTAGACTACCTTCAACCTGCCATTTCTCAAGTGCATTTTCTTGTTGCTTCCTTTGCATTCCTAGTTCCTTGGACTCATATTGACACACAGAGAAAGAAAGAGACAAACTGAGGGGACAGATCTAGATACAACTAGATTTTCCAAAGCTATTGCTTATCCAGGTTTGAATTATTTGTTTTTTTTCTCCATTTGTAAAATTTTCAATTCTGAGTTATTCATTTCAAATACATATCAAATATAGTAGAAAAATTGTTCATTTTGGTTGATTAAGTAATTAAAAATAGAGAAAATCATTAGAAATATTGCTCTTTGACATTACCAGGGAAGTAGTGTGGAACAATAGCTCTTCTACGATTATGATTTGTTCTCTGCCTCTGAGGTAGGGTTTGAAAGGTTTTGATTAAATTAGTTTAGTATTTTTAGATCTAGATTCACATTCTTACACAAGTAATTATCTACAGCTAGTTGATTTCTTGTATTTAATTTCATTTAACATATTATAATGATTTTTTTAAAAATAGAAAAGATAAAAAATATTTAATTTTATTAGATTAGTTTACTTCCATTGTTTTGTTTAGATATGTTGTGAAAATACCAAAAACATAGATTAAATTTCCTTTGATAGTTAGTTTGTTTCATCAAAATCAATTCAATTCATTCCGCATGACCATAAATGGTCCATAACAAGAGAAAATGTTTTATTGTGATCCATTGGTCCCATAACCCAATGGGACAAAGTTGTTGACTAATATTGATACAAGTTTACACTTGTTAGTTTTACACACGCCTACTAGGTATTCTGATAAGATAGAAAAATTGAACACATTAAATATTATAGCTAATCAATCCTATGATTATTGGACTGCTCCTGGTAACAGGGCTTGATTACGTGTATGACCATATAAGGACCATAGCCTCCACAAGTTTACGGTTGCGATTCCTAGGTCCCACAACCCAACGGGCCTGTTGACTAATTAAACATTGATGCTAGTTTGTGTGCATTAGTATTTAGTTCATCACCACTTCCACCTGACATCATTGCACAACTTTCATTATTGAACATAACATTCAATCAGGCTACGGATTTCTGGACTAGACCGGAAAACCACCCATAGTCCCTATAGTTTCTTTATGCCTCTCATTCTCACTTCCATGACCTTGTCTAGAAATCTATATGAGGCACCCGCAGGTCACTTTCTACATGTTCCACAACCAATAGATATAATATCAACAAAGCTCTATATTGACTGGAGCCTCCGAGTAGCTATTCTATATTATCGATCCATCACACCACTTCAACTTAGGACAAATTTCTTTGCCTTAGATTCACACATCCTGGTATTTTGTGTTGAAGATATAAGGTTGTATATTTAGCTTTCTCATCATTACCACATTCACATCCACTTTTATTCTACACTGGTTGTCTTGGCATGACCTCGATGAGTTAGGGTGAAGAAGGTCATGTGTTGATTTTCATTTATACAAATTGGTGAACCCGACATGAAGAGGTAGTCTCTAAACATTTCCACTTTCTTCATCCATCTTCCTCTCTCCCTTTATTGTGTGGGTATTCTTATACCCCCAAAATATGTCGGGATATGATGAATATATTCGACCCCTCCTGGGTTTCAACATCTACAACTATTAAACAAGTAGACAACAACAATCACATTTACTCTCTACATGGGTAGATAAAAATTCAACTATTCAAGCTCAAAATCATCTTCTTCAGGGAACCAATGTTGGTTCCTCTGTACGTATCGAGGATCTCGACCAAATCACATCAACACATCCTCTTGAGAGTTCAAGTTATAACAACATAACTTTCACTGGGGAGGCAAGTTTGTATCTTTAGTTTTTAACTAATAACCCATTAGCATGTAGTCGAAAAAACTTCCGTATCTAGATGATGATTACTTATCACAATATGCCAAAAGAAAAAAATGCTTCCATAATATAAACCAAGCTTTTAACAGATTATAAGGACATGTTGATTTTTTTCTCCAAAACAATAACACTACCCCTCCAACAACAGAAAACATTGCCAACGAGGGGTGACAGAACAAAGAACAATTCATAGTAGGATACCACACTCCTCAACAACCTCCAAAAGTTCAACAACAAACACTGAAACAAAACACCTCTCCATCAATGGGTGAAATCATCTCGGTGTTAGTAGATAAATTCAAAGAATTAGAGATTTCCCAGAAAACTCAAAATTCATACGTAGGGCAAGCAAAATTTTCTTGCTATTCCACAAAATTATGGACAAGTACCTACTGTGTAGACTCCTCTGGTTTATACAGGCACCCCCAAACCCTAGAGATTTGTTAACTAGGGTAGGAACCTTGGGTATGCCCCCTCATGTCACATATGGATATCTACAACAGGCACCAATCAAAAGTGTGTTCTCAAACTCCATAGTAGCTGAAAATGCAACATTCCCTGGATTTGTGCCTTTAACTCCATATCAAAATAGTCAACCCCCCTACATACACATGTACTCTAAATCACCACATGGGGATATGTACACTTACCCAGTTCTGTATAGTTAGCAATAGGGGATTCCATATGCCCCAACAAATGTTTACACTATACCATTTCAGCAACTGATGTAACCTCCACCTCCCCAAAAAGGATCTTCAATGGTTGAAACATACGCAATGGGGACCTATTCTAAATATCTTAAGGATCCCTATAGAATTTTACATCCAGAATGTCATGATCCCAAGATCCCTTCCTGATCTTCCAAAGTTCAAAGGGGAGGGTGATCCTAATGCTCACATGGGATGTAATTGTTGCGAATATTTTACCTAAGATGCTAGAAGGTATCACTCTCGATTGGTACTATAGGATACTAGAGGCTTCAATAAACTCCTTGAAGTAAATCGTGTCAAATTTTTTTAAGGTTTTTGATATGAACAAAATTTTAAGGATAGGAGTCAGATAATTACTTCATATCAAACAAGAGCACAATAAGTCTGTTGCCCACTTCATTCAAAGCTGGAGACAAGTTCTCTATTCCTCTACAATCACTCTACATATGGAACAGACTAATCTTTGTGATTTTTTCCTCCACTCCCTTAATAGATAGACAAATGAATAGGTCCAAAAGTTCCCACTAAGGAGCTACAAAGAGGTACTAGAGGGTGCTCTCGGGATTGATCAAGTAGTCATTAATAGTAGTCATAAGATTTATGGAATAAATGGGAGGTTAGTCACTCCTAACCAAAATAACCCTAGTTACTCCAACAACGTAAACAATAATCAAGGACCAAAGGTCCTTAATAATAATCACGAGTTTATAACTGAAAGTGTTATCGATCAGCCCAAGAAACCTAATGTTGTAAGCTCTCCTAATACAAATACTACCAACAACAACAACAATGGAAACAATCAAAGAAATAGTAATTTCTTGCCCTCAATCAACACTATGGATTTTAATCATCCTCAACAGCAAAAACAACCTCAACAACCAAGGCAAGTGTAGACCAAAGTCCCTAATCAATACCTAGGCAGGTATATGAACCAATTCAAAAACCAAGGGCAAGGGCTCCAAAATTTTAATTATAACAATCAACAATTAAATAAAAATCATAATTTCATACCACAATAAAGTGCAAACCAAAGGCCTCGAGATTATGATCCTAGTTTTTATTACGGTTGCCATAGGGCTCGAGGACATGACGCAAGAACATGCCACGATTGCAAAAAAAATTACAATGTTTCCAGAGGATCAAAGACAATTATTTGTTGACTTTTTTTTGGAAATCCTAACAGCACCGACTTTTAACACTAAAACAAGGCCAGTATCCCCACAGAACACACCACTTAGGATCTTTAGTGATCCCCTCCACACACACCTAAACAATGATTGAAAAGATCCCAATGGTTAAAACAAAGGAATTACAATATGAAGCACTGATCATGAAGCCTTAACTTCTTCAAACTCACAGGTGGCACCTCCTTTAGATGGTCACCAAAAAACAAAATTTATGGGATTAGTAGAGTTAGACATGGAAGCTTAGATTAACACTACAACTAGAACTAAAGATTATTCTTCACATACTATTCCAATCTACCCAACTCTATCAGATCACATTCATGATACACTATGCAAGCCATTAGGAGCTTATGACTTGATCAATGACCTGACCAAAACCTTCTCTCACATTTCCTTCTTGTATCTGTTAAAGAATTCCCCTACTCACAGAGTCACTTTATTAGAAGCACTAGGTCTTGGGCATCTGATTAATGTCACCTCTCCTCTAGAAGCACAAATAAATCATGTAGAATTTTATGGTTATCCTCCAGGGTAGCCTGAAATAGATGTTGGATTCGTATTTGGCATCAGAAAGATGCCCACAAATGCTAAAATAGCTCATGGAGGTGATCCAACCTTGTTTTTACAATTTTGGATTTACAAAAATTATATAAAATGTGTGATGGTTGATGATGGGGAATCGGTCAACATAGTACCCTTCTCTTTCTTTCAAAAGTTAGGTTATGAAGAGACCAATTGCTCCTCAACATGAAACATGTTGAGAGGCTATGATAGCCTCAAAGAAATGTCAATTAGAACTATAATGTTGCCTATCACCCTTGGACCTAAGATGGTTCTAACTGAGTTTTATATTATAGATCGGTAAACCAACTATAATATGATCCTAGGCCATCCTTAGATTCATCACATGAAGGTGATTCCCTCCACTTTGTTTCGGGAAGTAAGATTCCTACATTTAGGGAAGGTCTTCGTGGCAAAGGGTGACCCAAAACCCTTCGACATACGTATAGATAATTTAAAGAAGAGGTCAGGGTTTCATTCTGAGTTTGAGCTTCCTACAAATTAGTTAAACAAACCTACAATCTTAGCACTAAAATAAAATTTGGTTCTTACAAGGGAGATAGAAACTATGGGTTTGATTGAAGGAGTTCTTGTTGCAAAGGATGAAACTGTAATTATTGAGACAGTGTTAACATGAACGACAACAAGGATAGTCAAGTTATTAGAGAATTACCTACCACTTCTTCTTCCATTTGATACCATGTGTATAGGAAATGCCCTGGGACTCATCTCTCTCCCATTCGATGACATATACATGGTAGAGGTCTTCGAAGCAAAGGAAGATAATACAAAAAATAATCTGACTTCAATCTTCCCAGATGATTTTTGGACCTGGAATTATGATAGAGAAAAGTTCTTCTTTGCTTTTGGGGTAGGTGTGATACTTACCAACCCTTAGGGAAGGGTCATACCCTTCACCTTTAAATTGAATTTTGAATTCACTAATAATGGAGCATAATATGAGGCTCTCCTTCTTGGTCTCATTGTAGCCAAAAGGATGGGTTTTTTTAATATTAGGTTGTTGGGTGATTTGCAACTAGTTGTAAATCAATTATCTAAATTATATGAGACTAGGGTTGAGTATCTACAGCTCTACAATACCACCATCCTTAAGTTAAGTAAATTTTTGTTATACCTAGAGACTGAAACCTCCTTGCTAACTCTATAAAAACTTTTGGTTCTCATTTTACCCCAAGAAATAAATTAGAAGATATTAGCTTTATGGTTTCAATTCATACCAAACCTTTGGTTCACAAGATACCAACAACCCCAATTCTAACTTATGTATAATCTAAGAATGAGTTTATCACTTTAGATTATGCTGAAAATGACGAAGAAATCCTAGGGTTTTTGAATTCCTACACAAACCTACATCCCGCTCATCATAAGATTGTATTTTTTGTCATCCCAAAATCTTCCTCTTAATTTGGAGATTTAATGATGGAACCTTCATCTATGGAAGGTCTAGATGTCTATGAAGTAGAAGAAGGAGATTTAGATCTACCTTCGGTGGCGCTTGAACTTGAAGAGGGTAATTTTTTCTTAATTGAAGGAACAATTGATATAAACATTGGGATAGAGGAGGAACCAAAAATATTGAAGTTGGGATCCCCTTTAGCTCTAGAGGAGATATAAATACATACCTAAGTCCTCAAGGAGTATGAAAAATATTTCACATTTAGCTACAAGGAAATGACAGGAATTGTGCCACATATTGCAGTTCACAACCTCATCACTGAGTTGGATGCTAAGGCAATTAAATAAAAGTTGAGACCCATGAAGCCAAAGGAGGCCCTCGTGGTGAAAGAAGTAGTGATGAAATTCCTATAGGTGGTGTTCATCAAGCTAGTTGACTATTCACAATGGGTGTCTAACATCATCCACATTCTCAAGAAGAATGGAAAAATCTACATTTGTATAGACTTTTTGGATATCAACAAATCAGGTCCCAAATATTATTTCCCATTACCATCCATTGATGTTATTGTCGATGCAACAACTGGTTATGAGTTATCTCTCATAGATGGGTTTTCTAGATATAACCAAATCAAAATCTCTGTGGAGGATCAAACCAAAACTACATTCATTACTCCTTGGGGAACATACTATTATGTTGTCATGTCATTCAGACTTAAGAATGTTGGTGCCACATACTAATAGACGATGACTTATATATTTCATGATCTTATGCATAAGATTGTGGAATCCCACGTGGATGATCTTTTTGTTAAGGCTAGAAAGTGATGTGATAACCCTGAGGTGCTTCGTATCATTATTTCTCATTTAAGTGAATACAACATCACGTTAAACCTAGAAAAATGTGTATTCAGTGTAATGGGAGGCAAGTTGTTAGGATACATCATATCTTCATGAGGGATAAATGTAGACCCAGCCAAAATCTGAGCTATACTTGAAATGATTCCAAAATCAAATGAGTCTAGCATCAAATATTTTCTTGTAAAACTCAGTGCATTCCGAATCTTTATCCCTGATCTAACCTTTTCTATTCACCTAATCAACAATGTATTGAAAAAGGATTGCAGCATTGATTAGACAAAAGATCATAATGAGGCATTTGATTTGGTTAAATAATTCTTGTTGTCTCCTCCCACACTCATGCTTCCTAAGTCAGATCACCCCTTGATCATGTATTCATGAGCTATGGGTGTCTCATTAGCCTGTATGTTAGCTTAATAAGATGATGATAAATGAGAACATGCAGTCTATTATTAGTCAAATAATTCTTAACTATGAGACACGTTACTCATAGGTAGAAAAGGAATGCCTTGACATAGTATTCACAACAAAGCGCTTAAGATATTACATGCTAAATCAAGAAATAAGGGTTATTATTAAATTGGATCATCTGCGGACATTTCTCATGCAAGTTTCCTTATCTAAGAAAGTTTGAAGCTTCATAACTCTGATGGGAAATTTTGAGTTAACATTTGTTAATCAAAATTCTGCCAAAGGACAAATCTTGTGGACTGGTTGGCTAGAAACCTATTAGATGGAGGCGATCTAGTAAATCTAGACTTTCCTAAAGAGTGCGTGTATTTTCTTGAAACCAAGCCTCCCATTTCTATGTGCCCATGGTACACTGAGATCATTAATTTCATAACGGATCATACATATCTAGAAGGGGTGACATCAGAAAAAAGAAGATGGTTTCATGTTATAATCACGAAGTATGTTATTTTGGAACAGGTGCTCTATCATAGAGCCTTTGATGGAATTTTGTTAAGATTTGGTGATGAAGAATAATCTAAGAATATTCTTTATGAATCACATAGTGGAGTATGTGGAGGTAACTTTAGCGGCCACACCACTACTCGGAAGATACATCAGATGGGATACTTTTGGCCCATGCTAGAACATGATGCGGTATAATTTGTGTGCAAATTTCATAAATGTCAAGAGTTCTCCCATGAGATACACATACGAGCACAGGATCTTTAACCAATTGCAACACCATGGCCCTTTTCCATGTGGGGCCTCATTTTGATAGGGAATTTATCTCCCTCATCAACAGATGGTCATAACTTCATAGGCACGGCCACATAATACTTTACTAATTAGGTATAAGTCATGCCTCTTACCACCGTGCCTAGATGTGTAATTGTTAAGTTCATTTTGAACCAAATCATTTGTAGGTACAGGGTCCCATAAGCCATTATCTCTAATAATGACACATATTTCAAATATGAGGAAGTATGTGAATTGTGTGAAAAGTTCAAAATAAATCACCAGACTGATTCTCTCCATTACCCTCGGGACAATGGATAGGATGAGGCTATGAATAAGATGTTAAAATCCATTCTCCTTAAGATGGTCAAGGAGAACAAACAAAATTGGAATTTAAAGATATTTCCGTCCTTGTGGGCCTATCAAATGTTGGTAAGAAATCCAATGAGGGAAACCCCCTTTTCCTTGGTGTTTAGTGCAAAAGTGATTTTACTACTTGAGGTTGAAATACCTAGTCTCTGAATCTCACTGCAAGGAATTCTGGGGGAAGAAGGCTATCGAGAGGTGCAACTCTCTCAATTAGAAAGTCTTGATGAATCTAGGATCAACATTGAAAAATGTCATAACGTTTATGATGAATGAATGGATCACTAATACAACAAGAAAGTATATGAGAATGAAATATATGAGGGATATTTGGTTTTAAGAATTGACATCTGAATAGACAGAAAGACTAGAAAAGGAAGGAAATTTAGGCCCAACTGGTTGGGTCCATATCAAGTAATAGCAAACTATAAAAATGGGGTATTTCACCTGTGTACACTAAAGGCTGAGGATTTTAGCAAATATGTAAACTCTCTTTGCCTAAATAGGTACTAAATATGATCTATTATCATTTTCGTATGTACATTATTGCATCCGCATTGCATTTTCATATGCTAGTTCATTTCATAAAATTTATGATCAAGGGAATTATTCTTATAGGGATTCCTAAACACTTATGAAAACATTGGAAAAACATTCAAATCATGTCTCTTCACATCTTCATGATGTCATCAACTGTTTCTAAATAATTTCATCAATCTAAGCAAGATAAGACAAAGATTTGATAGTAACCATACCAAGTTCTACATACTTGGTTCTACTTATAGTTTCTTCGAGGTTAGGTATCTTTACCTAAAGTATTTTATAGAAGATTCATGGTGTCACATCTATCCCATATACATCTCTTTGGAAATAAGAACATTTTAGACATTTTACCTAGATAAATAAGTCAAATGAAAATCCACGAAAAAAATTATTTTACGCATTTCTTTTCCCGACCAACCTTTAGTGTTGAGCCTATGTCTCTTACTAGTGATGTAGGGTTGGGAAATGAGAGAAGTGCCCTTACTTACCTATACATTTTCCATGGTGATGAGCCCATACTTCCTATTGGTAGCATGGGGCAAGATGTAGGGGGTCTCTTTGAAAAAATTGAATGTTAGAAACAGTTCATTCAAATATTTTGAAATCATAAGTCAAAACAAAGTGAATTAGATGTCCAAAATTCTAGAAGATTTTAAAACGTCTAAACCATATTTTGTCAACCAAGTGGCCATCTACGGATCTATGTCTAGATAAATTGGTTCAATAAATTCACATTCTAAACTATGAAGAAAACTTGAGTAAAGTGAGGTTGTAGTGTCTCATTTTGGTTTTGTAAAATCCTTGTCTTTCTCTCATCATTACCATTCAAAAAATTTCCATAACTTGTGCCCTTTCCAGCTCTTGGTGTTGAGCCCTAGCTTCTTACTAGTTGCATGGAGTTAGGAGTGGGGAAATTTCATTCACTTATAGTATCACTCTTTCTCCATGTTTTTCCAAAACAATACAAAGTACCCAAAGTTTCTTAGAGAAAATAAAGTTCAACATTACAATGTGATTACATTATCATATATCAGCATTAAAAAAAGAAAAATATGTCATTCTATTAGCATTCATATCCACTGCATACATTCTAAAAATCATATAAAAATGAAATTTCTAAACATCTAGAGTACACATGTGAAGTGATCCAAGAGTAAGTCAATTCAGATATAATGAATTACTGAGCCAAAAAGAAGAGTCTATATATATCATAATAAATCAAGTTTGTGTAAAAATGCCATCATGCCCTAGGCATGGTCAAAATGCTCATAATGAACCGGAAATATACAAAAAAATCATATAATTCCTGAAAAAATTACAACCGATAAATAAAAGGCCCATTAGCCTATCAATCCTTGTTAGACCCCTGAGATGGTGCATGACTACGTCTAAGACTCCTATTATGGATACAACAATGAGAATGTACTGCATAGTGGGATTGCTCATGTTGGCGACCACTAGTTATGGTCTCACTATGAGAGCAACTCTGCCTCATCAAATGCTCAGTTGTCTCATATGTGGTCACCTAAGTGTGGAGATAGATCATAACCTATGCTACCCTCTAGATGGGTGAAAAAACATCAGTGTGTCTACTAGCTACAAGTGGTTGTCCTATATCCTCAGTCAGCTCATCTTAGGTCTTCCCTGAATGGATTAGAAAGGTGTCTATGCACACCCTTCAAATGATCTCTCACCACACCTATGCAGTCGTTGCAAGAAGAAAAAAATAAGAAATGGTGAGTTAGAAAGTTACAAAAACAAAATACAAATAAGTACTAACTAATATTTCTGACTAACAAGGTCAAAAATGAGAGGATCAACATACTCGGATCTCCAAGCATCCATGTAGGATCAATGGTTTATGTTGTTGTTGTTGTTGATAGCTGTAGGGCCTCTCCAAAATAGGAGGCAAGATGTTGTCCCACCATGAAATTATCATCCCCCTCTCCATCATGAAAAATTGGTCCCTCCTCCTTTGTAGTCCCCTCCTCCCACTCCACTCTCAAAACATCCCAAGTGTCATGCCACTTGATATCACTCTCCTCATCCATGTGATATTCCCTACAAGCCTCACCTCCTAACCCCTTGTTAGTAGTCTCCTTTCCACCAGTCTCCTCTCCATCAGTATTCTCTTTGGTCTCATCCCATGTATACTCTTCAGATTCAGAGTCTATGTCTATGGGATCATCCTCCTCTCCGCTATGAGCAGGTGCAACCTCAATCTAGAGTAAGGTTGTAAGAGAGGCACCAGTTACCCGTCAGGCATGAATAACTTTCCTAACTGCGATAGGCACTCTCGAAACCACCGTTGTCCAACCTAGATCTCCATGAGGCCCCTTTTGGGCCTCCTTCATTTTCCTATACACAGGTGCCACTGGGGGAAGCATATCAATGTAGGGGAGGCTGAATTACTGAGGAACTCAATCAAACAAGTGAATCTTAAGCTTTCCCATCCTATCAACTAACTGACTAGTAATGGAATAAGCCTCCACTATGGTCCCCTCCTATCCCCACAACCCTTTCATGTCCTAGTATGAGGTAGCCTCAATGTATTTTGAAGTCAAAGAATCCATTGGATGATGTGAAACTCTTAGAACTATCATTGTTTTCCATCTGGTGGCCCGAATGGCCCCCAAGTCCTATACTGGTACTCCCCTCCTATAGGGGATGATCCTCTCATACACCCAGATCATAACCAATGTGGGGTGGCTAAAATACTACCCCTGTAGTTTGACAATCTGATAAATGTCATGATAAGTGTTACTAAGTATATATTCTCCCCAGGTGTAGATACGGCCATACGCCTCAATCTGCATAATTATGGGAGCCCAACAATAGAGTAGTGTGTCACCTCCCTTGTCCCCGATTAACCACGAGGCCAAGATACCCATGATGTCCTTATAGATAGTAGGGATGGGAGAAATAGGAATGGATTAGACCTTAATCTCCTTCTTTGAACTAGAGGAGACCACGGCATCCCCCATATAGGTGGCGCATAGAGTAATCATGGCTTTGGATTCTATTGTCTCTAGATTCAATTGTCTTCCCAATATCAAAACCCCAAAAATACGATACACATATTCTAGGGTGATTGTGCACTCACCCCCAGCACCTAAAAACTAGAAGGTATTTTGTTCTGCATCCTAATAAGAGAATAGATCATATAGTATGTGACTAGTAACATGGGTCATTTGTGCAATCCTCCATTTGTGCAATCCTCCATATGTCCACTCTCTGAAGAGTATCAGTCTCATCCTGAGTCAACTAATCCAAAATTGTTGGGAGCCAGTCACACTCCCTCTCATGACTCCAACAGATATACTCTTCCTTCTTTTGCATCCACCAAAACACACAAAAGAGAAAGTTAGTGACATATTTTGAAGAAAAAGCTCATCAAAAACATAGAAAAATATTACAAAATCCAAAAAAAACTAAGTTATCATGTAATTTTGTCATTTTATTCAACACCACCACCAAGACAGAAGGGAGGTCCTGAACCAATTCTGCGTATAGATTTTTGGCCCTAAAAACACTCAAAAATGCAAAAAAGGACCATTTTCAACGAAATAAAAGACTACCCTGAGGGTGGCCCCCCTAGAGAATAATTTAAAATAATAAATTTCAAAATTATCCCCCCTCATTTTTGACATTTTTGACATTTTAGGTTTAAAAACACACAAGTGAGGAAAACTAACTTGAGACCACATTGGTCAATCTACCACCCGTGGAGGCATGATCATGATCTCACAACCAATGTTTTGACTATTCTTTTGATGAAAATGGTCACCATGGGCCCAGAGCTCAAAAATCACTGTACATACCCAAAATTGTAGGGTACTGCACCACTAGAATGATGTTACACATGCCCCAATGATGATACAGGTCACCTCGCAAGGTGTTTGGGATCTAGATAAGATCACGAAGTATATGTTATCATCACAAATGCTTTATCCAAGTTCCCTGTGCTTTGTATTATCCCTTTCCCCCCTTTTTCTTGGTCTTTTAACCTTCAGTAACGAAAATGCCACCCTGCTAGGGCGGTGGTCTCGTGATCACCGCCCTGCCAAGGTGGCGGTCCTATAACCACCACCCTGCTTAGGGTGGCAGTCCTTCACGTGTTTTCTAGCATGTTCCTTTAATCGCGACTTGCGTGAATTTTCAACATTTACCACCTTTTCTCAACTGCCTTAGCTTGTATTTATGTTTTTGGTTCCCTGTAATAGTGTTTCTCCATTATTTAATGGTAAAAGAGTTCCACTCCAAGTTACCCTTTGGTGAATGGGAATTCTATAAATAGCTGGTTTATTTTCAAACAAATGGCCCCTCATCCTCTAAATTCTCTTGTTCAGTTTTTTTCAATTCCTTGCTTAGGATTTTGTTAGTTTCATGTTTTGCTTCCATTATTTCAATTATTGGAGGTCATATTATTTTCTTATTTCAAGTCTTGCTTCATTCCTACTGCATGTAGTTATTTTAAAACATAGAATAGCTTAATATCTAGACTAGAATTCATTAAAGTTGTAGGTTTTGTTTTGTCACAAGGATAATTTCTGAAACTCTTGGTACACTTGTGTTGTATTCCCGCAATAAATCCCGCTAGGAATTGCATAGTCAAGCTCTGTTCACTTGTGTTATCCCTCTCCTACTCATATTTTATTCAATCTATATCCAAATCTGCCATTGTTCAATTGTCATCTTCTGTTGATACTATCATATACATACTTTCTGGATTCACGAGGACACAAAGGAATGAGGAGATCACACTGAGGGGATGAAATCACACACAACTGGATTTCCCACTGTTCTGTAAATGCCAAATTTGAGCTATCAAAGTTCTAGTTACAACATACCAAATAGATTAGTGAATTATTTCATTTCAGTTAAAATTTCACTCTCAGTATCACCAGGGAAGCTGTGGGGATTGATAGTTTCTGAGAAACTATGATTCATTCTCACTTTTGAGGTAGGATCGAGATCCTTTCAAATTAGTATGTTTGGTTGCTTAGATATTTAGTATAATATCACAATTGCATAGGAAAATAGCCATATCAGGCTACTTTGTTTGTTTTCATTCTTGTTTCTAGATTATTTGTCCATTTTATAGATATAATAGAGTAGCTGGTCTTCAATTTCATTAAAATGCATCATTAAAAAAAATATACAAAAATAGCTGGATACTTGCATAGTGTAAACACCTCTTTTGTAATCATTTTATTTAATGTTAATTAGAAGTTGAATCATTTTGTATCACAATGACAGGACCTAGAGAGCCTAGAGAGTATATATTTGAACCCATAGTGCCTCAGCCAAATCTACCCATGACTTTAGCTGATATATATTAGGACCTTAGGATATAGGGCTTTCGAGCCATGGAAAACTTACAAGTAATTAGTGAGAAACTCAGAGGATTGAATATCGAAGAGGAAAAAGCTTACACATTTTGTTCAAACCATCTGAATTATAGATTGCCTTGATAAAACACTTGAATGACCATGTAAGGGTTTGAATGAGAACAAACATTTGGTTGTGATCCTTTGGTTCCGTAGCCTAATTTAGGAGACCTCCTCATTGATATAGACACTATCTTACACATCCAAGTTGCTAGAACACCTATTAGGTACTCCGAGAAAATCATACAACTTCTAGTTCTAAAATTAGAAGCTAAAAAGGCATACGATTACTTGATAGTCAGAAGAAGGGATTGATTCTTCACATGACCATAACAGGACCCCAACAACCACATACTCACAGTTTTGATCCCAAAGTGCCACAACCCAATGAGCCTATAAATCATTCAAGTATTGACACCGGCTTACAAACATTGTTGTTTATATCTTCACCACTCCCTCCAGATATTATAGCACAATTTTCTGTATTGAACATAGAAGCCAATCAATCCAATATTTTCTAGGCTAAACCAAAAAAACACCCATATCTAACCAAAAAATCCACTAAAATGACCTACCACTACTTTCATGACCTTGTCTAGAGATATATACAAATCTTCCATGGGTCACTTCCCATGTATCCAACAACCAAGAAATAGGATCTTGGTAGAGCTTGACATCGATTGGAGCCTCCGAGCAGCCATTATATCTGAATGAGTTATTACACCAATCCAGGTTAGGAGGGCCTTCTTTGCCTTAGATTCACATATTCCATTATTGTGTGTTGAGGATTTAAGATTACCCGATTAGCTTATACATATCCATTCACATTCAACATTCACCGGCTATCTCGACATGACCTTAAGAAGTCGGGTACGAGGAAAGGGTACTTGTAGATTCCCATGCTCTCTTCTCACTTTTCCATCATACAAAATTGGTGAACTCGATGTGAAAAAAACTAATATCCCTCTTTCTGTTTTCATTTCTTCCATCCACCTTCACTCTTTCCCATTATTCTACGGGTATTCATATACCCCCCAAATATGTCGGGATATGATACATATGGCAGACCTCTCTCAATTCTCGAAGTAAACTATAGTCAAACAAATAGACAGCCATTGCCCTCACTTTCTGCATGGGATGATAACTATTCGAGTAATTTCTTGTCATCTCAAACTCCCCCTCATAGAACCAGTTCTAGTTCTTCGTTCTAAATTGAGGAGTTTGATCAGTTTGCACAAACACAACAACCAGATCCATCAGGCTCTAACAATATGACATTTACTGGAGAATCCGCTTCATCTCCTCTAGTCTTGTTTAGACCATAGATCAGTAGACAATTAGACCCACTCCCCTTTTTGGATGAGGAGTACTTAGCAGGCTTCGCTAAAAGTGAACAACACTTCCAAAATATGTATCCACCTTTAGGAAGTTTACAAATACATTCTGATACCCTATTTCTAGAGAACACCCCCATTCCTCCACCTATGGGAAATACCCTTAGTGAAGCTTGGTAGGGTAACGACCAATTCATAGTAGGGTATCATACTCCCTTACAACAAACACCCTTAAGGCAAAGCACTACGTCTTCACCGATGGAGGTCATTTCAGCCTTAGCTGAGAAGGTTAGAGGGCTAGAGCTTGCTCAAGCAAACAAAAATTCATATTTTGGACAAGTGGGAATCCCCAACCCTCTGTATCACCCTAGTCAAGTTTACCTCCTTACAGGAATAGGCACATTAGGTATGCCTCCTCAAAATCCTTATAATTATCTACAACAAACGCCAACTAGGACAACATTTTGAGCACCGCTCCAGTTGAAAACATAACACCTCCCAGCTTGGCACCAAACAACCCATACCAAAACAATGCTCCTCCTTATTTAAACCTCTATTCAAAATCACCACAAGGAGACATGTTCTCTTCTCCTAGGATTTTTTTTCAACCATAGGGATTCCCTTATATCCCTACAAATGCATATGCTATGCCATATCAACAACCCATTCCACCTCAACCCCCTCAAGAAGCCCCATTGTTGGTCAAGGCCTACGCAGTAGGAACTTATTCGGAATATTTAAAAGAAACCCTAGACTTCACCATATGAAGTGTCATGCTTTCGAGACCTCTTCCCGATTTTCCCAAATACAAAGGAGAAGGGAACCCAAATGCACAGATTAAGGCCTATGCCATAGCCATATGGGAGTTACTCCCTTGGGATGGGGTTTTTGCTAAAATATTCCCTAAAACCTTAGAAGGTATTGCCCTTGACTGGTATTATAATATACCTAAAGCTTTAATACACTCATCTAAACAACTCATGTCAGAATTCATCAAAGCTTTCGACATGAAAAAATTGTTAAGAATGGGAATTAGGGATTTCTTACATATCAAACAAGAACATAATGAATCCGCCACTCATTTTATCCAAAGATGGCATATGGTTCTATACTCATCAGCGAGTGCTCCAAATATG
Source organism: Taxus chinensis (assembly GCA_019776745.2). Classification (NCBI taxonomy): domain Eukaryota; kingdom Viridiplantae; phylum Streptophyta; class Pinopsida; order Cupressales; family Taxaceae; genus Taxus; species Taxus chinensis. Next base: position 428,665,116 of record CM034146.1, read on the forward strand.
GATCAAATGGAACTATGTGATTTATTCCTTAATTCACTCAATAGAGAGATAAAGGAAGAAGTCCAGAAGTTCCCACTAAGAACTTACGATGAAGTACTCGAAAGTGATCTCCGAATCGACCAAGCAGCGATTGATAGTGGTCATAAAACATATGGGACAAACATAAAATTAACCACTCCCAATCAAAACACCGTGGCCTATCCTAATGCTAGGAATGCTAATCAAGGACCTAAGATCATTAACAAGAACCGCGGGGTTACGACAGATGGAGTAACTAACCAAGCTAAAAGGGAAAATGTTGTAAACATTTCGCCACCTGTTAATAATCAGTGAAATAATAATTTTACCCCAACAATCAACACGATGGATTTTAATCACCCACCACGACAACAACAACAACAGTGACAAGTCCAGACGTAAATTCCAAATCAAAACCCAACTGAATATCAGAGTCAAAACCAAAGGCAACAAACTCAAAATTTTAACTCTAAAAACTAGCAACCTTATCAGAATTTCGGGCCACAACAGGTTTTAAATCAACAACCTCGAAATTACAATCCCAATTTATATTGTGGCTTCCACAAGATTCAAGGCCATGATACTAGGACTTGTTGTGAATACAATAAATTCATGCATCATTTGCTAGAAGATCAAAAACAACTCTTTATATATATGTTTTTAGCAAATTTTGTAGTACCCACGTCAAATGCTTATGCAGGGTAGTTTCCCCTCAAAAAGCATCCCTCAAGATCTTTAATGACCCACTCCCAAACCATTCTAACAACAACAGGTTAGATCCTAATGGAACAAATAAGGGTGTCATGACAGGAAACAATGATCATGAAGCCTCAACTTCATTAAATCCACCAGTCGCACCCCAATAAGGAACTCGACCTCAAATTAAGATAGTTGGTTTAGTGGATTTAGATGCCGAGCTACCCGTAGAAACCATAACAAGAAAACAGGATTATTTTTCTCAACCAACTCCAAGCTATTCATTAGAGCTAGGTAGCACTAAACAAACATTCATAAAACCTATAGGTGCCTATGATATAATTAATGATTTAACTAAAACCTTCTCGCACATCTCCTTCTTGAATTTGTTAAAACATTCTCCCACCCATAGGGCTGCCCTTTTAGAAGTATTAGGCCTTAGCCATTTAATCAACATCACTCCTCCGGAAACACAAGTAAACCATGTGAATTTTGACATTTATCCTCCAGGGAAGCCAGATAGGGATACTAAATTTATATTCAATATGATAAAAAATGCCAACAGACGCTGAAATTACATGAAGAGGCGACCCAACTTTACATTTACAAGTTTGGGTCTATAATAATTATGTTAAACATGCAATGGTTGACGATGGGGCAGCAGTCAACATATTCCCCTTCGCTTTCCTTCAAAATTTAGGATATGGAGAGACAAACTATTCCACGACGTGAAATACACTAAGAGGTTATGATAGCCTCAAAGCCACTTCAATTGGAACCATAGTTTTACCGGTCACTTTAGGACCCAAGACGGTCTTCACCGAGTTTTATATTATAGATTAGGAAACCAATTATAATATGATCCTTGGTTAGCCATGGATACACCACATGAATGCAATCCCTTCCACATTATTCCAAGAAATAAGATTTCTACACTTAGGGAAAATATTCGTGGCACAAGGTGACCCAAAACCCTTCGATATACACCTAGCTGATTTGAAGTTTAGACCAGGTGTTCACTCTGAGTTTCAAATCCCAACAAATCAGCTTGTCAAACCAACTAATTCATAACCAAAAATAATGTTGATACCCACCACTGAGTTGGAAATTACAAATCCAGCTGAGGATGCTCTAGTACTCAAAAATGAGACCAATGCTATAAAAGCAGTATCACTAGGGACTACCGCAAAAATTATTGAGTTACTAGAGAAATATTTACCTATTCTCCTACCATTTGATTCCATGGGTATGGGACACACCCTGGGAATCACTTCTCTTCCATCAAATGAATTTTTTATGGTAGAGGTAACAAAAGCAAAAGAAATAGATATGAAAAATATCGCAATGTCAATTTTCCCAAACAAATACTAAACTCTCCACTTTGATGGAGCTAGATGTTGCTTTAGAGCTAGGGTAGGGGTGATCTTTACTTCACCAGAGGGAAAGATCCTACCTTTCACCTTTAAATTAAACTTTGAATGCACAAACAATGGAGCTAAGTACGAAGCTCTCCTCCTTGGCCTCATCCTAGCTAAAAGAATGGGTGTCAATAACATTAGAGTGCTAGGAGACTCGTAACTAGTAGCAAACCAAGTCTCTGAGGTATATGAAACTAGGAGTGAACATTTAAAACTATACAAAACAATAGTATTAGATCTAAGTAAGGGATTTAACTTCATATCAATTGAAGCAATCCCAAGAGAGCAGAACCTTCTCACAGACTCAATAGCAACCTCAGCTTCCCGTTTCACCGTAAACAGTGAGTTGGAGGACACAAATTTCATGGTATCACTTTGTACCAAACCATTAGTGTGTAAAATACCAACAAACTCACTCCTAGCTCATGGATAAGCTGAGGATGATTTTTCTAGCATAGGTTACTTTGATGATGATAGAGTCACTCTCAAATATCTAAACGCCTATGCGGAGCTACACCTTTCTCACCGTATAGTTTACCTTTCCCTAATACCTCATTCCTCTTCCTACTTTGGAAATCCCACAGTAGAGTCTCCTCCACAAAAGGATCTCGATATCTATGAGATAGAAAATGGAGAAAGCTTGGAACTACCTCCAGCCCCACCTAAATTTGAAGAAGGTAATGCTTCTTTGATAGAAGAAACCATTGATATAAACATTGGAATGGAGGAGGAACCAATAATTTTTAAGTTGAGATCCTCGTTAACCCTAGAGGAGATATAAATACACACCTGAATCCTTAAATAAAATCAAAAGGATTTTGCATTTAATTACAAATAAATGAGGGGCACTGCACCATAAGTTGTGGTACATAATCTTGTCACTAAACCAGATGTGAAGCCAATTAAACAAAAGTCAAGACCAATGAATCCAAAAGTGGCTCTCATTTCTCCAAGTGGGATTCATCAAACCCATTGACTATTCACAATGGGTATCTAATATCATCCCTATTCTCAAAAAGAATGGGAAAATATGCATTTGCATAGATTTTCGAGATATTAACAAAGCTTGTCCCAAGGATGATTTCCCATTACCATCCATTAACGTTATCGTTGATGCAACAACTAGATTTGAACTATTTTCCCTCATGGATGGATTCTCAGGGTACAATCAGATTAAAATATCAGAGCAGGATCAAGCCAAAACCACATTCATAACTCCCTGGGGAACTTATTGTTACGTTGTCATGCCATTTGGTCTTAAGAATGTCGTTGTTACGTATCAACAGGAAATGACTTATATATTCCATGATCTTATCCATAAAATTTTGGAATCCTATGTGGATGAATTATTGGCCAAAGCCAAGAAACATTGTGATCATCTGGAAGTGCTCCGTATCATCCTCTCATGACTAATTGAGTATGGCATCACATTAAATCTAGAAAAGTGTGTGTTTGGTGTGACAGGAGGAAAACTTCTAGGCTACATTATATATTCATGAGGGATTGATGTTGATCCAGCCAAAATACGGGTTGTTCTCAAAATGATCCCACCTTCAAACGAGTCTAGAATTAGGTCATTTCTTGGGAAACTCGGTGTAATACAAAGGTTCATCCCAGATTTAAGTTTTTCCATTCATCTAATCAATAATCTATTGAAGAAATATTATAGCATTGATTAGACTGAGGAATGTAGCAAGGCCTTTGAAGTAGTTAAACGCTTCTTGTTGTCTCCACCCACACTAATTCCTCCCAATCCTACTGCCCTGTGATCCTATACTCATGAGCCACTCATGTCTCATTGGCCTGCATGCTGGCTCAAGAAGACGATGACAAATGAGAACACGTGATCTATTTCATTAGCTAAATGTTGCTCGATTATGAAACACGTTACACACAGGCAGAGAGAGAATGCCTTGCCATAATTTTACAACAAAATGTTTGAGACATTACATTTTAAACCAGGAAACAAGGGTTATTGTAAAAATAGGCCATTTACAAACATTTCTCACACAAGGATCTTTATCTAAAAAAGTTTGTTGTTTCATAACCTTAATGGAAAGGATGCTTCTAAGATGTGTCGACATAGAAGAATCCAAGAGGATTCTTCATGAATCCCATAGTGAGATATGTGGGGACCACTTTTGTGGTCACGCCATAACTCACAAAATACATCGAAGGGGCTATTTTTGGCCCACTCTCAAGTGTGTCGCAGTGGAGTTTGTACGTAAGTGCCAAAAATGCCAAGAATTCTCTCACGAGATTCACATGCCAGCACAATCCCTACAACCAATAGTGACTTTGTGGCCCTTCTCCACGTGGGGTCTAGACTTGATAGGGAATTTCTCTCCCTCATCAACTGATGGCCATAATTTAATAATCACAGCCATGGAATATTTTACCAAATGGGTGGAGGCCATGCCTCTCACCACCATACCAAGTTCAGTAATTGCCAAATTCATTCTGAACCAAATTATCTATAGGTATGACATCCCACAAGTCATTATCTCCAATAATGGCACATCCTTTAAGAATGACGAATTATGTGAGTTATGTAGCAAGTTCAAGATAAATCATCACATGACCTCTCTTTACTACCCTCAAGCCAAAGGGCAGGCCGAAGTGACAAATAAAATGTTAAAAGCTATTCTCCTTAAAATAGTCAAGGAGAACAAGTGAGATTGGCATTTAAAACTATATCCGACCTTGTGGGCCCATTGAAACTTAATAAGAACACCAATGGGAGCAACTCCTTTCTCACTGGTATTCGGGGCAGAAGTAGTTCTCCCACTTGAGGTTGAGATACCCAATCTCTGTATCTCATTACAAGGGATTCTGGATGAAGAAGCTTATAGGGAGTCATGCCTCTCTCAACTAGAAAGCCTTGACGAGGCTAGATTAAATGTTGAAAAATGGCACAGAGCCTATGCTGACTGGATGTGTCGGCAGTATAACAAAAAAGTCTATGAGTGAGAAATATATGAAGGATATTTAGTTCTAAGACTAGACAGGCAGATCAATAAGAAAACTGGCAAAGGAAAGAAGTTTCGGCCCAAATGGTTGGGCCCATACCAAGTCATGAATTACTATGGAAATAGTGTGTATCTCTTGTGCACACTAGAAGGTGAGGAATTTGGTGAAACTATTAATTCCTTGCATCTTAAGCAGTTTTATGCATAAAACACCAAATTCGTTACTAGTACATTATAGCTACTTACATTGCATTAGTCTCTTAGCGGATTCATTATGTCCATTCTGTAAAAATGGTAGTCCATAAGCTTACTCTTAAAAAAAATATGTTGTAAATTTCTGAAGATATTGGCAAAAGCATTCATGTCACATCTCTCCAAGCATCATCAACTATTTTAAAATCTTCTCATCAATTTTGACAGAAAAACACTGACGGAAACCATACCAAGACCTACATACTTGGCTTTTCTCTTTCTTTCTACTAGGTGAAGTTGTCCTTGCCTACGGTCTATTCTAGAAGCTTCTTGGTGTCACATCTATCCCTCTAAAATTTCTTGGAATGAAAGGATATCCCAAAGTCATAAATCAGAAATTTCAAAATCAAATGAAATCAAAAGCACCAAGAAAACAAAATATTTTATTTTACACACTTCTTTGCCCCATCAACCTTCGGTGATAAACCCACATCTCTTACTGGTGATGTGAGGTTGGGAAAGGAAATAAGTTCCCTTACTCACATGTAACTTGCCTTTAGTGACAAACCCATGCTTCTTACTATGGCGTGAGGCAGGGTGTGGGGGTTCCAGTCACACAAAGCTAACAAATCTTGGTATGCTAAAAAAATAAATCAAATTCTATTAAGAGAAAGCAAATATCCAAATATCCAAATTCCAAAGAGATCAAATCCTCAAAACCATATTTTGTCAACCAGGTTGCCATTTATGAATCTAAGTTTAGATAAACTAAAAAGTAAGTGGCCTTCTAAGCTTGGTAGTAGTTCTGAGTAGGGTGGGTGTGTAGGTTCAAATTTGGCTTCTGTTACTAGTTTGTTTGTCTCTCATCATTCCATTCAGTCAAACTCATACAACTTGTGCCCTTCCTAACTCTTGGTGTTGAGCCCTTGCATCTTACTAGTTGGGTGGATTTAGGATTGGGGCAAGTTCATCTCTTTATCATCATACATTCATCATGTCTTGCCAACATCAGAGGAAATTACACACATTTTCCAAAGAGTTCAAAATTTCAGTACTACCATATGTTAGTATCATCTCATATCAGCACTACAAATACATACAGAGTAAAATATTCTATCTACTATCATTTATTATCCATTTCATACATACTGAGAACATGAAAAACATAATTCTAGAAGCATCTAAATACACATATAAAAATAAGTCACAAAATTTAACATGCCAAGATTCTAGATCCAAAGATATATATATATATACAAATTAGGTTTTGTATACAATGCCATCATGCACTAGGCATGGTCAAAAAGCTCAGTGAGCCCAGAAAGTACAAAAACTCTCGTATAAACATATGACAAAATACAACAAAAATAGTCTCTCAATACTTATGGGATCCCTCAGAGGGTGCGTGGCCACGCCTAGGACTCCGGCTCCTCCAACGCTCTAAATGCACTAAGGGCTCGTGGTCATGCCTGGTAGTTTCTGTCTCGCTATGATAATGGCTCCTCCTCATCAGGTGCTTGGTTGTCCCATATCAATCCACCTCCATGTGGAGAGAAGTCATAATCTTCGCCACGTACCAGACAGAGGAAAAAACATTGGTGTGCCTACCGGCTGCTAAGGGCTCCCCCACGTCCATGAAAAGCTCAAAAAGATTCTTCTCCAAGGGGAGAAGTAGGGTATCGGTACAGAATCGGTGGATCAAGTCTCACCACTCATCAGTAGTCACTGCAAACAAAGGAGAAAACAAGTTAGAAAAATGATCAATGATAAAACCAAGAGTAAGAAAAATAAAAATAAATAACAAACTAAGACGAGTCTAACTAAAACAAATGTCAGGAGAAGAGTGACAACTCACTAGGATCATCAGGCCTCCAAGAAGGATCTCTAGGATCCACACCTGCCACTGATTCCACCACTTAATGGTGCCCCTCACCTACATCTAGGGAAATGTGACGACCTACAATAGACTTGCCATCTCCACCTAAGTCCTGAGAGAGAAACTCCTCTAAAACCAGAGTCACTCTCTCTGTGCTCCGCTCCGCCCTCTTGGCCTGCAGGATCTCCTGATTATCATGCCACTCAGGATCACTATCATCCCCCCCACCACCTGTCTCACTGCTCTCCATGTCCTTTGTCTCCTCCTTGGTCTCTCCCCCAGTGAACTCCTCAGACTCATAGTCCACATCAATGGGCTCATCACTGCTATGAGTGGGACCGGCAGTAATCCGAAGTAAGGGTGCCTGAGGAGCACCAGCTCTCCCTCATGCACATACCACCCTCCTAGCCACAATAGGAGTACCAGGCATAACAATGGTCCACCCCCGGCCTCTAGGACCTCCCCGAGCCTCGCAGATAGATCTATACACTGGCACCACCAGAGGAAGAATGTCACTATAGGGGAGGCCAAAATATTGTGGAACTCTGTCAAACGGGTGTATCTCCAACTTCCCCACCCTGTCTATCAACTGGCTAGTGGTCTGGCAGGAAATAAGTGTAACGGTCTCCTCTCCCCATACCCCTACCATGGCCTGATAAGGAGTGGCCTCCATGTTTGCAGTAATCAGTGAAGCCACTAGCTGGTGGGGTGCTCTAAGAACTATCATCCCTGTCCACCTTGCTGCCCTAATGGCCTCGGGATCCTCCACCTCTACACCTCTCCCATATGGGATGATATGCTCATACACCCAACTCATGACAAGAGTCAGGTGGCTCAGTGGTGCCCCTATAAATGAACTACCCTGTATAAGTCATGGTAGGTAGTCTCAAGGATATCTGCTCCCCAGGTGTATACATGTCTATGGCCCTCAATTTGTGAAATAATGGGGGGCCAGCAATATAAGAGGGTGTCCCCTCCCTTATCCACAATCATTTTGGATGCAAGGATGCCCATGATGGCCTTGCAGAGTAAGGGAATGTCTGACTCAATAATAAAGCGGATCCTCACTCCCTTCTTTGACCTCATCGATACAACCACATCTCCCATGTAGGTGGCCCACTGAACCACCTCTGATCTAGATACATCTGTCTTAAGAGACAGCCGCCACCCAAGGATCGTAACCCTCAGTATATGGTAAACATCCTCCAAGGTGATAGATCACTCACCCCTAACTCCTGGAAATCGAAAGGTGTTCCGATCCACATCCTAATAAGAGAACAAGTCACAAAATATATGACTGATAGGTGCAACATAAGGAACATGTGCAATCCTCCATATACCGGCCCTTTGGAGAGTATCCCGCTCTTCCTGGGAGAGTGCCTCTAACACTGCTAAGAGCCAATCATACTCCCTCTCCCAGCTCCATCTAATGTACTCCTCCTTCTGCATACACCCAAAAACATGTAAAAAGGAGTAAGTTAGTACCAAAATTGCATTGGAAAAACTATTAAGAACATGCAAGAATGTTAAAAATGCAAAAACAAATCAAGTAAAGTGTTAGTTTGACACTCTGTAACAAATTTCCACCCTGTGCAGGGTGGCGGTTCTGTAACTGCCACCTTCTAAGGTGGTGGTCCTATAATCGCCACCTTGCTCAAGGCAGCGGTCTTGTCCCACGAGTTCAAATGGGTCATGTGCCCTAAAAATGCTCAAAAACACAAAAATTTACCATTTTTAACTAAAACAAAAGCCTACCCATTAGGTGCCTCCCCTAAATGACCTTATTAACACTAAAATTTCTAAAAATGATCCCCCCAAGACAAATATTTTGACATTTTAACATTTTAGGTGCAAAAATGGTAAATCTAGAAGAACTGACCTGAGATCTCATGGGTCGACATTCCGCTCTCAGAGGCATGATCGCTATCTCACCACGAATGTTTTGACTATACTCTTGTCGAAAACCGTCACCGTGGGTCCCAGAGCTCAAAAACTATCAAATCAACACACGTAAATGAATAGGAAAATGAGCCCGTTTTATATATATAGTGTTTTGACTCATTTTTGAATGCCCCTTTCGCAGGTTTAGAGCACCGATGGAGGTAAGTTTGTATCCCCACACAAATGGTAAGTCCTCATTTCATATTAATGTAGTATTTTTTTCTTAACTTATTTTATCTATCTGCACTTGAATCCTCTTTTCATTTTACAAGTAGCGGGAATTTGGATGGTGTCACTTCGACACACATGCATGTCAGGTATAATTTCTAGCTTCCCATTTTGGGACTGCCATGCTCAGACCCACCATTTTACGCCTCTTCATGGCTAAAACACTTCTCCGAGGGGGCAATATGTACGTACCCAAAATTGTAGGGTACTGCACCCTGGAATGATGTAACACATGCCCCAATGATGATACAGGTCACCTCACAAGGTGTTCAGGATCCAGAGAAGCTTGCGAAGTATATATTAGCATCCCAAATGCTTTATCCAAGTTCCTTGTGCTTTGTCTTATCCCTTGCCCCCCTTTTTCTTGGCCTTTTGACCTTTAGTAATGAAACTGCCACCTTGTCAGGGTGGCGGTCTCTTGATCACCGCCCTACCAAGGCGGCAGTCCTGTAACCACTGCCTTGCTCAGGGCAGCGGTCCTTCATGCATTTTCCAGCATGTTCCTTTGATCATGACTTGCTTGAATTTTTAACATTTACCAGCTTTTCTCAACTGCCTTAGCTTGTATTTATGTTTTTGGTTCCCTGTAATAGTGTTTTCTCCATTGTTTAATGGTAAAAGAGTTCCATTCCAAGTTACCCTTTGGTGAATGGGAATTCTATAAATAGTTGGTTTGTTTTCAAACAAATGGCCCCTCATCCTCTAAATTCTCTTGTTCAGTTTTTTTTCAATTCCTTGCTTAGGATTTTGTTAGTTTCAGGTTTTTCTTCCATTGTTGCCATTATTGGAGGTCATATTATCTTCTTGTTTCAACACTTGCTTCATTCCTATTGCATGTAATCAGTTTAAAACATAGAATAGCTTCATTTTTAGACTAGAATCCATTAAATTCACAGGTTTTGTTTTGTCAAGAGGATAATTTATGAAACTCTCGGTACACTTTTGTTGTATTCTTGCAATAAATCCCGCTAGGAATTGCATATTCAAGCTCTGTTCACTTGCGTTATCCCTCTCCTACTCACATTTTATTCAGTCTATATCCAAAGCTTGCCATTGTTTGATTACTATCTTCTATTGATACTATCATATACACACTTTCTGGATTCACGAGGACATAAAGGAACGAGGAGATCACACTGAGGGGATGAAATCACACACAACTGGATTTACCATTGTTCTGTAAATGCCAGGTTTGAGCTATCAAAGTTCTAGTTACAACATATCAAATAGAGTAGTGAATTATTTCATTTCAGTTAAAAGTTCACTCTTGGTATCACCAGGGAAGCTGTGGGGATTGATAGTTTTTTAGAAACTGTGATTCATTCCTCACTTCTGAGGTAGGATCGAGATCCTTTCAAATTAATATGTTTGGTTGCTTAGATATTTAGTATAATATCACAATTACACATGCAAATAGCCATACCAGGCTACTTTGTTTGTTTTCATTCTTGTTTCTAGATTATTTGTCCATTTTATAGATATACTAGAGTAGCTACTCTTCAATTTCATTAAAATACGTCATTAAAATAATATACAAGAATAGCAGGATACTTGCATAGTGTAAACACCTCTTCTGTAATTATTTTATTTAATGTTAATTAAAAGTTGAATCATTTTGTATGACAATCACAGGACCTAGAGAGCCTAGAGAGTATATATTTGAACCCATAGTGCCTTAGCCAAATCTACCCATGACTTTAGCTGATATAGATCAGGACCTTAGGATACAGGTCTTTCGAGCCACAACAAACTTACAAGCAATTAGTGAGAAACTAAGAGGATTGAATATCGAAGATGAAAAAGCTTACACATTCTGGTCAAACCATCTGAATTATAGATTGCCTTGATAAAACACCTAAATGACCGTTCAAGGGTTCAAACGAGAACAAACATTTGGTTGCGATCCTTTGGTTTCGTAGCCTAATGCAGGAGACCTCCTCGTTGATATAGACACTAGATTATGTATCCAAGTTGCCAAAACACCTATTAGGTACTCGAAGAAAATCATACAACTTCTAGTTCTAAACATAGAAGATGAAAAGGAATATAATTACTTGATAGTCGAAAGAAGGGATTGATTCTTCACATGACCATAATAGGACCTCAACAACCACGTACTCATGGTTGTGATCCCAAAGTCCCACAACCCAACGGGCCTACAAATCAGTCAAGTATTGACACCGGCTTGCGAACGCTGGTGTTTAGATCTTCACCACTCCCGCCAGATATCATCACGTAATTCTCCGTATTAAACATAGAAGCCAATCAATCCAATATTTTCTGGGCTAAACCAGAAAACCACCCATAGCTAACCACAAAATCCACTAAAACGACCTACCACTACTTTCATGACCTTATATGGAGATATATACGAAGCTCCCACAAGTCACTTCCCATGTATCCAACAACCAAGAAATAGGATCTCGGTAGATCTTGACGTCGATTAGAGCCTCTAAGTAGCCATTATATCTAAATGAACCATTACACCAATCCAGGATAGGAGGGCCTTCTTCGCCTTAGATTCACAAATTCCATTATTGCGTGTTGAGGATTTAAGTTTACTCGATTAGCTTATATGTATCCATTCACATTCAACATTCACTGGTTGTCTTGACACGACCTCGGGAAGTCGGGTATGAGGAAAGGGTACTTGTAGATTCCCATGCTCGCTTGTCACTATTCCATTGTATAATCACCTAGTCGATATTTGCAAATGAATTCAAAAATGAGTTTTTTAAGATATATATATGTTGTTATAACTTTGTTTAGAGTGCATATGTTCATAGGAATGGAGCGTTAGCACAGGTATACTTCTATATCCCCACAAAAATGGCAAGTCCTCTTGTCATTATGATTTAGTATTTATTTTTTAATATTTTATCTATCTGCACTTGAGTCTTATCTTCCTTTTACAGGTAGTGGGAATTTAGATGATGACATTTTGACACATGGGCATGTTAGGTATATCTTCTAACCCTCTAATTCGGGAATGCTGTACTCAGACTCTACGTTTTATGTCTATTCATGGCTAAGACACTTCTTCGAGGGGGCAATATGTACGTACCCAAAATTACATGTGCTACATCATCAGAAAATGGTTAAAATATTCCGCACGGTAGCATTTCCTGCATATTGTCCTCCTGCAATCCCACCATGTGCTTCCTCCATAATGGCTACATGATCATGTTCCAATACACATCAATGTATAACCTCATAATGACCTAACTTATGTAGGTCTCACTAATCAACATGTAAGGTACGGTGCGTATTGCTAACTAATTTCTCTCCAGATCCTTCATTCCTTCCAGCACCACACCTATTTTTAAGAATACTTTGATATCTTCCAATTCTAAGGGCATGCGCCATAACCTAAATAGTTACACATCCAGCATGGTATCCTCAATGCTTTGCGCATCCTCCCCTGAGTTGATCCTTCATAAGTGGTTGTTTCCTAAATTTCTTTTTCCTGGTTTCACAACCATTGTGAACTTAAGCTCTTTAAATAATAGGACACAATGACATATGCACCCTTACAGAATGGGCTTGTTGACTAAGTCCTTTTTGAATGGTGTTTCCAACAGATACTTCCTTAAATTTTGTAGCATGTAGATCATAGAAAATGATTTGTGCTCAGTAGTTGTGTAATTTTGTTCTCCTGGTGTCAACTTTCTACTTGCAAAACACAAGGGATGATCAATAATTCCCTCACTAGGTTGTGTTAGTATTGCTCCCACAGTTGTTCTTGAGGCATTAACATGCACATGGAAAGGCTTATCCCAAGAAGGAAAACATAGTATGGGCACTATGACAAGCCTATCCTTTAAAGTGTCAAATGCCTTCTACCGCACCTCTCCCCAATGAAAGGTACTCTTGTGTTTTAGAAATTCCTCCAAGGGTGTGGTAATCTTGGCATACCCCTTGATGAATTTTCTGTAGTACCCTATATGCCCAAGGAATTCATGCACTGTGCTTTGATTATTAGGCTCCCCTAATCCCATAATAACTGCAACTTTGGCGGGATCCACTAGTAAGCCTTCTTTGCATATAATATGTCCTAATAAGGTTCCAAATGAAGTAACAAAGACACATTTCTTAATGTCGAGGGATATCCTTAATTGCTGACATCTCTCAAACATCAGCCTCAAATTTTCACAATGGTATTTCACTAATCCATACACATTCCAGTCATCTAGGTACACTTAAAGAAATTTATGGATGAAATCCTGAAATGCTTGTACCATAATGCATGAGAACACAGTAGACACATTCTTCAATCCAAAAGGCATAACCATGTAAGAAAAACTTCCCCACTCAGTGGAAAATTTTATCTTCCTCTGGTCTTCCTTTGTAATTCTTACTTGGTGATACCTTGATAACCCATCTATGAAAGAGTAGACTTCATTCCTAGCTACTCCTTTCAAAATTTCTTAAGTAAAGGGGTTGGAAAAGGATTGATGACACATACTGCATTCAGATCCATGTTGTAAACATAAATTATTATCCTCCCATCCTTCTTAATACTAATGACAATTGGGCTTATCCATTCTGATTCTTCCACTACCTCAGTGATACCAGATGCTATCATATTTTTTATTTCTTCCTTGACCATACGCACAGATTTGGATTCATCTGATAAGGCCTCTTTTGAATCAGGTGCACACCTTCCTTTAACTTGATATTCATCTCCCCTAAGTAATGGTGAACTCCTTTGATTTCATGGTACCCATAAGGGAACAAATCTTAGAACTTGCACAATAGATCAATGACCTTTGAAACTTATTTTTCTGACCAATAGTCCCTGATGATAGCTTATTTAGGTTTTGTCTCTATCCCAATATTAACCTTCTTTATTTTTAAGGGCTCATGGTAGGCATGTGCTTTCTCATCAGTGTTGTTTATGAATTTGTGTGTACCTTCAGAATGGTTAGCATCTAAAGCTTCCATCTCTTTACCATCTACTACATAGACCATCTTTTCTTTTTCTTTTTCCATGCACACGCGCTCAAGCTGTACTTCCTTTGACTCTTATTCATCGAGTTACATCTCAAAATAAGGCTCACCCAGTACCTTCATTATCTTATCCTCTACCATAACACTATCTCTCATCATAAGGTGCTTGATTACTTACAACACCTTATCTACTGATGGATTTGAACTCCTATACTTGAAAGCTTGAACAAGATCAGCTGCCAACTCCTTCAAATTACCTATTCTATGACGCATCTCCCAATGAATATACCATGTGCACGCACAGTCTTATAAGGTGGAATACAACTTATACACCCATAATTAAGGTAGTAACGCTTATGTCCTTCCCATATAGGCCTTCTCACATGCTTGGATATGGAATGAGGTGATCTCTTTACCATGGTAATATTGTATGACAGTGGGCACATTGATTCTAGAGAACCTTACAGAGAATGTGATTCTTACCTTTTGTTATTCTAGGAGGCTCTCCCGATGTGTAGCCCACCAGTGCACTGTAGTTCTGACCAGATTATAACTTAGCATTCTCCTTATCTCGTCCTCATTCTTCCACTGAGCCTCCTTTTCTCACAAGAAAATTTCAGGGTATGCTCCTCTAGAGTAACTTGGAAACTTCTTCCCTCCTAGGTTCCTGACTAAGCATGCCTTTATTACCCTTGTTATAGATACTCTAAATTTTCATCCAATCAACTCATAAGTCCCATGCACCGAATTGTCATATGTCATGTTAGTGGTATCACTCAAGGACTACGCATCTTCAAACTAGATTACTCCCTCCATGGGATGAATTATCTCAAGATCTTTGATGGAATGCACATAGATTATGTCAAGGAATTATTTTCCTAAGGGCTCAGTATAGGGCACTGACTTCCCATATGTTAAATGGATAATCACCCTTTCTTCCTTGTTCTTAAATTTGATATACCCCTTGTTAAACCATAGGTCAACATTGTTCTTTTAACACCATGGATGCCTAAGCAACTCTGAAAAGTTTTCTTCATTGACGAGCACCAAGAATTCAAAGTCTCTAGTGAACTTGGCCCCTTGAATGGTGATAGCCACATCCTTCAGGACTCCAATGGGGATTGCCTTAGTCATTTTTCCATATACATCACATTTGAAGATGGATGTAATGCAGGCCTTCCCATTTGATGCCAAGAATCTAAGGTAAGAACATTGATGTCTACTCTCATGTCCATGAGGCTATTACTCAGAATTCATCCATCAACAACCATATTCAAAGAAATCTCCTTATCATAGTCAAGGTTGTGAGGAGGAAGGTTTACATGCAAAACTTTCCTTTCACGCTCTACTCCGACACGTGGTGCGTTCTCCCTCATCCATTCTCCTAGCAAGGGAATAATATTCTCTTTCCTTAACATCCTACATACTTCCTTGACATCATCCAAGTCATCTTTTTTAGCCTCGACATTCTTCCTTTGATCTAACTACTTTGATTGCTCCTTTAGACATTGGATCTCCCTTTACAAACTTTGAATCACATCCATAGTCTCTTAATACACCTCCTTTTGATGAGTAGAGTGCAGATACTTTCCATTTACCACTTCCTCTCTTGAAACTAATTTCCTTTGTCTTGGCATCTCCCTAATGCACGCGGCCTCTGTTTGCATCGTCACTAGTATAGGTTCTATCCCTGATTTACACACTACTCTTGGCATCCACTGTGAATGGACCTTCTTGATGCTCACCATCCAAGCACCTTTTTCATTTTGGTGTTGTTCATTCATATGCTCATAAAGCTCTAGACACTCCTCATACTTATGTTTCTTTCCACACCATGAGCATTGTAACAGATCAGGACACTCATGTTTGTAATGCTCTGTAGATCCATAGTTATAACAAGTTCCTCGCAAGAACTCACTTTGTCCTCCACCACGGTTACTATGACCATGAAAAACCTCCGTAAAAACTTCTTCCACGCACTCATCCATTTGCATGCCCTCCATAACAAAAATTATCATCCTTGGAATTACTTGTAAGACTAGCCTAGCACACACCAAGATCAATAGCATCATGGATCTGATCAATTAGTCTAAAATCCTTGGTATCATGGGTAGTAGAGGTACAGACCTTACAATAGCAAGAAACATTCTTACGGATTTCACGTTGTAGTAGAGGGAACCTACTTGCATCATGATCCCCATGGTAGATCTCACATTCTACCACCATAGTGTGTACCGAATTCCAAGGGAAACTATCGTTTGCATTCCCTTCCACCTCACAGTCAGTACACCAAATCCCACTATGAACCTCATGTGTTGATTTTGTAGAAATCTTCTCCAACTGCTTAGCCATTGCATAAATTTGAGCCTCTAGAAAAGGAATAACACCAGTATCAATGCTCCCAATAGCTTCACCACATAGGGCAACCTCCAATGCCTCACGCAGGTTTGTGAAAGTCTTGTGTGACAGAGCTATTCTAAATGGTGTTATAAATCCTCCAAAAAAACATTGAGCATGTTGAGAAGGATGAATGTCATAGGATATTTTAGATAAGAGAGTCTTGAAACATGTGTCATACTCTCACACACTCTCTGTCATTCCCTGTTGGATCTCCTTAAGAGTGCTAATGCTCTTCTACTCAAACTCATGGATATGAAACTCTGTTAGGAAAGAGTTCTTCAATGCGGTGTATTCTACCACCATCTAATGGGGGTCATACTTCATGTACCAACTATGTGCGTGTTCTTACAATGTTGTTGTAAAATTAATTTCCTTCCACTCTATGGTAGTGATCCCTTTCACGCACCATAGTAATTCACACTTGTGCACATGCTCTAAAGCATCTTCAATACCCCTATATTTTGGTAAGTGCAAAGACATCTCAAAAAATACTTGTGGAGGTGATTGAGGCCTTTTTCCTCCTGATCTAGAGCCTTGGTTTCCCTCAGTGTTTCCTCCTCCACCATATCCACTAAAACCATCAAGTCATGTTCCTCCTAACCCACCAGATCCTCTAGATCTACTAGGTCCATCAAGTCCTCTAGCCCCTATAACACCAAATCCACCTCCTATAGTCAGAAAATTACCTGAAGTGGTTGCATCAAGTATTCACAACATTCCACTAAACTACGCATCGATGGTTTGTGATATTGTCACACTTCTAGTTGTGTGTCCCACGTCACTCCTAGACATGATACAAAAACCTTGTGTACCTACACATTGTCCAAAATTCCTCCAAATACTAGAATGGATTGCGTAGCCATGGATGTGTTGGTACCCAAATTGATCCTTCCTTTGAAACCAAGTAGCATCACAAATTGATCAGGATGCTTAAAGACAAACAAATCATAATAGGATTCATTTTGTATCCGTGGATGGATTCTAATGACTCTTTATCACTCTATTTTGGAAAGGACTGAGTAGCACCGTGCTAATAGTTTGACCTACCCTTACTAATTTATGTTGTGCCTTCGACTAGGGTGAGAGGACCCACTTTGTGACTGGTGTTAGTGGAAATTATCAACAGATTAACATTATTTGACTCTTCCTTTGCATTATTTTGAAGGAGACCTTGAGAAAACATGATCAATACAACATAACCTAACTCTCATGAGTTATCACCTTAGAAAATTAAGATGTTCTCTAGACAAGGTCTAGGTCATTAAAGACAACGATAAAAACTGATTACATCTACATATTTTGGTAAAGGATGGACAAATTTAATGATCTTCTTTAGCATTTTTGGATATACACTCCAAGAAGGGATGGTTCATGTATGATATATCACTGAATATGAAATTTATGGTTGGGAAGTTAAGAAGGATAAAGTTGATTATACCAAATTCTTGAGAGATTTTAACAAATATTGACAAATCTACAAAGCAAAATGACAAATGGCTTCAAATAGTCAGGATGAACCTTCAACTAGAAAATTTTGCATCTATGAAAGCTCAAAGACACACGTCTTCACACATTATTCAAGGATTTAACATAAGAACTCATGTTAAAGACTTAATTAAACCTTAGAACTCCCTGATCTATCATGCTTATGATACACTCATAAACTAACAAAAAATTTATATCAATGAAATGAAAGTAAAGTGAATTTAAATCATTTATTGCATTATGAAATGAAATATCTCTTCATAATGTAATTACAAATGGCATAATACTATCACGAGGAAAAGATCTTGTGTGATTTCAAAGGGATTCCTAATGTAATATTGCAACAAGAACACATATAACTATTTTAAGATATCTCAAAATGACAGTAGACACAACACGGTTCATGATTAACACAAATTTCTTAAGGTTTTTCAAATTGATCAACAAGGGAAAGTTTGTTTACAATCTCAAAGATTATCAATGTCATTTTCAACCATATTGACATGATCAATTTCAAATATACACAAGAAATTACTATTTTCTTGAATAATTTCCTTCGGAAAATGGATTTTCTTGGCTTTCTCTTCTTCTCTTTTCTCTGAATAAATCTCAGAAAGATTAACCCCATTTTTTGTGATTATTATTTTTCCTTTTATATCACCTCCTTCACTTGTTAACTTTCAAAGTTATTTCCCCCTAAAAGTACGAATATTCTAAGGAATGTTCCCTTTTCAAAATTCGTTCTAGAACATGGTGTTTAGAAAGGTTTTTCTTTTTTTTCAATCAACTTCACTAGTTCTCAACTGGGATATCAGATCATCACTTCTGGTGGATTACTTTAAACATTCTTTCCTAATATTGATTGGGTAATCATTTCAAACCATCTCTAAACACTTTCGGATGACACTAATATGACATATATCCATACTCAATTTTCAATAATCTACCTTGGGTGCCACACACTCTACTTCATGTCTCATTGGCTTAATTTCCACACATAATTTCTATCAAATCACCTGCTTTACCAGCTCTTCTCATTCCTAACCTTTTCCAATTCTTAAATTCTCCTCTATGCGAACTGAACAAAATCTCCTTCATTTCATGGGAAAGATTGCATCAAATCAAAACATATGTCTCCTTTTCATTATAAAACCTGGCTCAATTTCATTATCATCATGACTTTCCCTTCTTGTTCTGAGTATAAAAAATTTCAAATAAAATAACGAAGGTACTTTTAGCTCACAGCCTGAAGGAGATTTCTTCAGAGGACTTAAATCATATTTTTTTATTTAAGTAGTCCTAATAAAGCTTTTTTCAAGGCTCTATTTGATATAGAATGTGCGAGTGACACCAGAGGGCCCTTAACATACCAAAAATTTCAGTTAGCACTTCTTACAAGGCTAATCAGGATCAATATTGTGTTTGAATCCTTCCAGGTTATATATTTCCATTTTTTTAGATGGCAGCACATGAAAAATCCTAAAGATTTAAAAATATACTGGGTTGAGAGAAGACCTCAGGTCTCTGGGTAAACCAATTGTTAATGTCCCTTTATATGTGATGAGGGGTTTGTATCAAAAGATATTCCCAAGGAATCATGTGTTGTATGATAAATCCTCCATCAACACAGTATGTTTTATTTCCCACAAAATAGATGAGTTAGAGAAAATGATTAATTTCCTGGAGAAAAATCAAGTAGAGACCATGCCTTCCCAATCAATTTCAACACCAGGGTCATCTTTAGGGAAAATGAAAGGTGAACCACAACCTCAACCTCCAATTGTTATCTCAGATGGAGAATAGGACCAATCATTGTCTTCTCTCATTCAAGGGAATCCATTTCCTCCACTCGAGACAACAGAGGGAGATTTTCTATTTGGTCATCCACCCACTTAATGCATCATGCTCCTTAGGTAGAGCATGAATTGTTGGGCCATCAACCAATTCCTTCTCTAAAGGAAAATCCACCTTTCACAAGGAAATGGCAGGTTAGGTCAAGTTTGAGGCCTCACAATCAGCCCAATCAAAAAAATGAAGTACTTTCCCCTCCAACCACTTTAAATGTCCCCTCTCAACCCACTCCCAGCATGTCAATCCTTCACAAAGGGAAAGAAAATACAACATTCTTCACTTGAGGTCTGGATCTTTTAGATTGGGTTTCATCTCAACAGAATAAATTTGAATTGGAGCAAATCATGAGTCATCCTACAATTATTCTGGAGGCATTGATGGATATGGAAATGTTCCAGGACCTGGCAGGGTCAATCATTTTCATTTAAACAACATAAGGCTCAAGTGAGATTATGATGAGAAGAAACAAAATTCTGAACAATCTCCCCCTACTAGGAGGAAACTATGAAGTAGGGATGAATAATGCCTAAATGTTTTCTTCCTTTCATTGTTTCTCTTTCTGGAATGTATATATATTTCTTTTTCATGGGTAGGGGCCCCTATAGAACCCCATTTTGTTCCTTATTCAATGTGCAAGAAACATAGCAATATCAAATTTTTACATGCTTATCCAAATAGATGTAAATTTCATTAAAATAAATATGGCGTTACTACTTTCTTCCATTTTTCAATTGAAATAAAGGAACAGTTAAATTCAGATAAATAATTACTTCTAATGTAATAAAAGTTTAATTTTAAAACATCATTTTAAAAATGATGAATATGAAAAGAGAATACAGTTCAACGAACAATTATCTAAGCACATTCATCATCCTTTGCATCTTCTTCTTCTTCAGCTTCCACTTCTGGATATTTTTCTTTTGGTAGCCTCACCACATATGCATCATATATTTTGAATAATTTGTTAACCTCATCCTCATTTGGTCCTATATTATGCTGTAAAATTAGTGCCTTCCTAGATATTTCATCAATGCAATTGCCCATTTTCTGCTTGTATTCCAGTGGCCTTGCCTTCAACTCTGTAATTTTATTCTCAATCTTTCTCATGGTCTTAATAACTTCATAGGAGAAGTCATTCTTTAGAACATTATTTTCAAAATATTCAAGTAAGAAATCAATCTTCATGTCCCCATAACTCTTCTTGAACTTATCAATAACCATATCCTCCAACTTTAAGTCAATAGCATCAAGAGTGTCATCAAACCAGTTTCTTTTGATTTCAAGCTTTTCTTTGATTCCATTTAGGGTCTCGACTCTAATTTTTGACAGCTCTTCAAGGGTATGTTGGCTTCCTTTAAATTCAGCTGGTACAATTTCCTCCTCCTCAACCAACTCATCAATGAGTTGGGTAATGTGGTCCAAATTGGGAATAATACCTTCAAAGTAGAAAATATCATTTTCACATTGTTCAACTATCTCATCAATTTCATTGATTCTATTTTTGAGATCTTCATACTTTCATCTGGCTTTCGTAATTAATTTTTTCCCCTCTTGGTCAAATTCTAAATCCATGTGTCTACTGATTGAACCTTCTTGAAAACCTTATTTATCTTATTCATTTCTTCAGGGGTGTTTATATAGGCACTAATTTACATTTGACTAGTCTTCCCTATCAACTGTTACAAACAAGAACTCAAAGCCTTAACTTGCTCCTTTAGTTTCCTTTTTTTCGTTCCATCTTCATCAAATTTTTGAAGATCATTCACTACCTCGAACACTCCTTGCTTCAATTATTCCCTTGAAGGTTTTCCTAAAGGAATAATCTAAATGTTATAATCATCAATTGTTATGTCTTTTCTTTTTTTACCCTCAAAATGGGTTGTTATTTCTAAGGTCCTTGCTCTAGATGAATCAGTGTGGGTTTTTTTGATGGTCCTAGCCCTTTTTGAGGCTCTTACTACCTTTGGAAAAGATAGAGCAGTAAGGTCAACAACTTGCATAGGGAGGACCTCTTTTTCTTCATTTGAAATCAACTCACTGATCCATCCCTTTTCTAAGCTTGTTATAGCTTTTGTTTCTTGTGATTCCTGCTAGAGTTTCTCGGGAAAAATGGCCATTTATATGGATACTTCTCATTTATTTTTAACCAATGATTATGTCTGTTCCTGATTACTTATTTCGATGGTTGTTATGCCAATATCACCCTGTGCTACTAATTCTTCTGGATGCTCTTTTTCATGATCTAGAACTTTGTATTGATCATTTTTTTCTTGAATTGTATCAACATTTAGGGAAAATCCTTCCTTACTTCTTCAATTAAAGGCATAGTGGAGTCAATCTCTTCTTTAACACTTTCTTGTACAAAAATTTGGGTTACAGGCTCTTTCTCTCCCAAAGTCTACTAATTTGCAACCTTACCCTTTTCATGCTCTAATGATGTATTTGGAAATGCCATGGTAAGTTGTTCCTCTGGAAACAACTCTAAATTTCCTATTAAGGTCTATAAATTATCATCAGTAATGATTTCTTCATCAACAATTTCACCTTGTGCTATTTTTATTTTTTCTTGGAAAACATATTTACCTTCCTGAGGAAGGTCATTAGTCTTTGTCACCTCAAAAAAAATGGATATAGCCTCTTCTAATAATAACTCAATATTAATATCCTTTTCAAAAAACAACTCTGGTTTACCCAACTTAGAAACCATTTGTCCTAGGGAAAGTATTTCAATTGCTTGGGTCCTCACTTCATAGTTGGTACATGAAAATATTTTTCCAATTATTTGCTTGCTTAAATGCTACCCACTGGTGTCAATATTGGTTCATCCATAGATAAATTAAGTGCATCCAACATGGAAAATCCTTCACCAGCATCAAGATCAATTACATCAGTTTGGAAATCTACAAATTCATGCATTGTTTCGACTAGAAGCACATTTATATCCTTGGAAATAATTTTTTTAGAGATTTTCATACCTGGGGTAATAAATTGATTGTTTACTGGATCAACTGTAGTACTTCCTTGGGAAACTGGACTCTTAGTGAATTCCTTTTTTTTCCACAAAAGACAAAGGTGGGATCAGTGGATCTAATTGCTCCACTCGTGGCAGTGATGCATCATGATGCTTTTGGAAAGTATCACTCCTTTTAGGATTTTGGGGATCAATTACCACATCCTGGTGTTTGAACTTTGTAGGCATATGGGCACCTACTCTTACCAAGACTGGATGGTGAATAACCTTGTGTATTTTTTGTGTCCTCTCAAACCTTTTTAAATTTGGTGTTGCTCTTCTTTCATCCTTGTGTGGCTTAGACTGAATGTGGCCACTTGCAATGGCTTCACTCATTAACTTTTCAGCACTATGTTTCTTTGGCGAAACACTTAGATTGACCACATGTGATGCCAAATATTTCCCCTTTTCCTAATATGACACTACAAAAGTTATCGGGGCATTCTCCATAGACTTTAAAAGCATCTCTTTAGTCTTTTACATGAGAACTGACATAAAAGTGCCAGTTCCACTAGTGGATGATGTCCACTCATTAATGAATTTAGGAGTAGGCCTTTTGGATGGAAATTGAGGGGCCTTTCCTTCTAGTTTGTACATTTTATCTGTGTCTTACCTCAGGGGTAGAATATCCTCACTCAGGTTTCCCAAACTTCTGAAGTTGTTTAGGATTTTTGTATTCTAGATAAAAAGCTCAATGTTCTTTTGGGCCAACTATTTTATAGTTCTCCTCATTACATCAACTATTCTTAAATAAGGATCATCACATTCTACCACATTCTAGTGTGGAGGAGACACAGGGTGATCCCCCACCATCTGATCAATATAGAATTTTCTCACTGTGTGTGGATCATCCATAATCCCTTCTGAGATAACCACAAGTTTGTAGTCTACTATATGTGATAGAGTCATTCTGGAAAAATCCCTTAATTTGACTTCTTCCTGATCCTTGCAGTTCATCCAGTAATTTGAAATTTTGTTAAACACCCATCTAATGTCATATTTAGGCCTTGCCTCAAACTTTTCCGCATCAAATTTTTGCATTTCCTCTTCAATCAACCTAGCCTTTATGATGGAAGGGCATGAATACCTTCCAATTCGAATAGGAAATTTGATATTTTTTTTATGCCTCCCAACAATTATTTTATGTACAAGTGCTAACTTCCTTGCTAGTTCACATAAAATCAATTTATCATCTATATACCTAAGCAGCTTAAATGGTTCTCCCTCCAAACCACTAACTTTTATGTATGTGAACTTTTTATATTAGATGAAATAGCATCCATATTCCAAAATTATTTTCCTAGCTTGTTCAGAAATCCTATATTGTCCCCACTCTGGTCTAAAAAGGAAAATGATTGGTGCAAAGAAGGAATCATTAACTAACCTTACATTTCCACTCCAGTTGATCAATTGCAATTGGGGAAATATCTCATGCATTTGGCACTGCTTGAATTCTACACATGATGACAAAATTGGGAATCGTCTATGCCCAACAACATTGTAGATTAGGTAAGTCATCATGTAAATTTCTAGCTCTGAATTGTCACCCATCTCAATTCTTGTTGCTAATGTGACCATGTGATCATGGAGTGCGTCAGCAATGAAATTTTCCCAGCAGATACTCCCTTTTTCTCTCCAGTATAATCCATATGTTTGTAGTCATCCATTATTTGAATTCATTTGTGGTTTCTAAACCTATCATTTGACTTACCAACACAATGACATCTTCAACCTCCTCAAAAAATTATGCCCTAACCAAATTTTTAGGGATTCTAGTTGTTGTTTTCTTCGTAATAAGCCATTTTGTATTTATCATCTTGACATAGTCCTTCTTCTTTGTTTCATAATCCTACAGAGCTAATTTGATATTGATGGTGATTGGGTTAGTGATTACATGAAACTTTAGCATTATTTTGATGGCCGTTGATGTTAGTGTCAGTACTGCATCCCCACTCCTATCTAACACCTCCCTCTCTTCTAGATCATAGTTCATAGCACAATGCCACAGTAATTCAGGGAAATGAACAGAGGGTGGGATGGCACCAGCTAGAGAAATATGACTGTCTTGAATTGCCTTAAGGGATTAAAAATTATGGGGACTATTAAGCCTCTGAAGAAAATCATCAAGATCAGCACACATCAAGTCTTTGTCTATAATATTTTCCAAATCACTCATGACCCTAGATGCAACTAAAAACAAAGATGGCATAGTTTTTATTGTTTAAAAACCCTAACTTTCCTTTAAACCAACCTTGCCACTGAAAGAGAAATATAAGAGTTTCGAAGCTCTTACCAGTCAATCCACAAGTTCCTGAACAATTTAAACCCAAATCAATGAATTCTTAAATCCTCAAGTTCACAATTTTAGCTCCACTACTAATGATGTGATGATTCTTCACAAAAATCACAAAGGTATCAACAAAGATCAAGCCAATTGGTAAATAAAGACGAAATCATTTGCAAGCTTTAAAATGTCCTTGATTTACATAGAAACATTAATGGTGGTAGAAATAAATGCAATGCATCATGACCATTCAATCCTTCATTTGTAATTTTAAAAATGAATCATCCACGTGGAATGAATCTTTTCACTATCACGGGCTCGGGGGCACCTTTTGTAATTTTGTAGCATTAGATACTTTACACAATTTTAGCAAACTTGACCCACCCATTTGCCTTTTGGTTTTCAATACTGGCTCGACATGTGGTCACATTTGAGTGATAGTAGGGTTGTGGTGATTTTTTATAATTTTACCTCACTTCCTTTTCAAACCAAAAATGCTTGAGTTCCCCGATGACCTGCATCTCCGCATTTTTCATTTAAGTAGCCACGTGTCCCTAGCAGGATTTGGGAACTTTTTACACTTTTACTCTTTTCTTCATAAATGTGTAAAGCTAAAAATATGTGCCACCTCCCCACATCCACTCTAATTGTGACACATGTACACTCCTTGAATCCATTTGAGGAATTTTTTGTATTACCTTTTGACTGCAAACATTCGGAGAACATTTATCAGGTGAAATGGCCAATTTCACACTTTGTGAATGCGAGATAAAATTACAAGTTCACAAATTTGACCCACCACACAACAATCAATTTGGAACTTCCATGTATCAGTGGGAAATGGGAGAGAGAATTCAAATAGAAGACAATACCCAGAAGCAATTTATAACAAGTAATCCCTCAAACTCCAGAACTTAAAACAAAATGAATTCCCTATAAGAAACCACTAAATAATGCACATTCAGACATGATTCTCAACTAAAAAAGAGGAAAGACTAGACCATACACAGAAAAGCCTAAAATATGACTCACACCTCAATAGGGAAAGCAAAAAAATATAGCAGACAATGATGGCAAAGCTTAACCAAATAAGGGAGAGATTAATTCGAGCACCAACAGGATGTTCTAAATGAGAAATTATATCTCTTGGGTATAGATCGGTTACTCCCACCAATACCAATTGGGTTATCAATACTTTTCCCTTAATCTAGAAAACTAAGCGCCAGGGGTTGGTCGCTAGGTGGGTTCAGATGCATGCCAATGGCTATCCTTTCTCCATGCGACGAGATCTCATTAGAAGTTGAAGGGGATTCTCTCCCACACTTGCCAAGATGGAGTAGCACATACTGCTGAGGTTCCACATCCTCTACATGAACCTCAACTCCTTCCCGTAAAGTCTACCTCCATAGATCCATCACACTTACAATCTCACGTTGTCTAGTCATCTCCCTTTCATTAGCTTCACTATACTTGAGTCGTCTCTTCACCCTTTCCTTTTTAGCCACAATTTCTGCCATCTTCCTCCACCCTAGCTTCCTCTCCCAGTGCTTAGAAAACCTTAGCCAGCCATGGGAAATTCCTCTAAACTCAGGGTAGTGACCAAGATCTTCATATCTAAAAGAATATCATGTAAAAATGATCCTTTAGGCTCCCTCAAAAACTCAAACTCACTAACTTCAGGGTAGGAATACATTGAAATGGTGTATTCTAGAGTATAACTGATCAGAACTCCTTTCCACCAGTGATCAACAACACACGTCTAAGTCATATATACATCCTACATCCTCTGATAGTCATCTTGGGTCCACATGCATGATCTATAGTACCATCTTGATTTGGATGTATATGCTAAAATTCATTCATATAGTTCTACTGGAAAACAACAGAAGAATTTCTCATACAACTCATCGTATAGGTTCTCTTCTACCCATCAACACACATCAAACTCAGATCCAGTGCTAAATATTTGAGTAAACTTGTCCTCCATGCTCTTAAACCATCCTTTAACACTTTCCAAGGTGAGTCATTTTGTCATCATGCATCACAGGGACAAAGATGCATGTTATTTCTCATAATAACTTCGAAAAGAGGTCCTGGAAATAGAACCAAGATGTAGTCATTTTTATACCCTTAGATTAACAGTAAAATCCCATGTGCATCAACCTATCACCCAGTGGGCATTAGGCACTCACCTGAGGTATGCGTGGGCATTGAGCCTCTCCTTTATGTGATTCTTATGAGAATACATCATCTTATGACATATATTCAAGTGTAAATGAATAGAAAATAACTATGCATCATTCTGAGAGCCTATGGTGAGTTATCACATCAATGCATCCATAGAAGAGAAATAAAAAACAACATATGGAAATGGTTTATACATAAAATAAATGCATAAGGATTATACTCATGAACACATATATGATTCAGAACAGATCCTTATATTCATGTTAACATGTTCAATAACCACATTACATCCCTTGAAGTCATAAAAGACCCTCATATAACAATGCAGAGCCAAGTCATGCATCAGAACTACACTATATTCTTCACATTACAATCCTTGAATACAGAACCATCCCTCTAAGTGTGTCATAACTCCTATATTTTCCTAATCCTAACCCATAGAATCCTTCATAATATCTCTGTAGAAATTTTCCCCCTTTCTATTACCTCCTCTCTCTCAAGATAACTCCATGTATATATATCCCTTTTTGCTACCCGCACATCTCAATATATAGCTTTCCTACCTTCACCGCCATGCCTTCTGAGGTAACAGATTGGCTGCCAAGTGTCCAATTGGTCCTTCAATGGAGCATGTCTCTTTTTATCCAAGATATCCACTCTTTTCAATGATGTTCTTTTGGAACCTTCCATCACATGCATGGAATATTCCCTTTTTGATCCCATAGTCGCTAGGCTAGCACTTATCCACTCTGCATACCAAAAGGGTCACACTTTTCTCGTATGCTAGTTGGGATGCTGAATATGGCTGTCCAAAACCTGCCTTACCTTGAACACGCACCATGTGTTTTTCCAAACCTTGCTAGAACCCTTCCCTACATGCCTTTAACCCGCACACCCTTCTTCAACTAGGTCCCGCGTGCCCACACTCCTTCTTATACTTTGCCAATATTTTGGGGCCCAACACCGACCTTGGTCATCTTTTTACAGAGTCCACTTGTGATGCACTATAGGTTCCTCATCCTTCTACAGGTGTTTTGGAGGATTCCATCATCTCCTTTATTGGGAGTTCCCCTTCTGGGACTCTTATCACTTCTACTTTTTAGGAGATCTTCATAGATCAACCCTTGTTTGTAGATCCCTTTTATGTTGTTGGGGTTTTTTTGTTTCCTTCACATCACTTGGACATCCTTTCTAAGGGTAATCCTTCTTCACACTCTAACATTTCTACACTCGTGACATTACCTTTGGTTCCTTAGTACTAATTTTCTAGACCTATGTCACACTTCCGTGGACAAAACTTAAAGTTCTTCATGTTTTTGCCTTTAGTTTTATTTGTAGAGTGGGAAGACTTCCAACACTTTATTTTTGTCCTTCCTAATGGTAGGCACATAGTTTGGTGTAGGTGGCTCTTCTTTAGTCCATAGGCAGAGGAACACATCATCGACACTCTTCTGGGAGACTTACTGGAGTTGTATAGTTTAGAGTTGCATATTTCTTATATTAGAGAGTGTGTTTTTCTCTTGTGGTGGATTTTTTTCCCACTAGGTTTTCCTATACTTATTTGTATCTCTTGTTATTCATGGGTACCTCATTAGGATTTTGTGTCAAGAAACATTTCTTTCCTCTGAATTTCTGCCTCATCCTAAGTTATGATGAAGAGGGTCTTGGTGTGAGTCATTTTCCACATCATCAAGTGAGTCATCTCACTTAGGTGAGATTATAGGTCTATGTTTTATTTTAGGGTCATCATGAGAGTATCTTACGTGTTAATACGTCAATGCACCATTTACATGATTAGGATTTACTTTCCTATTATTCGAATGTGACTCACCCTCTCCACTTGATTTTTCATGATTGCATCATTAGAGGTTACTCAGCACCCTCTATATGTACACCCCTTTAGATCTATGAGATAGAGTAAGAGTTTGTGGATTAACAAGGTTCTACCTATTTTTTAATATTTACACACATTTGGTTGATACTCGCTCCTCTTGAGATATCTTCATGATACCATTAGCACGTTCATGGATGTTTGTGTCATCCCTCATGATCCTTATGTTCTGGGTTTTCACACCCTCTTTCAGGATAAACTCCCATAATAGTTTGATAGATATAATCTTTATTTTAAAATACCATTGAGACTTTAACTCATTCACAGTATGAGGGATAACCCATTTCAATCCAATCATGTCCAAGATGAGGCCCCACAAAGAGGAGGAAAAATTATAATGAATGTAGAGGTAATTGATAGTTTCCTCTTCAACTTTGCA
The DNA here is from genome assembly GCA_019776745.2 of Taxus chinensis. Lineage (NCBI taxonomy): Eukaryota > Viridiplantae > Streptophyta > Pinopsida > Cupressales > Taxaceae > Taxus > Taxus chinensis. The sequence continues at coordinate 428,694,891 of CM034146.1, forward strand.
TATAATATACATGTTAGGAAGCATTTGTCTCTTATTTCTTAATTTTTCCAATGTAATAATCTTGTTCTAAATAGTGAGCCACCAGAAGAAGTTAATTTTTGGGGTAAGTTATTTAAACCAAATTTTTTTCCAAAATATTTGATAATTTGGCATTTGATTTTGGTTATTGTATCCTAAAAGAACATTGTAATTACAATCTCTTGAATCCTCCCAGATAATTTAATCTTTAATGTTCATGTTGAGGATATAAATGCTTTCAACATTTTTTTTTATGAAATTTAGATTGTCTCTATCATTCTCATATCTTTCTTCAAGTGATAGTTTTCTCTAAGTAGTTTTACCATTTATATTATTAAGGTATCCACTTGTTTTTTCTCCATATTTCATTATTATCAAATTAATTTTATTCTGCATATTTCCTTTTTGTTGTACTCCAAATTCCATTTATCTTCCTATAAATTGATCTAGTTTCCATTGCTAAATTTGCATCTAGTGCCTTTTGAAATTTTATCTCTGTTTTTAACCAGAGAATTACAAAAATGGGATCCATTGGGAAGATCATCAAATCTAGTGAAATCCTTAATAAAAACCTCTTTCAAATATATTTTTTAATGATATTTCACCAAGGGATATCTTCTTTATGGATTCTCCAACCCATTTTGGCGAGAATATCTAAGTTCATGTGTCTAAGATTCTTTATTCCCAAGCCCCCTTGGTATTTTTGTTTGCACACTTTATCCCAAGTAACCACAGGTATTCTATTTTTTTACTTAACTCCTATCCATAAAAACCTTTTCTGAATTTTTTCAATCATGTTAACTATCTTTTCAGGAATTCTTAAAAGTGAGATAAGATAGATAAGGAGATTTTTTAGCGTAATTTTTATCAAAGTGGATTTAGCTACACTGGAGAGTACTACACCTTTCCATCCCACTAATTTTTATTATAATTTTTCAAGGAGAGAGTCCCAGAATCACATAGGAATATTACCTTTGAACATAGGTAACCCCAAGTGAGTAGCAGGGAGATACTTAATTTCATAACCAAGAATTTTTTAGAATTTTTTGTTTCCTATCCTCAGGAGTATAAATGAAAAACACAGAGATTTTTCCATAATTTATTAACTGTCCTAATGCTTCTTCATAATAGTTCAGAAAATATTTAAATTGCTTAGCTTCAAGCACCAAGGCAATGGAAAGGAGGATAGTATCATCAGAAAATTGATGTTGTGAAAACGTAAACGTTTTGGAGGAAGGGTTGAAACCATGTATAGATCATGATTCTTTGAATCTACTTATTTATATACTAAGGATCTCATGGATAATGATGAAGATAATATGAGAGATGGGGTCTCCTTGCCTAATACCTTTTTTTCTACTAAACAAACTAGTAGGATAACCATTTAAGGGAATATAAAAAATGGGTGTGGATATACATTCTCTAATTAGCTTCCTAAACTAGAGATGAACACCAATTTTCCTAATAACTTTATCCAAAAACTCTCATGATACTCTGTTAAAGGTCTTATTCATATCTAGCTTGATGGCCATGCCTACTTTTTTTATATTTTCCATGGAATGAATTATTTCATGCACCACTACAATACCATCAATTATTTACCTTCCCTGCACGAAGCCGCCTTGCTGCCAAGAGAATATTCTTTTGAATATAGGTTGCATTCTTGAATCTATAGTCTTTGTAAATTTTGTGTGATAGACTAATAGGTCAAAAATATTTGAATTCCTCAGCACCTAATTTTTTATGGATTGACACTATGAAAGTATTGTTTATTTCCTTCAAAAGTATGTCATTATGAATGAAGTCATTAGTAGCTTTAAGTAACTCATTTTTTACAAATTTTCCAATAGATTTGGAAGAAGCAAGCTAAGAAACCATGTGGGCTAGGATACTTTTCTCCTTCAAAAGAGAACAATATTTTTGATTTCCTCCATGTCTACAATAGTAATTATCTTGTTCAAATATTATTTAATTTCAAGACATTGAGGTCTACAATATAGCATTAAGTTGATGCAATTTTCATTTTCATGATCCTCTTTGGACAAAATATTTTTGTATAAATCAATAGCCTCCTTTTAAATGGTGTCCTTATCCCTAATTTCCTACCCATTATTGTTGAGGATAGAGGATATCCTGTTGTGACTTCTATGCTTTAAGGTGTTCATATGGAAAAACTTTGTGTTTTTATCACCATCCTTAAGAAAATCAGTCATTTATTTTTTGATCCAATGGATTTCCTCACTAGCCATGATATTATGTAATTAACTGAGCATTTCCTTTCATTTGTAATAATCATTGACATCCATCCCTAAATTTTACAATTTAGAATCCAGAAGAGCCAAATCGTTACTATCTTTTTCTTTATTTCAAAGATATTTCCAAAAATTAGTTTGTTCTATTTTTTAGCATTATTTTTCACATTTTTAAGTTTTTGCACTAGGATGTACATGGATGAACCAATCTTATTAGTTTTCCACCATTCCTGAAATTTGTTTTAGAATTATTGATATTTAGTCCACATTAGATCAAATCTGAAAGGAGTAGTAGCATGTTTACCTTTGCCTTTAAGACTAAGCATTAGGGGATTGTGGTTAGAACCAATTTTTGGGAGAGCTGAGAGGAAAAAGTCTTGAGAGATAAACCAATCATAAGAGACCAGATCTCTATCTAATTTAACCATAATGAGATTATCCCTCATTTATCTATTACTCCAATTGAACTTGATTCCCCTTAACTTAATAACTAAGAGAGAGTTTTGAGATATAAAATCATAAAAATGTTCCATGCTTACATAAATGTCCTGGTTACCCCCTTTCTATTCAACAGGGGAGATGGGGGTGTTAAATTCTCCTAAAATAAACTAATCAACATTGTTACTAAAATTATTTCTGAAAACACTTACCTTAGATCCAGAGCTTGTCTTCTACCATATGTGGAAGTAGGGGCATAGATATTTGACTGAATCTAGGTTTTGTTGCTTTATTGGGACATGAAAGAGTATCATCAGGTGATTGGAAGACTCAAGAATAGCCCCACCTTTGACCATATTATTCATTCCACATTATACAATGATGCCACCTGATGCTCCCATTAGAGCTAACACAATTGATCTCAACATTTCTCCAAACTTCTATTTCCCAAAGCTTTTGAAGCTATTAACATCCATTTTAGTATCTTGTCAGCGCCAAGATGGTTGGCTTATGATTCAATATAAACTCCTTCAATATTTTTTTCTTATTTACACTATTGAGCCCTCTAATATTCCATGTAGTGACCTTCATTTAAACCTTATGGATATTTTTTGGATACTTTTAGATCCAAGATAGATTACGTACCTTCTACTATTTCTTTTTTTGTGGCTCTTTTCTTCTCCTCTTTGGTTGTTCATTTTTCCTCAAATGGCGGTATTTTTTCCTACACCGGCTCTTAAAGAGTTTTTTGGTGTTCTGGATGATGAGGCTTCTTGACACTTCTACTTTTCCCCTTTATAGGTGTCACCATTATATGTGATTTGATCCTTCAACTGATTTTCCACTTCTCCTTTCAGAGTATCGTTCCTTGACTTTTCTCTGCCTCTTTTTTGAGATCTATTTATGTTTCTATTTCAGTCTCGTTTGAATCTTTCTTCTTTGTCTTGTCTTTCCTCTTCCTTCTGCTCTGACAAGTCATTTGTTTCCTCACGAGTCTGTCTCAGTCTCAGTTATCCTTTTCTTCTAGTTCTATGAATGACATTATTAGTTCTTCCAGTTTTGTTTGCTCTACTATTTCCCCTTCTTTTTCGTGTTGGTTTGTTCCAGGTCTTCATTTATTTTCCATAAGAAGGATTTTCTTGGTCACTTCCTTTCATAACTATCATTTTCTTGATCTCTGATCTCTATCTAGCATTTCTTCCCATGTCCATTATGTTTTTTTTCTCCCTAGTATTTCCATTGCTATTGTTTTTTAGATAATATTTTTTGTTATGTCCAATTTTGTTACTTTTTTTGCATATTTAAATATTTGTTTCATACTCCAGCATTTGTCACCAAATACCCAACTTAGAGTGTATATTGATGATTTCATGTAAATATCTTTCCATATCCACATTAACATAGAATCTAGCATAAGTCATTCTATTGCTTTCCTTGGTTGCTCCATCAAATGTCACTAAAAATCCTAAGGATCTTGCTATGTTTTCCATTACATCCTCTTCCCAAAATTCTATAGGAAAACCGACCATTCTGATCCATAATTTCGTAACATTTATATTTTATTTATCAGGGTCAAAATCTGGAGACCATCTTTTTAAGAACAAACCCATATTTCCCAAGAACCATGGCCTATTGACAAGAGCACGAGTGCGGTCTTCCAGGATATTAAACTAGATAAGGAATAATCCCTTTATAACTAGAGATATTTCCATTCTTCCTTTTGGTTTACATTTCCTATATGCTCACCTTCTGATAACATAAATGTTAGGTCTTGGACCCTGAAAATTACCTATCAAAGCCAGCTTGTTTCTTTGCATTGCTTTATCAATGACCACATCTGGTATGGTGAAATAACATGTATGAAACATCATTTTTATAACATTAAAACATAATTCACCAACCAAAGGTGTCTTTTATGGTCAAATGGGTTAGTAGGGATTATTTTCTCTATTATACAAACTAGATTGCATGGCTACAAAAAGACCTGGAAAAATGATTTCTAATAACCCAAATGGAAAATTTAACAAAACTAAGATATTTTATATTATACAAATAATACAACAATGCTTATAGGGCCTTAAACTAGAAATAGGATCGCAAACTAAAAGCATCCCTCCAAAGCCAGTTGTTAGAATTTTGTTATTGCACTATAGTATCACAACCCAAAGTGACTACAAAAATTGGGATCGAAAATAATAATCCAAGACTTGAAAACACATTATGTCAATTCCTAACTACTCCCTATAAGAAGAGAAACACAAAAATAAAAGGAACTCATTTTTGACAACCAAGGTTTGATATGTTACTATCTTTCCACAATTATTTATCATAATTTTTTCAATTCATTCTTGTTGTAGAAATCCAAGTGACCTATAAAACACACTTGTAAAACTAGATCCCAAATTAGGTTTCTCAATACTGAAGGTTGATTGAAATTTTAATGATTAAATTATAGATGTATGTGGTGGTATATTTCCATTTCACAACATATATCCCTAAACCACAAGTAAAAACCAAAACAAATTTCTAACTTTTGGCATTTATCCCATATTGCAAAACAATCAACTGGGCTCAAAAACTAATGTCATTAAATGATCCAATACACATATAAAGTTGGTTTAAGGGTAAATTTGATATTCCATATCACCATGGAGCACAATCAAACATTGACATCTCCTCTATAGGATTCAAGGGAGGTGTTTTTCACATTGTTTTCAAATGTATTTTCTATCTTTTTCAAGATGTTTTAAAGGTAAAGTGTGTGTGAAAAAACTTATGTTCAACTCACAACTGGGGGCAAAATTTCCCCAATTTAATCATATAATATTTCAATTAGTATCAATTCACATTCTTTGAGCAAGGTCAACACTCCAAAAGGATCATTCTTTTTTTGCATCATTCATCTCCTTATCATGGCATCATGCAAACATAGGAAGGAAGCAATTTAGATTTTAGTAGAAATATTTTTGTTGAATGGATAATTAACTAGTACAAAATTATTAGATAAATTTTATTTAATCCCAAACCACCTACTGTTGAAACTGATCTCTAACACCAAATCTCGTGCCTATGATTTCACAACCCAAAATAACCATCTAAATATCCCATAAAATTTGGAATTTTTTTTAGTATTAATTAGTTTATTAGGTTATTAATTCTTTATTATTCTAAATAGCCAAACTTAGTTGTAGGAAATGAATATAAACCATACTATAGTTTACATAATTAATGCCACAAAATTATTAATCATGTTTCTCCCACCAAGAGATCTATCCAAATAAGGTAAGAATGATAATTGTAATTGTTATCCCGAGTTACTAAATTTAATCAAGGGTGTTGTATATAGATAACCATATATCTATTAACATAAATTAAGGTCACTATTCAAATATCCATCATTTTGTGCTACCTAATTTTGTTAGTTATTTGTCACTATCATTTTATTGTGCTATTAATTAAACATTACTAAACCAATTTCTATAATGTGACTTAGGTCTAAGAAGGGTTAATTAAGCTTATCGTGTTGTCCCCACCAAGGGGTTAGTTTAGAAAAGTAAGGAATTTATTTAACTATAGATTGGATGAGTTATATTGGGAATGGGTCTTATTTGGTCCCATCCAAATGGACCCATACCCCTTTGCACCAAAAAATATTTTAAGTTAATATTTAAACAAACTTATTCATCCAAATTCAAAATGGAAAGTGACCCAACTTTCTCACCTACCAATCCCACTTGTCCCTTCGAATTTAACCTATAATCCCTAAATTGGAAAGTGAAAAATCATAGGTTGATTGAGAGCCCTTAGATCATGGGTCTCTCTACCATTTATCTTAGGGTAATCTTAGAAACCCTAATTTTTCTTATAATTTCTATTAACTACTATTTCCTCTTTCCCTTTTTCTCATTTTTACTTGTCTTTGTTTTGCATGTTTTGGAAGAGCTTTCATAGAGGATTAGTGTTTATTATTCTTCCATTTAGTTTTATTTTTACAAATACCCTCATTATGTTCATTGGGGTATGTGTATATATAATCAAGTATATAAAAACATATGTATACAAATATATATATATATATATATATATATATATATATATATATATATGTATGTATGTATGTATGTATGTATGTATGTATGTATGTATGTATGTATGTATGTATGTTTAAGTTGTTGTGTAGGGAAGGAAGGTCACGGGCATGCGTATAAGAGAGAGAGGTTGTAGGTTGCATACAACACATCAAGGATATGTAGAGGCCACATGGAAGTAAAAAATAGTGGGGAACTAGTAGAGGTCAAGCCCAAGGAAAAATCCTTAACAAGAAATATTGTGGTCGCTTCCAGACCGTAGCCCACTGGCTTCCTTTCCTTTTTTCAAAAAATCCAATGAATTTCCTATCTAATTTATATATAAATAAAATACATTTTTCAAATCAATATATATATATACATTTGTGTAAATACACATTTTACATTAGCACCTATTCTAAAATGTAGGTGATATATTTTGGATACTCGTTTTTATTGAAAACATATACATGATAATAAAAGATTAAAAAAAAAATTAATATTACAAAAAACCATATTCTTTTAAATGAATACACACACACACACACACACACACACACACACACACACACACACACACACACACACACACACACACACACACACACACACACACACACACACACACGCACGCACACACACACGCACATGCACATGCACACGCACACGCACACGCACACGCACACGCACACGCACACGCACACGCACACGCACGCACGTAATTATAAGTCTTTTACAAACACATTTTTGTAAAACAATGTATATACTAAATCTCCATTCTATTTTTCTCTAAAAACCATAAACATTATAATAACACTATTTTGTCTCTTGGATCATATACAATATATATTATTATATATATATATCTATAAGAGAAATATAGCTTCCTAATACCTATTTGGCAAAATTAACTCTGTAATAATTTAGTAATCAAATAAGACAAGATATAAAGTAATTTATATAAGTTAAAATCCATTTTCCCTTTCCTGTAATTTTAATCAATCAACAAGTAAAATGAATTGCAAATAATACAAGTTTAACAATAACTCTTCCAAAATCAATTTTAAAATTACAATCCATAATTTGACAAGTATTATAATAATCTTAATAGACTCAATCAAAAAAATGTGTTCCTTTACAAACAAAAACAAGATTTCCTTTGTACACAACAATGAATAAAGGTCTTTCACACTGTAATAATATACAAATTTTCTCCTTTCAATGTACAAGATTCATAAGTGTAGTAAAAATGTAATTTCTACACAAATGAAATGCTAAAAAATATTTTTTATTTTACTTGCAATAACAAGAACAAGATAACTCTTAAAATGTAAGAGTAAAAATCTCCCACAAAGTGGGAACAACATGGAAAAATATTCATTGAAACAAGTCTTCTTCCACAAGAGATCAAGCTTCCCAAACAAGCTCCATTCCCAAGGTCTAACTCCATCAAAGAATGTATCCAAGCCACAAGAGGATAGTTTTTTTACCCCTAACCAAATTTCATCATTGTGTGCCATACTTAATAAAGGATGGCATGCTAGCCTCCCTCCAAGACCATGGGGGAGAGGAGAAGAAATCCTCTATTAGGTTAATTATTATTTACCTATATTAATTGTGCATTACATATTAATTAGTGTATTTATTTATTGTTTATATGGTTATATTTAATCATAATCATCTTATTGTTTGTATTCAAAACACTACAGGTTTTTTTATATTGTTTTAACAATATTATTGTCATTATTCATTTGTGCTTCCCGTATGATATTTTGGAAGCTTATGTAATTAGGTATATTTTTGCACTTGTGCAACTTATTTTCTTATGTTCATTCAGTTGTACAATACCTATAAGTATTGCAGGTCATACTAATGTAATTTGGTTGATTTGAGATTAGTAAAATCTATCAGGATTTTGCCCCTGTTGCTCAGTTTACATTTGGTACCAAAGATGGTTGAAACTCTTGGAAAGGTTGGAGAGAGGTTACAGAGGAAGAGCAACCGTGGAGAAGAAATTTGCTTCATCGGAGTGCCAGTGTTGCCTCCAGCAGCTTCCCACATCTCCTTGTAGTCCCATAACCTCTTGTGTGATATCCAGGTAAATGTAAAGTAATTTTTTTTTACCTTGGTGCCCTCTGCACTAAGAAAATTTATTCCTGGAATCTAATCAATTTTAGGTATTTAATATATATATATATATTCCCCATCCAGCGGTTTTACCTCTAATATTAGAGGTGCGTTTGGTCTCTGCTAAAATAGCATACTGCTAGTTTTGGAGGACTTCCTACTATTAACCTATAGTGAGTTTCAAACTGAGTTCAATCTTATAGGAGACTAAGCTCTCCATAGAGCTAATAGATTTGTGCATTAGTTTAGAGATACGTTGCATTATTCATATGATCGAGTTCTTTAACCAAATCATAGGTGGCATTGAAGTAGTCGTGTCATTCTTCATCGGCGATTTGCAGCAAAGTCTTAAAGTTTTCATTCAACACTTTCAAACCAATTTTGTAATACCCCACAAATACAGTCAAGAATTTAACCAGATCATCATCTTCAACCGATCTTGACATCAAGTGAAAGAGGAACAAGTGTTTTCAATAAAGGTTAAGAAAACAAGAAAAATGGAATGATATGGTAATTAAGAACAAATATTTATCTTGTGATTATCTAAACTAAGGGTTTTGTTGCTAATTAATGCCTTTGAACAATATTATTGTTACTGGACTTAAGCTAGTAAGTGCTAAGTCAATTAGTCTCACGACGTATTGCAAATGACTTAAGGGAAAAAAGTATTTGCTTCATGATATCACATTAGGCCTAGTCTAAATATTCCTAAGACTTACACATATATTATATATATATATATATATATTTGTGAGATAATGTATCACTATGACAACCTTAAAGGGTAATGTGTTTTAAATATTAGAGTCGAGTAGAGAGATTCACTTAACCTATATTAATGATTAATCACTTTGTAGATTGGTTTACATGAGCTTGTAAATTTGGGGTCGAGATGTTAATTTTGGGACCTTTGAATTATTGGAAACTGGTCAAGTGATTTCCAGGTAATCCTATTGAGATGCCGAAGATTTTTGAATAGTGATTAAATGATCGTAAAACGGTATAACTAGACCACTATGTATAAGATCATTGATAACTTGAAGGGGATCATAGACCTTAAGGGACTTGCTAACTTATGTAAAAATTAGGTATTGTAATCCATGGACTTCAGGAACAATGGGGCATTTAAATGAATATTTTTAAGACCATGCATGTCTTATAACATGGTCTTACATTAAATCATAAGTAATTCTCTCTAAAGCTTATTCGGCCTATGCTATAGGAAGTAATTAAGTGAATTATATTTGGTTAACTTCTTAGAAAAGGTCAATGAGGATTTGAACTGTAGTAAGCCCACCAATTTTGGATGAGAGTTGGAGGGCGGTGGTAGTTGAATGGACCACTGGCATGGTACTCCAACATTGAACACCATTAAATGCGCATTTAAAATTTATGGAAATCCATTAATCTCCCTAAGGAAGCAAACCACATGCAACTACTCCATTTTTTTTTTTGTTGAAATCTGGGGTAAAAATCCACTTCAGGTATCTATGCATGGTGAGAAAGATATGAATTCATGTAGCTATTTTTAGAGGAAGTTCATTTTTGTGAGAAATTTTATAAGGCCGGAAACGTTTTGATATGGATAGAAGAAGGGTTAAATTATTGCCTGGTTCGAGTTGGATAGTTTTGAATCCATAAAATCTATGTCACTATAACACTTGTTGGAGATAGACTTCAAATGGTTTAGGAATCGAATTTGCAGGAAAGAAATGTTCCTTACCCCCTTTATCTTTTTATTTCATCAGATGTTAGAGTGAATACATATATGCAATTTATTCAAGATAAGAATAAGTGGGTATGTGATGGTTGGAGGTTGTTGTTTTTATACTCTTTTGTTCTGCAAATAGGATTGGTAAAATTATATTACTGATTGAACTGGATATTTAATATTTTATCTTTAATACTGCTTAAAATCATGTTTACTTATTAAGACTTTAAATGAGAAATTTTGTTTGTATTTTGTTGAAGAGTTTGACCCAGATAATAATGGGTCTATGTACCAATATTATAATATTGTATGAAATCAATTTTGGGTGCATGGGTTTTATTTAATCTGACCAAAATCTTGATATATGAGGCTGGTAATAAACTAATTCTAGAAACTGGTGATTATTTCTTTCGCTTACGGTTTGTGCATATCATCTATAGAAAACAGAGGTGTTTTGGGTATACATCATGGTTGAGTTAGTGATTTCCAGTTGTGTTATAGTTCTTAGCTAGGATATTTAATATACTACTAACTTCCGTCAAATGGACTATGAGAGAAATAGGTTTTTACATTATGGCTTAGGATTTACTTGATTTATCCTACTTAACATTTTCCTTTATGGTGTCTACAAGAAAGCATTTCCTTATCACTCCCTCTTCGTAAGGTAAACTTGGGTATTAACCTTTCTAACATGGCTCACTTTCAGTGATGTTATTATGAACTAGTAACACTTCATGTTAACCTTGACTGAATTTTTGACTTTAGTAACTCCTAGGGAATCCTATTGGGCAATAGCAGGGATTATTCCTAGTTTCATTGTAAATGGGCTGAAGTTGTGGCTGAGTTGTAGAGTGTATCTTATTTTTCCACCATTCAGACTCGTGTAGGTTGTAAAATCAACCTTAATGTTTCTTTTCTTAGGAATTGGAAACTATCTTTAGTTGATGTAATAGAGTACTGATTTTGTCGAGCCTTCAGCTCAACCTGATTTTAAGGGATACAAATATTTTCTATCATCTTAAATGGTTGTATAAACTAGTTTGAATTGATATTGGTGAACAGAAAATGAAATTGGGGTTTAGGTGTTGAAGGAATAAGTCTAACTTATCTTATATCAGGCATGGAAAACCATTTATGCTTCCTTCAAGAATCTATCCAGTTCAGATCTTATATATTTCTATAACCAGATATAAACTTGAGAAAAGCTTGGTTAGAGCTTGGGTCCTGAAGGATAATGATTGGAAAAAAATGATTGAATGTATCATGTTTATAAGGATAAAAATATTTATTTTGAACCAAGGGGTCTTGGTTGGTTGACACCCTAGATATGTTTGTTAAGATATTGTTGCTTCATTTTTGAGGTGCAATAGTGGAACCGGAAACTTAGTTTTGTTTCCATAATTAAAAAAATGACTCTTAATGAAGATTCTTTTATTTATTATGTGGTTCATATGTAACTAAACGAATCTCTATTGGATGATAAAATCAAGTATATTACTTCCTCATTATAGAGGAGTAGTACATACTAGTCATTATGACAAACTCGGGAAGTTTAGAATTATATACATAGGTTCAATTAAGCTCTGGTAGGGGATGTGTTTCGGATACTTATTGCAAGGGAATGTAATAAGATATAAACCAAGGTGTGGTTTTTTATTAATGAGTACACAAGAATGTTCAGTTGAGGAATGGTGTCTATATTTAATTCCTATAAGTTATTACGTTATATAACTTTGAGATATATAATTATATTTCTTTATTAGGATATTAAGGGTCAATATAGAATATGATATTTCAATAATTTATGACACATAAACCTCATGGAATTAAAGAAATGAGAATATTGTGTTTAGACCACACTCATTGACAAATGCTTTGTATTTTTGGAACTAGTTGGTTTCATGTGCATAACATGGATTACTTTGTGTGTGTGTCAATAGTTAATACTCATTAAATCATATGAGCAACAAAAATAGTTACAACAACCTTTAGTTATGAACGAGATGATATATATTCATACCATGATTTGTAAGAGGTGATACTTCTATTTAAATTTTGTGGAATTCGGTTGTATTCTTGATAGCATGTGGTATTGATTAGTTGATGGACATTATTTTACATCAATATATTTATCTTGAATTGCTTCAATTTAATTATGTGAAGTGTTGATGAGACTTTGTCATTGAGGAATACTGAAAAAGGTAAAAAGAGTTGTACCTCATGGTTGCAAAGCAAGTTACTAAGGTATGATGTTTGATGTAACTCATGTCTAGTTGAAGTAATGAAATTATTATTGCAATATATATTCATTCTAACAATTAATGACATAAATTGATAAATGGGATACAAGGATTTTCTTGCTTAGTTTAGTCAAACTGACCTTGCTAAACTATTTTAGGTTAGTGAGTAAAGATAATATGCGTAAAGTAAAGAAATGCATCAGTTATCTAATTGGACCATATGCTTACTTTTAAAGGATAAAGTTGCAATCAAACTGTTGAATGAGATATTCTTATTTATGATAAATAAGTTATTTGTTTTCATCGAGTAAGGGATTTCTTGTGAAAATCAACTGAGTACAATTATGATATATTGTAGCATGGTAAAGATTCCATATTTTTGTTTAATAAAAACTTGCTTCATATCATTTAAGACTATTGATGCCTCTCTACAATCTCTGTAATAATTTCTACTATGTTATAGTAATGTCGGTAGAGATATGGCTATATTCTTGTGATATTGTATGAAAATTGGATCAATGGATGATCACATAGGAGGGTTGTTATAACTTTCTGTTCCGAAATATAATAACTATCTTATGGACTAGAAGAACCTAGTAATTTAAATGGTTGAACTGGAAAGTTATATTTCAGTAATATAATTGATAGGTTAATGGAATACATTTTGGAGCAATGTTGAAGTATTCTTTTTAATCTAAATCGATTAACTTATGGAAAATTAATTATATTGTTAATAAGTTAATTATATTTTTAGTAAGAGGATGTAAATCCTCGCAAGTGAAGTTAACAGACTAATGCTTGGTGGATGAGAAATCATCTATCCATGAACCTTGATGTATATGCATATGTATACATGTTTTGGGAGCTTCTTACAGTAAAATTTTGAGTAACTATACTAAAGGAAAATAATATGATGTAAGTTCTGAATGATACGATAAAGTTTATCTTATAAGGGTTAAGTCCTTGAAACTTAAGTAATGTTCCTTTTGGGCAACACTCAAACCTCTAAAGGAATTAAGTTGAGATACTATGTAAAATTATTTCAATCCTCATAACATGAAGGGAAGCTCAAAATAATACTACAAGGTGAAATACTAAATGAGATCAGAACACGGATGTTCTTTGACGCTTAAGCGAACTGAATTTCCATAAAATGGGGAAATGAAGTGTAAGAACTATCAGATTACCATCATTCAAAGTATATGATGTGATGACTATTAATGATAAATTTTACTCCTGCTAAAAATATGTAATGAAGACAAGTCATTATTAATCAGGTTAAACTTTAACACTAAAAGGATCCTTAGGGAATGGGATAAAGTTGGTAAAGAACTTTATGGGAGACTAAATTATTGAACACCAAACTTATATGAAACCTTGGGTATGGTGCTTAATGCAAATAATGAATTTTTTTTTGGGAACATACAGATTGTGCTCACCTTGAGTACCTACTATTAGATCCATGGTGAAATTTTGATATCTATGTTCCTAAAATTAATGAGTTGAAATCAACCATAATTATGATATGATGGTTTAGTCATATAAAGGTTAATGATGATCTGATAGCTGGAATGCATAGAATGTATTTTGGATGCCAAGGAAATTGGTATAAGATTCAAGAAAAATGAATATTATTGCCAAGGTATTAGTAACCATGCAAATAAACCTAATTCAGGTTTAGGCATTGTGGTAGAAGTCCTCGATAGAATTGGGAGGATTACTACTAAAACAAGAAACTTAAAATGAATAAGATTCATATATAGATGAATTAGACCTGGCTAATATAAATGCAGAAGTAAAATTGAATAACACAATTCTTATAAATGGTATAAGTATTATTGAAAGGAAGATAATGGGAATGAATTCGTATGTCCCTAGTGATGAGTGGTTATGTAGCTTGCATGATTTCTTATAGGAGTAAGAATAACTTTAATGAATATTACCGCTTGATAATGCAAGGTATTATTTTATTCGGCTGAATTTAAATCATTAATAACAACAAGATTGGGAATTTAGATCTAAAGAGTGATCTATCTTAAATCTAGATCAAATAGGTAGAAATGAGTATTATCATAACTACATTTGACCTATCATGATACTATGGGACAGGAATCTAAATACGCTTCACTAAGTGATGAAGACATGGGAACTAGAGAAATCTATCATGTTTAATTTATGAAGATACCGATTTTCATTTTAGGACTCTTGACAGGTCAAATCACTATCACCATTACGTGGTCATATCCATTTAATGACATTTGTCGATATTTGAATGCTGCCACTTAATAGCTATACTGAGTTTCCTTTTTAAGACCTTAAAATATGGCATGGTATAGCTTAAGTACAAGCTTATTAAAGTTACAAGGGCAGATGGAACCCCACGAGTTAGTACCTCGATGCCAACATATGATGGATACGGGAAGGGAAGTAGTCTAGTAATGATGTGAATCATTACAAAGAAAATTTCTTTCCCATAGGCATCATAGGATGACATCGAGGTACAACTTCATGTAGGTTAATCCGAACTTGTACCTTGTACAAGACTTGTAGTATTTACAACATCATTGACTGCAAATCCATATAACTAAACAAGTGATTAAGGTGAGATGACAAGATTCCAATGGTAAGTGTGCCCCATGGAATCGAGCATGGCATACATGACTCAGAAACCTTGCGTAAGGTAGTGTAACTACTTATTACACTGTCAATATTTCACCATTATCTAAGCTGTGAGATGCCTATGGATTTCATAGGTGGAACCCTAGTACACACTTAGGGATTATCACTTATAAATCATATCCTATTAAAGGAAAACCAAAGGGATACAATTTATGTATGGATCATAAAGAGCATTGAGGGAGAACGAGTAAAGTTCAGTATTCTCTCATATATCTACACATGGTTCATGATAGTTATTGGAAATGGATTGCATTAAAACTTATGTTGGATTTAAATATATGGGTATTTAAATCAGCTATATGAGGTGAGATAAAAAAAAATCTCTAAGATTGAAGTGACAAAAGTGGATGTTACAAATTTCCTCTCCAAACATGTAGATCGACAATCCATGCCAAGTAGTGGACACTCCATATAAAAACAATGACTATTTTGAGCTTTCGACATACAAAAATCAACCAAAATAGTAGCCGAGATGTGTTATTGATTGGAATAACCTCCTCCCAGCATCAAAGCATCTGCACAGTCAAACAAGCAAAGTTGTGAAAATCTCTAGACTTGCACACAAGCAAACACGGTGAAAGAAAATAAAATATGTGGTGATAAAAAAAGGGTGGCGACAGCAAAAGGATGGAAAACAAATAAAAGCGGTGGAAGAAAAATAATACAAAGGAATTTTGCTAAATACATGAAAAGGAGATATAAATGCTTCAGATCTAATTGTTATGCAAATAAAAACCCTAAACAAGCACGCAGACCATGTGGGAGATGTGCCACATCATTTTTTCATAAGGTGAGTCACTTTTCATCATTAAATCAAATAAAATATGCTTCATTTCATAGCATAAGCTGCTCATAGGCGCCAAGATGGTTAGAGCCGAACTGACTTGCGGAATCTGGAGGTGTGGGGATTCGAACCCCAACCCCTGACACAAAATTTGTCATTTTTGAAATTTAGCGGCAAATTTGGAAAAAATGCCATACTATGGAGGTGACATTTGGTGGAAAACCCACCTGTTAAACAACTGTTAGTTACAGCTAAACCCACCTCTAAAATTTTAGCAAGAAAAACCCTATTTTAGGGGAAAATTTTTTTTCTCCTATCAGGCATGTTTTTTAATTCTGAGCAACATTTCCCAAAGGGGGGGATACCTAAAAATTGCATTTTCAGCTGGTTTTTTGTAATTTTTATGCATTTTGGGTCGGATTGGGCTTCTGGAGGCCACCATGGGCCCAAAAAACCAAAAGAAATTGCCTGCCATTCAATTTTTTCCAAAATTTTGAATGTAATCAAATGCTTCAATATATTGTACTAATTTTTAAGTTATCCATAGTCAACTGCCAACTTTTGTAACTGCTCAGAAACTAGTAGAATATTGTAATACAAAAACCGTAAAAATTGGTTCTAAAACACTCACAAGATCCTAGATCTCATTCGCAGTGTTCGATATATATAGTGCCTCTAGGAAGTGCTTACGGGTAAATCCATTGTGACTACTATTGCACTTAACTCCTAATATAGCTGCAACAATGTCATCTGGGCATTGACCCTTTAAATCGATGGGGAGTAATAAGGTCACAATGCACACACTATGAGCCATCCCATCCATCTGTGAATGATTGCATGACATAAATCCGGACTGAGAAATTATCTGAGTATATAGAAAATTTACGCATGTATATGAGGATATTTCTTTGAGCCGATGTCAATAATCACATAGAACCCTTTCAGTATTGTCTTGGTACCATGTATTGAATTATTTTACGTATGTTAATGCCTCTTTCACGTACTGTCAGGTATATAGCAAAGGTGAGCTTATTCCACATACCACTGAGTATATCATAAGGGCACGTATATAGAAAGGTTCGGTATATCAGACTGACGATATATAGATTGGGAGACCTTATACTTAGAGTGATAAGAGCCAAACCCTGTCAGTGATTTCTATAAAATGGGCACCAATGCCCCCAAATTTTTTCTTCCAGATTCACAACTACTCAGAGGAAACAACTATGTTATATGGAAGACAAAAATCAAGACACAACTTGAGTTTGAAGATATATGGCCTGTTGTGACTTGTACTCTGACCAGATCAACTATTGATACAAACACAACAATGATAGTTTGATAAAGCAAATCAGAAGGCCAAACTCATCATATTGTTTGGAGTGTCTGACGATGTGCAACCCCACATTCGAGATGCCAAAACAACCAAAGAAGCATGGGATAATTTGAGCATAGTATAAAAAAAAGAATGTCATACTAAATTTGCAAATTCAGTTACACACACTAAAGTTCAAGCAGAATGAGAAAATTAAATCTTTCTTAAGAAGAGTTACAGAGTTGAGGGCTTCACTTCTATCCCTAAGAGAAGTGGTCATAGATGAATCTCTCATTCCCATTGTTCTGAGAGAGCTCTCCCTTCTTCTTACCACATTTTTGTAACAAGACTAAAGATTTTCAGATACGACAGTTAGTTTTGACAAGCTGGTAAACCTACTGTAACAAGAGGAAGCCATGCATAATAAGGATGATGAAGAGGAGTAGACACTTTCTTCACATCAAAAATGGAAAGGAAAAGGTAAAGGAAAACCTAATTCCTATCAAAAGTCCCAACATCATAATCAGTATCAACATCAAGGGGACAAACAATAGAAGAAGCAATGTCCAATCTATAAAAGAGGACATGAATTGAAAGATTGTTGGTATAACACTTATAAGAAAGGTTCATCAAGCAACTCTAGACCTCAACACTAACAATCTCACAAGGGACATATCTAACTACAATCAAGGGATGAAAAAGGAGAACTGGAAAAGAAGACCCCATCAACAAGGAAATATTGATGAAGCAAGAAGAACATTCAGATAATGAAGACTTCTTGTACACTTGCTCGATCAAGTGAACCCCCCACATCATCTAGTGATGTCTGGTATGTTGATTCAGGAGCCACTCGACACATGACCAGCCATAGAGACTCGTTTACTTCAATAAGGGACATGCCTTTGAAAAACCATGTTTCATTGGGTGATGATTCTTTGTACATGGTTTAGGGGATTGGGAACATTTCTCTACCCCTTGGTTCACACAACTGTAGACTATTAGATGTCTTATATGTCCCTGGGTTGACAAAGAATCTTCTTTCAGTCAGTCAACTCCTAGATCACAACTTAAAAATTGACTTTGATAGTCATTCCGAGAAAGAAAATGTGTTTGATTCGAGACAAATCATGAGGCTCAAAAATAGTTGCAAAAGCCTCCAATGTGGGATGCATGTTCCATCTTGATTTTTTCCACAAATATGATCAGGCACTTATGGCTAAGAACTCTACCTCAACATAGTTTCAGCATCAGAGACTTGGTCATGTTAGTTTCAAGTATCTCGAGACACTACGTTGGTGTAATATGGTAAATGGGCTACCATCTCTTCAGAAGGATACAAACAAGTGTCCTCACTACCTAGCAGGAAAACAACAAAGAGCTTCATTCCAGAAGAGTACATATCGAGTTCATGGTAAGCTTGATCTGGTTCATACCAATCTTTGTGGTCCAATACAGCAAAGTCATTTTGGATTTCATTACTTCATGCTTTGTGTTGATCGAATATTCAAGAAAAATGTGGAATTTTTTTATTCTTCGCAAGAAAAGTGAAGCTTTTGAAACCTTCAAGAATTCTAAAGTAGTTGTTGAGAATGAAAATGGTCATCACATCAGAAATCTCCACTCAGATCAGAGGGGGGAATTCAACAGTAATGAGTTCAAAGACTACCTACAAGCTCACGGGATTCATCGATAAATGCCTCCTCCACACACACAACAGCATAATGGTGTTGTTGAGAGAATAAATCGTACTATCATGGAAATGGTGTGATGTATGATCGATGAATCTAGACTATAAAAGACATTCTGGGAAGAAGTAGTAAAGAAAATAGTGTATTTTTTGAATAGAGTGCCCATAATTTCTCTTGACATAGAGTAACACCACAAGAAGCATGGTCAAAATGGAAATCATCTATTGTACACCTTAGAGTATTTGGGTGCAAAGCAAGTATGCACATACCCAAGAAAAATATAAATAAATTGGACATGAATTCATAGAAACTCATCATCATTGGGTACAATGAAGAAAATCTTGGGTACATGTTGATGGATCCAAAGACCAGAAAATTTATACACCAGTAGATATGTTGAGTTATTTGAGAAGGAAGTAGAGTCTCCTCCTCTAGACTCACCTAATGTATATTCTTCACCTGTTGTAAAAACTGAAGCTAATGTTCAAAAAGATGATGAAAGTAATGATGGGGATGATGGTGTTGATCAGATAGAACCATGACCCACAGGAACAATTTAATGTATGCTCAAGTGGTGTACTAACATGCCACAATATGAAAGAATGGATGATCCAATAGGATACATCCACCCCTGGACCACATAATTGTAGTAAAGTAAGAGAAGAAGTGCACTTTTCTTTGATGATTAAATTTATTGAATCTAATGAGCCCTCTATAAGTCGAGGAATCCCTACAATCAAAATCTTGGAAATATACCATGGACTGTGAGTATCAGTTACTAATGAAAAGTAAAAATTGACATCTTGTCGATCTTCCACCAAGGGAAAGAAACCCATTGGATGGAGATGGATATTCAAAACAAAGTATAAAGTCAAATGTGAAAATGGACAAGTATAAAGCAAGACTATTAGCAAATGGGTATGTACAAAAATAAAGCATTGACTTTGAGGAGACATTTTCTCCTACAACTAATATAAAAATTATCATGGTGATATTTTCTCTAGTTGCACGAGTTTGGTTGGAAAGTCCATCAGATGGACATAAAAAGTGCCTTCCTGAATGGAGATTTACAAGAAGTCTACATGACTCAATCTGAGGGTTATGTTGTACCCGGTCAAGAAGAAAATGTATGTAAACTCAAGGAAATCTCTTTATGGCCTTAAAAAAGTACCCCAGGAATTTTACATCATAATTGATGAGCATATCGTATAACATTGGATTTTTTAGAAATCCATACGATCCCAATCTTTACCTCAAAAATAAAGGGGGGGGGAAGATTGTGATTGTCATTGTTTATGTCAATGATCTTGTCATCATTGGACAGTTTAGCGAATATGATCAATGTAACAAAGAAATATCTTAATCGATCATTTGACATGACATATCTCGGGATGATGCACTTTTTTATTGAGATTAGAAGTATGGCAGAAAGAGAATGATATATTTTTTTCTCAAATAAAATATACCAATACAACGCTCAAGAAATTCAGGATGATGGATTGCACACCGATTACTACACCTCTGGATAAGAGATTGTATTTACCTTATTTGAAATTCATCTCATGAGGTAAAGTACCATTCTCTATTAGCTGTTGATTGGGAGTCTCATTTATCTAGCTTACACTAGACCAGATATCAGCTTTGCAATAAGCTATCTATCTAGGTTCATGTAGAAACCCAAGGTTTGTCATTAGAAAGAAGCAAGGAATATCTTGAGATATCTCAAAGGATTACTGGATCTTGGTCTAGAATACAAGAAGAATGAAAACTTCTTCTTATCAGGATATTCATATATTCATATCATGTAGGCAATATTGATGATAAAAAATCCACTTCAGGATTTGTATTATTTATGGGATCTGGACCAATATCATGGGGAAGCAAGAAACAAAAATTTGTTTCTCATTATTTCACATAAGCCAAGTATCGTTCTGAAGGAGAAGTTGTTTGTGAAGCGATTTGGCTATGTCACATACTAGAAGGACTTGGAATACCATAGGATAAAGCGACCACCTTGTATGTTGACAATGAAGGTGTTCTCAAACTTTTTCGCAATCTAGTTTTTCATGAAAGAACAAAGCACATCAAGGTATAGGTTCATTTCATAAGTGAGCATGTGTTGAAGCACAACATACAGCTTCAATTTTGTCGAACATTTGAGCAACGGGAAGATATCTACACAAAGTCACTTACACATGACAAGTTTGAGTTTTTCAAAGAGTTCCTCTTCTCATCCCTTGAGACAATGCACAATTAAGGGGGGGAATTTTAGGTTAATTATTATTTACGTATATTAGTTATGCATTGGATATTAATTAGTGTATTTATTTGTTGTTTATATGTTTATATTTAATCATAACCCTCTTATTGTCTGTATTCAAAACACTATGGGTGTTGTTATATTGTTTTAACAATATTATTGTCATTATTCATGTATGCTTCCCATATGATATTTTGGAATATTATGTAATTAGGGATATTTTTGCACCTGTGTAACTTATTTTCTTATGTGTATTCAGTTGTAAAATACCTATAAGTATTACATCTCATACCAATGTAATTTGGTTGGTTTGAAATTTATAAAATCTATCAGGCTTCCACCCATGTTGCTCAATTTACATCCTCTAAGCGAGCACATCAAGGTAAGGAAAAAAACAACCAATAATCATCCAAGAAACCAAATGTGTTAATAAATCAACACAAATCAAACAAGAACATCCACGCTTCTATCAATATGAAGAAGAGAGGAAAAGAGATCCCATTTTAACATAACCAAATATGTATCCAAATATATCCAAGAGTTTTCCAAGAATCCCAAATAGCCTCAAAATCTCTGTATCCTTCCATGGTCTTATTTCTCCTTACCTCCTCTTTGCCAAGGATTTTCAAACCTTGAAGGTTTCCTTAGTAATGATGGGATATGGATTTAAACCATATGGAAAGCAAACTCCCACTTCAAACCATATAAAGAGAGAAAATAGAAATCCCAACAAGACTTGACCATCAAGGAAGTTATTATTCCCTCTTCCCCTTACAACTCTAAAATCCACTCCCCCAAGGGTGTAGTGAGGAAAAAAAAACAACATATTTCCAAACCAACAAATCCATTTTATCACTAAAAAATCAACAAGATTCAAACAACATTTTTTCCAAAAAAATAAAAATGGTGTGATTCCTACCTCACAAGATTAATCCAAGATTCCAAACCCAATAACAAGTCCTCAAAATCAAAATCCAATCTCTCCACAATCCAAAGCTCCTTCTCTCCAAAATAGCCCAAAACCAAAAACAAGCAAAATAACCATCCAATTTGGCGGATAATAGAGGAGAAGAGACTCTAAACAAAACCCAAGAGGATGTTGACATGTGTCACACATCCACCTAAGAATCCATATCACCCAAGTACCCTAACTTGCACTTATAAAACAATAAATTAAAAATTAAATTCAAATACAAGAAATTCAAATCTCCACATGGAGCAACTTTCTCTCCAAATATCCACCATACAAAAAAATCCAAAATCATACATATTAGTGGTTGAAAAAGAGGTCAAAGGGGGAAAATAATATTTATAATCCTTAAAAATATCTTTTCCACTCATAGGTATGGTACTTGGGGATCTTTTCAAGGAAAATATAGTCACTAACTTGCCTTACACTCCTCCAAAAAGTCACTTCTACTCAAAATTCGAGTATTGGGGAAAAGGTTGTCTTTAAGCTAGGTGATGGATCCACCTAATCCATGATTAGGTGGTCCAAAACCCATATAATCACTAATAATACACATTAAAACAACCCATGTAAGTGTTAAGTGACTAGTTAAAAATAAACAACCTTTAACTAGTAAATAACAAGGGTTAAATCAAATAAACCCATGTGGGATAAAAATGATTAATTAAATCAATAAACACATGCCATGGGGTAAATTTATCATCTCCAACATTAAACATTAAAATAATATAACAAGGGGTTAAAATCAATAAGGGGTAAATTCAGCCTATAAGGCCTATTGTGCCACATGGAGGTTCATCCCCTAGCACCCATGTTCTCCTATAGCATAAACATGTCACCTATACACTCAATTACAAACATCATAATTGATCTATAAAAAATTATAAATAAATTAATAATCCACATGTCAAACAATTCAATACAAATATATGCTAACTAATCAAAATAGGTACGAAATCATACATCCACCATATAAAATATTAGCAATCATGATAATCATCCATGGTATGTTTTACAATACAATACAATACACATTATAATCTATAAATCCATAAATATCCATAATCAACACATCATAATCAGAGGATAATGATAATAATTGTGAATTGGCCTCATGGGCCAAATACAACAACCTGTCATGACAAATAATCATATAACAATAATGTGACAACAAAATAATAAATATTCAAATGAATTAACCATGATCAAAATGATTCTTATGTCTCATCATGAATAATTATGAGTCATGTAAATCAATATACACAAATAAAATGGGGGGAAATACATCTATGAGATTCAAAGTGCTCATACACACTTTCACTTTTTTCTTGACACCTCTACAGAACTTCAAAACATGCAAATCGGCTGTAATAGAATTTTGTCAACTTCTACGGTCAATATTTCACATCTATATGAATTTAAAACTTTCAAACCAGCTTCAATGACACGTGATCTTACATTTGTTTTCACTCTCATCTACTCGTCTGTACATATGTCATATTCTCCTGTTATGCTCTTGCTACTACAAACTTCTCACAAACACTCCATGCATCATTTATGATTCTTTGAGAGAATTCACTAAAAAATTTACCATTTGATGTAGTCAAGGTTGATATTATCAATTAAATGGGATCCTCATCTTACATCTTCAAAGAAAACAAAACTTCTTTTTATAATAAAAAAACTATTTTCTTTCAACAAATTTGTGTCGTTATTTATAACCAAAATGATAAATTAGTAGAAAAATCCTAATTTGAATTTCAAAATATAAACAATATTTAATTAAATGACACCTATTTTCCTATCCCATGGTCACAACTAATTTCTATTATTAGTAAATACAATTTCCCCTATTTATAACACCATGTCAAGGCTTTGGGAAGAAATTGTAGACACCAATTTTTGGTATTGTTATCTCTCATAAGTGCACCTATGTTGAGGGATGACATATTTGTAACTTTGTTTATCCCTCACTTCTGTAGATATAATTGAAACACCTCATGGTCTATGGGTTTCCCTATTGTGAGGTGAATCACTAGGATTTATAAGGCTAGTTCCTTTTTTAGAGTATCGCTAAACTAGATCTGTTGGGCTGAGGTTAAGAGGATGAATACTAAAATATAAAAATAGGGTTATACACCAAATTTTTTATCATGTCTTGACATAAAAACATGCACAATATGATTTGAATTAATGGAACAAGACATTATCTAGTGGGTTGTTGTTAATCTCAAGGAAAATACTATCATGCTAAGGGATTTCTCTCAATAACAAGGAAGAAATTGCACACTAAAATCAATACAACACCTAATTGTAGCAAGGTACAATATCCTAAGAAAAGCTTAATGAATTCATTGAAAATAAGTTCATAAGAATAACTATAAGAAAACACACTGCTGAAAATTTATGGAAAGGTATATCAACTGGTTCTACAATAAGGGAAAATTATAGAGAAAAAGCTCTAGCACATCTGTTACATAAAAATTTTATCCTCCTTTTGCTTTTCCAAGGCACACAATATATAACAATTATTCACCCTATATCCCCTAAAAATTGATTGCATTCTAAACTTATCCTTGCATGTTATTTCTAGCCTTTATAATGAATTAATAATAAAAGGACTAAAATAACATGCAGGATATTCATGATGTAAAAATATCCTTCTCCTTTAATTATCACTCTAAGTCAAACTGATTTGACTCCTTTAGATATCTCTGTATAAGGTGTACGTTGCCCTTTGGAAATTTTAAGGTATTTGGGTGAATAATTGAAGTAAAGTTTATTCTTGGACTTAACTCAAAAAACATGTCTTTGGCATGTGCATGATAAATTTCATTTTCGTCTTTCTCACATTTTCCACCTACACCAAAAAGTAATTTTTCAACCTTTTGTCTTTTCCAAAAAATTCCTATATTCTTACAAGAGCTTAGTCCAACTCGATCTTTCCATACATGGCATAGTTAATGATGAAAATTGAGGCTTCCCTCACATGAAATATTTTCCTTTTGAAAAATCCATGATAATAATAGCTTTTCTTGAACATGGATTAATACCTCACTGTCTGTTAAATATGGCTTATCAAAAGACCTTGGTGAAAATTGGATTATTTCATCACGTGATCTTGACTCTACTCAAAACTTCCTTTGACTACAATGAGACGTATCATCAATCACCCTCCCATGAAAGTAATAACTAAACAATGAAAAAAAAAATATGGTGGCCATTAGCAAAGGTTCAAATCTCAAACATGTGACTTACCATGGTTCACTAAGCCCATGACTAGTCTAAAATGGACTTGAATTACCAAAAATTTAGGGCAAATACCTAATTTCAAGTTCTTGAACTCATTTGCATTTGGTGTGTTCACGTGGAGCTTCTAGATCATTTGAGAGAAATAAATCTGTTACAAAATATATTATGCTATACCATTAAATCCATTTTTGGCCATTAATGCCACCCTAGAGCTCTATTTGTTTGTCTTCTGGTTCTTTATTTTTATCTAATCATCACTCTTTTGAGGTAAGTTCGTAATTTTGAGAAAATAACTTAATTTGCATATACTTACTGGGTTTGGGATTTGTACTTTGTAAATATTTGCTTGAATCCCTTTTCTTGCAATGGTATATCTAGTGCTCCATTTCTCCATTTTTTGAGTTATTTGATTTTCCCCAAATAAGAATAATCTAGGTGATTATTATTTATATTGCTTTGTGGCTTTTTATTCATATTTTCATAAACCATTTTGTCTAGATACTCTAATTTTATTTCTTATACGATATGGGACTATTTTCTCATGTGACCTCTATGCTCGTTTTTTTTGAGATTTGGAATTTCCATGATCTAGGTGTATTAATACTTTTCCTCCACCATCAATGTTTCCCTATGATGCCATTTTCCATCCGATGAGCCACTTAGTCTATTTAAGAATTTGAGCATCTGTTTCTTTCCCATATTGGGTGTCATTAATGCCTAATTTTAACCTCTTTTTCTTGGCTATTGCTCAATTTGATCACCAATGCCAGTCTTTGCTCTCTGAGGTTCAGCCATTTGAGGTTTAGCATATTTTTCTATTCATTATCTAATGGCCACTATGACATATGATAAAAAATGAGGTTTTTGTTTTACTTTTTGTTTCATGGCCATTTGGAATTAGCCCATATTTCCATTTTTCTTCTTTGTTATAAAGCTTAGCCTAGTTTCATTTTGCACACAATCTCATGATCATCTCACCATGTTTTTGTTTTGGATGTTGATATTCTATTTACCAATTTCTAGGTCTCTTTTTCCATGAATCGCCATTGAATGAGCTCTGACCTATGCATATGAGATAACCTCTATGGAATTCAAGTTGATCTGTGCATCTTTATTTTATAGATCTTATTCTTTCCTTTCCTGAAATGTTTAGTTATCCACTTCAACTTTCATCATGGGTTCATTTGCTATTAGGGATTCATTCTTTATTGCTACTTGTTAAAAGGAGGTTTCACTTACTTACGTTGAAGATCTGAGTTCTGAGTTACATTGGTTTTATAGTTAGTATCTTCGATTTGATAACCTCTAAACTCTATCAGCAAATGTTTTGCATTGATCTCCATTTGTTATGGGGCTGCTTTATTTTTCTCAAGTTATGTGGATGCAATAGCTCAGCTCTACTATTCAGACATTCACATTTTCTATTCCATTTGTTCTTTACTTTATATCCTTTGTTGAGAGTAGTCTACTTTTCATAGAATCAGAGTTCACATGCCAATGTCAAAGACAACTCCATCCACACTTGATTACTACATTGACAACAAACCTTAGAATGGATTAAAATCCATTAAGCTAAATAGAAGTAACATGTATATTGAAATTTAAATTTGTGTTTGATACTTTATTAGTGCTTTGTAAGATGTTGCAGTTGTACTTCTGAAATATCACTTACATTTTAAAAATTCAAATTTGTGTTGCATTGTACATATTATTCCATCACATTCTTTGTCTATTTTTTTGTATACCTCCATATTTATTCTGAAATTTGAATAATTTGAAGCACATATTTATCTGAAACTGGTAACTGTGGTGAGAAATTATGACTCCATTAGAACCTGAAAATATTTGACTTCAATGACACTTTGTTCCTTTTCTTCTTTAGTTGACCTTTCAATTCTTGAATCCTATCTTATAATGCATGTGAAGTAATTTTCAAGCTAGAATTATCATTATGAGATTTTATCACTTGGCTCTGAGTGTCATGGCATAATATTATTTCACAACTTTGTGTTGAATTTCTGCATTATCTCTTTGATTTTGAATGCTTGTACTTGAAGGATGTATTTTTTCTTAAAAGAAATATCTCATTTTCTGAAAACTTGTACTTTTTTGAGGCTTGACATAATCAAATACTGGACACCTTTATAAAAAGTTGAAAAAATCTCTTCCTTTTGTAATGATATATCATGGAAAATTTGAACATTTTTAGTTGTTGTAGTTAATCTTGATTACCCTTCATTGCATATGAATACTTTGAGCCTATAACTACTCAAAAAATTTTATCCTCAACCATCATGCTGTTAGGTAAACTAAATTTATTGTTGTCTAAAATTAAATTTCTTGAAGTAGTCATGATTGAAATGCATTTGATTTAATATCAACATGGTTGTCCTAAGACCTAGTATAGTTATTATGAACTTGAATCTTCAACATGTTCTTTGTACATTGAATGACAAAAATACTTCAAACTAATGTCAGTTTTTATAGCTGTTAGCCATTGGTACTTGATCCTTCTTGAAGTTCATTTCTTTTGCATTATGTTGTTATCTGTAGAAATGACTTCACTCTTGGACTTGGAAATGTTTTACTCTCATAGCTGATACATCTCCAAGTAACAACAAATATTATCATGAGTCACTTGTACTTGCACACTGAAGAAATAGTTATAATAATAAGTGAAGGCCGAATGCCTTTCTTTTATTGTTGATTTCTTCCTGTGATACATGATTTTGAAAATGATATTCCACTATTGTATTCCTTTTTGTACTTCTTATTTTCAAGTTCATCTTATGGAAGTCCACATGTTTAAAGCTATGAGTACATTAGGCATGAAATCTGTAGATCTAACATTCCATTTTTCTTTTTTTAGGTACAAGGCAGCAGATGATGGAGATGAAAAGATAAGTGGCGAGGAAAACTAGAAGTCAACTGCTAGAAATCCATCCAAATAGGCAATGATGGATTTCCTTCCTCCTTTATTCATAACATTACATATGTTTACTTTTAATTATGTACTTGATTTTAGAGTTATTCCCATGGCTTGTGTGGGTTCATTGTACTTTGTAATTATGAAATAAATGAAAACCTCATAATTGTAATGAGTTGTAAATACTTTTTTTTGCATTATTTATCATTAACATGGTGTTAAATGAATTATTTACAACTCATACACACTAGGAAATTTTCACTTAATCATAATTAATGAACTCAAAATAACCTGATAAAACTAAAAGTGAATAAAAATAAATAGAAACCTACTTCATCCTCAGAAATAGACTGTCCCTTTGTAAGTTTTAGGTTTTTTACCTTCCATCTATCCTTTATTTCCCATCTGTTAGGCCCCTTGAACCAATCCCTTCAATCTGAGAAGTGAGGTTTTGATTTGACCTCTCGCATGAGTGCAAGAAATTTCAATAGGTACGCTTGTCCCCCATCGCATGTTAACTCCCCTTTGTCGTCATCTGGCACATACATATCTCCCATTTATTTGAATTTCCCACTTTCTTGTATTATCCCATCATTTATTTTATTTCCCTTAATTCACTCTTAAGTCCATTTAATTAATCCATAATCATGTTTATTATCCTAACCACATCCCATTTATTATCCCTATACCCTCATTTAATGTTTTCCACCCTCCAACCACCTTTTATCTATCCCCTAGCTTCCCTCCCCATTTCCTTTATTTAATGCATTCTTATCTCCAACACCCCTTTTATCTTAATGCATTCTTATCTCCAACTCCCCTTTTATCTTCCCTAAGTAGCCCTACCCCATATTTACCATCTAAAACCCTAATCCTTCCTTATAAGGGATTTTTGTCTCAAGCTCTTTAATACTCCACCACCCAAATGGATGGTTTGTCATAGTCATAGGAAACTCATGCGGGTCTTTGTGACCCTATAAATACGCCTTTACCCCCTCCTTGAAAATGGATGGAATTTTGGGTATTTTTCGGCTTTGGCATTGATTTTTTAGGTTTCTTCTCTCCTCACCAACAATTGTTATCATCTTAGATTTATCTTTTAAATACCCCTTTCATCATTATGGAGATTTGAAGACACTTTGAGCTTGTGTGGTTCCCCCTTTGTCTTTCCTTTCCTCTTGTGATTCAGCCTTATAGGTTCAGCAGTCATTTTGTACCCTTGTCATTTTCCTATCCTTCATTTAACCTTCTCCATCCTTCAATTTTTTCTATTTTGACCTTACAAAATCTTTGATTTGTCTCGTTTGCCATAGACCTACCCTCATCTTTGTCAATCCACCCTATAATTATCTTATTTTTGGCTTTCTTCATTTCCTACCTTTGTTTTATAATCCCTCCAGACCTCAAATCTACAAATCTTTCCATTATGAAAATTTGTGGCTTCAGATCTTACTTGCATCACACCTAGTCACCGTCAATCTTCTCCATTCACCGTCAACCCTATCTGCAGTTATAAAATCTATCAATTTTCTTACATTCTTTATTTTTCCACAACTTTCCCACATCAGATCTAAGATCTTATCAGTATTTCAGAGCCTATTGCAAACCTATTTTTTGTATTTTCTGATCCACTCTACTGCAATATCCATCGATTATACCTATCACTCTTGGGTCACCATTGACCTGATCAGGTTTGGTTTAATATCATTTATTTTTATTGGATCTTCATTTTATCCTATCTAGGAAATTTCATATCTCTATTCCATTTCAGTTATCTATTGCATCACATAATTTATACATAATATTTTTATCCTTATTTTCTATCAAAGTGGGTTGACATCCATCCCTAGGAATTTATCACTTATGGGGAATGACATTGTTGAGAAACCCACCATCCTATCTACTAATCCATTTTCTTGTTGATTTTCTCTTTGTTTTGCAGGTAATCAAGCTCGCTACAAGAAGGATCTTTCATACATGTATCCATCTTCATCTCATCTAGAGGTATCCTTAAACCCTCTAATTATTGGAGTTACTTTTTTTTTTTTTCTATTTCACTAAATTAAAATAGGAGCAAGAAAATATTTTCAACATTCATGCATGCCCTATAGGACCCACCCTTCTTTGGTGAGTTCTTTCATTATTTTCATTTTTATTTCCATTTTCCATTCCTCTATTTCTACTAACCTCACAGGTAGAAGCTTTGCTTACTTGAGTGCATGGTGGATTGCTTGCTTGGATCAACAACACATTTTCTTAAAAATAAAAAATAAAAAGGAAAATAGCGTTATCTAGGTATTCTTCATGTTTTCCCTCTTTTCTCCTTTCGCATTTTTTTGAATGCTTTCATATAATTTCATGTTTCATTTTGGACTTAAAAATAACCTCTTCATACTTTCTTGACAACAGAGTATAAGTATGAGGTTAATTCATTGCATTCACTTCTTCCACATGCATCCAAAACTCACAAATCAATTTACACATCTAAACATCTTCTACTAGGTGGAACTATTGGGATTTCATCACCCAATAGGAAATCTATCATGGTGTTTTGGTTGTGTTATAAATTTTTTGATTATTGGTATATTGGCTAAGCATGTGACACCCTTATCACTGCAATGCGTGAAGTGTAGGGTTAGGCCCCAATATCAGGCCTAGTGTCACTAATCATCACATATTTGAGCCTTGCGTACCTTTGGGTATATCGAGGACACCATCCAAAATAACCTAAACCCATCCATAGTTTGGACATTTACTAGTTTCCCTTTGAGCCCATTTTATCTTTTTTCATCATTCTAAATAATCAAGATAATCAAAAATTTGTTGATTGATTTGTTTATTAATAAACTATATTAGTTTTTGTTTTTCTATTTCATGGTTATTATTACCCATTCTCAGGCCATGAAAATGCAAAAATCTACCTCATCCAACAACATCCCCACTTTCGATGATATTTCCCAAAAAACTTCATCACTTGCCACTATTTATTCTACACCTATGATCACCATGCCTTTGGCCTCCCAACCCCTTGTTTCTATGGTCTCTCTTCATGAGACATATGTCATCCAAAATGATACCCATCCTAAAACCAATCCTTCTATCTTTCATCATTCCATTCCCTCTAGACCAATTACGACCCCATCTGTTGCTTCTTTAGAGACCCTTAGACATTTTATTATCCCTTGTGGATGCTCAAAGTTTCAAGAAATCTTTGACGTTAATCCTATCTCTCTTCATGACTATCTTATCCATAGATCCACCACAATCCCCCAATCCTATAAATCCACTCAACTGGTGGTTCCCATTTATCCCGATTTTCCCCACATTTACACCATACCCACTTCTTCCATCCCCATCCCTTCCTCATCCATTGTTATCACTAGTATCCCTACCCAAACTTCACAAGAGTCCCATCTACTCTCTCAACCACCCGCACAAAATGATAAAAATGTGGTTCTTATATCTACATCTCATATCTACACAAATTTCATCACCTCACCACCCTATCCTTCTTAATCAACCCAAACTCATCAACCTTCTCTTCAAAGTGTATTATATCACATAGTCCCCAATAAATCTACTCAAACATCCCATACCTACATCCCAACTCTTATCATGTAAAACTAATCCAACGTCCCCATCTCTCAACAAACAACTCAATCTCATGCATCTTATTACATTCTTATATCCTAACAATAACATATATCCCAACCCATTCAGTCATAACCATTTAAAAATATCCCCCCTATCAACCACCTCTGCTAACACCTACTCATACCTAATCATATAAATCTCATCCATAACCGCACCCATCTACTTCCTATATACCGCAATCTCATCCTTCAATATCTCATCCTCGTACATCTAACGACCTTATTCACGCTTTTCTAAGTAGAATGGCCAATCTCGAAGCCACTACTTTGGGTTTTAAAACCACCTTCTCTTATGAACAGATTTGAAATGAGCCCATGAACCCATCAGTCTTTGTCAAGCTATATCCTCCACATTGGGAACTTCTAAAATTATATAAGTTTAACAATAAGGAAAACCCTCAACAACACCTTCCTGCATTTAAGCATGCATGTTATCTCATCACTCATGATCAATACCTTATGTTATGAACCTTCCTCATGTCATTGGATGGGCCCACATTGGACTGGTATAATGGAATTCCCCAAAATTCACTATTTCCTTCACCTAACTCATGTAACTATTCCTAGAACACTTTTTTATCAGCATTGCGCGTAATATCACCATTACAGACCTCTACACCATTAAATAATTTGGTGACGAATGTATTACATATTTTTTCGCAAGGTGGCATGTCATAATTAACCAATTAATCTTATCCCTTCCATAGACTAAATTAATTGAACTCTTTACACGGTATTGTGTGAAGCATATTTCCTCTACTCTTTAAATACATGCATTCCAAACCTTTTAAGATACATTCACCATGGCTCGTAAACTTTAACTTTTCTCCTTTGAGAAAGGCCATCTCAAACTTCAATCCAATAAACCAACACTTGTTTCACCAAGTCTTCCATCCATATTGAAAAATTAAAAAATGCAACCAACGTGATCCTAGTTAAGTCCTCATCCACATCTATACCCCATGTCAAGCCTCTATAATGGGCTCCAAGAATAACCCCCAATTACACTCCCCTTAGAGAATCATGTAGCTTTACTATTGAAAAATTAATGGCTATACATCTCATCTAGCTTCCCCTTATCTGACCCATTAATGACTTGCAACCCAAACCAACATGGTATCACAAGGATCACCATTATAAATATCATCAATTTCGTGGCCACAAACTTGAATTTCATTCCTTTAAGGACATCATTTAAAGATGCATACATCATGTTGACCTTCAATTGAATAATCCCAACTCACCTCCTAATCAACCTCTAGATATTTTCAAGCAACCTTTTCCCAACCTTGCACCAAATAATCAACCTACTCCCCCTACATCTCAGGCTTCCAACACCCATACCATCAACACTCTAATCCATGAATCAACATCACCATCTACACCCATCATCACTTCATGCATTGGTCACATGTCTATTGGGATATCTACCCCTTCATCTACAGTCTCACCTACACCTAAGCATATCTATACATCTATTATACCCATAAATGTAGAACCTACACCTAGCACATCTACTTCCCCATATATCTCTACACCTACTATATCCACACTTATCTTACCTATCTCTCTACCCACATCTACTTTAACATCTATCTCAACATCCTTATCACACATTCCTACATCTATATCCACTTTTATACCTTTACCCCAAACCACATCAACATCTGAATCCACTAAGAAAAAATACCCTCTTAACATAATCACGAGTTTCTCTCTCACCTCATTTGCACCTTTAACAACTATGATCATACCCACATCAACATCTGAATCTGTGTCCACATCCATGTCATCCCTCAAAACTCCTACCAAATAGACATCATCCTTTTATCCTACTACAAATAATGTCCTAATCTCATCTTCACTTCCAATAACTACCATCACTTCTATACTGACATCCACACAATTTGTGACTCCTTCCAATCTCATCAAACATACTATCCAAAAATGAACTCCATTCTCAATGCCCACATCTAAAAAAAATATACATCATCTGATTCTACCTCTAAGGATCCCCCAGTCAAAATAATTATAATTCCCTCCAAGGGTAAATATTCACAGCAAAGATCTAAAAACTTTGGCGTTCCTACTCATACATCTCTCATTTGCATAATAAATTGGAGTTTCCTCCTTTGAAGCCCCAAAAATACAAACCATCTACCCAATCCAACACCTCATCATCTATTTTGGGATCAAGACCTTCATCTAAATCCCCCACCAACAAATTTGAATCCAAACCATCTCTTCCTCCTCCCAAGCATGAATCAAATTCATCCAAGTCACCTATGCCTAGTTCTAAATTCAAATCTTCTACCCCTTCTAAATCCATATCAAATTCCAAGGCCGCTATTAAACCTCACAGAAGTAAGGTAGTTCTCTTACATTTATGTACCACTTCATCCACAAAACACCCATTGGATATTATAAAAAAATATTTCATTGAATCCTTCAAGCATCTGTAATCACTCTTCCTCGTATCAAATCCTTTGATTCACATGGGCCAAAACCTACATGGTTCAATCGGAATTTCATTTTCATTTATCGTTATACCCATGGGCATGATACAAAAAATTTTAAGGCCCTCCAAACTCTCATCCATAATCTCATAGAATATTATGACCTTCTCAGCAACAAATAATTCCCTCTTCCTTTTATCTCTTCCACATCCAAATCCAATCCTCCAATCAAATTCTCACCTCCTAAGGAATCTAAGTCGGGTTATCCATAGAAATCATTCATTATAATCCCTCCCCTAATATTTATTCATCCTAATTTGAGGCCCCCTCTCTTCATCAAATCCATCCACGTTACCAATCTTCATCACCTTCATGATCCTCAATCATCTATCCAATCAAAACCCAGAGTCATTGTCATTTCTCCTTCTAACAAGCCTACTCCATCTCCCTTGGCATCTACTAGCTCATCCATATCTACATCCAAGTTTCCTAATGTGATGCATCATCTCTCACTGGGGGAGTATCCACTCCTCACTCTTAATCCTCTCACATCTACTTCTTCATCTACATCTCCCATGCACATCAATCCATCTTCTTTTTCATCTAAAAATATTATGGACATGGATGACATAGTGTCCCTTCCCCATAACTTCTTTTAATATCTATCATTACTATAGAAAGGAGCCAATGTGGAAAATTTCTTCCATATGGATTGGACCATACATTATCACACGTAAGTATGGGTCTAGGGTCTATCATTTAACATCTCTTGATGGTAAACCAGAAAAAGAACCTCTTAACACCTTACAATTGCGAACCTTCTACTATTAACATACCTACCAATGTGATCTTAGTCATATCAAACATCTTATCCCCATCACTATCCTTTCCATCTCTCATCATAATGATTTGTAATTATTTGGTCTACCTTCACTTTCCTATATATGACCTTTAATATGGGCAACATGGCTCTTCCCATAGCATATTCGTTATGAAAAAGTTCCTCCTTTTTGTAGGAACCCCACCATCATTACATCCTCCACCCTCATATCTACCTAATGGAACCATACTAAGGGTCTATAAGTGTCACTTTTACATCTTATCTTCCCTTCCCCAAGTGGTTTATTTTTCTATTCCCAACTCTATCCTAAAATCAAAATTCAGGATGCTCATATCAAAAAATCTATTATATCCAAAAAAATATATTGTTCCCTCGAAGGACAATTGTTCATATAAAATAAATTGTCAAAAATATATATTGTTCCCTCGAAGGATAGTTATCATGCATATCATATCATGCCATCTAAAAAATTCAAAAATCCAAATATCCAAAATTAAAAATCTTAATGTAGACCACTCCCTCGAAGGATGGCTACCATATTATATCATGGTAGTGAAGGCTTCCCATATTGATCGTCCTTCTAAAAAAATAAAAAGAAATCATCCTAAGAAATATTTCTGCATCAATCAGCTTTCCCATCTACAATAAACTTCCCACATTGATCAGTTTGTGCCATATTTCTTAGAGATGGGGAATAGACCAAGGAATACCACTTAAGGAGAACCCATCTTCCCCGTACAAGCTCCATATTAACCCCTTGTCATGTCTACAATAGGTGTATAAGCACACCTCCCATATTTTCCTTCATCATATTAAATATGACTAACTATCATTAGTTATGTATTAACACCTATCAATGGTTGCAAGTGCATATCTCTGTGTTGTTCCCGCTTTACCTTAAATCTATTCTAAGAGAATCTATCCTATGTGCGCTCCTTCCTATGATGGATTTCCTTCCTCTATTTTATTTTTCCTCATGAGGCCTTGTTTTATATATTTTATCTGATATTTTTATCACATCTCACCCAATATATTATCTTTTCTTATCCAATCGTTTATCTTATCTCATCAATATTTTATCGTATCTCATCTAATCAATTATCTTATCTCATCTCATCCAATCCTTTTATCTCTTCCACTTTAGGATTTTCTTTCACCCATAACACATTGATCTTTACCTTACGTGGTTCATCTTGTTATCCTTTCCTATCATCTTATCTTGTAGTGTAGTCTTGATCTCATCATTAAGCCCACTTCATGGCCATATTTGTGTTCCTTCTCAAGGCACCATACCTCATATTAGGCCCACTGTTTTGGCCATATTTCCATCCCACCAGGACACATATTTGATCGATTCCTCATTAATGCATTATATCACATCCACTTTTGCCCCAACATTTCATTAAGACCATTGCCTTGACCATCCTCACATTTATTTGTACATATTTTTATGTCTACCTTTGACCCATTGGTCCCATGGCTTACACATCCATCCGAGTGGATTCCCATTGGAATCCCTCCATATTGTTGTGATATTTTCCACCTCACAAGTTTGTATTACATTTCCATCTTCTCCATTGAGGTTGTACTTTGTTCCCTATTGAAGTGATTCCAAAATCACCACCATATTTTTGTTTTTGTTTTTTTTTTTGTACTTATCCTTCTCCACTTGGGGCACCTTCTTATTTTATCATAATTTTGAATATTTATCCCTTCATCTATCTCATTTAACCTAGTGATTAATTCTTCATTATATCATCAATCCCTAGTTTGAGAGGGAACACCTTAATCATCATTCTATCACTTCATGTTTTTGTCTCGTGGTTTGCTTAAAATAAATCATTCAACAAAAATGGGAAAATATAGATACCAATTTTTGGTACGGTTATCCCCCATCCTACATTCACTCTCCTTTTTCATCATCTCATACATACATATCTCCCATTTATTCTAATTTCCCATTTTCCTATCTTATCCCATCATTTATTTTATTTCCCTTAATTCACCCTTAATCCCATTTAATTAATCCTTAATCATGTTTATTATCCTAACCACATCCCATTTATTATCCATATACCCTCATTTAATGTTTTTTCAAACTCTAACGACCTTTTATCCATCCCTAGATCTCCTCCCCTTTGCCTTTATTTAATTCATTCCTATATCCAACTCCTTGTTTATCTTCCCTAAGCAACCCTAACTTGTATTTACCATATGAAACCCTAATCCCACCTAACAAGGACTCTTTATCTCAAGCTCGTTAATATTCCACCACCCAAATGGATAGTTCGCCATAGTATTCTTTGACCCTATAAGTACACCTTTACCCTCTCCTTACAAATGGACAAAATTTTGAGTATTCTTCGGCTTTGGATTTATTTTTGCAAGTTTATTCTCTCCTCACCAACATCTTCTATCATCTTGGATCTTCCTTTTGAATACCTATTTTATCATTATGTATATTTGAAGACACTTTGAGCTAGTGTGGAGCCCCTTTTTTTTTTCCTTTCCTCTTGTGCTTCAGCTTTGCAGGTTCAACAGGCATTTTAAACCCTTGTCATTGCTCCATCCTTCATTTAACCTTCTTCATCCTTCGCTTTTGTCTATTTTGACCTTATAAAATCTTAGATATATCTTGGTCATCGTCAACCTACCCTAGTCACCATTGATCCACCCTATAATTCTCCTATTTTTGGCTTTCTTCCTTTCCTTCCTCTATTTTCTAATCCCTCCAGACCTCATATCTACTAATATTGCCATCATGCACACTTGTGTCTTCAGATCTCACTTGCATCACACCCAATCACCATTGATTTTCCCCAGTCACCATCGACCCTATCTGAATTTATCAAATCTATCAATTTTCTTACATCCTTTCTATTTCCACAGCTTTCCCACCTCATATCCAAGAACTTCTCAGTATTTCAAATCCTATTATAGATTTTTTTTATTTTCTAATCCACTCTACTACAATCATCGTAGACTATACTTTCCAATCTTGGGTCTTTGTTGACCTGATCATGTTTGGTTTTATATCATTTATTTTTATCAGATCTGCATCTTATCATATCTATCAGATTTCATATCTCTATTTCATTTCAGTTATTTGTTGCATCACATAATTTATATGTAATCATTTTATCCTCATTTTCTATCAAAGATAGTTCACATCCATCCCTAGGAATTATCACTTATTTGGACCAACATTGTCTGGCAACCCACCATCTTATCTATTAATCAATTTTCATGTTAATTTTCTCATTTTTGTGTAGGTAATAAATCTTGTTGTGAGGAGGATCTTTTGTGCCCGTATCCATCATCATCTCATCTAGAGGTAGCCTTAATCCCTCTCATTATTGGAGTTACTTATTTTATTTGTTACCATTTCACTAACCTGAAACATGAGCAAGAAAATATATTTAACATAAATCTTCCATCAAGTCTTAATTCAGTTTTGAACAATTATATATTTTACGTCATTCTCTTATTCTCTAGGATGTTCCTGCATCATAGCATAACGTTTATCATCTACATGATTTTTATGAAAAAATCTCTCATTCTTTTCTTAATCTAGGAGTTAGCAGCAATCTTGGAGTCTTTAGTTTCCTGAAGCCATCATCTAAAGTTTCCTAAACAAGTTGATAGTTCATATTTCCTAGATTCCCTAATGTTGATTGGATTAATAATCTTGAATTATTATCCATTTAGGAAATAGAAATAATTAAGTATGCATTTTATATCAGATAGTTTATCTAGTTGTACTCTTATTTTTTCTTATCAAGTTCTAATGCTGAAAATCCCAGGCAAATGTGAATATATACCCCCCATAAACAAATGCCTATAATAAATGGGTATGCATATATATAAGTAAGCTTTCTTTAACTGTATTCCTCTACCTCATAGTAAAGGGATTGGTTAAAATATTTTAGTTTTTCAAAAATATGGGATCTTTCTTTTGGAAAAAACATTAAAAATTAGACGTAACATTCAAAACACTATCCTTCTCACAAAATATTGTTAATCCTTAAGTATGTTAATTTCTTTGTGAATATTTTCAGTTTGCATTATTAGGTGAGGCTTTAGGGTTAAATATTTGACTATGGGCAAGGATGAAAAATACTCTTGACCTTTAACAATCGATTTTCATTGGATTTTTTGTATCATTTCCTTGTTATTATCTGTACCCACTACATTGCTTACATTTTTTCACTAAAGGTTATCTAAAAGTTCCTAAGTACAAGAGTAATTGATAAATAGTGAAAGGGAATACAATAAGAGTAATCAGGTAACCAACAATCAAGGTGTATTAAAATTCATGAGAAATCTTGTTGGTATTTATTTTTTGCATGAAACTTTGCACCTTATAGTTGGTGGGTTCACCACTTTTCCATTGTACAATATAGTGATAGCCTTGTTTAAGAGTTACTTGTTCTGTATTATTATTTTTCTTTATTTTTCTCCTTTACACTTAGATTGGTGATGCCTTACAAAAATACTTGGAATGATTTGAATGATTTATTTTTTAATCTCATTACCTTTTGATGATTTTTAAACAATTATAATCTTATTATTTCACAAAGGTTATATTGAACCTTGTCTAACCTAACTTTTGGTGGAAAAATATCTAGATAAAACCTCAAGAACTATATCTTTGAAAGCCCCGCATTTCATTGCTACAAAAATGGCATAAGAAACAAAGGAATGAGGTTGGGTTTGAGTCCCAAGTAGTTTTGGAAAAATAGATGCTCCTCTAACTTCATACCCAAGTTGAAGAAAAAAATTTCTACATGGTACAGTCCCTTGGGGTGTGCTTCTAGACTATGTTACTAGAAATAATAAATAGAAATGGGTTTTGAAGGTTTTAAGGGAGAGAAACATTATAGGTGGTATATGAAAGAACTATTAAATTTTAACAATTTGTTTACCAAAAAATATACAAATCATTTAACTTTAGAAAAGTACTTACATATATCATATTGGGGTTTACTATCAAGAGCTAATAAATCCATCTTTTTTTGCACAGGATAACCACCTTCATTGTGACATATTTTCAATTTCACTATATGGTATCCTTTAGCAGGGAATATAAAAATACAAAAATATAGTGTAGGAAATATGTAAAACATCACCACAGAATATCAGCTGAACAAAAACCCGTCTAAATGGAGAGGTCAAGATAAGTACAAAATCAAAATGGAAAGATTCTAAAATGATTACATAATAATCAATAAAATTAATTTTTTTTTAATTCTAGTTTATTTAGCATCAATGTTTGGGTATCTCCCTCTAGATTCATTATTGGTTCAAAGTCATGGTTTTGGTTGGAGTACTTTCTACCTAATTCTCATTATGGTACTTCATTGTATTCTATATACCTATTGACCTATTCTAGTAACTCATGAGAATTAATATGATTTCTTCCTTTAATGTTTTTGTTGATTTAGCTAGTCATCTTCCTATTTGTAGATGCTTTCTATGGAAATAGAGAGTTGTGGTCCTAGTCTTAATCAATAAAAAAACAAGTTTGATTTTGGAAAAATTCACATCATCCCATAATTTTATAAATGTATCTAAATTTTTAAACAATTAATAGTGTTACTTCAAAAAATCAATAGCCTAGACATAGCATACTTGATGAAGTGCCAATAAGAGCATTATAATTGGAGTCCATCATGGTGACTAAAATTTAAGTTTCATGAGCACAATATCATTATTATTGACATCTTCTTATGTTAACTAAATGGATTTTTTCCCGCCCTTTTGATGGTGTATAGAAGGCTAGAAGAGCACCAACATTCATAGTTACAAGTCTAGCTCCATTTTTTTGTTACGAAGAGGCATATTGAATCTAGAAAAAATACAATATACACAAGACCTGATACCGAAAGTGGTATCCAATTGTGTGCATTATCTTGATAGACATTAAAAACTGCTACAAATAGCATCCATGGATTAGATGTTTTTATTATTTTTATAGAATTTGATTAATGTGGTAATACATTTTGTATACAGATATTGAAGAGTTCAATAAGCATGCCTATTGGTTGACTGTGTTATAAGATAGGAACATGGTCATATTATAGTCACAACATAAGAAAGATAACACCATATTGAAGCATAAACATAAATATGTCAAAGTCACCTTCTGGTTTGATTTTTTTAACTTTTTAAAACCTCTTATTTTAGACATTAAATCTCTTATTTTTGTAACTTTTTAAAACCTCTTATTTTACATGTATTTAGACATTAAATCTTATTATTGTCTTTATTCACATTAAAACAATAAAAAACATTTTTTTCACAATAATGTACTCTAAAATGGAATGATTTTTATTGAGGTTTTTAACAAGTTAGTCTAAGAGGTCTTATAGAAACATTTTCCTATCCTTGTTTTAAAGAAATCCATATAATGGATTTCCTTAAAAATAGAAAAATCAAATTAGGTCATATGTCAGGAGTGATGCTTAGTATAGGTAATCAAAGTTCTGGTAACCCTAGAGACTAATACAATGAGAATGTGGTTTATGTGGTATGAGAGAGAGAGAGATTATTTCTACCAAATAAACTACATAAACCACATTCTCATTGCACTAGAATTAAAAAAATGATCTCTCTCTCTCTCTCTCTCTCTCTCTCTCTCTCTCTCTCTCTCTCTCTCTCTCTCTCTCTCTCTCTCTCTCTCTCTCTCTCTCTCTCTCTATGGGATTTATATGGAACTTTTGGTGGCGTTGCTTCAAATTTTTAGGGCATTGGCATAAAACATGACGATAAATAATATTTAAACACAATTGTTTTTATCATAGAAATATGCTAATGATATTTCACAAATTCATGCACTTGAATCGATTAGAAGAACTACACACCTACACAAAGATTAAAAAAACCTCAAATTGGCATGGAATGAGTGGATTTTTGGGTTTTCTTCCTTCGACAATTCCTCCCTAGAATTTAAAGTTTAAGTATTTTTAGTTGTTGATAGATATGTGAATGAAAAAATATATATGATGCAAATGTTTTCATAATATTAATGCACATGGGAAATATAATTTGTACTCTTTCCATAATAATATATGAAAGGAGGGGCATGATAGACATGGTTTAGCACACTATTGCACAACACTTTTATTTCAAGGTAAATATTATATCATGTCAATAGTTTCTTCCTCCCAATATGTGGAAGTGTACTAGCTACCTGACTCCCTCGAACCTAATTATTTTATCCCATGATAGCATGAATTCCCAACTTAACATAAATTAAAGTAATTTTAAATCAATATTCTCATTTACAAGTTCAAGTTACCATGTTTATTACATTTATGTTGTGTTTGATCATTGTTCCTTATTTTGGCTTTTGAAATATAAAAATTACAAATA
The DNA here is from genome assembly GCA_019776745.2 of Taxus chinensis. Lineage (NCBI taxonomy): Eukaryota > Viridiplantae > Streptophyta > Pinopsida > Cupressales > Taxaceae > Taxus > Taxus chinensis. The sequence continues at coordinate 428,737,942 of CM034146.1, forward strand.
TATTTATCTTTTGGATTGGAAATAACTATTAGGCACATCCAAGGAAGCATGATGTTGGGGACCATAGTAGAAATAATATGGTTTTTTATCATTGTTCCCTTATCTCTTATATTGGTGATAGCCACCAAGGCCACCCAAGGAAGCATGATGTTGGGGACCATAGTAGAAAATATATGGCACTAGATCATTATTCCTTTATCTCTTATATTGGTGATAGCCACTAGGGCCATCCAAGGAAGAATGATGTTTGGGAACTATATGAAAAAAAATTAACACATGACCTTATTCGCACCTGACCTATCGAGTTCGTGTCGAGACAGCTGGTGTAGAATAGATGTGAATGTGAGTGTGATAATGGGGATTGAGCTAATTGGGAAATCTTATATCTTCAACATGCAATATCAGGATTGGTGAGTCTAAGGAAAATAATTCTTTCCTAACTTGAAGTGGTGTGATAGCTCGGTATGAGATAATAGTTGCACAGAGACTTCAATCAATGTCAAGCTCTGTCGAGATTCTATTTATTGATTGTTGAACACACAGAAAATGACCTACGAGCACCTCGTATGGATTTCAAGACAAGGTCATGGAAGTAATAACGAGAGGTGTGGTGGAGCCACAGGGATTTATGGGTGATTTTATGATCTGGTCAAGAAATAGCCTTATCATCTATTGTGTTCAGTAAGGAAAGTTGTGTGATAATGTCTAGTGGAAGTAGTGAAGATCTGAATAATAAAGTACGTAAACTAGTGTCGATGTCTAATTGATTAGTAGGCCAGTTGGCTTATGGGACCTGAGGATCAAAATCGAAGACTTGTGGAGGTTGTGGCCCTTGTATGGTCATACACGTAATCAAAACTTGTTTCTAGGAGCAGCCCAATAGTCGTAGGCTTGATTAGTAGCAATGTTTAGAGTATTGATTTGTTCTATTTTCTCAACAAAAGTTACAGGTGTCCGTAAGACTATCAAATGTAAACTAGTATCAATGTTAGCTATCAATGTTGGCATGTTGAGTTGTGGGACCAAGGGATCACAATTGTATGTCTTTTCCTATTGTGGACCATTAATGGTCATACAGAATGAAACAAATGATTTTGATAAGAAAACTAATTACTGAAGGAAATCTAATCTATGTTTTTAGAGTTTTCAAAATATATCAGATCAAAGCAATAAAAGAAAACTAATCTATTAAAGGAAATATTTTTGATCTTATATAATTTTTAAGAAATGCGTTCTAATCTAATAAATAAACTAAAGACAAGTAATCATCCTGATGTAGCTGGTTACTTGTGTGAATGTGTGAATATAATCTAAAACAAATAACTTAATCCAACTAAAAACCCTTTAAACCCTACCTCAGAGATGAAGAACAAATCATGACCCTGAAAGGGTTGTTGTTCCCCATAACTTCCCTAGTAATGTTAAAGAGAAAACTTCCTAATGATTTGATCTACTTGTGATTGCCTAGCCTATTGAAATGAACAATTTTCTACTCTATTTGATATGTAATTGAAACTAGTGATTTGAAATTAAAAATTTAACAAACAAAGCAAACAAACACACAATTCTAACCTAGATAAGCAAAAGCTTTGGAAAATCCCATTGTATCTATATTTTTCCCCTCAGTATGTTCCTTTCTTTCTCCAAGTGGTCATGTGAGTCCAAGGGATTGGGAATGAAATAACAATAGTAGGAGGATGGCACTTGAGTAATGGCATATTGATATCAGTCCGGATGCAATGTAAGTAGAAGAGAGATAGCAATAGAGATTAGAGCTTGGCTATGCAATTCCTAGCAAGATTGTGGCAGAAATACAATGCAAGATACACAAAAATTCTTAGGCCTTTTTCTTGAATACAAGCGTGAAATATATAGGAATTGAGGATGGGATGTTCCTTCATGCACAAGGTAAGAAGAAGTAGTTCCAACTAATTAAATCTATTTAAAAATCAGAGGAAGGCGAACCAAGAAATCAAAGCTAATTTTAGACAATTTGGCTCACGGATGCATGCTAAAATTCAAATTAAGTGAACTATCGCATGTTAAAACATGCAAGAAAGAATCTGGAAAAATTGGGCAGGACCTTCACCCTATGCAGGGTGGCGGTTTCAGGACTGCTGCCCTATTTTGGGCAGCGGTCTCAGAACTGTCGCCTAGGTAAGGTGGCGGTCCTAGCGCTAAAGGCCAAAACATGCGCAGAAAGAGGCCGAAAGCTATAAAAAGTGTGGGAAGGCTAAGTAAAGATGTCTAGGAAACAAATATACACTATGAATGGGATTTGGAGCTCGAACACCTTCTTAAAAGGACCTAAATAATCATTGGGGACTTTTGTAATTATTTTCCGACAATGTAGCACACGCAATTTTGGGTGCGTATATATTGCCCCCTTGGAGAAGCGTCTTAGCCATCAAAAAGACGTAAAATGTAGATTCCTAGTATTGTGTTCTCAAAAAGGGGAGTAATAAGTTATACCTGACATGCCCATGTTTCGAAATGTTATCAGCCAAACTCCTGCTACCTGCAAGAGAAAAATAAGACTCAAGTTCAGATAGATAAAACATTAAAAAATAAACACTAAATCAAAATGACAAGAGGACTTACCATTTGTGTGGGGATATAAAGATATACCTATGTCAACACTCCATCCCTATGAAAACATTCACTCAAAACGAGGTTAAAAATAACATATATATATAAAAAAAACTCACTTTTCAATCCATTTGTGCATTCTCGATTTGGTGAATTTGGAGCTCTGGATTCACAGTGATCATTTCTAATGAGAGTATAGCCATAACAACAGTTACAGAATAGTTATCATTCCTCCACTTGTGGGAGATCGACCAGCATGGTCAAAGGTTGGTTATTTTCACTTTTGTCTTTTTATACCTAAAGTGTAAAAAAATTGAAAAGTTCACCTGAGGGGGATTATTTTCAAAAAAAATTGTCTTTAATGGGTCTCTAAGGGGGCGCCCATAAGGCATTCTTTTATTTGGTCAGAAATGGTCCTTTTTTTTATTTTTGAGCATTTTTTAGGGTTAAGGGAACGTTTGGAAAATCAGCTCATGACCACCACCCAAAGCAGGACAGCATTCACAGGACCGTCGCCCTACTTAGGCAATAGTCTTGGAACCGCCACCCTAGATTGGGTGGTGGTTTTGAATAGAATGACTAAAACATTCACTAACTTGATTTTTTTTGGATTTTTCATGGTTTATCATGTTTTTGGTGAGCTTTTATTCTTGTATATGTTACTAACTTGCTCTTTTCTCATATTTTGGTGAATGCAAAAGAAGAAGGAATATATCCATTGGATTCGAGAAAGAGATTGTGATTGGATCCCTAAGATTCTGGATCATATGACTCAGGATGAGATGGGCATTCAGTAAAGGGCAAGTATCTGGAGGATTACACGGGTGCCCCATGTTGCCCCCACCAGTCACATATTTTGTGACTTTTTTTCCTACTGGGATGCACATCATAACACTTTTTGGTTTCCAAGTGTAAGGGGTGAGTGGACCATCACTCTGGAGGATGTATACCACATCCTTGGGCTCCCAATTCTTGGCAGGAGACTGAATTTAGAGACATCGGGATCCAGGAACGTGATGACATAGTGGGCCACATATATGGGATACGTCATTGTCTCATCTGGTTCAAAGAAGGGGATGAAATTCTGGTCAATTACTATTGCTCCTATTCTGATCATTCAGAGAGACATTATGGGTATCTTGTCCTCGTGATTGATCAAGGACAGTGGAGGTGACATTCTTCTCTACTGCTGGGATCCCATTATCACATAGATTGAGGGACATGGCTGAAGGTATGCATGGGGAGTAGACATCCTAGGGACTACCTACCATGACTTATAAAGGGTATTTTGATTACAAAGGTAGACACCGAGCCACCCCACTCTTGTCATGAGTTGGGTATATGAGAATATCACCCCTTATGGAAGGGGAGTACAGTTATTAGACCCAGGGGCCATCTTTGCAGTGAGGTATACATCTTTGTTAGTTCTTAGGACATATCATCAGTCGATGGCTTCTTTGACTATGGAAAACATGGTCATCACCCCTACGAAGACATGGCAGGGTTATGGGAACATGAGGTGACCACAGTGATAGATTGTTCTACTACAGGCTAGCTAGTTGACAGCACTTAGTATTTTATCCTACCATATGCTGACATACTTCCCCCAGTGTTATCATTCTATAGGACCATTTAGGAGGCCCAGAGGGGCCCTAGAGAACATCTCGATTGGACAGTGGTTACTCCAGGTGTGCCTATTGCAGTTAGGCACATGGTTCATTCTCAACGGGTAGCTAGTGCGCCTTGAGCACCTTTACTCTAGATTGCAGTCGCTCTTACTGATAGCGGAGAGGAGGATGATCCTATTAGTGTGGAATTTGATTTTTAGGAGCATACAAGAGACGAGACTGAAGAGGAGAAAATCAAAGAGGAGATTGAGGAGGATGAGGGGGTGATGTTGAGACTGACAAGGCATCCCATATGACAGAGGAGGAGAGTAATCCTGAGTGGCATGACACTCAGGAGATGTTGAGATCCACACATGAGGAGGCTAGTGCAGAGAGAGGCCTTGGTCTCAGAGGAGCCATTTCCTCTAGATATGGAGGGAGATGATGAGTCTGAGATCAGACAGCATTTTACCTCTAGCTTTGAGGAGGCCTCATAGCCACTAGTAGCATCGGTAGTAACAATCATTAACCCTACTTGGATGACCAAATATCTGAGTATGTTTGACACTATTCTCTCATCTTTGTTAATTTGAAACCTTAGTTTTGATATTCTCTTTTGATTTGCATTTTGCATTTTTCTAACTTATTTTTTTCTTCTCTTTCCCCTAATTGTCATGACTACATAGGAGTGGAGAGATATCATCCAATGGGTGTGTGTGGAAACCCTATCTGATTCCTTTGAAGGAAGACCCGAGATGAGCTGACCGATGATTTAGGTCAACCGCTAGCTTTTGGAAGACACGCTGATGTGTTTTCTCCCATTTGGAGAATAATAGAGGTAGTGACCTCACCTTCATACTAAGGTATCTAGATATGAGGCTTCCGATCATATGATGAGGTGGAGCCATTCCTGTAGTGATACCATAGCTAGCAACGGCCACTACCACGAGCATTCACACCATTCGGTTAACTCCCATTGCATTGTCGCAGCCACAACAGGAGCCTTGAACATGGTTGTGCACCGTTCGAGGGATTCCACAGGGATTGATAGGCCATTGGGCCATTTATTACTTTGTTTCCATTTTGTCAGAGCACTATACAATTTTTTTTGTATATTTTGGGCTCATTACAAGCGTTTTGACCATGCCCTAGTGCATGATGGAATTGTACAAAAACTTGACTTACTATGATATATACAAACCTTTAATTTTTGGTTCGGTAATCCATTGTATCTGATTTGACTCTCTTTTGGATTATTTCTCATGCGTACTCTAGATGTTTAGAATTTTTGATTTTTCTATGCTTTTCAGAATGCATGCAGTGGATGTGAAATGATAACAAAATGATTTCTTTTTGTATTTTATAATGATGATATATGATAATGTGAACACAATGTAATGTTGAACTTTAGTTTCTTTAAGCAATATTTGATAATTCATATCGTCTTGGTGAAATGTGGTGATACAATGATATGATAAGTGAATGTACTTGCCCCACTCCCAACTCCACGTAACTAGTAGGATGTGAGGGATCAACACCAAGAGCTGGAAAGGGCATAAGTTAAGAAAATTTAGTGAATGGTAATGATGAGGGAAAGACAATAGTTTGACAAGACCAAGTTGAGACACTACAACCTCACCCTACTCAAGTTACCTTATAGATTAGAATGTGATTTACTTTCTTCATCTTATCTAGACTTAGATCTGTGGATGGCTACTTGGTTGAAAAAATATGGTTTTCAGGTTTTAAACTCTTTTGAAATTTTGGACATCTAACTCCCTTTATTTTTGACTTATGATTTCACAACATTTGAATGAATTATTTGTAACCTTCAAGTTTAATCAAAGAGACCCCCTACACCTTGCCACATGCTACTAGTAGGAATCATGGGACTCATCATCATAGACAAGGAATAGGTGAGTAATGGAACTTATCCATCATTTCCTATCCCTACATCACTGGTAAGAGATCCAGGCTCAACACCGAAGGTTGGTAGGGCAAAGAAATGTGTAAGATAAAAAAATTCTAATGTAGATTTGCATTTGACGTACTCATCTAGGAATTTTTTTTATTATGTTATTATTTCCAAAGATATTTGTATGGGATATATGTGACACCATGAAGCTTCTATGAACAAACTATAGGAAAACACAAATATTCTAGAAAGAGACTATAAGTAGAACCAAGTATACAGGCCTTGGTATGATCATGGTCAATACTTTGTCTTATCCTGTTTGAACTGATGAAATGATTTGAAAACAGTTTATGATAATATGAAAATTTGAAGAGATGTGATTTAAATGTTTTTCCAATGTTTTTCAAAAGTCTTGAGGAGTTGCTATAAGAATAAATCCCTTGATCACAATTTTTACAAAATGAGTTGGCAAATGAAATTACAATGCAGATGTAGTAATGTACATATGAAAATGCTAATGGATCATGTGTAATACCTATTTAGGTGAAGAGAGTTCACATATTTGTTAAAATCCTCACCCTCTGGTGTACACAGGTGAAATGCCCCATTTTTGTAGTCTTCTACTACTCGATATGGACCCAACCACCTAGGTCTAAAATTTCTTCCCTCATCGGTCTTTTTATATATCCAGTTGTCAAGTCTTAAGACCAAATCTCCCTCTTATATTTCAGTGCTCGTAAACCTTCTTGGTTGTATTTTCGAGCCATCTGATCAGTGTAAACGTTGTGTCATTGTTCAATGCATTGAGCCTAACCTCATCAAGACTTTATAACTGAGATATTTGTGCTTCTCGATAGCCTTCTTCTCCCAAGATTCCATGTGCAATGAAATAAAGAGACTTGGTATTTCAACCTCGAGCAGTAAAATTGCGTCCACACCAAATACCAAAGAAAATGGGGTTGTTCCATGTTGGTCTTCTAGACTAACATCCAATAGTGCCCACAAGGTTGGGAAGAGACTTTAAATGTCAAACTCGTTTATGCTCCTTAACTGTCTTAAGGAGGATGGAATTCAATGTCTTATTCATAGCCTTAGCCTCTCCATTTTCCTGAGGATAATAAAGAGAAGTTCATGTGATGACTTATCTTGAACTTTGCACATAATTCACGCACCTCATCATTCTTGAAATACATGTCATTATCTGAGATAATGACTTGTGGGACACCATACCTACAAATGATCTGGTTTAAGATGAACTTAACAATCATAGACCCGGGTACAGTGGTAAGAGGCATGGCTTCTACCCACTTGGTAAAGTACTCTGTGGCTGTGATTATGAAGTTATGGCCATCTGCTAATGAGGAAGATAATTTACCTATTAAATCTAGGACCCATATGGAAAAGGGCCATGGGGTTGCGATTGGTTACAAAGCTATGTGCCGATATGTGGATCATGTGGGAGAAATCTTGGCATTTGTGGCCTCTGTGCACAAACTCTACTACATCATGCACTAGGGTGGACCAGAAATAGACCATCCGATGTATCTTCCGAGAAGTGGCATGGCCGCCAAAGTGACCTTCACATACTCCGATATGTGATTCATAAATAATCTTTTTGAGATTCTTCTAGCATTGACACATCTTAACATCATTCCATCATGAAGGCTATACGATAGAGAACTTGCTCCAAAATAATGTGCTTAGCGGTAATGACATGCGTAGGCGCCTTATTTGTTGCATTGTTTCCCCTTCTGGACATGTATGGTCCATTATAAAATTAATGATGTCAGTATACCATGGACATGCAGAAATGGGGGGCCTAGTCTTGACAAATTATACACACTCATTGGGGAAGTATAGATCTACCAGATCACCTCCATCTAACGAATTATCAGCTAACCAATCCACAATGATTTTTCCTTTGACAAATTTCTAATTAACAAATGTTAGCTCAAATTTAATCCCATCAGACTTACGAATTTCCTGGCCTTCTTAGACAAGGATCCTTGTGTGAGGAATGTTTACAAGTGATCTGACTTAATGATAACCCTCGTTTCTTGATTTAATATATAATGTCTTAAGCACTTTGTTATAAAGAGTGTGGTGAGGTAATTATTTCTCTACCTGGGTATAATGTGTCTCATAATCAAGCAATGTTCTACTAATAAAATATATTGCATGCTCTCATTTGTCATCATCTTCTTGAGCCAACATGTGGGCTAGAAAAACATCTGTAGCTCACGAATACAAGATCAAAGGGCGATCTAATCTAGGTGGCATGAGCACGGAAGGGGAAAATAATAATCATTTAACTGACTCAAATGCCTCATTGCATTCATCTATATAAACAATGTCAGGAATCCTCTTACAGCAAATTGTTAATTGGGTGAATAGAAAAGGTCAATTCAGGGATGAATCTCCATATTTCCCTGAGCTCTCCAAGAAAATATTTGATTTCTAGACTCATCTGTTGGTGGAATCATTTCCAATACAACTCGGATTTTGGCTGGGTCTATACATCAATTCCTCACAAAGATATGATGTACCCAAAAATATTGGACCTCCTGTTATACTGAACACACACATTTCCTGGATTCAATGTGACTGTTGTATTCGATCAAGTGAGAAAGGATGATACAAAGAACCTACTGGGTGATCACAACACTTTCTAACCTTCACCAGCAAGTCATCCAAATAAGATTCCACAATCTTATATATAAGATCATGGAATATATAATTCATCGCTCACTAGTTATGTATCACCAGTGTTCTTAAGCCCAAATGACATGACTAGCATAACAGTAGGTTCCCCAAGGAGTTATAAATGTAATTTTGGCCTGATCCTCTTCAAATATTTTGATCTGATTGTACCCAAAGATTCCATCCATAAGAGACAACAAATTCGAAACTAGTCTTTTGCATCAATGATAAAATTGATGGATGGCAATTGGAAATCATCCTTGGGATAAGTCTTATTTATATCCCAAAAATCATATGTAAATGTGGATCTTTCCATTTTTATTGCAGAATGGGGAATATGTTGGATACCCAGTATGCGAATAGTCAACTGGCTTGATGAATCCCACATGGAGGAGTTTCATCACATATTCCTTCACCATGAGGGCCACCTTTTCTTTCATGGGCATTGAATTTTTCTTAATCATCTTTGCATCTAGTTTGGTGACAAGATTGTGTACCACAACATGTGATGTAATCCCCATCATTTCTTTGTAATTAAACATCGAATGATTTTTTATTCTCCTTGAGAATTCAGGTCTGTATTTTAACTTTCTCAGGAGTTGAAGATGGACCTTAGCTTCAAAATATTTTGTTCTTCCTCGGTCCCAATATTTATATCAATTGTACCCTCGATTAAGGAGGTTTTTCCTTCCTCAAACTCAGGTTGGGCTAGAGGAAACTATAAATCCCCCTCTTCTCCTACCTCGCAAATTTTGAATTCCTTCCCAGGGGAAGACTTTATCATGGGATTTCTAAAATAGGAAGAAGAGTGTGGAATTAGATAAAGATTAACCTTGTTATGTGTAAGATCTAACTCTATGAGAGTGTTTAGATATTCTAGAATTGTCTTTGTCAATGTCAAGGTGATCTGCAATGAAAGACTCACTCTCAGTCTCTATGTATATCAGCATTGGAGTTACTAGTGTCTTACAAACCAAAGGTTCTACATGAACCGAGACCGTGAAGTTTGAATCTTCCAACTCTTCGCTTGGAGTAAAGTGAGAATTAGATGTTGTGATTGAGTCTATAAGGAGATTCTAGTCTCATGCAATTGCCTCGATTGATATGAATTCAAACCTCTTCATTAAGTTTAGCACTGATGTTTTCTAAAATTACAAATGCTTAGCTCTAATCTCATATACTTTGGATACTTGATTCACAACGAGTTGTGAATCACCCAACACCTTGATATTAAGAGCGCCCATTCTTTTGGCTATGATGAGACCAAGTAGAAGGGATTTTTATTCAGCCCCATTATTTGTGAACTCAAAGTTTAATTTGAAGGAAAATGGTAGAATCCTTCCCTCAGGATAGGTAAGAGTCACACCTGCCCCAAGTGCTAAAATAGAATTTGGCTCCATCGAAATGGAGAATCTAATAGTTGCTTGGAAAAATGGATGTTTGATCATCCTTTGAATATTTTTCCTTCACTTTAGTTACCTCAACCATATAAATCTCATTTGCTAGCAAGAGAACCGAGTCTTATGGCTATGTGCCATGCCCATAGAATTGAAAGGAAGGAGAATGGGTAAATATTTTTCCAATAGTTCAACAATAATTTTCTATCGTTCCTAAAGATATTGTATCTACAATGATGGTTTCATCTTTGACTGTCGAAATGCCTTCTATCAAACCCATGACTTCTAAATTCTGGTGTAGAAACCAAATTTTCCTCTGGTACTGAGCTTGCAGGTTTATTTAAATGATTTTTAGGAATCTCAAACTCATATTGGATGCCTAGACATCTTTTTTAAATTATCTATGTGTATGTCAAAGGGTTTTGGATCACCCTGCACCAAAAAGACCTTCCCTAAATGCAGGAACCTAACTTCCTGAAACAAAGTGGAGGGAATCACCTTCATGTGATGAATCCAAGGATGGTTAAAGATCATATTATAGTTAGTTTCCCAATCTATAATATAAAACTCAATTATTACTGTCTTAAGTCCAAGGGTGACCAAAAACACTATAGTTCTGATTGATGTTGCTTTGAGGTTGTTGTAGCCCCTCAATGTATTTCGTGTCGAAGAGAAATTGGTCTCTCCATACCCTATATTTTGAAGGAAAGAGAAGGGGACTATGTTGACTATTTCCCCATCATCAATCATTTAATGCTTTACATAGTTATTGTAAATCCATATTTGTAAAAATAATGTCGGGTCACATCTACGAACTATTTCAACATCTGCAGGCATCTTGCTAATGTCGAATACAAATCCAACATCTCTTTTAGGCTTCCTTGGAGGATATACATTGAATTCCACATGGTTTATTTATGCTTCTAGAGGAGGGGTGATGTTAGCCAAATGACCAAGACCCAACGATTCTAGAAGAGCAGCCCTATGAGCGGGGGAATTATTTAATAGATCCATGAAGGAAATGTGTGAGAATGTCTTAGTTAAGTTGTTTATCAAATCATAAGCTCCTACTGGATTGTTTAGCATGTCATGAGTGTCATCTGATGTATTTAGGTAGATCGGAATAGGCTATGAAGAATAATCCTTAGTTCTAGTAGCAGTGTTAATTTGGATTTTAGTATCCAACTCTACCAACCCCACAAATTTCATTTTTTAGTGACCATCTAAATGAGGTGTCACTTGTGGGTTTGACAAAGTTGAGGCTTCGCGATCATGGGACCTATTACAATACCTTTGTTTGAACTATTGGGATCTATTCTATCATCCTTTGGATGCATGGGGAGAGGATCATTAAATAATTCTGCAATGGTGTGTTCTGTGGAGATACTGGTCCCATGTAGGTGTTTTGAGTGGGAGCTATTGGGTTTGCTAAAAACATGTCAACAAATAACTATATCTTTGATCCTCTAGAAAAACGTTGTAAAAACTTGTTACAATCGCAACATGTTCTTGCATCATTCCCATGAACCCTATGGAAACCATAATATAAATCAGGATCGTAATCTTGTGGCCTTTGGTTTACTCCTTGTTGTGGCCTGAAATTACGTTTATTATTTAGTTATTGATTGTTATTGTTAAAATCTGGGAACCCTCGCCCTTGATTCTGAAATTGGTTTGGATACCCGCCTAGGTATGGGTTAGGGCCTTGGGTCTATGTTTGTCTTTATTGCTGAGGTTTTTTGTTGTTGTTGTTATGTCGATGGTTAAAATCTACAACATTGACTAAGGGCGAGAAGTTATTGTTTCTTTGATTATTGTCATTGATATTGTTGTTTGAGGTGATTGTATTAGGATCATTAATAATGTTAGGTTTCTTAGGTTGGTCTATCACTCCATCCATCATGACTCCATGATTCTTATCAAGTATTTTTTGTCCTTGATTGTTATTCGTGTTGTTGGAGTAACTGGGGTTATTTTTATTAGGGGTGACTAACCTTCCATTATCTCCATAAGTGTTATGACCAATTTCAATGGCTGCTTGGTCAATTTAAAGAGAACCCTCTAGCATCTCTACATAGCTCCTTAGTGGGAAATTTTGTACCTCTTTCTTTTTCACCATGTTGAGAGAGTGGAGGAACAAATCACAAAGCTTTGTTTGATCCATATTTGGAGCACTTGCAAAGGATTAGAGAACTTGTCGCCACCTTTAAATGAAATTGGTTGTAGACTCGTTGTGCTTTTACTTAATATTAAGGAATTACCTTATTCTTGTTCTCAAAAGTTTTTTCATATCAAAATCTTTAATAAATTTGATACAAGTAGCTTGAGAAAGTGTATTGAAGCCTCGAGTATCCTATAGTACCAATCAAGAGCAATACCTTCTAGTTTCTTAGAGAAAAATTTTACACTGAATGTGTCCCATGGGAGTAGCTCTCGAATGTCCATTGCATAAGCCTTGATGTGGGTGTTAGGATTTCCCTCCCCTTTGAATTTTGGAATATCAAGAAAGGGTCTCGGGAGCATGACTTTCTGAATGGAGAATTCTAGGGGCTCCTTGAGATATTAAGAATAGGTCCCCATTGCATATGTTTCCACCATTAAAGATCCTTTTTGGGGAGGTGGAGGTTGCATCGGTTGCTAAAATGGGAACATAGACATTTTTTGGGGCATATGGCATCCCCTACAGTTGTCCATATGGACCTGGGTAGGTGTACATGTCCCCCTGTGGAGATTTAGAATACATGTGTACATAGGGGAGCTGATTACCTTGATATGGAATCGAAGGCATATAGTCAGGGAACGTTGTGTTTCCGGCTGGTATGGCATTTGAGAACATACTTCAAGCCAGTGCCTATTGTAGATATACATACATGGCATGAGGGGGGATACCCAAGGTGCCCGTCCTCGTAAGCGTATCTCTAGGGTTTTGAGTACTTATATAAATTGGAGGATTCTATGTAGTAGGTATTTTTCCGTAATTCTATGGGTAGGGAGAAGTTTGTGCTTTCCCTGGGTATGATTTTTGAGTATTTTGGGAAATATCTAGAACCTTGAATTTGTCTACCAAGGCCAAGATGACATCACCCATTGACGGGGTGGTGCTTTTCTTAGGTGCTTTTTGTTGAACCCTCAGAGGTTGTTGAGGAGTATGGTATCTTGCTATGAATTGTTCACTATGTTGCCACCCCTCATTGGCAGTATTTTCGGTTGGTGGAGGGGTAGCATTATTGTTTTGGATCAGAACATCACCTTTTCCTTACAACCTATCAAAATCTTGGTTCATGTTCTGGAATTTTTTTTCACTCCTAGCATATCGTGCTAAATATTCCTCATCTAGATGTGGGAGTTGACCTGATTGTATGCTAATGGGCTATTGAAATAATACCCATAGAGATGAACTTGCTTTTCTAGTGAAATTCATGTTGTTTGAACTTGATTGTTCATGAGGATAGGTCTGTGTGACTTGGTCAAGCTCCTTAATATGTACATTATCTCTCTGAAGTAGAGGGTTTTGATCTGTTGAGTGATTGTCTATCCACATTGAAAGTGAAGGTGATTATTTTGGTATACTTGATTGGTAGTTGTACATGTCAAAACCATGTATGGGTCGACCGTACTCATTATATCCTAACATATTCAAGGGGTATAATAATACCCGTAGAATAAAGGATGGACAAATAAAGTGGAAACATTTAGAGGATATCTCTTCACGTCGGGTTCACCAATTTGTACAATAGAAAATCAACACATGACCTTATTCACACCCAACATCTCGAGTTTTTTCTGAGACAACTGGTGTAGAATGAATGTGAATTTGAGTGTGATGATAGGGATGAAGCTAATTGGGTGATCTTATATCTTCAACATGTAATATTAGGATATGTGAGTCTAAGGAAAAGAATTTTCTCCTAACTTGAAGTGTTGTGATGGCTCATTTTGTGATAATAGCTTCTCAGAGACTCCAATCAATGTCAAGCTCTACCAATAATTTGTTTTTTGGTTTTTAAAAATGCATAAAATTACCTACGGGTGCCTCATATGGATTTCTAGACAAGGTCATGGAAATAAGAACGAGAGTCATGGTGGAGCCATAGGGATTTATGGGTGATTTTTTGGTCTATTCTAGAAAGTCTTATCCCGATCGACTGCTATGTTCAGTAAGGAAAATTGTGTGACAATGTCTGGTGGAAGTGGTGAAGATCTGAATACTAATGTACACAAACTAGTGTCAATATCTAACTAATTATCATGCCCGTTGGGTTGTGGGACCTGAGGATCACAACCAAAGACTCGTGGAGGTTGTGGCCCTTGTATGGTCATGTGCGTAATCAAACCATGTTGCCAAGAGTATTCCAATATTCATAGGCTTGATTAGCATTGATGTTTAGTGTATTGAGATGTTCTATTTTCTTAGTAAAAGTTATAGGTGTGTGTAAGACTGTTGAATGTAAACGGGTATCAATTTCAGTTATCAATTCTGGCCCATTGGGTTATGGGACCAAGGGATCAAAAATGTGTGTATTTTCTTGTTGTGGATCGTTGATGGTCATACATAATGAAATAAATGATTTTGATAAGAAAACTAATTACTGAAGGAAATATATTCTATGTTTTTAGATTTTTCACTATATATCAGATCGAAGCAATAAAATCAAACTAATATATCGAAGGAAATATTTTTTATCTTTTCTAATTTTTAAGCAATGTGTTCTAATCTAATAAATAAACTAAATATAAGTAATCAGCCAGATGTAGTTGGTTACTTGTGTAAATGTGTGAATCTAATCTAAAAAAATAACTTAATCCAAACCAAAAAGCTTCAAACCCTACCTCAAAGATGAAGAAAAAATCATGACCCTGAAAGGGCTATTGTTCTCCATAACTTCCCTAGTAATGTTAAAGAGAAAACTTCCTAATGATTTTATCTACTTGTGATTGCCTAGCCTATTGAAATGAATGATTTTCTACTCTATTTGATATGTAATTGAAACTATTTATTTGAAATTGACAATTTAACAAAGAAAACAAACAAACACACAATTCCAACTTGGAAAAGAAAGAGCTTTGGAAAATCTGGTTGTATTTGTATTTGTCCCCTTAGTATGTTCCTTTCTTTCTCTGAGTATTCATGTGAGTCCAAGGGATTTGGAATGCAAGAACATTAGTAGGAGGTTGGCACTTGAGAAATGGTAGTTTGATGGAATTCTGGATGTAATGCAAGTATAAGAGAGATAGCACATGAGATCAGAGCTTGGATATGCAATTCCTAGCAATATTGTGGCATATATACAATGCAAGATACACAAAAATTCTTAGGCATTTTTCTTGAATATAAGCATGAAATATATATGAATTGAGGATGGGATGTGCCTTCATGTACAAGGAAAGAAGAAGAAGTTCCAACTAATTAAATCTATTTAAAAATAGGAGGAAGGAGAACTAAGCAATCAAAGCTAATTTTAGACAATTTGGCTCACATATGCATGTTAAAAGTCAAATTAAGTGAACCTTCGCATGTTAAAACATGCATGATAGAATATGGAAAAATCAGTCAAGATTGCCACCCTGCGCAAGGTGGTGATTTCATGACCGCCACCCTATTTTGGGTGGTGGTCTCAGAACCGCCTCCCAAGTAGGGCAGCAGTCATGGCACTAAAGACAAAAATATGCATAGAAAGAGGCAGAAAGCTAGAAAAACCATGGGAAGGATAAGTAAAGATGTCTATGCAATAAATATACTCTGTGAATGGGCTCTAGAACTCAAAAAACTTCTTGAAAGGACCTGAATCATCATTGGGGACTTTTGTAACTATTTTTTGACAATGTAGTACATGTAATTTTGGGTGCGTACGGGAACATAGGAAGAAAAATTTGAATATAATATCGATCTTCTTGACATCTCTCTCTTGTAGGGTCACCTTATACCCTTTTGGGTGAAATATTTTGTCAAGGAAAAAATATGCAATTTCATCAATTCTCACAAAACAAAGTGCCTCCTCTTACAAATGGGGAGGATCCTATTTATTGAAATTCGGAAACTATGTGTAGTTTGGTGCTAGACTAAAATATAAAGAGACTAAATCCCAAGGAAATTGGATAAGCACCCTTGTTGTGACTGCAAGAGTAGACTAGAGAGGGAGAAATTTTTAGGTAAGGGAAGAGAGAGAAATGAGAAGGGGAATTTTATTAATGAGATGAACTCATATTTCATCAACTACAACTTAGATGTGATTCTAGTTTCAATTAGAGGAAACATGCAAGCATAACATAACATCATAGAAAAGTAGTAAAACAGATAATGCAAGATAAATACAAAACCTTATCAAGATATATTCATTCCAAAAAATAAGGCGCAAACTCCTTCAAATTCTTACAAATGATAGCATGTACTCAAATGAGTGAAAATATGAGAATGGGGGAAAATATCAATGCAAGAAATATAATAATTACATCATGCTAAATAGAGAGAGAGAGAGAGAGAGAGAGAAATTGATCCTTTGGAATGAAGAGAGCATTCTAATTTATATCCAAAACAAGTGACTCTTCACATTCCCATCTGACTTATCAACTTAAAGTTTAATCTCAATGAAGAAATAAAAACTTTAAGTCACTTTTACAAAAGTTATTTCTCAATGGAGAAATAGAATGTTAGAGAGAGAAAATAAAAAAGATAATGTATGATCAAAAGAAGATGATCCAGGATGAAGTTATTTTCTTCCCTCATTTTTGAGACGAATGTTGTAATTGAATAACATCTTCCTCATCTAGTTATCTAATCAGGGCATGTATTTTCTTGGACTTAGAAATTGTTAGGAAAGTGGGGATAAATAATAAACATAGATTAGATGTCCACCATAAATTTTCACAGGAATATATTTTATGATTGTACAAAAAAGTAGAATGAATTAAAATATATATTGTATGATAAACGGTGAAAGTAAATAACACTTAACACAAGATTTAAGTGGGAAAACCTTTCAATAAAAAAACACTAAAAATATCACTTATCTTTATTGAGAATTGAATTTCTTCTAGAACTCATACTATTTTTAGTAGATCCATTACAATTACATATTAATAAGGAATTAAAAACTATCATTAATATTTTCTCAAGTACAGAGTACTAGCCCACATATAACTTGCATCATTTTTTATGACTCTGCTCACGCACAGCTCACATAATTTTTTATCCTTTGTAACCAATCTCAAATGAGATCACCTTTTTTATATAAGGTGGATGGCCCATTGTATCGGAAACTCTTATAATTTAAATTTGAATTATCATCCTCCTTATATTATTTAGCATGGGGATCCACCATCTTATGCTTTAAACATAAGTTATAATCCATGACTTTTAGTCTTTGGTCAGTTTTAATAAAAATAGTTTCCCACTTAATATTATAAACCCCAACACTCCCCCTTAATATTAATTAGGTAAACATGTAAAATCACCTTTTATATAAAATGAATTACAATCCATACATTATAAAATGAAGATTTAGGCTAGCATGAAAACACATAAAAAATACATGTCAAGTCACCTTTTTATACAAAAGGAATTACAATCCATAAACCATCAAAGTGATTTAGGATAGCATGCAACACATAAAAATTATTCCCAAGAAACACATGATAATTCACTTTTTTATACAAAATGAATTACAATCCATAAATCATTAAAGTTATTTAGGCTATCATGTAAACAAAACACTTTCATCCATAGATTTTACAAAAGATGCAATACACTACTTTAGTTCTGTGGGTTTTGAAAAAAAACGTGCCACATTGCTAATATTTAGTGTTTTTCAGATTTTGATAAATCTATGGTACAAGGCTTAGTGTTCTACATATTTTGAAAATCCACGGAAAAGCTTTTAATGCATATTGGGTTTTAAGAAAAACATTTGGTGGTATAAATTTGTAGTGTTTAGTGGATTTTGGAAAATCCACAATATATTGTGTATAGTATTCTATAGGTTTTTAGAGAACAAAAAATTTGTAGTACACATGAACAATATAAAATTCTCAAGATAATGTGATAACTTATGAAGTCTTACATAAGTGTTGGTGACAAAATTTGTCGATATGGAAAATTAAGTGTTTCCACTAACATTCATGGGGTTATGCCCCTCTGCATTGAATGGTACAACTCTCATTATTGAATGTGAACTGATCTAATCCTATCTAAATTTCTTGGGTTGGCCAAATAGGTTGGGGATCACACAAGAACACTCCATTGAAACTATTACAAAGTTCTTGTATAGAGTACAATGGAGGAAATTACATCGATGAGGGGTTAAGGACAGAAATTAGGAAAGTAAGGTTATTGCTTTGAGTACACCAATTACATATTTCACACCCAATAACCATATTTATTCAACATTCAATTAGAAGAAAGCAACAATGAATCCATTAGTGAGACAAACAAAACCCATATAGACACAGTTATTTGAGGCCCATTCATCAAAGATATATATCTATTTTTTATCACCATACTTAAAAAGTGCATATAAGAGAGAGAGAGAGAGAGAGAGAGAGATAAAATAGAGGAATACATAGGAAAATGGGAATGGAAGAAATGTAGCTTTTATTCCTTGTGTAGTGATGAAATACAAAGCATCAATCAATCTACCAAAATTCACAATTTCTACCAATAACTAAAAATTTTAGGATCCTTTGGAATGGAAAGGTCATCTCAATTTATAGCTTTGTGAATTGACCTTTCATATGTCCCTACATGACTCTTTTTGTTCCTATTCCACTTGTGACCTTTTTATTTCTCATATAACAGACAGATTTAGTATCTCTCTTATAATTTTGAGAGAATACTTTTAAAAATCACAAATATTGTCACTTAAGTGAATAGGAAAAAATACCATGATTTTTTACAATGAAGAATTAGAAGAAAGGGAGAGAAGGGAAGAAGGGAAGGGTGTTATTTGAAATTGTTGAATAATTTCCTTCTCATAAAAAACTTGTTGACAATGATCATAGTCTCATTCTTTTGCATGATTCACATACACCCTAGACCACTGAATGAGTGTTTAAAAACATTTTTTTAAGACCACTTAATGTGAACTCGAGATGAACATAAACCTTACACATGATGATGCATTAATTATCTCACCATGAGAGTGACGTTCACTCTCTTATTCCTTATGATTTTACGATTGTCGTTCATGATGTTAAAACTTCTTGACACCTGCATCCCTATTTTAGACATTGTGCTACAAGAGTGTAAAATTTTCCTTAATTACTCTAAGAGGTGTGAGTTATTTCCTATCTCACTTTTCTTGGATAGCTCAATCAAATTATCCATTTCAAGCCACCCATCTCACCGTCTCACCCATCTCACCGAGCTCAAATGAACTCACTAAGCCCAAATCAACAAACTCCCTGAGCTCACATTACTCAACTCACTGAGCTCACTCCAACCAACTTGCTAAGGGATGATGATGAATCCACCTTGAAAAATTATAAATGATGACTTCCTAGATTTAATTTTAACTGAACTTTGAAATATTTTGAATTTCTTCTAACTACATAATGTTACTAAATTTCTCTTGTTACGCATCGAGGTGATTTGTCATGCTTCTAGACATAGATGAAGTCAAGATGATGCTTTCAAGACCTATATGGAGGTATCATTTCTCTGTTTGAGATTTGATATCATATCATAACCATGTCAACAGTCTGAAAAGTGGAAAGATGATTCAAAATTGGGTCATTTGTAACTTTTTGTACCCAAAATGGAGACTTTATTTTTTAGTAAGTACGACCAGGACCTTTTATTTTGGAACATATCACTTATTTTACTCATACTTGGTCTCTTGAACCTTCTTGAACATTCCAATTTCCCTATGTTGATGATGTATTACTATTTTTAGACACTTTATATTTTTAGCAAGTTCCTTTTCCAAACTTGTTATTTTGGGAAAATTGCCAATTTTTCCTTGCCTTCCATTTTGCATTGTTTTTGAATGTTCTGGATTATTTGAACTTGCAATTCAGGGTGATTAATATTTTATCATATGGAGGTAAATAAAATATTATTTTTTTATTAAGTTACAAAAATTCCCTCATGTTGTGATGGAAACATTATTTTTAGATCCGGCTCTTCATCGCAATCTCATGCTCCAAATTTCACTATGTTTCACCCACAATAATGCTTGCAAATCAAAAATAATTTTTTTCTGGTGAGGGTTTCAGGTCCAAAAATAGCATGGTAGAAATTAATGGATTAAAAAAGCTTCACATATCATATATATTCTTTGGAGAGGAAAAATCATCTCAAACCTTGGTACAATCGATTCTTTCACTCGTCGATAATGAAAAATCTTCATTCTGGCAACCACAAATGCTTCTAAGGGAATTTTGACATGGCATCTAAAGAAATTATAGGTTTAATGGAATTTTTTCAGTAGCCTTCATGGATATATAGAGGAAATATTAATGGGAAATGATTTTTAATGGCTTTTATACATTCTTCCAGCAGCACCTTTCCCACACGCACATGGAGGGAAGAAGCATAGCAATTAGAATTTTTTATAAAAAAAATTGGTTTTTGAACATCTTGGAGATGGGAAAAAAAAAAAATTCCCAAATATCCCAAGGGGATGGGACATTTTGGTAAAAAAAATTCACCCTCACCTCTGCTTGATAGTTTTGGGCAATGATTGCTTGGTGGAGGAGAGAGAAGAAATACTCGAAAGGCTTCCGGGGGCTAAAACTGGGTCACATGGAGGACCTGAGAAAGGGATGGACTTGGGTGAATTTTTGTGTCCCAAATTTCCCAAGGGGATGGGACATTTGGTGTAATAAAATTCACCCTCACCTGGTGAGGAAAATTATTGGATGGTGATTTGAGGAGGTGGAGAGGGGAGGGGGCTGAAAATTGGCATGCGGCCTTCCCAGGATCACATGAGGAATCAAGAGCCAATATGGGAATGGGTGAATTTTTTTTCCAATTTTCCCAAGGGTATGGGATATATGAGATAGGAAATTTTAACCTCATAAGAAGGTGACAAGTGGCACTTTGTGATTTGATGACGGGGAGGGTTGAGAAAGACTTTGAAGGACGTAACTATCAAGTTCGACCTTCGTCGAGGTCACATGATGATCCAAGGGGTTATCTTGGGATTGGATATATTTTTGTGACCCAATTGTCCCAAGGGGATGGGACATATGGAACACAAAAATAATTCATCACCTAGTGATGAAATGTGTCCACCTTCAAATTTGGCTAAGTTCTGAAAGCATACCTTGGAGAGGGAATTGAAGATGAACTTTCTGGAGCATACGGAGGTCTTTTCTTACACTTATTTATATTCACTTGATTTTTTTTTAAATTAAGAAGAATTATATGGGTCTTTTCCTCTTATTATGCCTTCAACCCCCTAAAAAATATCCTTTTTTCTTGAGACCTCATATTGTTTCTTTCAAAAAGAGAATTTGGAAGGAATCTCATGTCTTGTGAATAATATGAATCCATCATCATTTAAATATCTGAATTACCTTTCCAATGGTTTTTTTTTTGACCTCCAACTCATTAAGGAGATCCCGGAATCACTTCTCGAAGCTCAGGTCTATTTTGAATTGCAATCTCCTTCACCTTCAAAAACCTTCTTTGAATGAACTTGTCCCAAAACCTTAAAATATTTCCTAAAATTCCCTAAATCCCTTTCAATATTATTTTATCTCATCAATACCACTTCTTGATGATTTTTTTCCTTCAACTCTTCTATGGGGGGTGCACACCTATCCTGAAAAGGCTAAAAATAGACCTTTTAGGTTCACTGAAGATTCTACCTTGAGAATCATTGCATCAAAATACTTCCATGATCTTGTTTTCATATTTCAAACACATGGGTAGGTTTTTTACAACACATATGAGAACTTTAAATGATATGATATGCCTGACATGGGGGATAATAGATCTGGGGGAGTTCCTAGGTAGGTTTACAAGTAAAAATTTTGACACTAAGGTATAGTTGTCATGTTTTTAACATTGAATTTTTACCTTGTAAAAACACATGACAAAAATAATATTTTGTTTTCTTTTATAAAACAATAATCTTCACATATATAATGCTTCGTTGGGTATTACAAGTAAACTTTCATGACATGATTTTTTACTTAAACATAGTGGAAATATTATAGGATTTTACATCAAACATAATCAAGGTGATAAGATGTGGCATTGACATGCTCATTCCCCTTCAGGGAAACTCTAAAAGGCGATAAACTCATCTGATTCATAGGTGAATATGAATGTCATCAACATGATCATTTGAGTCAAATTCTAAAACATCATATGGTCATTTGATTCATAGGTGGAGATCAAAGCCATCCACACGATCATTTGGGATAAATTCCAAAAGGCCTAACATGGCATAAAATTAGTCGAAATTTGCAGCACCCAATGGTTTTGTAAAAATATTGACTACTTGATCTTTAGTAGAAAAAAACTTGAGATCAATGTCACCATTTAGAAATTTTTCCCAAATAAAGTGTATATGTATTTCAATATTCGTTATTCTTTGATGTTGAACTATATTTTTTGTATAAAAGAAATGTAACTTTAGATGTCATATAAAAGAAGAGTAGTTCCTTTTACGCCCATATGAAGTTCATCCAATAGTCTTTTCAACCACATGGTTTCCTTTTTTGCTTCCATAGCACTTATATAATCTACTTTAGTAGAAGAGATATAAAGTATCGCTTGCTTCTTGTTACTCCAAGTGATTACACCTACACCCAACTTGAAAACATATCTAGAATGGTCTAAGATGAAGTTCTTTTCTTCCCTCATTGTGGAGATGAATGTTTCAATTTAATGGCATCTTCCCCGGCTACTTCTCTAATCAGGGCATGTATTTTATGGGACTTAGAAATGATATTCCACATCTTATTTGTATTAATCATCCTTGATCATGCTTGGAAAAATCTCTTTTAACTCTTCATCTCTATGAGAAATGGTAGGCTACACAAATAAAATCTTTGTCACAAACATAGTATCTTATCTCTCACAACAGTAAAAACTTATCTTGTAATCATCAATAATCATATACACCATGATTCCTCTTGGATTTGATAGTATCAAATATTGTTTAGAATTCTCAATGGTAACATAACAATATTCTAAATGGAAACACTTCTTTTGTGTAAGGTGGAATCAAGCACTGACTAAATGGAAAATGGCTTCTTGAAGAATACGATTACTTCTTGTTATGTCTCCTAAATGAAGTATGGTAAGAAGATTGAGAATACACCAGAACCATAGTTCCTATCATAGAACCCTTTAATTGATTCAACTAGATGTTTCTTGGTCAACAATTTTCTTATGCACTCTGGATTAGGTTAGCAAAATAATCTTTCTTTATTTTTAGGTGTTTTCACTATTTGTGTCATGATTTATTTTTTCCATTTAATATTATATTGGAAATTTTCCCACATGATGAGTCATCTCACTTAGGTGAGTCATAGGTTTTTTGGAGCTTTATGACATATGACAAATTCCATCATAGAATTTTTCATCATCATATGTTTCATAATTGTCATAGGTGTTATACAGGAGTTACATTCTATTTTTTAATTATACCTTATTTCTCCCTCATGGAGATATGATTAGTCCAAACATGGGAACTATACAATACTCCCAATATGTACCCTCTTTTTGATCTATGATAATAGTATACTATTTCTTTTTTTCATGATCAATTTCCTTTAATTCATTTTCTTGTTGATTACTTGGAGATTTCTCGCATTTCTATTTGAGTGCAACTACCTTGATGTGAACACTTTCCATTGGTCCTCATTATCTCACTCTATCATATGGTATTAGATATATGTTTTTGTAATTATGTCACTCACATTGGTTTGTTTCTAATTACTAGCAGTTTTGTGGTTTCATTATCTCTTTGTGTTTATCTAATTTTTCATTCTTTTTTTAATTAAATGATCTAGTACTAAAGAAAACTAGATAACTTAGAAAATGGAGGTTTTAAGGTATCTTGAATTCAATGTAATGGATACGGGCACAAATTTAATGATGTATCCTCACTACGAGCTCGATGAACCTAAAAATAAGAATCACTAGCAAGAAAAATTGATTAGATAGTATATGCAGGGGTTTCCCAAAAAAGCTGACTCTAAGAAGCATTAACTTCCTTGGCATATGTCAACCCTCTTGTTTTGATAAAATAAAGTGATATAAATGAAATATAAACTGGTAGTATGTAGAAACAGAAGGAATACAAAATCTGAAAAATAATTAATATTGATCTAGATAATATACAGAATCTAATATAAAATAGAAACCAAAAAATGTTGATTTATAAGGAAATTACAAATCTGATCAAAATATATTTAAATTAAATCAAACTTTTATGGGTCGACGATGACCTGAGAATATAGAGTTCTAGTCAATAGCAACTATAGAAGAGTGGATCAGGAAATACAGAACACAATTCTATAACAAGCTCTAGAATACAGAGAAGGTTGTGGGTCGATGCCAACTGGACTAGATCAGGTGAAAGGAACCTACAACAAACCTGTAAGATCTTATGTGGCTGGATCTAGATTTTAAGATGGGTCAATTCGACTCCGATTAGATTGGGTTGACATCAATTAGGAAGGGTCAATGTCGATTGGACCTAGACGATGTTGATTGAACTAAGTCTACACCAACTGGATCTAGGTCGATGCTAATCAGGGTAGGAAGGGTAAGGCCGAGGTTAAAAGGATAAAATGGATGACATGTAAGAAAAGAAGCTGGAAAAGAAGGCTAAAAATGGAGCTTTGGGTGTTGCAGAAGTTGATCTAAACTTGCAAAATGTTAGATGTAAACAATACAAATATAATTTGATGAATATCAAATAAATAACAAGAAGATGATGATAAATCTCATGAAGGATGGTCATGAGTGGTGAAATCACATTGAAATTATGTCCAGGAAATCTATAACTATTGCAAGAATACTCATGTACAAGGAAGAGTTCACAAATCACTAGGAAGCTCCAAAATTTACATGCATCTGATGATTATGGAAAGAAAAGACTTAGTTTTATAGGGTTAACGGTGACTAGGCTGGGTCACTACCAACTACATGGAACATTTCCCCAATGGGGGTGCTTTTGTTCTTTGATTGGGATTTCAAGTTTTTAAGGATAAGAAAAACAATTTAAATATTTTATATGAGAGGAGAGTAGATTGGAATGTGTCATGGGTAGTTAGAGGATAAAGATAAGTATGAAAAATCATAGAAAAGTGTGGGGATGCAGATTTAGAATAAAAGCATCCTAAATTTTAAGTTGGTTGGGGCATAATGGATATTAATTAATTAATTAATTAAAAGTAATCAATTAATGTTTATTAATAAATATTAAAGGTGATTAAAATGTGATGGGCATGGATATTGATTAATTAATTAATTTTAATTAATAATTATTAATAAGGTTATGGGATAATAGGTGGGAATTTTATTAATTATTAAAGGGGCTGGATTTAATTAAAGGAGGACCTAGATAGGACCATAGAAAAATATACATACGTGGGAAGACAAGGGTATAGGTACCAAATTTAGGTGTCTACATTTACCGCTTTTTGTTGAGTGGTTTGCGCTAGCAAGCCATGTGACAAAAATGATGAGAGATTAAGATCAGGGGTAAAGAAGGATTGATGATGAGATCCCCTTCAAATTGGGGATTGATGACGCCATGGGAAATCTATGACGTGTTTGGAAAAAGTAGATGATGAAGGGCAGGTGGGTGGATAAAAATGGGTAAAATGATTACCAAGGAGAGATTCCCCAAGAAAAAAGGGAATCGAAATAACAATAAAAAATATGGTGGTGACTTCAATATCACTTCGCTAGGGTACAATTGTGGTCTCAACAGAGATGGTAACAATGTTCTATGGGTCAGTGAGTGGGTGAAAATCACTATGAAATGGATGCAAGTTGGGATGACCAATGGGTCATATGCAATAAACAAAGTATGCGTAACTAAATCTGAAAAATATGTGAAATCCTTCATGCACAAGGAATCGATCAAAATGGTATGCATCCACAAGAGACGATGATGAAAATAAATGGTGCATAAAAATGGCAAAGAAGTCAAATTGGAAAATTGGTGGTGGAGTAATATGCCCCAAGGGGGGAAGTAAGTATGGCTAGAAGGTGGACTTTGTGCTGATTGGATAGGATTGTGAAATAAAATTCCTGAAGGAGTAAAGATGGCCACAAAGGTGGAATTTGAAATTAAAAAGAGGATGAGTCAAAATATTAAAATAAAATTCCCTAAAGGGATAATATAGATGGCCACAAAGGTGGACTTAATATGAGAGATATTGGATAAGATTTGACTAGTTAGAGTGAATAAAGTTATATTAAGTAGTTAGGGTCTAATATAATAGATACTAAGTAAACAAGTTATGACCAAAAGGCATGAACAATGCAACGTCATCAAGGGACGTATGAGGAAAATAAGCCTTCAACCACATTGGAGGTAAATAAGAGGTGGATCTAGGTAATTCAAGTCACATGTGAGTGAAATAGATGTTATCATATAACCAACGATAGTTAGTCATACCAAAGATCATAAATAAGCATGGATGAAATTAACTTATAAACCTAATGTCGACACGATAAAAGGGTTTGAGAAGTAGCTTGTACATGGGAATAGGGTTCTTGTTCTCCATAAATGGTGTTCCCTCAAAAGGATTTTATATGTAACTTGTACATGAGGACAGGGTTCTCCATAAATGGTGTTCCTTAAATCTATGCCCCAGCTCTGGGAAAGGGAAAGAGAAAATTGATCAATGCGGGAAGCTTTCTTAGGATGTTAAAAAAATGGAAGGTTGATCAATACGGGAATCCTTCAATGTCATAATTCAAAATAGAAGCCATCCTTTGAGGGTATGGTCTAATTTATACTTAATATAGATGGAAATAGTGATATATGATATATGTCCTTCGAGGGATCGTTCTATTTCTTTTTTCTTTTTTTTTTACTTTGATTTGCATGCTTATCTCTTTTTTTGCATGAATAGTTATTATTTAAGGGAGCAGTATGTTTTTAATAACTTTAATTTTTGAGAAGAGAATCCATGAATTTTGACTTTACATGGGGAAGAGTTGGGAATATCTAGGTAGACCACTTAGAAGGGGATAATGAATGTCTAAGAAACACCCATGGACCCTTTGCATGGTTCCAAAAAGTGAATAAGATGGTGATGGATGTAATGATCGTAGAGTTCTCACCAAGGAGGGAGAACCTATCCATAAGGAATATGCTATATGAAGATTTGTGGTGCCTATATTTAAGGTCACATCTAGGAAGTGACGGTAGACCACATAATTATAAATCATCACAATGGAAGATGAAAGACTCTAAAATGGAGGAAGTATCCAAGGATATGTGTAAGAGCTCACTGGTAAATGTGTGAACAATAGAATGGTCACAAGTACAATGTGTTAAGAGGTTTCACATCTAGTTTATACTCAAGGGAGGGCTCCGTGCAACATCTTAATCAAAGTTGTGTTCGAGAATAGGACAATATCTTATGAAGGGTGGGATACGATGAGATAGATGATTAAAGATGAAAAAATTATGCACTACTCTTAAGGAAGAAAAGATAAATATATGGTCCCCTAAGAGAGGGATGAACATGACCACAATGGTGGATTTAGGATAAGATGAAATGGTCCCCTAAGGGAAGGAAAAATATGACCACAATAGTGGGTTTAGGATGGGAAGGATGGTTCCCCAAAGGATGCACAAATCTGGCCACAAAGGTGGTCTTAAAATGATGCCAAAGATGGAAAGAATTTAATCCAAGAGTGGACCGATATTAGAATGAAGTCCCCCAGCATGTATGGATGAGGAAGATGCAAGGGGATCAAGAAGAAAGGGAGGATTCTCCCCCCAAGGTTGGGAAACTTAGGTGTATATGAGACAGTGAATGCCAAAGGATTTTAGATGGGATCGTCTTGGATTTGGATTGGATATATGGTCGGGTATCATAGGGGTGATCAAAAAGATAGATAGTATTGATGAAGAAGGGAGGACCTTCTGTAGGTGGAGTGATGTACGAAGGGGTGGATGAATGAGGATGCTTAATAATTTTGATGGATGGGGATATAGGAATGTGAGTTGGATTCGTTGTGATGGATGGGGAAAGATGGATTCTTTGAATGAGTAAGTCATATTTCTCAATAATATCATGGACGATAGTTTGAAAGGCCTTACAATGCTCAATTTCATGACCCAGGGTATGATGATAAGCACAAATGCAAGTGTGATCAAACCATTATGGATTCTTACTATTAGGCTTAAAATATCTAATGGGAGGAAGTTTGATGGAAGATATTTAGATTAAGTGTTGAAATATGTCGGCATAAGACACAACTGAAGTATTGGTAGGAAGAAATATCTTATGGGTTTCAATGGGATATTTTGACTTAAATTTAGGGGAAGAAGTGGATGTGGATTGGATGGGTAAATTGGATGTCTTAAAAGATGAATCAAATTCAGGAATAGGATTAGCTTGTTTGTATTTGGATTAAACATTGGGAGATGTCTTAGATGAAGTCCCTAGCCCTAAAAGAGATAGGGGTGCTTCTAGTACGGGTGTTGTAATGTTGGATTTCTGAGAAGAGGGAAGACCTAACTTATTATGAGGATGTATGAGAGACCTTTGGGTATTTTTACCATGAGTCTTAGATTTTGATAGAGAGCATTTACCCTTAGCAGGGATGACTATAATTTCAACCAGTGGACCTGAAGATTGTGTTGTAGGTTTTGGATTGGTTGATGTAGAAACATTTGATTTGGTAGAAGGAGAAAAAATCCCCCTTGTGTTTTTATTAAGTGGAGGTGATTGTTTCATAAATGTTTCAAGGGGCATCATTGATATATTTGCAAATCGAGAGGATATGACTAGTGCAGCAGTGGTTATAGATGTAGATATAGGAATGGATGTTAGAGAGGTAGTGAACATAAAATATTGGGATGGAATGGCTGATGTAGTCATATGTAAAGATGTAGGTATATGCATCAAGATAGGAATTGGGATAGTAATAAGTGGGATTGTAGAAGTATAGGTGGTGGAAATGAGTGTAGTTGGGATCGATGTGGAAGTGAGTGATGTAGATATAATAATATGCATGTTTAATCTAGATGTGGGTGAAGGAATATATGTTAACGGTGTAAGAATAGGTGTGGACATCATTGGGACCGAAATGGGTGTTAAATATTGGGGCATGATAGAAGTGGATGAAGTAGGAGGTATAGTCAAGTTTGATACAGATGTGGTGAGAGTAGGAGTAGATATAGGTATAGGATAGGTAATATAAGTTGACATAGGTGTGGTAGTCATGGATATGATAGGTGTTGAATAAGGGATGGGAATAATGTCTAAAATAGGAGTAGGTGGAGTAATTGATGAGATAAGATCTTGATTAATGGTGTTAATGGTGCGATCATTAGGTAGTTGAGATGTAGAAGGTATGGCTTGATTTTTTTGTGGTGGATTAGGAAAATGTTTTTTAAAGATGGTGAGGGGTTGGCTAGGTGAAATGGTGGAGCTATCTATTTAGATATCCCCCTAATTTATAATTTTTTGTGTGTAATCATTGATGAAACAACACTTCTCAATGTCTTGAACTTTGACTTTATGATATTTACAATAGTGGGCTTTATGATACTAAGTGGTCTTGGGTCGCGAGTCATCCACGGGTTGTATGGGAGGAAGTTAGATGGATTTTACTGTCATCAACTTGTCAAATACTAAACTATAGGATTCCCCAAAATGGGTATAGTTACGATATGGTCTAAAATATCTTTGTGAAGACTCCATGTGAGAGGGAGATGTGGATGGGGATTGAATCGTGATGGTATTGGCAGTATTTTTATACTTGTCTCTATGTGTAGTGGGTTTTATGAACTCGGTCTTGGGCTTGTTTGACTGAAGATTGAGTTGGCCTTGCTCAATGGCATGAGTTTCCAATTTGTGAACCATGGTGAAGGCTTCTTCAAATGTTTGGAATACTAGATTTGAAATGTAGAAGAAATATGCGTTGCACAAGAAAGCGAAAAAAATTTGATGAGTTTAGTTTGTGGAAGGGAAAATGATAGTTGATTGATAATACCATATCCTCGCGTGACGTATTCTGCGATAGACTCGATATCAAATTGTCTAATGGTGTACAAGTCTTGTATAGTGATTTTGCACACAAAATTAATCAAAAAAATATCTAAGAACAATTGCATGAGTTGGGTAAAGAATAATAAGGAATGTTGATGAATCTCATTGTACCAAATCCAATGTTGAACCGGCCAAGGACATAGGGAAGTTTTGAAGCATAAGTTTTTGATCATGTGTGATAAGGTAACATGCATGTTCAAATGTGTAGAGATGTTGTTGGGGATCTTCCTTGCTATTGAACTTGGTAAACTTGGGAAGGTCCCAATGAGGAGGGTAAGGTTTGATTGGAACCAATGGATGAATGGTTTCATTACATACTTGTTCGTAATATAATGTAACCTTTGGTCCTAAGGTATCAGCCACTAAACTAGCCAACCTATTCGTTAGGGCATGCATGGGGTCATTTGTTGTGATGATTAGTTGGTATTGTGATTGTGTGGAATGGAAATTAGCTTGATAAGGTGGTTGATAATCTTATGGATGTGTGGGGGATTGAGGAATCATTTGATAAGGATTAATATATGTCATGGGTTGAAATTGGATAAGCTGTTGTAATGATTGATGTTGAGAAATAGGGATGTGATGTCATTGGTGATATTGGGAAAGTTGTTATGGTAAATTATGAGCAGGAATATGATAATTAAGAGGTGAGATGGTGTGAGCATATGATGGGCAGGAGTGTAAGTGTTAATACGTTGTGATGGTTGGATGGGCATACTTGTAGTGGATGGAATAGAGATAGAGTTGACATAAAGTGATGTGGGTGGAATGGGATCCAATAATTGAGTAGATTGATAGGATTGAAATATTTTAGGAGATTTATGAAATAAAAAGTCATACATGGGGAAAGAAGGAGGTCCAAGAGTTTCTAAAGGAGCAGGAGATGGGGATGTAGTTTTTCTAGAAAAGTTGGATTGAATAGAGATACGAGGATGGGTTTCAAGATAAGGATTATTTTGGAAGACATGGTCCTCAGGAAGCAAGACCATGTAGGCAAGGGGTTTGGCAACTAAAGGTGTGGTTTTAAATTTATAATCTTGTTGGGAAGGATCATTAGAGGAAGGGATATCATTGGATGGATTGGATTGTTATTTTGTCTCGACTTGAGGAAGGATGAAAATAGGCATGAAATAGGTGAGAATTTTTTTATGTAATTTTTTAACAAATAAATCAAGCAACAAGTTTCTTATTAACATGATTAATTAAGAAATGTGAGAAAAAGAAAAGGGGAGGTGGATAACGAAGGTACCTAAGGAATGGCAGTCTAAGGCTTGTTTCAGGTAGTTTCCTGTTGGGTGATGAAATCCTAATCATTCCACTAGGTAGGAAGATGTTTAGATGTATGATTTAGATGTGTGAATTTTAGGTCATGTGTGATAGGATGTGAAATGTATAAGGTTAACCCCTACTTAAGCTATGTTATTAAGAAATTTGAAGAAAAGAAAGGTTCATTTTAAACCAAATCCAAATCTAATATTTCAGTGAGGACACACACAAGACGGAAATATGATGCAAAAAAGGAGAAAATAGGGGAAAATGAGGAATACCTAGATAAATATTTTCCTTTTTATCTGAACTTTAAGATAAGAGTAATCCAGGCATCCGAACCCAACACAAGGAAGAAAAAATTGAATCCTTGCGTTGCAGTGTTAGTAGAAGACAAAAGAAGCAAGAAAAATGAAAAGGTGTCACCTAAAGAGTGGTCCCGCCGGGCGTGCCAAGAAAAATTATCTAATTTTTTGTTCCTTTTCAATTAAATGATTTAATATTAAAGAAAACTAGATAACTCAGAAAATGGAGGGTTTAAGGTACCTCAAATGCGATGTAATGGATACGAGCACAAAGTAAATGATAGATCCTCACTGCAAGATCGATGAACCTACAAATACAAATCACTAGAAAGAAAAATTTATTAAATAGTATATGTGGGGGTTGTCTGAAAAAGATGGATCCAAGAATCATTAACTTCTTTGGTAGATTTCAACCTCGTGTTTTGATAAAAGAAAGAGAAAAATGAAAGATAAATTGATAGTATGCAAAAACGGAAGGAATACAAAATCTGAAAATAACTAAGATGGATCTAGATAATATGTAGAATCTGATATAAAATATAAATTGAAAATGTTAATATATAAGGAAATTAAATATCTGATCAAAATAGATGTAAAGTAAATCAAACCTGCATGGGTCAACGGTGACCCAAGACTGCAGAGGGCTAGTTGACAGCGATTGTAGAAGAGTGGATCAAGAAATAAAGAAAAAAGGTCTACAAAAATCTCTAGAATTTTGAGAAGGTCATAAGTCGACACTGACTAGACTAGGTCAACACCAACTAGATTGGGTGAAAGGAACTTGCAACAAACCTGCAAGCTCTTATGTGGCTGGATCTGGATTTAGAAGATAGGTCGGGTTGACACCAATTAGATTAGGTCGATGCCAATTGGGAGTGGGTCAATTTTGATTGGACCTAGTTGACACCGATTGGATTGGGTCTATGCCAACTAGATCTGGGTCTACGCTAACTAGATCTGGTTCAGTGCCAATTGAGGAAGAAAGGGTAAGGCCAAGGTCAAAAGGATGAAATGGATGACCTGTAAGAA
Source organism: Taxus chinensis (assembly GCA_019776745.2). Lineage (NCBI taxonomy): Eukaryota > Viridiplantae > Streptophyta > Pinopsida > Cupressales > Taxaceae > Taxus > Taxus chinensis. The sequence continues at coordinate 428,770,955 of CM034146.1, forward strand.
AAGAAGCTAGAAAAGAAGGCTGATAATGGAGCTCTGGGTGTTGCAGAGGTTGATCTAAACCTACAAAACATTATATACAAACAATACAAAGATAATTTGATGAATATCACATAAATAAGACAAATATGATGATAAATCTCACAAAGGATGATCATGAGCAATGCAAGCACATTGAAATGATGTCCAGGAGATATATAATTGTTGCAAGAATGCTCAGGTATGAGGAAGAGTTCACGGGTGACAAGGAAGCTCCAAAATTTATATGCATCTGATGATTATGGAAAGAAAAGACTTAGTTTTATAGGGTCAACAATGACTGGGTTGGGTCACTACTGACTACGTGGAAAGTTTTCCCAAAGGGAGTTCTTTTGTGCTTTGGTCAGGATTTTGGATGTTTAAGGATAAGAAAAGAACTTTAAAGCTTTTAGTAGTGAGGAGAGTTGATTGGGATGTTTCATGGTTAATTAGAGGATAAAGATAGGTAGGAAAAAGCATAGAAAAGTGTGGGGATGCATATTTAGAATAAAAGCATCCTAAATGGAAATTTGGTTAGGGCATAATGGATATTAATTAATTAATCAAATAATGCTTATTAATAAATATTAAAGGTGATTAAAATGTGATGGGTATGGATATTGATTAATTAATTAATTAATTAATTAATATTAATAAGGTGATGGGATTATAGGTGGGCATTTTATTAAATATTGAAGGGGATAGATTTGATTAAAGGGGGACCTAGATAGGACCATAGGAAAATATGCACACACAGGAAGACAAGGGTAGAGATACCGAATTTAGGTGTCTACACTTTGTGCAAGTTATTTAATATGTATTTTTTTTGTGCATTATTGGTGTTATTTTTCTTAGCATTGGTGTTATTTGGATGTTTTTGATATTTCAGTTGGTGTTGTGCATCTGCTAGTTTCAAGAATTTTTCCTCCATTTTAGGTTAGTTGTGAATAAATTTAGTGGAGTTTCTACATTTAGAATTTTTTTATCTTGGTTAAGTTTTCCATGATCACTCCAGGATACAGTATTTTCTCAATTGCTTCACTATCCCTCTTACCTTCTTATCATTGGGTCTTTGGTATCTTCCTTTTGATCTTGGCTCGTTGAGATCCTTCCCAACTTGACAGTCCTCCCTCAAACTCCTTAAGATCTTCCATTGCTATCTCGGTCGAGCCACCTTGGGTTGGATTCGTCCCCTCACCCTATTGTGTCATGTCTTTTGAATCCCTCTTGATATCACTTGTATCTTATATTGCATCCTAACTCCCACCCAAGGATCTTGCTCAATCCTTTTCTCCTATGTTCTCACATTTGATCTCACTTTTCAAAGGTCTTTGATGGGATTGGCCTTATGTTGCCACTTAGATTAGATCTTGTTTGCATTGGTATTTCCTGACTCTTCTTTGAGCTCACCTCTATGTCATCATTCATCTTATTTTTCCATGCATGCTTGCTCCCAACTATCTCCTGAGCTCCTACCTACCCTTGCAAACCGCCCTGTCAAGCCTGCAGCCCAAAACTGCTTACATATGTTTAGTTCAAGGAGCCTACCTCAAGCCACCAACCTTGGCCACTTGCCTTAGTTAACATTGGCTTTTTAAATTTTTTAAACCTTCCCTCCCAAATTTCAAACACCTAGTTTTTTTAACAAATAAAATTAATGAGCCTTGTTTTTTAATTTTAATTTAAACCTAGTCCCTTAATTTTATTTTAAGTATAGTGTTAGTTAGTTAGTTGGGAAAATATTTCTTAATTAATTAGGTCAATTATTAATGGATATTGTTGCAAGGGTTTTTTTAATCTAGTTATATTTTTTAATAAAATTAGATTTATTAGGATAATCCAAAAAACTTTAAATGAAGGGTTATTGGGTGTTTTTTCTAATGTTCTTGTTGGAGGTTATTATGAAGGTACAAGACTTTTTTGAATGCTTTTATTATGTTTCAGGAGCTTGTTTATGTTTTGGAGACCGTTTTGTAATATTTTGAGCTCTTATTATTGATTGTAGGTTAGTAAGCACATCTGCCACACTTGCAAAATGGGATCCCCAATTGCAACATGAGATACTTTTTCTCACATAGGACTTGTTTTTTCCTTTTTGTTTGTTTTCACCCTTGTTTTTGTGCTTATTATGGTGTCATTTCATCACACATGATTGAAACTTATTGTGGTATCCATAATTACGTTTTTTTTTCACTAATTTCAAGGTGAGTGACCAACTATTTCACATTACATGAACACTTCATACTGTAATCAACACACTAAACTATAAAGTGCCATAAACAAGGGGTAAAAATATTTTTCTAGGTGTGTGTGCATTTCCTTTCTTTTCCGCATTCTTGTTTTCTCTTTCCTCACAATGGATGCTAGTGTTGTTCCTTTTCTCATGTCATTTAAATTTTTTGAATGGAAATACCATATGATAATAAAAATAAGGGCTAAATGGTTATATCACATAACTATGGGAGTGGAATTTGAACTCGATATTGAACCTGACAAATCTAAGTGGTTCAACTGATGTGATGAATACCTAGGTCTTCTTTGTGTGTTTGTTTCTTTAGACCTTCTCTTCCACATTGAGTATTTTGTAACACCTCATGAATCTTGTAAAAAATTTGATGGTATTTTTGCAAAACAAAATGACATGAGATCTCATGAGTTAGAGAACGAACTCCTAGGTTTGACTCTTAGTAACTTTTATAACCTACATGCCTTCTTCTCTAAATTTGTCCACACAAGAATATTGTTAAAAGAATGTGGAGTTACCAAAAATTATTCCCAATTGATCATAACCATTCTCTCTAAGCTTATCCCTGAATACTCTATCTTCATTTCTACCTTTCATGCCACAAAAGGATCTTTAGGGACTGCTTGGAAGATGCCCTCATTTGACAATTTTTCATCCCAAATAATTCAAGGATAGGAAAAGTTTATTCAAATGGAATAAATAAATTCCAATTCACATGCCCTAGTAGTAAGTAATCGTAAAGGAAATGAGAATAAATAGAAGAATAAAATAGATTAAAATGACCAACCTAAAAAAAAATCTACAACCACCAAAACCAAACCCAACTCGAAAACTTCTACTTCTGAGCCTAATCCCAAAGAAGGAAAATTTTAAGTGTTCCTATTGAAAGAAGTTATGACATGAAGAGAATAAATGCCTAAGAAAATAAATAAACCACCTAATGCATTTACTTGAGAAGAATAATATTGGTGTTCCTAAGTGTATCAATAAGAACTCTCTGAAAGCTAATTTTTATAAGGAAAAGGAAACAAAATCTAAGAAGAAAAAAGGCAAAGCCCTCGTAGCAATATTTGTTTTTTTATTGTTGATCCAAAAATTTGTTGGGTGGGTAGATCTATGGATGGACAGGCTAACAGTGTGCAGACCATAGCCCCTCTTTGAGACAACAAAGTGAAACTAGTTTATTGCTATTCTACTAGCAAGAACCTGTGCAAGTCCTACAGTATTTTTCCTTTAGGGGGGTTTGGGATCTCATCCTAGTAGAGTTAGTTCCGATGAAGAATAGAAAGGAATGGAAGAAGGAATGGAAGAGAGATGGATCTGAAGAGAGAAAATAAATGAATTCCAAAGTAGAAAGGTCGGAGGGTTTATGTTTTGGGTTGGTAGTAAAAAGAGCCAAACTTACTCACATAAACAAATAAAGCAATACTGATAAACAAAATGACAAAAGTAGATATGAATCTAATAGAATAAACACATATATCTGACGTAAGAAGGATCTTATGCATATAACATGTGTATTCAACACAAAGTCTCAATATTTGTATTGATGTTATCTTATGTTACAAGAAAGCTCAAAGTATTTCTCTCCTCATTTCTATTTTCATACAATATTTTCCACACCCTTGAATACTACAAGTATCCAAGTATTTATAGAAAAAGAAGGAGAAAGAAGACAAAAAGGAGCCAACGACTTATTTACAAAATATCTACAAAATGTCTAAAAGTCAAATGTTGACTTTGGGGCAATTTTGTGGATGACAACATCCCACGGTGCAACATGGATGATGTCATCATGTGTGCCAACATAATTTTAAATACTTTTACAAAAATGGGATTTATCCCAGGAGGAGGAGGCCTATTCATCATCATCCCTTGTGTGTCATCGCGTGTGTCTTGCTTCTGCTCTAGAGAAGCGATATGATACTAAGCTCGATACTCCATGAACTTGCTAATCATCTTCTGAAGTTGATCATGATCGGGACCTTTTGTGTGATATCCCATAACTTTGCAAGTTTCTCATTCATCTCTGATCCTATCAGGGAGCTTGAAGTATTCATTGCATGCCTCTATCAAATACTTGACAAAATTGCAGCAAGCCATAAGGTTGTTAATAGATTCTCATTCAAAAGTGACCTCTAGTGTCAAACCTTATGATGCAATTCCCTTGAAAAGCTGAATAGTATCATTTGCTTCTCTCAAGGTGAATGATGCATTAAGCAACCCTGGAGACATCCTCAAGACAATCTACTCCATTTGATGTTTCACATCTAGGGCTTCCTCCTTGATTTTGTCTATCATTTCTAGGACAAACTCCATTTGATCAACCCGATAGTCTAAAGCGACAAGCACTTTGTTGTGTGCTCACGGGTGATCAATGACGCCGAATTTTAACAACTCATCAGTCGAGCAGTTGACCATTTTTTGGAATGTCTCGTGTTGCAACCTAGCATGGTTCAAATCTTCAAAGACGGGTTCTGCTATTGCCTAGAGTTCATTGTTTTCCTTATCTATACTTTGGTAGAGGCATGTGAACTTTATGATTACTTTCTCACTATCTCTGAGGATCTACTCTCTCCAGAAGGACATTTCTGCACCTTGTTCACCAATCTTGGTGTCTTCATTTATCTTCTAATGAGTAAGGACTTCAGGAGTTTCGGTGATAGCTATAGGAGGTGCATTGCCCATTATTTACAGAGCTTGGAGAAGATATTCATTTTGTTCACTTAACATTCTCTTCTTCTCCTTTGCTTCTTGCAGTTTCTTGTAAAGGGCATCCATGGCTGACAAGGCCTCTCCTTGTAGGCTCTGTAATTATGTTCCCATTGTGACCTGGGTCACTGTAAAATCTGTGGGAGAAAGATCTTCTTTCTTCTTTATGGGATCTGGGTAGGCTATCTACATAACCCTTTCACCTGAAACACTTTTTGAAAAGTGAGTTATCACTTTTTGCTTCTTTGGTCCTTTAGCCAGGATGACGGAGAAGTCCATGGGTGCAATGGGGACTTTCCTCTTGTGTTGGCTTAGGTGGTCTGAGATCCAGCTTGGACTTATGGGAGTGGGACCAGAGGAAAAAGAAGAGAAAGGGGTGGAAGGAAGAACAACCGTAGTGGACATGGGGAAGTGTGTTGAAACACTTGGTAGTGGCATGGAAAAAGGGGCCAACACACCAACATGAATGGGATTAGGAGTAACTACAAGAGAGGAGGCCATGGGGTAGAAGGGATCTGCGAGATGAGGGAAGAAATGTTGGGGGACATATCCACAAGGGAAGAGAAGATGAAGGAAGATGGAGGGGGAAAGGAAGAAGACACAACCAGAGGAGTGGTTGTTTGAGCAACGTGACGAGGGGAAGGAGGAGAAAGAGAGGGAATGGTTGGTACTTCGCTAGTTGTAGTTGTGACAACATCCTAAGTGGATGTGTCTATTGGAGCACTTACCAATTCTTCTTTTCCTGGGGACACTAAGTCCACAACTTTCTCTTCTATGGTAATAGGAGGGCTTTCAGGAGCTTTCTCTAGAGCAGTGCTTGCCTCTCCCACTTTATCTTTCCCTTTGCCTTTAGGAAAGTGTTTTGGCCTAGTGGGTGAATTGCCCAGGGGAGATATGATAAAATCTACCCCAAGATAGATGATACCATTTTTATTACACCAATGCTTGGTGCGTTGCAGAGTAGGTTGAACCCTTTCTTGGATGGTCTGGGGTGCTTTGTTCTTGTCAATATCTACGAACTACCAATCATCGCCTTCCATGTCAAGGTAAACCTGATCAATTTCTTGATTAGTTTCTAGGAAATCCTTTGGGAGATGGCCACACCATATTGAATGATCTCTACCAAGGATATCCGAGAGTGATCCTTTCATCTAAGTTTGACTTCATGATTTAAGTCAATGTAGATATCATCTATCTAAGGAACGTGGATAGGATTGATCTTTTCCCTTGGAAGGTAACCACGAGGATTGAAGGTTAGCCTTGCCAGGAAATTATGCTTCAAATTGAGCAATTCAAGATTTGCTTACATCTCCTAAGCTTTAATTTATGAGGGGCATGTGTACCTTCCTATTATGAGGGGGAAAGGAGTTCCTCCCTTCTTCCTCTTCATACACTTCTCGTGATGGGTGATAAGCTACCTTGACAGATCCAGAAGGATTAGTTTAGGCCCCGCACATCTTGGCAATCTTATGGGTTCTCCCAAGAAGTTGGCAGCTCTGAGATAGGTAAAGTTGAGGAATTACGTAAACAATGCTCCCTGCTTCCTTATGGCAATGATCACACTTTTGCTTGTCTGACCATGAGTCATGTTGGGCCTCAAGAGGTAGATGATGCCATAGAAGAAGACATCATTTATCTTTTGTAACTGATTTATGTTCTTCTCGACCCTCAACTCTAGATAGTATTCATATATTTTGACCTAGGGCCATACCCCATACTGATTCAGCTCTAGGTAGTCTCTCTCTGTGGTAGCTATATATACTACATAGGAATTCATATACAACCTCCCAGTTCTTGAAAGTCATTGAAGTTGTTCCGAGATTGTAGAAATGATAATCTCGCCCCATCCAAAACACTGATCGAGCACATTCTTATTCATTGTTTCCAAATACCTAAGCATCCACTTGTGAAAGTAATGGGCATCAAGGAGCCCATGTACTCTACTTAGGAAGGTGATCGTGTCACTCAACTCTTCTAAAAAATCACTGTGGTGAATGACTTGGGGCCACCTTCTCGCCACCTTTTTTATTCTTAAGGTACACCTCATTCATCATCTGCATGTACTTGTCCTCATTATCGGTCCAAGTCTTCATGGAGTCTTCTTGACTTACTGCCACAAAATGTCTGTGGTGGGGGATGCCCAAGATAATTTCAAAGTGTCAGGCTGTGAGATTGATTATCACTTTTCCTTCCTCATTTTCGACACATCTTGTGTCCTTGTTGTAACAATGGCCCACCAACATGATGAATTCATTATTAATTGTGCTCACTGGGAGCCCTGCAGCAAAGTACAAACCACTGCTAACCAGTTTATCCATCCATGGGCTACCTGTGACCTTTTTGGTTCTTTCCCAAAAGTCATCCATTTCAATATGGCCAAGATCTGATTCTCTGATATCGAGATCAAACTCCGCAAGTGAGTCAGGCATCCTGACCTTTTGGTATTTATACTTCATTTCTTGCTCCATCAACTTGGCTTTGCCTTTGGACTTGGTTGGCTTCTTACTCGATGAAGACATAAGTGCACTCGAGGATTTTGTTGCTCTGCAAGAAGAATCAGAGAGTTCCAACGTAGAAGGGCCATGTTAGCCATCAAGTTGTCCATAAAAGCTTTGCAGAATGAAAAATTATCAACTTATGAGCCTCTGGGCACAAGGCACAGCTTTACTGCAGGTTGCAGGGGCTTTGAAAAGCAATATGCACCTTTAGGGAGTGTTACATGGGAGAAAGTAGCACCAAAAGGGGCGTGGGTGTGAAATGGTTACACACAACATTGAGATGTTGATGTCAAGGAATATGCGCTTGCCAGCACATAGGAAGTGTTTTAACTGGGTGCAGATTTGCTTGGTGTAGCAGGGTCTGAGGGTGCGCCATTGGCGTAGATGTGGCAGATGTTGCATGAGTGTGAGGTGTGCTAAGCACATTTTCAGAAGGTGTAACACATAGGTCAAGTGTGCCAAGGGGCTTAGTTTGTGCAGCATGGAAAGGGTTTGTATAACATGCAGTGTTGTTGTAGTTGCTTTGGTGCCAGTGATTTTTTCCTTAGGAATTTTTGTAATGTTTTATAAGGTGCGGGAAAGGCTTATGTTGCATGGTCCTTTAATGTGCCAATGGCACAACTATTTTTGATGCAACATAGAAATAGTGCACCAAAGGGGTGCGAATGTGTTTAGTGTAATAGGAGTTTGCAATGCGCCATAGTGAAAACAGTTTCACTATGTGGGTTGATTTCCCTTTTTCTTGATTTTTACTCTTTTGGCTCAGATTTTGATGTCCAAGAGGGAAAACCTAGCAAGGGTAAGGAGTGAAGGACAAATGGGCATGAGTTATTTTTGAGGCCGAGCCTTCCAGATTTGTAGATCTAGAAGGAAAGGGAAAGGAGGGTTTGCAGGTGGGTATTTGTTTTCAAATGGTGTTATCCCTTTCCTTCTAGATTCATTTTTATTATTCAACAATCCTAATCACCTAGCCCAACATCCATAAAAAAAACAACAAGGATGGTAGAAACCACTTACCTGGTATAAATAATGATGAAGGAAAGAAGTGGGGTCCACGATCATGACGAATGGCACATGAGGGCTGACAAGATAACAACAGGCACAGAGGAATAATTTTCATGATTTTCAACTTGTGAAAATGACAAGTTCAATGCGCATATATATAGAAAAGTCTACATTTAATGCGCCACCACTTTTTCCTTTGGCACACTGGGAGAGATGTCGACATAGAGGAGATTGCGCCTAGGCATGGGTTTGGATGTGTCGATAGGATGATGGGTGCACTTAGGTGCACTTTTGGGAGGTGTAACATTTGGAGTGTTGACACTATAGGAAGTGCACCAAAGGCAAAGATGGGCATAGTTTTGCAAGATGTTGCAACAATGGTTCTTGCGCCCAACCCAAAAAGGTTGAAAATGACCAAGTTCTTAAAAGTTGATTTTCTGGAAGGGAGTTCTAGGCCATTCAGAACATTAATAGACCTTATCAGGGGACCGAAACAGAATTTTGGTATGGTTACCTACAAAATTACCCTTTTCAATTTTACAAGATAACAGCTGGCTCTTTCTGTGGACTATCTTCGAGTGAAGCTTAAGGGTAGAGAATCCTATATTTTCATGTGCCTATCCATTGGGTTACAGAGTCAAAAACAAGGGTGATGAAAAAGAAAGGAAAACACACAACATACAGAAAGTAAACACATGACAAAAACAAACACACAACTAAAGAAAACTGTACAAAGAAGAGAGCAAGCTCTACTTCCTAAAAATCTTGAGATGTTTCCCGCTATAGGGAAGCAGGAGTTTAGTTCCATCCAGATACAAGAGATAGAATCTATTCTCTCCATTCAGCTGTTTGATCTTGAATGGCCCTCTCCAAAGAGAATCAAATTTCCCATGCATGCTCTTTGGTTCTCTTTGCTTGTCCCATAGGAGGACAAGATCTCCCATCTAGAAATCTCTCTACTTGGCCTTTTTATCAAATAGTATTTTGACTTTATTCTGATGTTCGGTGATCCTGTTGACCACCCTTACCCTTTTTTCTTCAAGTTTTGTTAGATACATGATCCTCTTTTCAAGAGAATTCTAGAAAGTTTCATCTTTGATCGTTCGTGCCAAGCATAGATCAGGGATTTCCATGGAGAGAGGGATCTCAGTTTCAATTCCATATAACACTTGAAAATGTGACATTCCAAGAGACCTCTTCGTGGTAATACGGTTTGCCCACAAAGCATCATACAATGACTTGTGCCATGACTATTGATTCTCATCGATTAGCTTCCATATGATAGTCACTAGGTTTTTATTGGTGGATTCAGATTGACTATTCCTTTTAGGGTAATAATCTGAGGCATGGGGCAAGGTTATTTCGTATCCATAGCAAAAACCAATAACTTCTTGTGAGGAGAAGTTGGAAGAATTGTCAGCAATGATCTTGTGTGGGATGCCAAATCTCATAATGATATTTTCTTTGATGAAGTTACAAACAACTTCAGAGGTGGCATTCTTAACAGGTATGAATTCCACCCATTTGGTGAAGTAATTTGTTGTTGTTAGGACATAACTATGTCTAGCACTTGATTGGGGATGGAGTGCTCTGATAAATTCAATTCCCCATTTCCTGAATGGTTCATCAATAATGATGGGCCTGAGGGGAAAAGTAGCCAATTTTGGTTTACCAACAAACTGTTGGCAGAGCTCACATTTTGCTACCCAGGTGGCTGTATCCTAAAATAGCATTGGCCAGTAGTACCTGGCCTGAATGATCTTATGTGCTATCACAGAAGAGGAAAAGTGACCACCGCAGGCTGAATCATGAAAGCTTTCTAGTAACTTCACCTGATGTGGCTTGTCAATGCATCGCAAGAAAATGCCATCAATCCCACGCTTGTATAAACCGTCATCCCATATGACATATCTGGCTTCCCTGAGCTTTACTTTCCACTTCTCCTTTGAAGTTAGATGGGTTGGACACTCACCATAAGTGAGAAAGAAAATGATGTCGAAATACCACTCATCACTGGTTGTAACAAATAGAACCATAGGTAGAGAATCAACTTTCTCCAGTTCACCCTGCGCTCCATCGATGCAATCAACTTTCTCTTCATGATCTTCTGAATCTTTATTTTCAGCCATGAGCTGACATAGGCCTCTACCCCTTACCAAATTGGTTGGTTTGATGTCCAGATCATACTCTTGGACCTTTGTGATCCAATTCCCTCGTAAGCTTCCTAACTCCTATTGAGTTAGGATAGACTTAACTGTTGTGTCAGGAACCAGCACTACCGTATGAGAGTTTAGGATGTAGTACTAGAAGTTCTTGACTACTTTGACTACTGCAAAGGCATGTTTTTCTAACTGAGACATCTTTAATTCATGAAGCTTGAGAGGGGAGCTCATGAATGCGATTGGGGATTCAACATCCTCAGAGTTCTTCTGCATTAAGATGGCAGATACAGTATGCATGGATGCATAACTGTACATGATAAAATCCTTGGAGAAGTTCTGGGCATACCAGAACTGGTGCATGAGCAACAAGAGGCTTTTATATCCTCAAATGACGTCTTTCCTTCTTCGCTCCACTAGAAATTTTGTGACCCCTTCATCATATTTGATATGTGACAAGTCTTTTCAGCGAAGTCTGGAACAAAGCGTCTGAGAAAATTCACCTTTCCGAAGAAGGAGTGAACACCGGTCTTTCTTATGGGCAAGGTAAGGCTCTGAATAGCCTTGACTCTTTCGATGTCTATTTTTGTCCCTTCTTTGCTGACAACGTGTCCCAGCAATTTTCCTTCAGTGACCCCGAAAACAGACTTTTTTGGATTTAGGGAAATCTCATGTTCTCGGCATCTAATCAATACTTGCTCCAAATGATCACAGTGATCACTTCACCTTTTAGAGAACACAGTTAAGTCATCCAGATAAACTATGATGACCTTCCCCATCATACCTTTGAATGCAAAGTCCATAGCTCACTGAAAGGTGGCACCGGCATTGGTCAAGCCGAAAGGCATCCTGTTGTAGGTGAATGTGCCCCAGGGAGTAGTGAACGTTATTTTGAATTGGTCTTTAGGTGAGACCTCAATTTGATTATAGCCCAAAAAACCATCGAGCATGGACAACATCTCTAAACTAGTTACTACTTGTAGAACCTGATCCATTATGGGCAGTGGATAATTGTCCTTCAGGGACGCCTGGTTCAGGTTGTGAAAATCTACGCATATGCGTATTTCGCCATTCTTCTTTCACACGGGCACAATGTTTGTGACCCAGGTACTATGATGGATAGGAAAGATAATTCTCACATCCAGCATCTTCTGTATTTCCACCTGGATGGTACCCGAGATCTTAGGATTGTAGTGCCTTTGTTTCTAGCGAAAGGGTTTGACGTCGTCCTTTAACGGGATGTCATGTTGAGCGTCCTTAGGCTTGAATGACTTTAGATTGGCATAAGACCATGCCAATGCATCCATATATTTCTTCAACAGCTTGACAAATTTCCACTTTTCCTCGGGTGTACAACACTTCCTGATGTTCACAAACTGTGGATGCTCTGTAGAGCTTAGATTAACAGATTTGGTCTCTAGAGAAGATCTAGGGTCATTCTGTCACTTTTTCTTGATGAAGCGGTCATGCTTGTCAAACAATCATTCCAGGGAGACTAAACCTTTCAGAATTTTGTTCCCCTTGAGCTGACAGATGCCTCCACCTTCTATTGATTCATTTGCTTGACCAGTGACGGACTCACGACATACCAAAGTAGATCCTTCGAAATGAAGCTCATTGAAATTGTCTACTTTCTCTAGGAAAGCAATAAGCTGATTGTCATCGTTGAATACCTACCAGTGGTGAGAATTTTCTGGCATGCTTGGGTGAAAGACTACCTCAATGGTATATGTGTCTATTTTCAGCCCTGGGTGAGGGAGCATAAGCGAGGCAGAGATGGCCAATGAATCGGCCATGTCATTTTGGGCTCGTGGAACCACTTTGATTGAGAAGGCATCAAACTCCTCAATGTTGTCCCATACTGCATTGTGGTAGTGCCTGAGTCTGTCATTTTTTACCTGGTATACTCCCTTTACCTGATTGACAATCAGTTTGGCATCACCCTGTACTTTTAGGTTCTTGATTCCTCTTTCCTTTACAGCTTGCATGCTGAGTAGCAAAGATTCATACTCAGCAGTATTGTTTGTATTGAAAAACTACAATTTGAAAGAAAGAGGGAAAATCTCCTCTTCAAGAGATATCAGGACGGCTCCAGTGCCACATCCACTTGTTGCACAACTACCATCAAACTACAGCATCCATATCTTGTTAAGGTCCTCCTCCTAGACGAGAATGTCCATTCTATCAGACTCAGTGGATAAGAAGTAGTTCCCCATCCCTGATGATTCGAAGAGAATCTAGGCCTTAGGGTCATTAGAGTTGGTGATCAGGTACTTCTTTTACGATTCAATCTCTAATGTCAGCATAACTCCTTTGACGGGGATTCTAGCTTTGGACCAGTCCATATGAGTTTCTCCACCGACTTCCCTACAAAAACTTCTCCCTAGTAAAATTCCATATGCTGCTGGAATATCAGCAATGAGGATGGTCATCTTTACCCTTTTCTCTGGGAATGCTGCAAATGCAAACTGTGCATCTTTGATCTGACCAATTAATGGAACCTGTTTGGTTTCCATGGAGTAACATCTGCCAAAAGGCTTGGTAAGAGTGAGGCCCAAAGCATGGGTGACCTTTACCGGCATGACATTATCGGAAGCCCCAGAATCAATTATGCAGTTGCTTAGTTTGTGACCATTGATTAGGAGGGAGAGATAAAAAGGTTCAATTTTGCCTGATGCGGAAGTCAAGGCAACATTTATGCGAGATGCAGGAGGAGTGGAAAGGATTCCTTTCGGGGAGACAGGAGAGGGGATGACAGCTTGGCTTTGGATATATTTAGTTAATCTTACAAGCTACTCAGGGTTAGACTGAAGATATTCAGCCTCAGACATTTGAATCTTGGTCTTTTTAGCATGATCGACTATGTCGAATGCGACCAAGGGTTGCGTTGATGAAGGAATGAGTCCCTCATTTCATGATGGTAGGGGAGGGTTACTGGTCTTTATGGAAATGGAAGAAGGCTGATTTGGAGGAGAGATAGGAGGAAAATATTTCTTCGCAAAAGGTTTAATAGGAGGTTGAGCAGGAAGAGGATTACCTCTTTTAGCAATTGTTGGAGGCGTGTTCGACACAGCCTTCTCCTTTTGTATCCTGGCAGCAACTTCTGCTTCTTTTCCTTGTGAGTGGGTGAAAATAGCATATGACTGTCCACTTGCATACCCTTGGGTACCTTCCTCTTCATCAGATTCCTCATCTTCAAATTCCATATACCCGATCGTAGAGTCACCAGTCGGTTCACCGACATCTTGATCATCTTCACCTTGCGATGAAGGTTCTTCATAAATTTTCTCATCTTCTTCAATCTTGACCAGGGCATTAACTGGAGGGGCCTCAAGTGCTAACCTTGGAGCAGCAGCAGGAAAATGCAGCCTTTGTGGGGTGTTGTTGGGAGTGAAGTTCCTCCGTGGGATATCCCAGTACGGAGTGGTAGATGAAGCTTGAGCTAATTGCTTCTTTAATGTGAGCAAGTCATTTGCCATCTTCTGGAATGCCGGATCTGATGAAGTGGCTTGAGAAGGAGTCAAAGCCTTTGATTTGGATGGCTCTCATTTTAACTCGCCAGATATAAGTAGGTTATCCTCTATCTGAATGGCCATAGCTTGAGCGAGGACCAAGGTGGTGATTTGTTCTTGTAAAAGTAAGAAACTTACTCTTGAACTCATGGCATTCACAAAGAAACACTTTTGATTTTCTGGTGTTGGCAACATGGCAGGTGGCACATGGTTAATCAACGAATTGAAATGGGTGATAAAATCATGCATGGTTTCATTGGCCTCCTTCTTCAAGTGAGTAATCTTTGACAGTAACACAAATGCATCTTCTAAAGGCTTATACCTATCTTCAAATGCAGTTCGTAATGTGGCCCAACTGGTGATAGATCCAGCCGGCAAGTGTTGGAACCACTCTGCTGCAGGCCCTTGCAAGGTCTCTAGAAAGAGGCGTACCAACATGTCTTCATGGGTCACATCTAGGATGTTGCATGACATAATGAATGTAGATATATGTGAATCCATGCTTTGATTTCCACTCCCATCAAATCTTGGGAAATTCTTGCGGTTTCCATGAGGGAGTGCGTGAACTGGATGCGGCAATGCAAGAGGGCCCATAACGTTTCCCCAAGGTACTACCATTTGAAAATCTAGAAAGAGGACGTGAGACAGGAGGGAAGTTCCTCTTAGCAACAGGGCACTACAAATTGATGTGGAAGCTCCTTGTGAAAACTGGTTCTTTCGTGGAGGTGAGGCACTTCTTGCTGACCGATCAGCTGAACTCAGCGATGAGAAATGTGCTGGTGTAATACTGAAATTGTTCCTCTGAAGTAGATCAAAAATAGGATCGACTTCTCCATGAGCTCTTCTGTTACAGGTAAATGGTTCACTCGCTAGTGTATCTACTCAGATCGGCAATAATTTGGAGTAGATTTATAATAATATTTTTGTTTGTACTTGCTGATTTTCTAATTTTTCTAGAAAAAATCAGCAGCATGCACTTTTCTAAATACTTAAATTTATCCCTTTTTTAAACAACCGATTGTGGTTTAATGACAAGGATTAGTAGGGATAAAAAGTGGGATAATTTCAGTAAGCTGATTTTCAAATCTTAGATTTGATTTTTGCAAGGGTTTGAAAATATTTGTAAAAATATCAAGATCTCAGATCTACAGAAATATACGGGTTTTTATAAAAACTCAGTGAACTAAAGGTTTCTAACTGGTCCAGATCTATAGATCTGCTAAGAAAATTTTCAGTTTGGGTCACTTTTGCAAAAATTTCAGATTTTAACAAAGGGTTAAAATTTTCAAACTGGTAGTGACTTTGACAGTTTTTTATTTATTTTCTTAGTTTGATCCCCAGTAGAGTCGCCAAAAACTATTGGTCTGAAAATCTGTCAGGTGGGCAGATCTATGGATAGACAGGCCAACAGTGTGCAGGGCATAGCCCCTCTTTGAGACAGCAAAGTGAAACTGGTTTATTGTTATTCTACCAACAGGAACATGTGCAAGTCCTACAGTATTCTACCTTCAGGGGGGTTTGGGATCTCATCCCAGTAGAGTTAGTTCCGACGAAGAACAGAAAGGAATGAAAGAAGGAATGGAAGAAAGATGGATCTGAAGGGAGAAAAGAAATGAATTCCAAAGTAGAAAGGTCAGAGGGTTTATGTTTTGGGCTGGTAGTAAAAAGATCCAAACTTACTCACATAAACAAATAAAGCAATACTGATAAACAAAATGATAAAAGTAGATATGAATCTAACCGAATAAACACATAGATCTGACGTAAGAAGGATCGTATGCATATAACACATGAATTCAACACAAAGTCTCAATATTTGTATTAATGTTTTCTTCTGTTACAAGAAAGCTCAAAGTCTTTCTCTCCTCACTTCTATTTTCATACAAGATTGTCCACACCCTTGAATACTACAAGTATCCAAGTATTTATAGAAGGAGAAGGAGAAAGAAGACAAAAAGGAGCCAACAACTTATTTACAAAATATCTACAAAATGTCTAAAAGTCAAATGTTGACCTTGGGGAAATTTTGTGGATGACAACATCCCATGGTGCAACATGGATGATGTCATCACGTGTGCCAACATACTTTTAAATACTTTTACAAAAATGGGATTTATCCCAGGAGGAGGAGGCCTATTCATCATCATCCCTTTGCTCTGAATGGAGTGTCTTGCTTCTGCTCTGGAGAGGCGATATGATACTGAGCTCGATACTCCATAAACTTGTTGATCATCTTCTGAAGTTGATCATGATCGGGACCCTTTGTGTGGTCTCTGATAACTTCACAAGTTTCTCGTTCATCTCTGAGCCTATCAGGGAGCTTGAAGTATCTATTTCCTGGCTCTATCAAATACCCGACAAAATCATGGCAAGCCATAAGGTTGTTAATAGATTCTCAATCAAAAGTGACCTCTGGCATCAAACCTTGTGATGCAATTCCCTTGAAAATATGAATAGTATCATTTACTTCTCTCAAGGTGAACGATGCGTTAAGCAACCCTGGAGACATCCTCAAGACAATCTGCTCCTTTTGATGTTTCACGTCTAGGGCTTCCTCCTTGATTTTGTCTATCTTTTCTAGGAAAAACTCCATTTGATCAACCCGATAGTCTAAAGTGACAAGCACTTTGTTGTGTGCTCGTGGGTGATCAATAATGTAGAATTTTAACAAGTCATCAGTCAGGCAGTCGACCATTTTCTGGAATGTCTCATGTTGCAACCTGGCATGGTCCAACTCTTTGGAGACAGGTCCTGCTATTGCCTGGAGTTCATTGTTTTCCTTATCTATACTTTGGTAGAGGCCTGTGAACTTCATGATTACTTCCTCACTATCTCTGAGGATCTGCTCTCTCCAGGAGGACACTACTGCACCTTGTTCACCAATCTTGGCGTATTCATTTATCTTCTCCTGACTAAGGACTTCAGGAGTTTTGGCAGCAGCTATAGGAGGTGCATTGCCCATTCTTTGCAGAGCTTGGAGAAGATGTTCATTTTGTTCCTTTAACATTCTCTTCTTCTCCTTTGCTTCTTGTAGTTTCTTGCAAAGGGCATCCATGGCTGACAAGGCCTCTCCTTGCAGGCTCTCTGATGATGTTCCCATTGTGACCTGGGTCACTGTAAAATCTGTAGGAGACAGATCTTCTTTCTTCTTTATGGGATCTGGGTAGGCTATCTCCATAACCCTTTCTCCTAAAACCCTTTTTGAAAAGTGAGTTATCATTTTTTGTTTCTTTGGTCCTTTAGCCGGGATGACGGAGAAGTCCATGGGTGCAATGGGGACTTTCCTCTTGTGTTGGCTTAGGTGGTATGAGATCCAGCTTGGACTTATGGGAGTGGGACCAAAGGACAAAGAAGAGAAAGGGGTGGAAGGAAGAACAACTGCAGTGGACACGGGGAAGTGTGTCGAAACACTTGGTGGCGGCATGGAAAAAGGGGCCGACACACCAACGCACATGGGATTAGGAGTCACTACAAGAGAGGAGGCCATGAGGGTGGAAGGGATCTTTGAGATGAGGGAAGAAATGTTGGGGGGAAGATCCGCAAGGGAAGAGAAGATGGAGGAAGAGGGAGGGGAAAAGGAAGAAGATAGAGGAGAAGACGCAACCAAAGGAGTAGTTGTTTGAGTGATATGAGGAGGGGAAGGAGGAGAAAGAGAGGGAATGGTCGGTACTTTTCCAGTTGTAGTTATGACAACATCCTGAGTGGATGTGTCCGTTGGAGCACTTACCGCTTCTTCTTTTCCTGGGGACACTAAGTCCACAACTTGCTCTTCTGTGGTAGTAGGAGGGCTTTCAGGAGCTTTCTCTTGAGCAGTGCTTGTCTCTCCCACTTTATCTTTCCCTTTGCCTTTAGGTAAGTCTTTTGGCCTGGTGGGTGCATTTCCCAGGGGAGATGTGATAAAATCTACCCCAAGATAGATGATACCATTTTTCTTACACCAATGCTTGGTGTGTTGCAGAGTAGGTTGAACCCTTTCTTAGATGGTCTAGGGCACTTTGTTCCAGTCAATATCTACGAATGGCCAATCATCCCCTTCCGTGTCAAGGTAAACCTAATAAATTTTCTAATTAGTTTCTAGGAAATCATTTGGGATGATGGCCACGCCATATTGCATGATCTTTTCAAGGGCCAGCCGGGAGTGATCCTTTCATCTAAGTTTGTCTTCATGATTTAAGTCAATGTAGATATCCTTGATCTAAGAAACATGGATAGGATCGATATTTTCCCTTGGAAGGTAACCACGAGGATCAAAGGTTGGCCTTGCTAGGAAATTATGCTTCAAATTGAGCAATTCAAGCTCTGCATACATCTCCCGAGCTTTACTTTGTGAGGGGCATGTGTACCTACCTACTGTGAGGGGGAAATGGAGTTCCTCCCTTCTTCCTCTTCATACACTTCTCGTGATAGGTGATAAGCTACCTTGACAGCTCCAGAAGGATTAGTTTAGGCCCCACATATCTCGGAAATCTTGTGGGTTCTCCCAAGAAGTTGGCAGCTCTGAGATAGGTAAAGGTGGGAATTGCATAAACAATGCTCCCCACTTCCTTGTGGTGGTGATCACACTTTTTCTTGTCTGACCATGAGTCATGTTGGGCCTCAAGAGGTAGATGATGCCATAGAAGAAGACATCATTGATCTTGTTGAACTGATTTATGTTATTCTCAATCCGTAACTTTGGATAGTATTCGTATATTTTGACCTGGGGCCATACTCCATACTTATTCAGCCCTGGGTAGTCTCTCTCTACAGTAGCTGCATATACTACATAGGAGTTCATATAGAACCTCCCAATTGTTGAAATTCATTGAATTTGTTTCGAGATTATATCACTGATAATCTCACCCCAACCAAATCGCTGATCGGGCACATTCTTATTTATTGTTTCCAAATACTTGAGCATCCACTTGTGAAAGTAATGGGCAACAGGGAGCCCATGTACTCTGCTTAGGAAGGTGATTGATGCACTCAACTCTTCTAAAAAAACAATGCTATGAATGACTTAGGACCACCTGCTCACCACCTTTTTATTCTTGAGGTACACCTCATTCATCATCTGCATGCACTTGTCCTCATTATCGGTCCAAGTCTTCATGCAGTCTTCTTGACTTACTACCACAAAATGTCTGTGGTGGGGGATGCCCAAGATAATTTCAAAGTGTCAGGCTGTGAGATTAATTATCACTTTACCTTCCTCATTTTCGACACATCTTGTGTCCTTGTTGTAACAACGGCCCACCAACATGATGAATTCATTATTAATTGTGCTCACTGGGAGCCCTGCAGCAAAGTGCAGACCACTGCCAACCAATTTATCCATCCATGGGCTGCTTGTGACCTTCTTGGTTCTGGCCCAAAAGTCATCCATGTCTATATGCCCAAGTTCTGAATCTCTGATATCGATATTGCACTCTGCAAGTGAGTCAGGCATCCTGACCTTTTGGTATTTATACTGCATTTCCTACTCCGTCAACTGGGCTTTGCCTTTGGACTTGGTTGGCTTCTTACTCGATGAAGACATAAGTGCACTCTAGGATTGTTGTTTCTCTACAAGAAGAATCAGAGAGTTCCAATGTAGAAGGGCCATGTTAGCCATCAAGTTGTCCATAAAAGCTTTGTAGAATGAAAAATTATCAACTTATGAGCCTCTGGGCGCAAAGCACAACTTTACTGCAGGCTGAAGGGTCTTTGAAAAGCAAGGTGCACCTTTAATGAGTGTTGCATGGGAGAAATCAGTGCCAAAAGGGGCATGGGGCACGGAAATGCTGCACACAACATTTAGATGTTGATGTCAAGAAATATGTGCTTGCGCCATATGAAGTGTTTTAACTAGGCGCAAATTTTTTTGGTGTAGCAGGGTCTCAGGGTACGCCATTGGCGCAGATGTGGTAGATGCTGCATGAGGGTGAGGTGCACCAAGCACATTTGCAAAAGGTGTAACACATAGGTCAAGTGTGCCAAGGGGCTTAGTTTACGCATCGCAAAAAGGGTTTACACAACATGCAGTGTTGTTGTAGTTTCTTTAGCACCAACACTTGTGCCTTAGGAATTTTTGCAATGTTTTATAAGGCGTGGAAAAGGCTTATGCTACATGGTCCTTTAATGCACCAATGGCGTGACTATTTTTGATGCAACATAGCGAAATAGTGTACCAAAGGGGCGCGACTGTGTTTAGTGTAACAGGAGTTTGCAATGTGCCATAGTGAAAATAGTTTCACTAAGTGGGCCGATTTCCCTTTTTCTCAATTTTTACTCTTTTGGATCATATTTTGATGTCCAGGAGGGAAAACCTAGCAATGCAAGGAGTGAAGGACAAATGGGCATGAGTTATCTTTAAGGCTGAGGCTTCCATATTTTCAGATCTGGAAGGAAAGGGAAAGGAGGGTTTATAGGTGGTGTTATCCCTTTCTTCTAGATTCATTTTTATTTTTCAATAATCCTAATCACCTAGCCCAACATCCATAAAAACAACAACAAGGATGGTAGAAACCACTTACCCAGTATAAATAATGATGAAGGAAAGAAGTGGGGTTGGCACGCGCAGGCTGACAAGATAACCACATGTGCAGAGGAATAATTTTCACGATTTTTAGCTTGTGAAAATGATAGGTTCAATGTGCATATATATAGAAAAGTCTGCATTTAATGCGGAAACCACTTTTTCCTTTGGTGCACTGGGAGAGATGTTGACATGGAGGAGATTGTTCCTAGGCATGGGTTTGGATGTGTTGACAAGATGTTGGGTGCGCTTAGGCGCACTTTTGGGAGGTGCAACATTTGGAGTGTTGACTCTCTAGGAAGTGTGCCAAAGGCAAAGATGGGCACAGTTTTGCAAGATGTTGCAACAATGGTTCTTGCGCCCAACCCGAAAAAGTTGAAAATGACCAAGTTCTTAAAAGTTGATTTTTTGGAAGGGAGTTCTAGGCCATTCAGAACATTAATAGACCTTAACAGGGGACCGAAATGGAATTTTGGTATGCTTACCTGCAAAATTACCCTCGTCAATTTTATAGGATAATGGTTATCAACATGGGTTATAGATTATTTTCCTTTACACCACATGGGTTCTTCACATGTTGATATTTTTAACATTGAACCATGTGGTATTTCCCAAATCACTTGGGGTAATGACACATTTTTTTCAGTTGTTGGTAGTGGATCGGTATAAGTAGATGGTGGAACCTTTAACAATGTTCTAAGTGTTCCCAATCTCTCTACCAATCCCCTATCATTTTACCAAATCACTCATATTGGTGAGGGAAAGTGAGTGGAATTCAACCCTAACTTGGTGATCATTAGAGAGTTGCATAGTGAGACTACAATGGTTTAGGGAAAGGTGGAACACCAAGCTCAGTTTTACACCTGTTCCCAATTTTCTTCCCACTCTTCTACTACTACCTTTCTTACATAGATGAGGTTAGTAAGCTATGGCATGAGCATTTTAGCCATTTAAACTATCGTTACCTTAAACAATTGATATAGCATGAGATGGTCAATGGGTTACCTTGGGTTAAATTTTCAAAGGGTCTTTGTGAGGGTTGTGCCCTTGGAAAGCATCCCGAAAAAAATTTGGCATGGGAAAATCCTAAAGAGATTTTCATCCCTTGGATCTTGTTCATAGTTACATTTCTGGCCCCTTTCCATTTTCGTCTTTCACTAAGGCTCTCTATATACTAACCTTCAGTGACGAATTTTCACGTTATACATGGGTTTACTTTCTCAAACATAAATCTGAATTTTTCGATCACTTGCGAGACTTCAATTCTCTCACTAAGAAACAAGTTGAAAGTTCTATCAAGGATCTTAGAAATGACAATGGAAGTGAGTATGTGAGTAATAGTTTCAATTATTTCTACACTTCTAAAAGGGATTTCTTTGTAGCATATATTTGTTTACAACCCTTTGCAAAATGGAGTTGCATAAAGAAATAATTAAACTTTTAAGGAGATGGTCACTTGCATGGTTCATTCAAAATACCTTCCTTCATAGCATTAGGCTAAAGTTTTGAATTATGGTTGTTAAATTCATAACCACATTCCACATAAAGTAGTAAAAGGTATGACACCCTTTGAGGCTTGGTATGGACACAAACTTGATGTTGATCACTTTTTTGTCTTTGGTTCACCTATCATAGCTCAAATATCCAAAAATAAATGTAAGGCCTTGGAACCAAAATCCAAACCATGCATCTTTGTCAGGTATCCCAAAGGTGTGAAAGGGTATATACTTTTGAATCCCACCACTCATCACCTTTATATAAAGAGAAGTGTGAAAATTTAAGATTCATCTTCTACTTCTGTGATGCCTGCTTCAACTACCACTTGAGACCAAGAAACAAATTAGGAAAATTATGGAATAATTTTTTTTTTATAGGAAGAGTCTACAACCAAGTTGCAAGACACTAGTTTGAAACTAAATATGTTCCAAAATAAATTCTGATTAACCAAACACAATATTTCCATTTTTATCTTATAACAAGTTTACTAGGTTCCAATTTGGAGGTTACAAGTTTTATTAAGGTTCATGGAGAAATTTATCGCCAGGCCTGCTCTCTATCAAGACCTGAACTTCAACTAGATTTCTCACACACTTAGAGTTATCAAAACTTTCCTAAACTAGGCTCATTGGATAGGAAATTTCCTCACCTTTCTAACCATATAAATAAGTCCTCCTAACTCCTTGTAAAACTCAAGTTATGGCCGGGTGGAGTTTTAGGGGAAAATTTTCCCTTGGAGGTCCGCGGGGTTAGGGAGAAAACTGGGAAAATTTTCCCAAATGCCAGGTGTCATCACGTGATTGATGCAGGAGAGCGGGTCATGGGGAAAATTTTGAAATTTTTTTCCCAAAACCAAAGTCTCTATTTCAAAAGGAAAATTTTCCTCCATGCCCCCGCACTTGCTCAAATGGCCACGTGGCACTTTGTGATTGGCCGAGGGCCGGCGGAAGAAAAAGTGAAGTTTTTCCAAAAGTGTAAAAAGTTAAGTTTTCAATTGTAAATCCTCATTCCTTCCTACCACGTGTTAGCACGTGATTGGTGCGGGGATGAGGAAATTTTTAGGAAATTTTTTTAAAGTTCAAAATTTAAATTTTTCTAAGGTCGAATTATTTCTTTTCTTTTTTTTTTTGTTTGGGATGGCCATTTTAGGAAAACAAGGACTTTTTAGAAATATCTCGGAGTCCTCT
This sequence comes from Taxus chinensis, assembly GCA_019776745.2. Classification (NCBI taxonomy): domain Eukaryota; kingdom Viridiplantae; phylum Streptophyta; class Pinopsida; order Cupressales; family Taxaceae; genus Taxus; species Taxus chinensis. The sequence goes on from CM034146.1 coordinate 428,794,281, forward strand.
TTGCACATAAATCATCAATTTTAGAATTTGGTAAAGTTTCAAGGGTCAATTTTAAGAAATTTATTTGCAGAGAATTATAATTTTAAAACTGACAGTTTTTTTTCCAACATGCAAGTTTCATTCAATTTTAATTCCCTTTCTCCTCAACATGTAAATTGAACATGGAGGGATGATCATGGGTGTGTTAAATATTTTTTTCCAAGTTCAAATTATGTATTGGGTTGCAATTTATATATTTTGCATCTTTTGACAGGAAATCTATTATGCAAGTTCAAAATCTAGTTTGATGCAGTTCTTGATGATCATTTTAATTTTTGTGTTTCCACAAGGTTTATAAACCTTAATACATCTAAAAAAAATTATCTCGTTCCTTAATTTTAGTTATGAATCTGAACTGTGCATTTAATGAATTAATTCCGGTGCCAAATTCCAAAGAAAATAGAATTCAATTACTAACAATTTAAAGGTCAATTTACAATTTCCAAAGTGGAAGCATTTTCATTTCTAATCTGTAACATCCTATTGCTATAATTTATTACTTAAATTACATGGCACCATTTTGATATCTAAATTTGATAATAAAACAAGGAAACAGAATGTTGTCGTTTATTCTTCACGCATTTTTTTTTGACAGGGATACTATTTCAAACAACAAATGTAATTCAAAACATTCAATACAATCCAGTATGTACATTCCAACAGAATTAAAAGAATCAATGCCATCCTTTATTGAGAGGTAAAATAGCTTTACAACCGAACTCCTTTCCAATTTTATTTGATTTCAAATTTCAAAAATACAAGTATGGATATCAATTACATTATTTTCCCAAGGTAAAACAAAGAATACATTTCTCAATTCAATTACAACTTCCAATTACAAAGTAACATCTCACATTTCAACATCAATTACATTCATCCACTCTAAGTGGGAAGGGCTACATTCAATTTTCTCAAGAAAAAAACAACTATCAAACTATTTTATTCTTTCCCCAAACAACAGTTTGTTGTTTTCTTCTTCTTTATTCATCTTTGAATCACAACAAGGAAGGGGGAAAGGCAACACTCTCCACCCAACCAAGATACCCAATGGGAAAATAGAATCCATCTTTCCCCATTGGCCCCCGAGCCCCAACCATATTGAAATGGAGCATGATAATTCAACACATGGCAACATGGCTTCTTCACATACAAGCATAAATTCACAAACACAAATAAACACAAAGCAAGAGGATGTAGTTCTCAACTACAACAATCAATTCCAAACAAAACAAAGGCTCCTTCTCCAAGAAACCAAGTCAAGCAAGAGAAAGAACTATGGAGGTCTCCTTATGCCTCCCAAGTTGAATTTTGGGCATCCACCAAGAGAAAACCGCCAAGATCATAGCAATCCCATAAACCTTATCCCTCCTCAACTCCTCCTTATCCCTCCTCCAAATTTATCCCTTATACCTCCCCCAAAGTAGGAAATGCAAGCAATTTCCTTTCCTAGGTGGATCCCAAACCAACATTCCCTCCAAGAACAAATAACAATGGCAAATCCCTTATCCCTCCTCTGATAAACCTCATAGTCTTCTCTCCACACCATGCCCTAAGCATTCTACTCATCCCTCTAAAAATTTCAAACACAAATACATTCAAAATTCATGCTAAAAGAGGGAAAAATAGAAATTTTAAAAAAACTGAGAGCCTACCTCTCCATAATAGGGACTTGCTCCCAAAAAAATATTCTTTATTTCACCAAAAACCAGTCCCAAATCAGCAAGGTAAATGTATGCACAAGCAAATCCACTTCTTCCACCAAGCAAGCTCCAAAATGCAAGAGAAATTTTGACCCAAGAGTGAAATCTCCAACCTTCAACAACCTCAAAATGAGGAGGAATTCCAATTTTAAAGGAGAGGGTGGAAGAGGATGATGTGGATTCCAAGTGGGATGCCACATCATTTTTCCTCATCCCCAAAAAGCAATCAACATCAAGGTAATTAAATCCCAATCAATGTGAATGACAAACCACTTACACACCTCATTTTTGCCCATCATAAAAAAAGAATGCATTTAAAATTTGTAAGACAAGTGCAAACAAATCTTACAATAAATCATGTCAAAATGCAATAAAATAAGTTGATTTTGACTCCAAATTAATAAACAAGGTTGGTGGAGGATTTTGAGAGGTGTGTGACAAGTTTAACTTGTCCCACAAGCCTCCAAATTTGTCCTCCAAGCTCAAATTCGAATTTCAAGAGGGAGATGGAGTGTTTGACCTTCCAAAATCTTCTTACAACCTCTTACAATTTCTTACACAATCTATCACTTCACTTACACAACCCATACTTGGTAACTTACACACTCTTTTAAAAGACATTTATTTCTATGACATTTATTTATTACAAACTTTAGACACAACCATATATTTAATTACCATATGGTTATAAAATATATAAATAAATTTCATTTTCAACTAAGACAATAACATTTAATTTCACCTTCCACATCCTATTTAATTTAATTAAATTTTAACTATATGACTCTCACATTATACTATCACATTAAAATAATTAAAATAAAGAGCACATTACAAATAAAATACATACAACAATAATTTTAAAAAGGGACACAACAAATAAAGCACACATATACCCCATGGTCACAATAATGGAAATCCCCCCCATGGGAAATCCTAACAAAACACAACATACAGCTCAAACACAGTTGCCATGGTGACCTTGTTGATTTCACACTGAATTCCAATATGGTTAGTCTCCAGTCCCCCAACATTGTTGTGATTTTAACCTGCAAAATGCAAAATACCTCCTTCGGCCTCGTGGCCACATCAGAACATCCAAATGATATAAGCAACATAAAATTATTAATTTTAAATCACAACAATATCAAGGATTCAATATTTATCATTAAAATTCAATTTGTAACTATATCATCATCCAATAGATTTCTATACTAGAGCTATTCATAATAATCAATGTCACATGTCTAAAATTAACATCAATAACATGTCCATGTCAACTAGTATATCATTATCCACATAATAATAAAAATGTCTCAATGATCCTCAAGCACAATAACTGAATCTAGATCAATATTAATCCATAGTCTAACATCTAACCATCATGCTAATCAAAACATATTAATGTCCATAATAATCCATGAGCTAGTATATACACATCCTGTTACATCAAAATATAATAATATCCAAAATATGATCAATAGAGTCAGGATCAGTATCTAAACAGTGTCAAAGGGAAGTGGGCACTACATCCCCCTCCCCTTAAACTAGACTTCCTCCTGGAAGTCACTGGAACAAATGTGGAAACTGCACTCGTAAAGCAGTAGCATCCTCCCAAGTGGCTGTAGTCTCATCATATCTGTCCCACTGCACTCGTACCTGATCAATCTCTCTGCCTCGAAGGCCCAGGGTCCTGCGATCGATGATACGGATGGGCTCCACCATCACCTGTCCCTGATCCTGCACCTGCAATGATGTCCAATCCAGCACATGAGAAGGATCTGTGACATATCTCCTAAGAACAGAAACATGAAACACATCATGTATGCGAGACAAGCTGGGTGGCAATGCTAGACGGTAAGCCAACGGGCCGATACGCTCCAGGATCTCAAAAGGTCCAACGAACCGAGGGGCTAACTTAGAACCTTTTCCATAATGGATCGGGCTCTTATGTGGCCTAACACGAAGGAAAACCTTCATGCCCACATCAAAATTACGCTCAGTTCTATGCTGATCAGTGTACTTCTTCTGCTTATCCTGTGCCTCCTGCAATCTCTGCCTAATCAACACTACCTGTTGCTCCATGTCTAGCAAAAGAGCTGGTCCAAGAGATACTCTATCCTCCAACCTGTCCCAGCTAAGGGGTGTCCTGCACTCCCTACCATATAAGGCCTGAAAAGGAGACATGCCTATAGAACTCTGGAAACTATTATTGTAGGCAAATTCCACAAGATACAGATACTCCTCCCACTTAGACTGCTGATCCATCACGTACATCCTGAGCATATCCTCCAAAATATGATTCACCCTCTCAGTCTGTCCATTCGTCTCATGGTGATAAGTTTTGCTGAAGTTAATATTCATCCCGAGAACATACTGCATGGTGGTCTAGAAATGAGAAGTGTACAAAGGATCGCGGTCACAAATGATCTTCTACGGAATCTCGTGCAACCTGACAATCTCATCCAAGTAAACACGTGCCACTGCACTAGCTTTATAGGTGGTCTTTACCAGAGAAAAGTGAGCTACTTTTGTCAATTTATCAACCGTGACCATGATGGCATCATGGTGATATCTCAACATCAGTAATCCAACAATGAAATCCATGGAAATGGTGTCCCATTTCCACTCTGGTATAGCATGAGGATATAGAAGGCCAGCTGGATGTTGATGCTCGGCCTTCACTTTCTGGCACTCTAAACAGTGTGACACAAACTGAGCCACGTCCCTGCAAAGTCCTCTCCAGTGATATAATTGTCTCAAGGTGGCGTGCATCTTCTTCACCCCAGGATGGGCTGAATAGGGTGCACGATGTGCCTCTGTCAAGATGTCCTGCCTCAAGCCTCCATCTCTAGGAACATAAATCCGACCTCTGTGCCTGAGAAGACCATCTGCCTCTAGTGATAAACCATCAAATTTCCCCTCAAGGGGTCTCTGGGACTCAATCTCTGCTCGGGCTGCAATGTAGAAACTATCAAGAGGAAGCTGCTGAAGGATCCTACTCCGTAAATCTGTGCTCACTGAAGTAGCCATGCTCAAATGCCTCTGTCTGCTGAGAGTGTCTATAACCACATTCTCCTTCCCTTTCACATGCTCTATCTCCATGTCATACTCACAAAGCAACTCCATCCAACGCCTCTGACGAGCGTTTAGATTGGGCTGAGTGAAGAGGTGGCGAAGGCTCAAATGATCTGTCCTAAGTGTGAATCTCTGACCAAGAAGAAAGTGTCTCCATCGAACTAAAGCATGCACAACTGCCACAAGCTCAAGATCATGGGTAGGATAATTAAGCTCGTGATCCTTGAGTTTGCGAGACTCAAAAGCTACAACTCTGCCCTCCTGCATAAGAACACCTCCAAGGCCTGCCAACGAAGCATCTGTGCATACAAAGAACTCACCATGTGGATCTGGCACTGCAAGAATGGGTGCTGTAGTGAGATATTCCTTCAGTGTCCTGAAGGCCTTCTCACACCTGCCTGACTAAACAAATTTCTTCCCTCTCCACTGAAGGGAAGTGATGGGGTGTGTTATCCGAGAGAAGTCCTGCACAAATCTCCTGTAATACCCTGCTAACCCCATGAAGCTGCGCACCTCTGTCACTGTAGTGGGTACTGGCCAATCCATAATGGCTCTAATCTTGGAAGGATCGACTGGGATTCCTTCACCTGAGATGATATGGCCCAAGTACTGAATCTCTGACTGAAAGAAATCACACTTCTCCAAGTTCCCGTAAAGTTGCTGCTCACGAAGACACTGAAGAACCTGACGAAGGTGCCCCTCATGCTCCTCATGCGTACGTGAGTAAATCAGAATGTCATCAAGAAAAATGAGCACGAAGTGATCTAAAAATGTCCTGAATACCCCATTCATCAAACTCATGAATACTGCGGGGGCATTCTTCAAACCAAAGGGCACCACTCTAAACTCATAGTGCCCATACCTCGTACAAAAATCAGTCTTATGGATGTCTGTCTCCGTAATCCTCAACTGATGGTACCCAGACTTGAGATCAATCTTAGAGAACACCATGGCTCCCTTCATTTGATCAAACAAGTCATCGATGTGAGGAAGAGGATAATGATTCTTGATCGTTACCTTATTCAGCTGGTGGTAGTATATGCACAACTACAAGGATCTATCCTTCTTCTTAACAAAAATAACTGGTGCACCCCAAGGGGATACACTAGGATGGATAAGGCCTTTTTCTAAAAGGCCTTCCAGTTGCAACTTGAGCTCACAGAGCTCTGGGGTGGTCATCTGATAAGGAGCTCGTGAGATAGGCTCTGCTCCTAGAACCAGATCAATATGGAAATCAATCTCACGTGGGGGTGGCATCCCCGGTAGCTCCCCTGGGAAAACATCTACATACTCTCTCAAAATGGGATGGTCATCTAGTGATGGCCCACTAGACCCATCCTCTACCCGGTCACTGACTGTGACTGCATACATCTGACAACCCCGTCGTACACACCACTTGAGCTGCATAGAAGAGATAGTGCAAATAGAAACAAGTCTCTTGACCCCAGGAATCACCGACTCAACTCCAAGATCGTCTACACAAGATATAGTCTTATGATAGAAATCCATCCTGGCCCTATGTGCAGACAGCCAATCCATGCCTAAAATGACTCCATACGAGCCCAAAGGAAGTACGCGGAGATCTGAAGTGGTGGTGAAAGGTCCTAAGTTAACAACACACTCCTTTACTAAGGAGTCTACCAAGACCTTGGCTCCCGAAGCCATCTTGACATCCCAACTATGACCTTGTCTAACAGCCACCAGCCTGTATCGCTCTACTAAGGATGGTGCAATAAATGAATCAGAAGAACCAGAGTCAAACAATATGGAGGTAGGAACACCTCCAATACTACCAGGGGTCTCAATGATTGTGCTCTGGTGCTCAGCCTGGTGGTTCTCAACCGCTACATAGATCCTATGACTCTGTCCCATGTCTCCGAATATAGGCTCTGAGATGGGTGCCTTACCCTTATTAGGGTTCTGGGGGCAATCTCTCCAAAAGTGTCCTGCTACTCCACACCCGAAGCAACCACCTGAAGTCCTCCAAACTGCAGCACCTCCAGAAGGTTCCCTAGAGGTAGGTGTTGTGGATCCTGATGATCCAGCTATAGTCTGTTGTGGCCTCTGTGGTCGAGCTCCTACCGACTGAGCTCTAGCTCCACCCTGTGTCCTGGTGGGTCCCCTAGGAGGAGGCCCCATACTACGACCTCTCTGTGCATCAGCTCTCTGAGGAGGCCTAAATGGTGGGTGGGACTGCTGCTACTGCTGTGGTCTGAAAGATGACTGCGAAGAATGCTAACCACCATGAGGAAGAGGAGATGACCCCCTCGATCTACTATCCTGCAACTACTGAATACGGCTCCTGACCCGGTCTCTAGCCTGTTGGGTTTTACCCCGAGCATCCTCTATAATGTAGGCCTTCTCAACGTCCTCCGCTAACATCTGTGGGCAGTGGATCTGAACTGCACCTCCAATGTCTATATTAAGGCCCTGAATGAACCTGTGGATCTGCACCTGCTCATCTTGCATGTAATCAACGTACTGAAGTAGGTCTAGGAACCTACTCTCATACTCGGCCACTATAAGGGAAGCCTGTCGAAGGTCGTGGAACTCATCGATCCTCTGTTGTATGAATCTCCGTGGCAAGTATCTACTCCTGAATCTCTCCTCAAACATCTCCCAAGTGATTATCTCTAAATCTATATGGAGCTTTTGCTCCTCTATCCTCCACCATACTCCAGCTCCGTCCTTCAGTAGATGGATCGCAACACGAGCTTTCGTGTTGCTAGAACAAGGACAAAGCTTAAAGCAACCGCTCAAGCTAACCAGCCAAACCTCTACCTGGAAACCACCTGTGTCACCTGAATAATGTGAGGGCCTAAGCTTCAAGATCTCCCTGATATGATCTGCAGTTGTGGTCTGATGGCCTCTGGGCCTCTCTACCTGCCTGTCTCTGAGCCTAGGGCTCCGAGACCTCTCTCTCTGTCCTGAAATATGTTCACCATGTCCCCTCAAAGGAGACTCTGCTCTAGCTGACTCTCCATGAAAATTTTCTCCTCCATCTTCCTCACCATGTGGAGGAGGTGCATGTCCCTCAATGGAATTATCTCTATCTTGTCTGCCTGAGTGCCCTCCTACTGATCCTCCATGTAAGGCGGCATTAACATTCTGGAGGGTCTGTAAAATATGTGGTAGGATAGCTGCTAAACCCTGGTCTAGTGGTGGTGGTGGCGGTGGAGGTGGTGGTGGTGGTGACTCTGAGCCTCTGTGAACGTTCCTCCTACTCCATCTGAGCTCCCTGCACAGACTAGAGTGGGAGTTAGTTCATTACCTTGAATTTTCTTTAGTTTTCTAAGTTTACTAACATGTTCAATTTTCAATTAGTTTTATTTTCTAGATTATCAATTTACTAGTTTTAGGTTTCAAGTCTCAATGTTTCTAGTGTGCCCAATGGTCCAAGCTTTTGAACCACTGCTCTGATACCAAAATGTGATGCCTGCTTCAACTACCACTTGAGACCAAGAAACAAATTAGGAAAATTATGGAATAATTTTTTTTTATACAGGAAGAGTCTACAACCAAGTTGCAAGACACTAGTTTGAAACTAAATAGGTTCTAGAAAAAATTCTAATTAACCAAACACAAGATTTCCATTTTTATCTTATAACAAGTTTACTAGGTTCCAATTTGGAGGTTACAAGTTTTATTAAGGTTCAGGGAGAAATTTATCGCCAAGCCTACTCTCTATCAAGCCCTAAACTTCAACTAGATTTCTCACATACTTAGATTTATCAAAACTTTCCTAAACTAGGCTCATTGGATAGGAAATTTCCTCACCTTTCCAACCATATAAATAAGTCCTCCTAACTCCTTGTAAAACTCAAGTTATGGCCGGGTGAAGTTTTAGGGGAAATTTTTCCCTTGGAGGTCCGCGAGGATAGGGAGAAAACTGGGAAAATTTTCCCAAATGCCACGTGTCATCACGTAATTGATGTGGGAGAGCGGGTCGTGGGGAAAATTTTGAAATTTTTTTCCCAAAACCAAAGTCTCTATTTCCAAAGAAAAATTTTCCTCCATGCCCCCGCACTTGCTCAAATGGCCACGTGGCACTTTGTGATTGGCCGAGGGCCGGCGGAAGAAAAAGTGAAGTTTTTCCAAAAGTGTAAAAAGTTAAGTTTTCAATTGTAAATCCTCATTCCTCCTTGCCACGTGTCAGCACGTGATTGGTGCAGGGCTAAGGAATTTTTTAGGAAATTTTTTCAAAGTTCAAAATTTAAATTTTTCTAAGGTCGAATTATTTCTTTTTTTTTTGTTTGGGATGGCCATTTTGAAGTAAAACTTCAAATGGCCATAACTTTTGATAAGAAGATCCATTTTAGGAAAACGAGGACTTTCTTGAAATATCTCAGAGTCCTCTTTGCATATAAATCATCAATTTAGGAATTTGGTAAAGTTTCAAAGGTCAATTTTAAGAAATTGATCTTCAAAGAATTATAATTTTAAAACTGGCAGTTTTTTTTCCAACTTGCAAGTTTTGTTCAATTTTGATTCCCTTTCTCCTCAACATGTAAATTGAACATGGAGGGATGATCATGGGTGTGTTAAAGAGTGTTTTCTAGGTTCAAATTATGTATTGGGTTGCAATTGATATATTTTGCATCTTTTGACAGGAAATCTATTATGCAAGTTCAAAATCTAGTTTGATGCAGTTCTTGATGATCATTTTAATTGTTGCGTTTCCACAAGGTTTATAAACCTTAATACATCTAAATTTTCTTATCTCATTCCTTAATTTTAGTTATGAATCTAAACTGTGCATTTAATGAATTAATTCCAGTGCCAAATTCCAAAGAAAACAGAATTCAATTACTAACAATTTAAAGGTCAATTTACAATTTCCAAAGTGGAAGCATTTTCATTTCTGATCTGTAACATCCTATTGCTATAATTTATTACTTAAAGTACATGGCACCATTTTGATATCTAAATTTGACAATAAAACAAGGAAACAGAATGTTGTCGTTTATTCTTCAAGCATTTTTTTTTGACAGGGATACCATTTCAAACAACAAATGTAATTCAAAACATTCAATACAATCCAGTATGCACATTCCAACAGAATTAAAAGAATCAATGCCATCCTTTATTGAGAGGTCAAATAGCTTTACAACTGAACTCCTTTCCAATTTGATTTGATTTCAAATTTCAAAATTACAAGTATGGATATCAATTACATTATTTTCCCAAGGTAAAACAGAGAATACATTTCTTAATTCAATTACAACTTCCAATTACAAAGTAACATCTCACATTTCAACATCAATTACATTCATCCACTCTAAGTGGGAAGGGTTGCATTCCATTTTCTCAAGAAAAAAAGGACTGTCAACCTGTTTTATTCTTTCCCCAAACAGCAGTTTTTTGTTTTCTTCTTCTTTATTCATCTTTAAATCACAACAAGGAAGGGGGAAAGGCAACACTCTCCACCCAACCAAGATACCCAATGGAAAAATAGAAGCCATCTTTCCCCATTGGCCCCCGAGCCCCAACCATATTGAAATGGAGCATGATAATTCAACACATGGCAACATGGCTTCTTCACATACAAGCATAAATTCACAAACACAAATAAACACAAAGCAAGAGGATGTAGTTCTCAACTACAACAATCAATTCCAAACAAAACAAAGGCTCCTTCTCCAAGCAAGCAAGCCAAGCAAGAGCAAGAACTATGGAGGTCTCCTTATGCCTCCCAAGTTGAATTTTGGGCATCCACCAAGAGCAAACCACCAAGATCATAGCAATCCCATAAACCTTATCCCTCCTCAACCCCTCCTTATCCCTCCTCCAAATTTATCCCTTATACCTCCCCCAAAGTAGGAAATGCAAGCAATTTCCTTTCCTAGGTGGATCCCAAACCAACATTCCCTCCAAGAACAAATAACAATGGAAAATCCCTTATCCCTCCTCTGATAAACCTCATAGTCTTCTCTCCACACCATGCCCTAAGCATTCTACCCATCCCTCTAAGAATTTCAAACACAAATACATTCAAAATTCATGCTAAAAGAGGGAAAAACAGCAATTTTTAAAAAAGTGAGAGCCTACCTCTCCATAATGGGGACTTGCTCCCAAAACAACAGTCTTTATTTCACCAAAAACCAGTCCCAAATCAGCAAGGTAAATGTATGCACAAGCAAATCCACTTCTTCCACCAAGCAAGCTCCAAAATGCAAGAGAAATTTTGACCCAAGAGTGAAATCTCCAACCTTCAACAACCTCAAAATGAGGAGGAATTCCAATTTTAAAGGAGAGGGTGGAAGAGGATGATGTGGATTCCAAGTGGGATGCCACATAATTTTTCCTCATCCCCAAAAAGTAATCAACATCAAGATAATTAAATCCCAATCAATTTGAATGACAAACCACTTACACACCTCATTTTTTCCCATCATAAAAAAAGAATGCATTTAAAATTTGTAAGACAAGTGCAAACAAATCTTACAATAAATCATGTCAAAATGCAATAAAATAAGTTGATTTTGACTCCAAATTAATAAACAAGGTTGGTGGAGGATTTTGAGAGGTGTGTGACAAGTTTAACTTGTCCCACAAGCCTCCAAATTTGTCCTCCAAGCTCAAATTCGAATTTCAAGAGGGAGATGGAGTGTTTGACCTTCCAAAATCTTCTTACAACCTCTTACAATTTCTTACACAATCTATCACTTCACTTACACAACCCATACTTGGTAACTTACACACTCTTTTAAAATGCATTTATTTCTATGACATTTATTTATTACAAACTTTAGACACAACCATATATTTAATTACCATATGGTTATAAAATATATAAATAAATTTCATTTTCAACTAAGACAATAACATTTAATTTCACCTTCCACATCCTATTTAATTAAATTAAATTTTAACTATATGACTCTCACATTATACTATCACATTAAAATAATTAAAATAAAAATCACATTACAAATAAAATACATACAACAATAATTTTAAAAAGGGACACAACAAATAAAGCACACATATACCCCATGGTCACAATAATGGAAATCCCCCCATGGGAAATCCTAACAAAACACAACATACAGTTCAAACACAGTTGCCATGGTGACCTTTTTGATTTCACACTGAATTCCAATATGGTTAGTCTCCAGTCCCCCAACATTGTTGTGATTTTAACCTGTAAAATGCAAAATACCTCCTTCGGCCTCGTGGCCACATTAGAACATCCAAATGATATAAGCAACATAAAATTATTAATTTTAAATCACAACAATATCAAGGATTCAATATTTATCATTAAAATTCAATTTGTAACTATATCATCAACCAATAGATTTCTATACTAGAGCTATTCATAGTAATCAATGTCACATGTCTAAAATTAACATCAGTAACATGTCCATGTCAACTAGTATATCATTATCCACATAATAATAAAAATGTCTCAATGATCCTCAAGCACAATAATTGAATCCAGATCAATATTAATCCATAGTCTAACATCTGACCATCATGCTAATCAAAAAATATTAATGTCCATAATAATCCATGAGCTAGTATATGCACATCATGTTACATCAAAATATAATAATATCCAAAATATGATCAATAGAGTCAGGATCAGTATCTAAACAGTGTCAAAGGGAAGTGGGCACCCATATGACATATCTTTCTTAGTTATCTAGGAGATTCCTCTTTCTCTTTCTTGATTTTCATGTCTCTACCTAAGCTTTTATGAAGGGGGTGTTGATGTGAGGATTTATTTTTTCCTTTTAATAGTTTATTGGGAATTTTCCACCTCACACATGGTGATTCATCTCACTTAGGTGATTCATAGGTTTTTTAGGATTTATATGACATATGACATATTTCATCATAGAATCTACCATTTTCATATGTTTCATAGTTGTCATAGGTTCGATACAGGAGTTACATTCTATTTCTACATTTTCACTCATTTCTCCCTCACAGATGTATGATTAGTACAGGCATGGGAGTTACACAACACTCCCAATATGTACCTTCTTTTCATCTATGAGAATGAGTAGACACTTTATTTTTTGCATGATCAATGTCTTGCGATTAATTTTCTTTCTAATTACTTGGATCTTTCCCATGTTTCCATTTGAGTGCAACTACCTTCATGTGCATGTATTCCATTGGTCCTTGTGATATCACTCTCTCATACTCACTAGTCCTCAATGATGAATTTTGATCCAATATGGATGTGGTCACCACATATTGGGATTTTTTGATATTTTCTTGAGATGATAAGTGATGCTCCAATTCTGAGATAATTGTCTCATCGGAATCAATCAAAAAATGCAAAATCTAATTAATTAGGTAGAATACTATAAAAACTAAGTCATCTATATCTCCAAAAGTAATCCACCTAATAATGCAAGATATATGTAAAGTGAAAGGTAGTTTTAAGAGGAAACTTTTCTCCAAATTTTAGGCAATTTGGCTTGTTAAGTCACCGGGAAAAAGTAAAAACATTTTAAATTGTTCTAGGAAAAAATTGAGGTTTTAAATTGCAACCTTAATTAGATTACCATGAGAGAAATAATTATCCAATCCACATGATACTTGATCCAATTGAAATATTTTTCCAAGAGTAATAAATGCTTCAATTTTCACAAAGTTCTCTCATCAAAAATGGTAGGAAATGGCAAAACAAGTTCTAGTTACACAATGAGTTTTTTGAATGGTGTTGGCAAGAAAAATGGATAAAATCACATTAAATTAATAATATTACTATAGAAAATTAGAAATGGATCAATTTTATGGCATTTTGAATGAGAACTCATGGACAAAATTTCATACCATTATGTCATCGGGTTTGTAAGTTATGAGCATTTGTGTTTTGAAAGAGCTATGGTAAACAAGGGTTTCTCCAGCAACAAATTTCAAATGAAAAGATGAAGAAAAACTTTTTTTTTACATCCCTCATTTATTATATCATCTTGAAGGTGTTTTCATGGAGGATAAGTGTGCAAAGTTTCAAGATATTTTAGTCATGGAAGCTCAAGATATGAGCAAAAGTAGTTTGGGCAACATTATGGCATCTAGTTGGTATTCATGGCCAAATGGGAGGATAAATGGAGTTTCTATGTATTTTTTAACATTTAGTTTTTTTTTTAATTTTTAGTTCTGGAGGGAAAACATAACTTTCAAAACATGACTTAATTGGAGGTGGCGTTTGGGATTTTCTCAAATAAACATGAAAATGTGCCTATTTTGCATCCTCCACTCCCAAATTGAGCTCCAATCAGCTTGGGGTGCACTTATGAGTTACATGAAACATTTCGAAGTACACCAATGTAAGGAGGAGATCAAAAATTCACCTAGGCCTTTTGGGTTTTCAATTTTTCACCTTTCACAAGCCAAATCGTCTAATTTTGGGTTACTTTATGGGTTTAGAGTGGGCCAGTCGACATGAGGCACACTTATGAGGGTGGGAAATCATAAAACATAATAGAAAATTTGTTTTTTACCTCCCAAAATTCCTCTATGATCCATAAGTGCACCCAAGTAACTTAATTTTCTGACATCAGCAACTCAACGAAGAATTAGAACGTGAAAAGAAATTTTTGTGTCCAAAACAAAAAACTTAACATTTCAAGGGGATATATTATATCATATTGACTGGAAACATACCAAAAACTCAAATTAAACCACTTAAGACTTGAAAAAAAAAATTTTACCTAACTTACTTTTTTGGTGTATGAAGGAGCAACAATGAGTTGAGTTATCACAGGAGATTGAAATGAGAAAGAAAAAACCAACACTTGGATCTTAAAGAGCACTCAATTAGATTCAATTTGACCATTTTTTAGGATTTTGACTCCATTATATAGTCATGAACCCTTAATGTAAGTTCTCTCTTTCATAAAGACTAAGGTTCCTTAGTGTCTGAAAGGGTTCCACTTTTGGTGCTTCCAAAATCTTATCTTGAACATACTGACACGTAGTATACTTCAAAACCTTTCCAATGGATGTGTTATAAAACTACCTAGGGCTCACACACCCTTTCTCACAAGATGGCTCTTCTCCAGTGATCAAAAACACCTTTTCCTCTAATGAAGAGCACTCAATTAGATTCAATTTGACAATTTTTTAGGCTTTTGACTCCATTAGGGATTTATGAACCCTTCATGAAAGTTCTCTCTTTCATAAAGACTAAGGTGCCTTAGTGTCTAAAAGGGTTCCACTTTTGGTGCTTCCAAAACCTTATCTTTAACATACGGACATGTAGTATACTTCAAAACCTTTCCAATGGATGTGGTATAAAACCACCTAGGGCTCACAAACCCTTTCGCACAAGATGGCTCTTTTCTAGTGATCAAAAACACATTTTCCTCAAATGAAGAGAACTCAATTAGATTCAATTTGACCATTTTTTAGGATTTTTACTCCACCAGAGATTCATGACCCTTTCATGGAAGTTCTCTCTTTCATAAAGACTAAGGTGCCTTAATGTCTAAAACAGTTCCACTTTTGGTGCTTCCAAAACCTTATCTTGAACATACTAACATGTAGTATACTTCAAAACCTTTCCAATGGCTATGGTATAAAACCACCTAGGGCTCACAAACCCTTTCACATAAGATGGCTCTTCTCCAGTGATCAAAAATACCTTTTCCTCAAAAATTTCCAGAAGTGAGTGTGTTTCCAAAACTAGTCCAAAGATATTAGAATCTTCCATAAACCATATTTTTATGAATTAAATTTTGATACCTTTCTAATGACTGTAATTTGGGATTTTGAAACCACCTAGAGCTTTCTAAACCTTTCACACAAGTTGATATTTACAAGAAGACAATTTTGACAATTTTGAACAACTTTCTCAAGAAGTGACAACTTTGCATAGGGTTTTCAAGTAAAATGCCATGAAATTTTACATACCAACAATTGGATCATATTTGGGGGCTTGAATTTGTTTGAGTGAAGCACAAACAAGGTGAGAAGGAACACCATATTCTCACAACCCCAATTACACTAGTTCCTTATCCATTGGGCATAACAGAATCAAAGGGTGGAAGAATGAAATGAGAAAAAACACATGACATGAAAGGAAACACACCACAAAATTTGAAAATAAACACACCACCTGACAAAAACAAACCTAAATTACCTATGGTAAAGGTGGGGGATAACCTGCTTTCAATGGTATACTTTTTTTTTTAGATGTTACTTGTGTATGAGTAACACCAAATGATGTGGCTTTACAAATCCATTGACCAGTTTAATGAATTAAGACCCATTTCTCAAATTCTTGTGAAATATAGGTGTCAAGTAATACCCATTTCTCAACTTACTTGGAAATATAGGTGTCGTAATATGTCTCCATATAGCAAAGAAATATAATACTACATGCTTCTTCTTGAGAAAATTTGTATGGATCTTCTTGCAAGTGAAGATCCATCTAGATAACTCATTATCTTTATTTCTCTAGAATTTAGTTTTCAGATGCCGATACATTTTTAAATTTACCCATGCTTCTAATTTCCCATTTTTCACTTTATCATTGTTACAAGGTTGATTCCTAATCATATTGTTAGTGCAAAATTACAACACCCCTAAATGCTCGTAAATGAATACCTAGGAAGTTAGTTTAATTTGTTAACATGGGAGTGTCTCAAGGTGTGGGAACCTTGTAATTGATACAAACCTCCAGAGAAGGTTGGTTCCTCTACCTATTCTAGTGCTAAAACTACTTCTACAAATAGGATTACAACTATCTAACACTAACCTAAGATTCTCAGGGACCAAGGAGAGAGAAAGATGCATAAAATGAAAGTCCTAAACTAAGGAAGGTGATAGCACCAAGAACAACGGGGTGGAGATATTCCAAGTGAGTGAAAATGGAATAAAATAAGGTAAAAGAGGGCAAACAGAAGTGCCACAGTTCAAATAACACATTCAAACCTCTAATTTTGTGGAGCACAACAAATTTGAATCCTGCAGAAGAACACAATATGCACGATATACCTGTAAATGTAATCAAGAGCTAAAAAAGGAAATACAACTCGAGCCAGGGAAAGAAAGGCCAAAAAACACCAATTTTATTGCTTAAAATGATGCACAATCCATTACAATATAGGAACAAGGCAAGAATCCTTTACAAAATTACCAAATTAGAGGATTATAACTCACAAAAGTGCTAGAAAAAATTTGACAGAGTTCCTTTACATTCCATAATGTCTCTCCCTCAAAATGAGGGTTCTTTTACATTATATAGAGATAAATCCTTGAATTTAATCCACCAATCAAAAGCTCACATTAACTTCTTTGAAAATAGGTATGGGCAGCCATAAAAATCCTCTTCTTGAGGGTGCTTTCCTAGCATAAGAAGACATAGGCACCATACTTCATCAAAACTATTTTTTGAGCTATCTTTTCACCCACCTACCTCACCTAATCCAAGGCTCATCATTGATATTCATGTGTTGTCAATTGGTAACATTTTCCATTGTGTCAGCCAATAACATGTCTCATCCTAGAAAGTTTTGTCGACATGAAAGTTTTTGGCCGATAACATGTGTCGGCTCGGAAAGTGTTATCGATCGGTAACATGTGTCATCCCAAAACTTGTTATCGGTTGGTGACATGTGATAGATCGGAAGTTTTTGTCATCTAGTAACATGTGTCGGCCCAGAAATTATTTTCGGTCGGCAACATGTGTAGGCTCGGAAGTTATTGTCGTCCACTAACATGTGTCGGCCTGGAAGTTGTTTTTGGTCGATAACATGTGTCAACCTGGAAGTTGTTGTAGGTCGATAACATGTATCAACTTGGAAGTTGTTGCCAGTCGGTAACATGTTTCAGCCTAAAAACACCCACTTTTTCTAGTTTCCTCACAAATACCTGATCATATTCCCACATCTTAATTTTTTAGGTTAGCTAATTTACAGGGGATGCAAAATTGGATAATAGTTTGGCAACTTATGGGTTAGTCTTCCTACTAGATTGAATAGACCAATAGCCTTAAAACATCTATTGGGCATAGATTCAGCATGATATTCTAAAAATTGATATGAAATTTAAAGATATTTCCCTTGAATTCATCTGAAGAAAAAAATGGACTTGATTATCATCTGAAACTGCCTCAACCGGTGGCTAAGTTTTCCCATCATAAGACCCTACCTAAAACTAGAAAGTACAACAGCAACAAAGCACAACTATATACAAACAACAGAGTCATATACATCCCAAATGGAACATGCAGAGAGTGTATAAGCACTTATTACAAAATCACCCCTATACTATGATAAAGAAATGTGCTACAAGAACTTGGAGGAAATGAACTAATTTAATATGTACAAGGAAGGTAATTTACTTTAGTAACAATGCTTGAGGTAGATTCCATTGACCGGTATTTGTAATTCTTCTCCATCTAACTTTGACAGTTGGAAAGCATTGTTTTCCTTGCATCCTAAAATCATATAAGGGCCACTCCATATTGCATCAAACTTGCATTTTATTCCCATTTTGGCTCTATCTGCATCCCATTTCAGGACCAAGTCTCCTTCCTGGAAGTTTCTATTTTTAGGCTTCTTGTCAAAGCACCTTTTGATCAAGGCTTGGTTATTCTCCATGGTTTGCACCGCTTGGTCTCTCAACTCCTCCAACTCCATGAGCTCTACATATCTAGCATCCATATGCTCAAACTCATACAATTCAAGCTAATTAAGAAGCTCAAGTGTCGATAACTCAAGAGATATGTGCAGCCTAGCTTCTTTTCCATAAACTATCTTGTAGGGAGAGCTTCTAGTAGACCTCTTGGGTGTGATTTTATCAGCCCACTAGGCCAAGTTGAGATTTGTATGCCAAATTCTTTGATTTTCATCTAGATTCCTTTTGATAATCCTCAAGATATTCTTATTCATAGACTCATCTTGCCCATTACCCTGGGGGTAATAGTTAGAGGAAGTGCTCAGATATATCCCATTCTTCACAACCCACTCAGATATTTTGGTGCTAGGGAATGCTCGAGAATTTTCATATATGATAGTGGATAGGACACCAAACCTGGTTACAATCCATTCATAGAAGTCCAGTATACTAGACTCATTCACCTCCTTGAGTGCCACCACCTCAGTCCACTTGGTGAAGTAGTATGCTACCATGATAATCCACTTGTGGCCTTGGCTTGAGTTTGAATTGATGACCCCTATGAAATCTAGTCCCCACTACGTGAATGGTTGATCGATTGAAATTGGGTGGAACGATAGTAGTACTAGATTCTCTTTTCTTGGGAAGAATGCACATTTCTTACATTTCTTAACCCATGCATAGCAATCACTAAAAATTGTGGGCAAATAGTAACCAGCCTTCATGATTTTGAGGGTTGTTACTCGTGGAGAAAAATGACCTCCAACTTTTATGTCTTAGAACTCATGCAACACTTTCTTAATTTGATTGGTTACAATGCAACTCAGGAAAACACTATTCACATATTTTCTGAATAAAATGCCATCAATAAGAACATACGGAATAGATTGGAGTCTAAAATACCTTATCTTGACTTTGCTTAGTCCCCAAGGGCATTGACCTATTTAGAGGAAGTTTATAATGTCTTGAGTCCAGCAAGCTGTGGGTAATGCATCAATTTTTTGTTCTTGATCATCCTTGAGCACGATAACAACCCCTCCTTCATCTTTTGACTCTGCATGCTGATTTGAAACCATATTCTCACACAAACCCTTCTGATAGACTAATTTAGATACCTTGATCTCTATATCATACTCCATACCATGAGTAATCCAGCCTGGCCTTTTCTCATTCAAGTCCTTGTTTAGGAGGAAATATTTAACTCCAGCATGAGACACTAGCAACTAGATTTTATTTTTTAAAACCAAGTGTCTAAAATTATTCAAAACCCTTATAATAGTGAGAACATGTTTCTCAATGAAAGAGTATACCACCTCATAGTCTTCCAAACTCTGACTGAATAAAGTAACATGTTGCTCAGATCCCTCTTGATTTAGTTGTACTAGTCTTGCATATATTGCATCTGTGTCACCAAAATCATATAAAGTAAAGTCATTTGAAAAATATGGATTTATGAGGGTTGGAGCTTGTGTAATGGCCTGATTTATAGATTCAAATCTTTCTTTTCCTTTAGCAATTCTTTTGAAATCCATGTTCTTCTTCAGCATCAATGTTAGTGGCTTGACAAGATTAGCAAAATTAGGAATAAACCTCCTAAAATTTTGATTTTCCCCAAGAAACTTTGGTGATCCTTTTTGTGACTTGGCAATGGAAATGCTTGAATAGCCTCTACCCTCTCTGAATCAATATTCAACCCCTCTTTAGACATAATGTGGCCTAATAGCTTGCCTTCATGAGCTAAGAAAATGCACTTCTTTGGATTCAAAGACAATCTGAATCTCGTGCATCTTTGGAACATTTTCCTGAGATGGTGGAGGTGACTTGTTACATTCTTGTAAAATACAATGATGTCATATAAGTACACAATAAATATTTTGTTTATCATCCCCTTAAATTCCATGTCCATATCCCTTTGGAATGTAGCTCCAGCAGTTGATAACCCGAAAGGCATCTTCCTATATGTGTATGTTCCCCATTTTGTGGTGAAGGCTATTTTGAATTGAGATTCCTCTTTCACCATGATTCAATTGTAGCCCGAGTAGCCATCTAGGAGAGAGAAACTTTCTGAACCAGCCACAACCTATAAGATTTGCTCCATGGAAGGAAGTGGGTAGTGATCTTTGAGAGAACCTCTATTCAAGTCTTAAAAATCCACACACAACCTGATTTCCCCGTTATTTTTTCTAACTGGCACTAGATTTTCTACCCATGAAGAGTGCTTGATTGGAAATATGATACTTTCTTCTATGATATTGTTCAATTATTTTCTCATGAGGGGCTCGATGTAACGATTTACTAGTCTTTGTTTCTGTCTAATGGGCTTGGCTTCTGGATATAGCTCAATAGTGTGTTGTGCCAACTTCATATTGAATCCCCTTAATTCCTCATAGCTCCAATAAAATAGATCTGGGAATTCTTGGAAAATCCTTATGAAATCAGATTTTTCTTGATCGGTACTTACTGTTACAATTTGGAGTACTTTACCGTCTCCAAACAGAATGGGCTATGAATCTTCCCCTTTGACCTAGATGTTTGTTTTCTCCTTCCAAAACTGGTCATTAGGATTGAAGATAAACTCTACAGTCTCCAAGAATTTTGGGAGCTTGTTCGTTCTCAACACAACCACTTAATCTTCAAACTCCTACTCCAGTTTTTCTCAATTCCTTGAGGAGAATTCATCTTCTTCCTATAATAAATTAGTGATCTGGTGATAACTCTCGAAAACTTTTTAACTAGTGTTGTTTTCTGTAACTTTTGGTCTCATGACCACCTTCATATGAGGTTGAGCCTGGTCCTTCTTGATACTTTCAACCACATCAAATGTTACTCTAATTATTCCAAGCCTATCTGCGGCTTCATTCTTCTTCTTGGGGATGGAAACAATGTTAAAGGTCTCAAAATCTTCAATGAGTTCCCATACCCAATTCTTATAACTCTTGAGGAGATCATTTTTGGAAGAATTTAACCTTCTAATCTGATTGAAAATCAGTTCAATGTCCCTAAACACTTAAAAGTTTTTAACATCTCTTTTCCTTGCCAAATGAACTCCATGGATTAGGGCATCATATTCAGCCATATTATTTGAAAAATAAAATTAAAACTAGAAATTTGAGTAGTAATTTATACTTTGAGGTGAAACGAGCATTACACCCCCTCCAACATCTTGTCTTCTTCTTGAACCATCAAAAAATATTTGCCAAACTTTGTTGTCATCCTTGTCATCCTGCTTGGTGATGCTAGGAAGAGGTGGATTTTATTCGTATAAGCAATATATTCCCAACTTGGCTCCTTCCATTTCTTTGTAAGGATCAAAAGTATGCCTTTTGTTTTCCTATTCATCTAATGTTGAATCTGGAATGCCTCTAACTTTAGTACCTGTTTCTAGAGTGTTTGGGCAATCCTCTTGATCAAAAGTTGAGAAATTGGCATTGATCAGACTTGGCATATGGGGCTCAATGTAAAAGTTGGAAATTGGCTCTGACTTGATTATATCCTTGGCTCCATATCTTGTTCTAAAAAGCTTATGTGACCAATCAATAGACAAGTAGCCTCCAATCTTATCTGTGAAGTCTCTAGACAAGCACAAGGCAAAGAGTATTGGTAAATGTTATGTTTGTGGAGCCTATTTTCATGTTAGAGTGTGATACACCTTCTATGTGTTACACTCGGGTATTTTTACGGTGGTCCCACTCGCCTGTGAGTAGGTTAAGGGGGTTCGGGGGGGTGAAGCCCCCCCGATTGATGGGGGTTTAGGGGCGAAGCCCCCAAAGCAAATTTCATGGGTGGTTTATTAACCCATGGGTAATGGGTAACCGTTATGGGTTGTTTTTGGGCCCATGGTTTTTTGGTACCCATTGTTTTGATACCCACGATTTTTTGCCCATGGTTTTGATACCCACGGTTTTTGCCCATGGTTTTGATACCCACGGTTTTATATCAAACTGCTTAAGCAATTGTCTATTTATATGGTCTTATGCATATGATACATATATAAGCAAATGTATTACAGATGTGCTTTGAATTTGGGTGTGAATTCTGTAGAGTTTGTTGAGCATAGCTCCAAACGGATCTGGGTATTGTATTGAGAGAGTGGAGGCTTGTAATAAAATCTGAGCAAGTGATTCCTGGTGGACGTAGCCCAAATTGGGGTGAACCATGTTAAATACTGTCTCTCTGTGTTGTGTTATTTATTCTACACTTTTATTTGAGATTTATAATATTTTCTACATATTAGTTTCTACTGTTGTGATTTTGTAAGGGATTATTCCGCATATTTTATCTCTTATTTCCTAACAGTAAATTGATCACTTATATGTATTATTGAACTATGACATTTGGGCATGCATGCAGTGTTAGATTCAGATCCTTGATGATTCCAACTATTCCCACTATTGTCCCATCTAATTGTACCACTCCCTTTGAGACCTATTCATACTTAAGACCTAGTTTATCTATAATTTGTTTTGGCATCACTAAGTTGCTTCCTCTTGATTCAATCATGTAATTGTGTACTAGGTTGTTCCCAATAATCAAGGACACATAAAATGGTGGGGGCTTCATATTTCTACTTAGTTGACCCTTCCTTTTTTCTCACTACATTGGTGAGGACCTTCTCTTGATCCTTAGATGGATCATTTGAGATGGGAAAGTTAGTTGTGGCTACTTGCAAAAGGTCCCTTTGTCCCAAAATTTTCAACGATTCCCACATAGAGATGCTTACATTTTTTTCTTCATATGGTCAATGATGTTTAATGAAGATAGGTTGTCTTTTGATACCCTTTACTTGTCACTACCTTCTCTTGCACAATAGCTTCTACAACATGTACTCTAGGCTGATTTTGTGAGCTTCGAACTGGATTTGAACTACCAACTCCTTGGGGTGTGATGATAAGTTGAGAAACTAATGTATTTGATGATTCTCCTCCTATATTTATTTTCTTAGACCTTGTGTTGGCTGCTACCCCCTAAGAAGGAGATTGGTTTATATCGCAAAAATCCTTTGTTTATTAGTTCGCAAGTGTGGTCTCACTTGAAGGTGCCTCTTGAGTAGTTATTTGTTGTTAATTATCTTCTTGGCTTGTCTCTTGAGGCACACCAACAGTTTGCACCATCAAGGCCTAGTTTAGCATACCATTGAAACATATTGCTTGATTATGGGGTTGACCACAAGTAAAGCACCATCCATATTCATGTTCAATGTTAATTTGGACTGGAACCAAGGCCTGAGATGTTGAAGGTGTATTAGGATTGTATGGCTGAAATGGTCTAGCGGCTGGGGGTTTTCCTTGAATTTTATTTATAGCTTGAATAAGAGGGCTATTAAACTGATATGGAGGCCTATTTGGTTGTGCCTAAGGCTGATAAGGTCTAAAATTTTGGGTTTGTTGCCTCTTGAGGGTTACAAACTCATTCCCTATTTTTGCAGTTATTTCATAAACTCTTAGAGTTCAATTGAGGTGCTAAAATAATAGGTGGAAGCCTCATTGGAACCCTTATTTCTAGGATCAGGAATAGGGGCTGACTCAAGTGTTTTTCTACAACTAGGATTCCCTATTTCTGGATAGATAGGCATATGTGGCCTAAGTGCAAGTTTATCGGCTTAAATTAGGAATTTCTCATCTCTAATGGTTATGGCATAAGCCCCTAGTAAGGTTATCCCTCCCATAGATTTTATCATGAAAGATATATCAGAATTAAGAGCTTTAAGGAAATAGAGAAATGCACCTTTAGTAGTTGGTCTCACGGTAATTGGAATCATGTCCCATGTTCTTTAAAATTTAAAATTGAATTCAGCCATCAGCTCATTTCGTGCCATCTTTATAGTTGTTAGTTGTTATAGAAAATATATATTATCCTCCTTCTCTCCAAATTGACTACAAAGGGTTGTGCATAGTGAATTCCAATTAGTAACTGACTCTGTCATCAGACTCCTAAACCATTGCAAATCTCTTCCTTTGAATGAAGAAGTTAACATCCTAATATCCACCTCTTGTTCAATGATCTGATGGATAGTGAAGACATTAGCAATATTCTGAATGTGGTCAGCTGCAGTAGTCTGATTCTCCCCAGTGAAGAATGGGATGCTCTTGAGAGTAGATGTTGGTATGGGATTGTTAGCATTAAGAATAAGAGGACTACTACTAGTAAAATTAAAAAATCTCAAAATTTGTTGTGTTGCCATTTAATAGGTCTGAGAACCCTTGTAGACTGCAAGAAAGGCCTACCAGGAGGTGGAGTGGAAAGAGTCTTGTTTGGTGGTGAAGATGACCTTTGAACTGATCTTCCTCTTCTTCCCCTTCTAGGTGATAACTATAGGTACTCAAAATATCCCTCCTCTATTGTTCTGGACCTTGTCTGAATTCTTCTCATGAACTTGAGCACTTGCACTGTTGAAACCAGTTGATTTGAATGACAGAGTCACTAGATGTGTTGTTGTAGAGCCTCTAAAGGCTTGAATCTCATCAAGATACACATCCAAACTTGATGAACTAGAAGTATTGACTTTTGGTCCCACTGGGCATGCCAAAACTATTAGTGAATATGTAACATCCTCATTTTAGACAATAGAACAAGTCAAAATAAAAATTTGATAAATGCTTCCTGGTTCTAAATACATAATTTAGAACTCACAAATCAAATAACCATTCTTATAACAGACAACCATATGCAGCTGTAATGACTCGGAGTACCTCCGATCTATTCATTCCATGACTCGGTAATCTACCGATCTATTCATGAGTAATAAGAGTTGGCGTTTTTATTTAACACATCACTCTTGCGGTTCTCTTCCCTATTCTGGGATTCAGAATGCTCTGTCCAAGGAACCTAACTGAATAACTGTTACCATTATTCATCGGCATCTCATCCCTTAGACCAGGTGACTCAGGACAACGCAATCAGCAGCTTGCGATACTTTGGCCAAAGATTTGAAACATACTGCTTATGTCTCGTATTCCTTAACGGCATACTCGTCAATCTGGAATACGTCCTTCACCCCATTCTTATGTTATGTAGAATGTCTTATACCGACTTCTGTCAGTCCCTCCTATCCCCAGGTTAATCACTCAGGAACGGATTAGTAAGGTGACAACGTTATATGGATGCACTCGAGGACTAGGGATAAGATGACATACTGGGTCAACCCTAGTTAAACCAGTGTGTCATGATACCCCGAGTCTCCTAGGCAGCCATATAATGTGACCACATTCCTAATCGGTCCCAAAGTAACTTGTTCGAGTTAAAGGTGTAAATCTTAGCGATCAATGCAAAGGGTGCCGTCATAAGTCACCTGCATTGTTGTAACTTCGAGAAGATCCTAATCTTCTCGGAGGTACAACCCTGCAGTTGACTTGTGCCGTCAACCTTTAAATCCACCTCGAAAAGATCTACTTATTAATAAGCGTTACGCACATTGAGTTTAAATTACATTAAAAGACGTTTCCCTTAAGGTTAGCCTTTCTCGATCCCTGGATTCCTCATCTTAGGATGACCTTTCTCAATAAAAACCATTACACAGAGAAGTTATTAAGACTATGGTCTCATCAAGGAGTTCATAGAATATACATAATTCTAAATCAATGAAATTGGACAATATCTCATAAACTTCACATGAGATTGCCATCTGAACCCCATCTAGGTTTATATCAGTTCTCATAACTGAATTTATATCGTACTTATTAGTATCAAGATATAATGATTAAGAATCCAATTAAATGTTGTCCTGGCATAATCAAGACTAGGGATTAATAATTTAATTCAGCTTGTTTAGTGTTCTGCTTAGGTTTATTTTAACCCTATCTTTCAGAAAGACAGTGATCTAAATTTCAGTTTAGCTTCTGATAGAACATATTAGGAACTGCTAAACAATCATAAGAATTCAGTCTCATATTCTTATAAGCTTATATTGACAATCACAAAAGTCTCCAAATATAAACAATAATAACAATGCTCTCAAGATATTTGAACCGAAGAAGGTCAAACTATAAAGATAAGAATACCAACACATAAGTAACAAATATCAATTTCCATTCCTTTCAGAACTAATCAAATACATTTTATGCATTCAGCATACTTGATACAATACTCAACGGAAGAAGAACATCTTTCCTCTTATAGTACATTTAGAAAATCAAGCTGTAATTCAACTTAAAATCAAATTAAACAATCTGATCATCCTATCAGATCTGCGTGCTTTTACCACTTACGGCATCCATCTGCAAAAATTGTCAACATGGGTCAGTTCGATGAACTGAGCATGATAAGCACTAACTCTTAAAACAATTGCAATCCATCAATTGTTTTCATTAAACACCCTGTTTAAATGAGATCAATTTACCCAACAAGTAAACATATTTCATCATAATATTAGGGATCAAGAAGAACGAAAGTATCAGAGACAACTATCCATCTGAATTCCCAGGACAGCAAACATCAGACAGATCATTACATTCATCATAGTAAAATGAATATCATAACAACCCATGCTTCCAGTAGTAGTTAAAACAGTTCCAACAGTTAGATAAAAATATATATCAACATATACTTTACAACAGAAGAGAAATGAACAAATCATACATATTTCTCTCCGAACTGACTCATGACTGTACCGTCTTTCCAAGAGACAAGCATTCACTTAAAACACATGCAGATATAACAGACGAGACCACCATAAACACCACAGATTTGTTAAAGATCAAACATAACAACTACTGTAGTTATCCAGCAGTACAGTAGCTCTCACGCTAAACAGTGATGACCCTCTACCAACAGACTCCACAAGACCTTCCACATGAAGCGGCAAACAAGAAGATATTCACCATATCACCTGTCGTGGTGCAGTCGACGGCTCTTAGTTCAGTCAAGCTCAAGACTGGATATTCATAATATTAGAAGACGTAACTAAGCACAAGCATGACTACAAATCCACCCAGCAACGTACAGCTCAATCTCATCCCAACTAAAACTCTGCGAGGACTTAGTTTCCAGGGCCGTAATCAAAACAACCTTTTTATCACAGTCAACCAAGAGGCTCAACAACATTAAAACAAATGATGTTTTTCCCTATGCCTATGTAGTGATATTCGTACTGAATCCACACAACACGCACAGCTTCAAAAACTGGAACAGAATTTAAAATAACACAACCATGACTAACAAGGAGTCTTTTTCCAGGAAACAATTTCAACAAGGTCTCAACCAAGTAAGTTATGAAAAGAAAACTCTTCCTTTACTTTCCCCAACAACAGACAGAAGGAACACGAGAAATTAAAATAAGTGTCCGAACGTTATACATGTATAGCGAAGGTTAAATCGAAAATCAAGCCACTTCGCATCATTTCAATTCTCTAACTGTATCCATACCACTAATGCTCTAAACAGGTTTATACTGAAATTGATTTCATGAGACCACGACTCAAGAATTTCACAACAGTATTCACAACTGAGAAAATTTCAGAAGGAAATCATAATATACGCCTCCAGGATAAAAAAAAAGAGGTCTTACCCATGTGATATTTTACAAATAAACTTCTACAGAAGCCGCTATACAAGATGAATGCATTTAAATGATAATATTCACTGTTCAGGCCTATACAGAAGCAAAATACTGGTTAAGTAACAAGGATTCCAACTGAGCCCACAAAAACAATGTCCGCTCTAAGTTACACAGAGAGGAAAACATATCATATGCATCTATGGTTTAAAATAAGCCGAACCCAAGTAATATTCTCCATCAGAAACTCCTTCAGAAGTCAAAATACTATCAACTCAAGTATTCAATAACAAGATGCATTCGCAACTGTACTTCCTCAGAAAACGAGACGTAATTTTGTTTAATGAAGTTCAACAGCATCAATAACGTATAATACCCACGACATACAATATACAGAAGTTGGTATATCATGCACCTTCAAGAGTTTCAACAGTATCCGTCTCAACAAGTGAAAACAACAAGGTATCGACTGAATCAAACAAGAAAACAATGCATGAACTCCCACAAGCCGAATTCGTGTATTTTTCCTTGAAAGCATTTCTTCAATTCTAACCGAAATGCAAAACCCAACAAGATAGAGCAACAGTAAGCATTAACAACAAGTATTGACAGTAAACATTGACAACAAGTATCAACAGTAACCTGTACCCATCAAGAGAACAATTCATGGGCTCTCACAGAGCAAGCCCAGTACACATTCCTGCATATATATTTCGCAAAATAAAGCCGGAATACACAACACCAAGAAATATTGCAACAGTTTGAAAAATAAAATACACCCATCAAGGTTTAAATTGAAAAATCGAACCAGCAAGAAGATACAGTGACAAAATCACACAAGGCTACCATATAAATCATCTAATTCCAAAAATCATCTGAACAGAGTTGTTCTAATGAAATCATTTGAAAGAGAGCAAGATTTTTAAAGGTTAGGGCCTAACATGCCTGGATATTTGCTTAAAATTTCGAAGCAGACCACTGAAAGAGCTCGAACCTTCTCCTCCTTTTCCAAGTTAGAGCCACCAACAAAAATTTGCTATTTCCATGACTTATATATTTTCCTTGCCAGAGGAAAGAGCTAGTTACGCTCATACTTGCCATGCAACACCAAGAAGACTGGTGCGAAGAACCAGTGAACAGACAGAAGGAAAACCAGAGCGCATGCAAAACCCAATAAACTATTAACTTTCCATTTTGCATGCTTCCCCATGAAATCCGAGCTCGAAGACCGAGTCCATAAATGGCATTTACTCCCATTTTCCCGCTCAATCTCCACTGCCACCGACCGCCATAGTTGGCGATGGACAAAAGCACATTAAAGACCATTTCCAACTTTGGCGACCTGCCACGTCGGCTCAAGTTAGCCATTTTAAAACCTCCACCAAATTACCTGTCCCTCAAGCTTATCCACGCATTTAATAACATAGAAACTGCCGCCCATGGTTCGCACCCCTCCATAGGTCCCCTTAATCCTTGCTCAATAGTTAGGTTAGTAACTTAGGTTAGGATTTAGGATAACACCTAGTCTAACCTCTTAGAACATAGATACTAACTTAGAACATTAGCTCTTAGCCTAGGTCTAGGTTAGATTAACACTAATCTAACCCCTAGGTTAAGTTTAGTTTTAGGTTACTAACATTAATAATTCCAGTTAGGTCTAACATTTCATATGCTCAGAAAAAGAACCTACAACATGCATTCTCGAACAGGGTTCACTCCTGTACTGCCATTAGGCTACAGAATTATATGTAACTGAATTATTACCTGGTCCATGATCAAGACCTTCCAGATATATTTCGATATCGGGAACCAATCCATTTAACACGATCAACCTGAGTTATACTCCGGACTAGCTTACTCAATGCATCCAGACCTTGCAACCTGCTCAAGGTCTGTAATTTTAATTCATCACGAACAAACTTAAAGCAATACTTGGATCAATTCCACTGATCCAAGGCTAGGTCTTATAGATGGATAACTCCATAATTCATTCCGAGATCAGATTAAACTCAGGCGTAAAATGAAAGAAATAAAAGAGTCCAATCATATTCCGACTCAGTCAAAGATCTGCAATCTGCAAAGAAGATACAGTACATATCAAGCACGACTTCTCAATCAAAGGAACACATCCTTTTTACAAAGAAATCACATATCAACACTTGTATGCTCAGGAGGAAGTAACAACAGTTCAGGGTGTTACATGCTTCCCTCCTAAAAAGATTCATCGTCCCGATGATTACATATTCAATTAACCTTCAGGTCAACCAATTTATTAGTTCACAAATCAATGCGACTATTTTCCAACTTGAATAGTTCCATAAATCAATGTCACAACACATTTTATTCAGCCTGAATAATGTTTGCCTTCATCTGGCTTTCATAAATACTTAAAAAAAAATAAGTTCATAAAAGAATGTTTTGTCAACAGATTTCATTCTGTTGAAAAAGAGAAGGAAAAGCAATTTTCATCTCTTCCAGATTTTCCCAAGTTGCACTTTCTTCGTTAAACTGGTCCCACTGGACCTTACATTGCTGTATTTCACGATTTCTTAAATGCAATTGGCGAGTTTCCAGCACTCGTGTGGGTTTAACCACGATTATTCCTGGGTCTTGGACCTGCAAGGAATTCCAATTTAAAACATGTGACAGATCTGAAACGTATTTCTTAAGCAAAGAAATATGGAAAACATCATGCATGCGAGATAAAGCAGGTGGTAATGCTAAACGATAAGCTACAGGATTGATTATTTCGACAATTTCGAAAGGTCCCACGAATCGAGGTGACAACTTGACAGCCTTGCCAAAAGTTATAGAACTCTTTCTAGGTTTAACACGAAGAAAAACCTTCTCACCAAGCTCAAACCTTCTATCAACCCACTTAAGGTCAGCATAGCTCTTCTGCCTATCTGCTGCTTCCTTTAATCGTTCACGAATCAGCTTAACTTGCTGTTCCATTTCAGTGAGAATCTCTGGTCCAATTACCACTCTATCCTCAACACTATCCCAGCTAACAGGAGTTCTGCACTTTCTTCCATAAAGTGCTTCAAATGGTGCCATTTTAAGAGATGAGTGATAAGTGTTGTTGTATGCGAACTCAACTAATGGAAGATACTCTTCCCATTTATACTGTTGATCCATGCAATACATTCGCAACATGTCCTCCAACACTTGATTTACCCTCTCAGTTTGTCCATCCGTTTCCGGATGATATGCAGAACTGAAGTTTAGTTTCGTTCCAAGAGCTGTATTAAGCGTTTGCCAAAACCTTGACGTCATTCTTGGATCCCTGTCAGATATAATCAATTCTGGTACACCATGCAATCTGAAAATTTCATGTACGAATCTTTTGGCCAGCACTGGTGAATCATCCTTTAGATTTCCAGCGATGAAATGAGCTACCTTAGTCAGTTTATCTACAACTACCAGGATAACATCATGTTTATTCCTGGACATGGGTAATCCTTGTACAAAATCCATGGTTATTACTTGCCATTTGTACTGCGGTATGCTATGAGGATATAACAGTCCAGCAGGGTGCATATGTTCTGCCTTAACCCGCTGACACTCCAAACAATGGGTCACAAAATTTATGACATCCTTTTTCATACCTTTCCAAAAGTATTGTTGTTTCAGATCAGCAAGCATCTTTGTGATACCCGGGTGTCCAGAGAAAGGTGAATTATGAAATTCAACTAACAACTTCTTTCTCAAATCATTCAACATAGGTACATATACCCTGTTTTCATAACGCAAGATTCCTTCATTATCAATATGAAAACCTTTATACCTTTTATCATTAGGTTCTGCAGCAAGCGCTGCTTTTACTTGCTGAAAGTATGCATCTGATTCTGAGGCACTTTTTACCTCATCTTTAAACTGAGTTCTTAATGTTATAAGAGCAGAAATGTGCCTCCTACGACTTAGAGCATCAGCTACTCTATTCTCTTTCCCTTTGATATAGCTAATATCAAAATCATATTGTGATAAAAATTCTAACCACCTTCTCTGTCTGGCATTCAGGTTAGGCTGAGTAAAAATATATTTCAGCCCTAAGTGATCAGTTTTCAACTCAAAAGGTTTCCCAAGTAAGTAGTGTCTCCAGACTTGAAGTGCATGAACAATGGCAGCAAGCTCCAAATCATGAGGGGCATAATTCAGCTCATGTAACTTGAGTTTTCTACTTTCATATGCAATGACTTGATCATTTTGTAGCAAAACACCTCCAAGGCCTTCCCCAGAAGCATCCGTTACAACTGTAAAACTCCCATTAGGGTCTGGTACAGCTAATATAGGTGCAGAAGTCAACTGGTCTTTCAGAATTTTGAAAGCCGCTTCGCACTTGTCATTCCATATGAATTTCTTATCCTTCTTTTGCAATGAAGTTATTGGTGCAGCTACTTTAGAAAAATCCTTTACAAATTTTCTATAGTAACCAGCAAGACCCATGAAGCTTCTTACTTCATGCACATTCTTTGGTGCAGGCCACTCAGTTATTGCCACTATTTTTGAAGGATCTACAGCAATTCCTTCTTTACTTATGACATGACCCAAATAGTGAACTTCTGAATCAAAGAAAGAACATTTGGATAACTTACCATACAACTTTCTTTTTCTCAAAATTCCCAAAACTATCTTCAAATGCTCATTGTGCTCCTCAACGCTTTTAGAATAAATGAGAATATCGTCCAAGAATACAAGTACAAACTTGTCCAAATATTCTTGAAAAATATTGTTCATTAAGTTCATAAAGGCTGCGGGTGCATTGGTTAATCCAAAGGGTAGAACCGTGAATTCATAATGTCCGTACCTTGTTCGGAAAGCTGTTTTATGAATATCTTCCTCTCTAATCCTTAACTGATGATAACCAGATCGAAGGTCTATCTTAGAATAAACCGCTGCTCCACGCATCTGATCAAATAGATCGTCGATCCTAGGAAGTGGATATCTGTTCTTGATTGTTGCTTTGTTCAACATCCGATAATCAATACACAGCCTAAGTGTTCCATCCTTCTTTTTCACAAATATCACAGGCGCACCCCAAGGTGAAACACTTGGTCTAATCAAACCTTTAGTCAAAAGTTCTTGCAACTGTGCCTTAAGCTCGACTAACTCTGTAGTAGTCATCTGATAAGGTGCTTTGGAAATAGGTTCTGTTCCTGGTTTGATTTCGATGGTGAAGTCAAATTCTCTCTTGGGTGGTAACCCTGGTAATTCTTCAGGAAAAACATCCCTGAAACTTTGTAACAGAGGAAATTGCTTCATGTTATCACCATCTTCTTCTGAAAATTCAGATATCTTTACTGCATAAAGGGTACATCCTTTATTCTTAGCCTTTTTAAGCTGCATAGCTGACAGTTTTCTAACTGAAATTTCCCGTTTCACACCTTGAATCTCTGTTGGTTTCCAGTTGATCATCTAAACATTTTATGTTCTTTTCATAGCAATCTACCTTTGCTTTATGGTCAGCTAACCAATTGACACCGATGACAATGTCATATGATCCCAAAGGTGTAACATAGAGGTCAACTTCCGTGGAAAAGTTAGGTAAGTCAAGGACTGCCCCAAAAAGACACATACTCACTGTATGAACAGAGTTATTACCATACTGTACAGTCCAAGATTTATCCATTTTTCCAGCTTTTCTTTTAAGTTTAGAAGCAAGTTTATTAGAAATAAAACATTCAGTAGCTCCTGTATCAAAAAGAATAGTGACAGGTATGCCAAATAACTTACCCGGAACTTCTATAGGTGTTACTTGCTTTTCAGCTTGCTTGTCTGCTACTGCAGCATGTATCTTATGCTGCTGATTATGATCATCCTTCTTCAAAGGGCATTGATTAGCGTAGTGGTCTTTGCCACAATTGTAGCAGCCTCCTACAGGTCCCTTTTTAGGCTCAAAATTGCCTCCAACCTTGTAATTGTCACGTTGTCCTCCATAGGGCTTCTGCCCATTGTTATAATTTTTAGCAAAATTATCCCTTACGTTTCCAGCAGGCTTATTTACTACTGCTTTCTTACTGTTATCTCCTGGAAACTTACTCTTGTTTCCAAAATTTTTCCATGGTCCTTTTCTGGGTGCAAGAGAGGTTGAAGAAGGATTTGCAGTCTTCTTCCGCACTTCCTCTTTATGAGCAGAAATAGCCTTTAATTTCTGTTCTTGCCTTATGGCCTTTTCAACAACTCCTTCCATAGTGGTTGGACTGTGAACATCGACCTCTCCCCCTATCACGGGATTCAACCCCATGATGAATTTCCGTATTCTGAACTTCTCGTCAGTTTGATACTGCGGTACATACTTGAGGAGTTTTGTAAACCGCTCCCAGAATTCAGTTACCGTTAGCTTCCCTTGAGCTAAGTTCTGGAATTCCATCATTTTCTGATCATAGAAAAGTTGTGGCAGCCAACGTTGCCTAAAATAGCCTTTAAATTGATCCCAAGTAATATTGGTCTCATCAATGTTTAGTTCAGCTTTACGGCTATCCCACCACGAAGATGCTTCGTGGGAAAGCTGATAGGCTCCCCAAATAGCTTTGGTTTCCTCTGAGAAGTTCCTTATTGCAAAGTACTTCTCCATTTCGCTGAGCCAGTTCTCAGCTCCATCTCCTAATGTGGTGCCATCATACTTAGGTGGACTTATCCTTTTTATATCATTAGTGAGTTCTGCTGCCAATCTGGCCTTTTTGTTTTCTGGTTGGACAGGTGCATTCCCAGCATTAACATCAACACCCATATTGGGGTTGTCCTCAGGAGGTGGCTGATTGTCATTACCAGCTTCTTCATCCTCCTCATTTCCCATCACCTGCTGTTCAAGTACAGCTAAACGATCTCTTGTGTCCAACAGGGCAGCAAGGATCTCATCAAGTTTTTGGGTTGTTGCCGCCCCTCCTTCTGGTGGAGCATTATTCGCAACGTTCCCCCTTGTTCTAACCATTTTCTGTTACAAGAAAATTCAGGTTTTTATCAGATTATGGACACAATAGGCCCAAGAGCTGCAACCTTCAGCTCTGATACCAAGATGTAACATCCTCATTTTAGACAATAGAACAAGTCAATTTTTTTTTTTTTTGATAAATGCTTCCTGGTTCTAAATACATAATTTAGAACTCACAAATCAAATAACCATTCTTATAACAGATAACCATATGCAGCTGTAATGACTCGGAGTACCTCTGATCTATTCATTCCATGACTCGGTAATCTACCGATCTATTCATGAGTAATAAGAGTTGGCGTTTTTATTTAACACATCACTCTTGCGGTTCTCTTCCCTATTCTGGGATTCAGAATGCTCTGTCCAAGGAACCTAACTGAATAACTGTTACCATTATTCATCGGCATCTCATCCCTTAGACCAGGTGACTCAGGACAACGCAATCAGCAGCTTGCGATACTTTGGCCAAAGATTTGAAACATACTGCTTATGTCTCGTATTCCTTAACGGCATACTCGTCAATCTGGAATACGTCCTTCACCCCATTCTTATGTTATGTAGAATGTCTTATACCGACTTCTGTCAGTCCCTCCTATCCCAAGTTAATCACTCGGGAACGGATTAGTAAGGTGACAACGTTATATGGATGCACTCGAGGACTAGGGATAAGATGACATACTGGGTCAACCCTAGTTAAACCAGTGTGTCATGATACCCCGAGTCTCCTAGGCAGCCATATAATGTGACCACATTCCTAATCGGTCCCAAAGTAACTTGTTCGAGTTAAAGGTGTAAATCTTAGCGATCAATGCAAAGGGTGCCGTCATAAGTCACCTGCATTGTTGTAACTTCGAGAAGATCCTAATCTTCTCGGAGGTACAACCCTACAGTTGACTTGTGCCGTCAACCTTTAAATCCACCTCGAAAAGATCTACTTATTAATAAGCGTTACGCACATTGAGTTTAAATTAAATTTAAGACGTTACCTTAAGGTTAGCCTTTCCCGATCCCTAGATTCCTCATCTTAGGATGACCTTTCTCAATAAAACCCATTACACAGAGGAGTTATTAAGATTATGGTCTCATCAAGGAGTTCATAGAATATACATAATTCTAAATCAACGAAATTGGACAATATCTCATAAACTTCACATGAGATTGCCATCTGAACCCCATCTAGGTTTATATCAGTTCTCATAACTGAATTTATATCGTACTTATTAGTATCAAGATATAATGATTAAGAATCCAATTAAATGTTGTCCTGGCATAATCAAGACTAGGGATTAATAATTTAATTCAGCTTGTTTAGCGTTCTGCTTAGGTTTATTTTAACCCTATCTTTCAGAAAGACAGTGATCTAAATTTCAGTTTAGCTTCTGATAGAACATACAGGAACTGCTAAACAATCATAAGAATTCAGTCTCATATTCTTGCAAGCTTATATTGACAATCACAAAAGTCTCCAAATATAAACAATAATAACAATGCTCTCAAGATATTTGAACCGAAGAAGGTCAAACTATAAAGATAAGAATACCAACACATAAGTAACAATTATCAATTTCCATTCCTTTCAGAACTAATCAAATACATTTTATGCATTCAGCATACTTGATACAATACTCAACGGAAGAAGAACATCTTTCCTCTTATAGTACATTTAGAAAATCAAGCTGTAATTCAACTTAAAATCAAATTAAACAATCTGATCATCCTATCAGATCTGCATGCTTTTACCACTTACGGCATCCATCTGCAAAAATTGTCAACATGGGTCAGTTCGATGAACTGAGCATGATAAGCACTAACTCTTAAAACAATTGCAATCCATCAATTGTTTTCATTAAACACCCTGTTTAAATGAGATCAATTTACCCAACAAGTAAACATATTTCATCATAATATTAGGGATCAAGAAGAACGAAAGTATCGGAGACAACTATCCATCTGAATTCCCAGGACAGCAAACATCAGACAGATCATTACATTCATCATAGTAAAATGAATATCATAACAACCCATGCTTCCAGTAGTAGTTAAAACAGTTCCAACAGTTAGATAAAATATATATATCAACATATACTTTACAACAGAAGAGAAATGAACAAATCATACATATTTCTCTCCGAACTGACTCATGACTGTACCGTCTTTCCAAGAGACAAGCATTCACTCAAAACACATGCAGATATAACAGATGAGACCGCCATAAACACCACAGATTTGTTAAAGATCAAACATAACAACTACTGTAGTTATCCAGCAGTACAGTAGCTCTCACGCTAAACAGTGATGACCCTCTACCAACAGACTCCACAAGACCTTCCACATGAAGCGGCAAACAAGAAGATATTCACCATATCGCCTGTCGTGGTGTAGTCGACGGCTCTTAGTTCAGTCAAGCTCAAGACTGGATATTCATAATATTAGAAGACGTAACTAAGCACAAGCATGACTACAAATCCACCCAGCAACGTACAGCTCAATCTCATCCCAACTAAAACTCTGCGAGGACTTAGTTTCCAGGGCCGTAATCAAAACAACCTTTTTATCACAGTCAACCAAGAGGCTCAACAACATTAAAACAAATGATGTTTTTCCCTATGCCTATGTAGTGATATTCGTACTGAATCCACACAACATGCACAGCTTCAAAAACTGGAACAGAATTTAAAATAACACAACCATGACTAACAAGGAGTCTTTTTCCAGGAAACAATTTCAACAAGGTCTCAACCAAGTAAGTTATGAAAAGAAAACTCTTCCTTTACTTTCCCCAACAACAGACAGAAGGAACACGAGAAATTAAAATAAGTGTCCGAACGTTATACATGTATAGCGAAGGTTAAATCGAAAATCAAGCCACTTCGCATCATTTCAATTCTCTAACTGTATCCATACCACTAATGCTCTAAACAGGTTTATACTGAAATTGATTTCATGAGACCACGACTCAAGAATTTCACAACAGTATTCACAACTGAGAAAATTCAGAAGGAAATCATAATATACGCCTCCAGGATAAAAAAGAGGTCTTACCCATGTGATATTTTACAAATAAACTTCTACAGAAGCCGCTATACAAGATGAATGCATTTAAATGATAATATTCACTGTTCAGGCCTATACAGAAGCAAAATACTGGTTAAGTAACAAGGATTCCAACTGAGCCCACAAAAACAATGTCCGCTCTAAGTTACACAGAGAGGAAAACATATCATATGCATCTATGGTTTAAAATAAGCCGAACCCAAGTAATATTCTCCATCAGAAACTCCTTCAGAAGTCAAAATACTATCAACTCAAGTATTCAATAACAAGATGCATTCGCAACTGTACTTCCTCAGAAAACGAGACGTAATTTTGTTTAATGAAGTTCAACAACATCAATAACGTATAATACCCACGACATACAATATACAGAAGTTGGTATATCATGCACCTTCAAGAGTTTCAACAGTATCCGTCTCAACAAGTGAAAACAACAAGGTATCGACTGAATCAAACAAGAAAACAATGCATGAACTCCCACAAGCCGAATTCGTGTATTTTTCCTT
This sequence comes from Taxus chinensis, assembly GCA_019776745.2. Classification (NCBI taxonomy): domain Eukaryota; kingdom Viridiplantae; phylum Streptophyta; class Pinopsida; order Cupressales; family Taxaceae; genus Taxus; species Taxus chinensis. The sequence continues at coordinate 428,832,663 of CM034146.1, forward strand.
GAAAGCATTTCTTCAATTCTAACCGAAATGCAAAACCCAACAAGATAGAGCAACAGTAAGCATTAACAACAAGTATTGACAGTAAACATTGACAACAAGTATCAACAGTAACCTGTACCCATCAAGAGAACAATTCATGGGCTCTCACAGAGCAAGCCCAGTACACATTCCTGCATATATATTTCACAAAATAAAGCCGGAATACACAACACCAAGAAATATTGCAACAGTTCGAAAAATAAAATACACCCATCAAGGTTTAAATTGAAAAATCGAACCAGCAAGAAGATACAGTGACAAAATCACACAAGGCTACCATATAAATCATCTAATTCCAAAAATCATCTGAACAGAGTTGTTCTAATGAAATCATTTGAAAGAGAGCAAGATTTTTTAAAGGTTAGGGCCTAACATGCCTGGATATTTGCTCAAAATTTCGAAGCAGACCACTGAAAGAGCTCGAACCTTCTCCTTCTTTTCCAAGTTAGAGCCACCAACAAAAATTTGCTATTTCCATGACTTATATATTTTCCTTGCCAGAGGAAAGAGCTAGTTACGCTCATACTTGCCATGCAACACCAAGAAGACTGGTGCGAAGAACCAGTGAACAGACAGAAGGAAAACCGGAGCGCATGCAAAACCCAATAAACTATTAACTTTCCATTTTGCATGCTTCCCCATGAAATCCGAGCTCGAAGACCGAGTCCATAAATGGCATTTACTCCCATTTTCCCGCTCAATCTCCACTGCCACCGACCGCCATAGTTGGCGATGGACAAAAGCACATTAAAGACCATTTCCAACTTTGGCGACCTGCCACGTCGGCTCAAGTTAGCCGTTTTAAAACCTCCACCAAATTACCTGTCCCTCATGCTTATCCCCGCATTTAATAACATAGAAACTGCCGCCCATGGTTCGCACCCCTCCATAGGTCCCCTTAATCCTTGCTCAATAGTTAGGTTAGTAACTTAGGTTAGGATTTAGGATAACACCTAGTCTAACCTCTTAGAACATAGATACTAACTTAGAACATTAGCTCTTAGCCTAGGTCTAGGTTAGATTAACACTAATCTAACCCCTAGGTTAAGTTTAGTTTTAGGTTACTAACATTAATAATTCCAGTTAGGTCTAACATTTCATATGCTCAGAAAAAGAACCTACAACATGCATTCTCGAACAGGGTTCACTCCTGTACTGCCATTAGGCTACAAAATTATATGTAACTGAATTATTACCTGGTCCGCGATCAAGACCTTCCAGATATATTTCGATATCGGGAACCAATCCATTTAACACGATCAACCTGAGTTATACTCCGGACTTGCTTACTCAATGCATCCAGACCTTGCAACCTGCTCAAGGTCTGTAATTTTAATTCATCACGAACAAACTTAAAGCAATACTTGGATCAATTCCACTGATCCAAGGCTAGGTCTTATAGATGGATAACTCCATAATTCATTCCGAGATCAGATTAAACTCAGGCGTAAAATGAAAGAAATAAAAGAGTCCAATCATATTCCGACTCAGTCAAAGATCTGCAATCTGCAAAGAAGATACAATACATATCAAGCACGACTTCTCAATCAAAGGAACACATCCTTTTTACAAAGAAATCACATATCAACACTTGTATGCTCAGGAGGAAGGAGAGAGAAAGATGCATAAAATGAATCCTAAACTAAGGAAGATGATAACACCAAGAACAAGGGGGTGGAGATATTCCGAGTGATTGAAAATGTAAGAAAATTAGGTAGAAGAGGGCAGACATAAGTGCCATAGTTCAAAGAAAAAATTCAAACCTCCAATTTCGTGGAGCATAATAAATTTGAATCATGTAGAAGAACACAATATGCATGATATACCTGCAAATTTAATGAAGAGGCAAAGAAGGAAATACAACTTGATCTAGGGAAAGAAAAGCCACAAAACACTAATTTTATTGCTTAAAATGATGCACAATCTATTACAATATAGGCACAAGGCAAGAATCCTTTACAAAATACCCAAATTTGAGGCATGCAACTCGCAAAAGTGCTAAAACAATTTTGACAGAGTTCCTTTACATTCCATAATGTCTCTCCCTTAAAATGAGGGGTCTTTTACATTATATAGAGAGAAATCCTCAAATTTAATCCTCCAACTGATAGCCTACATTGACTTCTCTGAAAAGAGGTATGTGCAGCCATAAAAATCTGCTTCCCAAGGGTACTTTCCTGGCATAAGAAGACATGGGCACCATACTTCATCAAAACTAGTTTTTGAGCTATCTTTTCACCCACCTACCTCACCTAATCCAAGGCTCATCGTTGATATTCCTGTGTTTTCAGTCGGTAACATTTACCACTATGTCAGACGGTAATATGTGTCATCCTGAAAAGTGTTGTCATTTGGTAACATGTGTTGGCCTGGAAGTTGTTTTCAGTCGGTAACATGTGTTGGCCCAGATGTTTTTGTCAGTTGGTAACATATGTCGACCTAGAAGTTGTTGTCAGATGGTAACATGTGTCAGCCCAGAAAGTTTTTTTGTTTGGTAACTTGTGTTGGCCCAAAAAAATTTGTTGGCCGGTAACATGTGTCCGTCCAGAAGTTGGTGTCGGCCGGTAACATGTGTCGGCCCAGAAAGTGTTATCGGCCAGTAACATGTGTCGGCCCAGAAAGTGTTGTCGGCCGGTAACATGTGTCTACCCGGAAGTTGTTGTCAGCTGGTAACATGTGTCGGCTCAAAATTTATTGTCAATTGATAACATGTGTTGGCCTGAAAACACCCACTTTCTCCAATTTCCTCACTGAGACCTGATCATATTCCCACGTTTTAATTTTGTAGGTTAGCCAATTTACAGGGGATGTGAAATTGGATAACACATACTAGGCTTTCCATGTTCACACCTAGGCTTGTGCTCTCTGGCAGTTATTTTCTCTTTGTTTATCATTCTCTCCATGACGATTATTTTCATAAATTGGTTCTTGATAGGAATTTTGATATTTTCAACACCATCAAAAACTTCTTATTGCTTCATGTTTACATGTTGCTTCAAATGGATATCTTTCACACACACCAAATCATTCTCAATTTGTTTCTTGTTATGGTGTGACTCGCATGGTGTTTCATCTTCTTGAAAGGATAATGAACACAAGGTTGGGGTTAAAATAAAGATATCATCATTCTCATTATGACCTTTTTGAGCTATAGTAGTTATCTCCATGATGGATATATCCTCTTCTTACATGGAAACATATTTGAGCTTAAGCACCTTTCCATCTATCCAATCATCATTGGTAAGGTCCTCTTATTCAAATGAAAAGGAGCAATCTTATTAATCACGATCATATTCATTGGGTAAATCCTCATGTTGGATCTTGAGTAGATGATTGGAAACATGGGGCTCACATTTCCAAAAATCATTTAACATCACTTTTTCCTCATGGTTTTCATTACTTATCACTTCAGGGTTACTTTCTAAAAAGTCACGATATCCATGATTCTTATCATTACCAAGAAAATAACCTATATATATATATATATATATATATATATTCAATGGTAAGCACACATTGTCAAATTTTGGATCTATCATTCAACAAAATTAATCACATCTTGGTAATCCTCCATCAATATGGGTAGCTCAACATATTCCTTTGAAGTTATTAAATAGTTTTCATATCTTAAATCTTGTTACAGAATGTCTTTCCTTAGGTCATATTCTTTTTTAACAGTGTATCTCATCTTCTTCTCATAGATAAATTTCTTCATTTTACCCTTGACTGGTAAGGTGTCATATGGTCATTCAATCTGTATATCTTGGCCAACATTTTGCTAGAAACTCTGACTCAACAACATCCGGTATGAAGCTATAATGACATACACAAGTATGTTAATCTTAACCTTATTATTAGGAAAAGCTATAAATGATACTTGAGCATATTTGACCTAGCTAATGAGGGATAATTCTTTGGTTTTCATGGTTTAACAATGGAAAACATCATGCGTGAGAGTGAGACCAAGGGCCTTAGCATTTTTTGCAGGCATGAAATTGTCATTGGCATAGGATTCAATGATATAGTTACTTAGTTTATATTCATTAATCAGTAATGAGATATAGAAGGGTTCTACTTTCTCAAAAGTGGAGGATATTGAACCAAGAAGGTTCTGAGACAAAGTAGTATTTGGAGCAATAAGTGGTTATTTAATAGTGGGATTGATGGAACCATACTTTAAAATACTACCTTTGATAAACTAGACAAGTTTATCAAACTGATTGGGAAGATTTCTCAGAAATTTGGACTTTGGACTTCTTAACGTGGCCAATGATGTCAAAGGATGAAGAGGTGGATACTTTAGAAACAATGAAAACCTTAACAAGAGTGGGATTTACAATCTTATGAACAAAATAAGAAGAAGCAAAAACTGATTTGACCAAGGAGTGGAAAGAGACCTACCTAGATAAGGAGGTGGCTTTGGCTAAGGTGGTCTTGTTGTTGCAGACTCACAGCACCCCTGGATGCAGATCAGGCTTCTAGGTTGATCACTCTAGCATCCAGTGTGATTGCACAACATGGAAACCTCTCTCCAAGCATGGGGACTTGTGAAACTGAGAGAGGAATCTCTAGATTAGAGGCTGGTTCCTCAAACTCCTATGATTTAGATCTATATTTTGCAAAACAACAGAGGTTTAGATCCTAATCCTATTCTAACTTGCAAGGAGATAGGGGTAGAAGTGCAAAAATTGAAACTAACTAAAGATGGTGATGCACCAAAAGGAGTGGTGAAACATATTTGTCATGCAAATAGACACAGACCAAATTTCACAACATAAAACATACACAGACTGATAATGTATAATTTAGTATCTGAAATCAAGCAAATAATACAAACAGAGGATTGAAACCCATTCACAGAGATTGCATTATCATTTCAATGTCAAAAACACGCATTACACCCTCAGAGAGGTAAAAGAAAACTGTTACAATCCTTGGAGAGGTCTGATCCTTCATCAATCACTTGTTGGCGATGAAAGAAGAAGTCTGCTATGCTCAAAAAATGTTCCCCCTTTTCGGAATGAGCCAAGTCTGGCTTTTTACATTACATGGGTCGAACCCAGGAGACAGAAAACATACAAAGGCATGGGAGCCCATTCTTTATTGACTGTAGGTGCATTAAAACGGCATGGGGGACCTTACAAACCCATACCCTGTCACTTTGACCGGATTACAGGAGAATGCGACCCATTCTACATTAAATCTGGTCGCTGGAATGTCATTTCTGGCCATGAACACGCATCAGATCTGTTTCTCAATTTTCTCCCCCTAGACTACTCCAAAATGCAAGATTGACCCCGGAATCGTGTAGAGAATTTCACCAGCTTTCCGTTGATATAAAGAACATGCAAATCTGAGCTTTGGATCGAAAGTTATGGCAATCTGAAGATTTAGGGCACAAAATAGGTGAAAACATGTTTTGAAATCTTTCTCGCGCTCTGCCACCTGGATGACACATGGCACGTGTTGATTGGACGAGAAATTCTCTCTCCTCTACCTTTCGTGGGCTTTCCTTTTGAAATTTCCTTGTGGGCCCCTGCTGGGACACGTGGCGCTATTTTATTGGTTCGGATCAGTGCTCGAAAACTCGCCAGTTTGACTTTTCTGGACCTTTCCCCTTGAGACACGTGTCATGCGTTGATTGGTCCTCGGACCTGCCGGCTCTCTCGCGCCCTTCATGTCTTTTTTTCCCATTTGGCACAATGCTCCTAGTGCTAATTTCGGCCGAACCAGCCGGTTCGCGCCTTTTTGTCCCATTTGTCCCACCTTGCTTCAGACTGTTTGTTCCCATTTCGGCCGAACCGGCCAGTTCGGGTATCTTTGTCCCAGATGTCCCAAAGCAGTTAGTGCGAAAGTTCTCTTTTTTGGCCGGATCGGCTTCTCACGCCCGCCGCGTACTTCTATCCCAGATGTCCCTATTGCTATTTGGGCCGCCTGGAGGCTTTTCAGCCAATCCGCGCCTTTTCGTCCCAAATGTCCCAGTTGCTCCTAGGACTAGGACTTAGCCGATTTTCACAATTTTTCCTGGATCAACCTACTTGCCTTTTGCAACCCTTTTTCCGCATTTTCTCAGAGCTTGTTCTTTTCAGCCTGGACAGGAGAGTTAGAAAATTTCCTGAAGGGACCCTAGAAACCTGATTTTACTCTGAATCAATCAATTTGCTTGGGATTTGAATATTCTGATGCATGTTATCAAAATTTACCCTGGGGGGTGAATTTTGGATAACAATTTGGCGACTCAGTGGGGTCATCTGCCTGCTAGATGAAAAGACCAGTTGCCTGAAGCAATCCATTGGGCATGGAGTCATCAAATATTTTGTTTTAGAATCCAAACTGACTCAGAATGTGCAAGGAGGAAGATGGAATTTTACCTGATGAAAGCAAAGACATGCTAAACATCTCCATGGACAGCAAGTTGTGCCAAGGCACTTAGGGAAAATAAAACTAACCTACAGCAAAACAATGTGCACAAGCACTTGGAGGAAAGAAAATCTAATTTAATATTTACAGATGTAGTGAACCTCCCTCTAGAAGCAACGCTTGAGATAGATTCCATTTACTGGAATCTGCAGTTCTTCACCATCCAATGAGGCCAATTGGAAAGCATTGTTGTTCTTGGACTTTTTGACCATGTATGGGCCACTCCAAATGGCATCAAATTTTGAATGCCTTCCCGGTTTTGCTCTGTCCACATCCCACTTCAACACTAGATCTCCTACTTGAAAAGATCTATCTTTGGCCTTCCTATCAAAGGTCTTCTTGATCAAAGCTTGATCCTTTTCCATTGCTTGGGATGCCTGATCTCTGATCTCTTGCAGCTCCATCAATTTTACATACCTCACCTCCATGGGCTCAAACTCTAGCAACTCCAGTTGTTTCATGAGTTCCAACGTTGGCAACTCAAGTGACATGGGCAAGATTGCCTCTCTTCCGTAGACAAGCCTAAATGGAGAGTTACCCGTGGATCTTTTGGGGGTTATCCTATCAGCCCATAAGGCTGATTTCAGTTTGGTATGCCAAGACCTTTGATTCTCATCAAGAGTCCTCCTAATGATCTTCAACAAGTTCTTGTTTGTGGACTCGGCCTGGCCATTACCTTGCGGGTAATAGTTTGATGAAGTGCTTAGGTAAATACCGTTCTTGACAGCCCACTCAGTCACCCTGGATCTAATGAATGCCAATGCATTATCAGAAATTATTGTGGCAGGTATACCAAATCTGGTTGTTATCTACTCATAAAAGTCTAAGATGTTAGACTCATTTGCCTCTTTGAGTGCTACTGCTTCTGTCCATTTGGTGAAGTAGTCTGTGGCTGTCAAAATCCATTTGTGCCCTTGGCTCAAATTGGGATTGATGGCTCCAATGAAGTCCAGTCCCCACTGCATGAATGGCTGATCTACTATAATTGGATGTAATGGAAGGGCAGCGAGTCTCTCTTTTTCTGTGAAGAATGCACAAATTCTTACACATCTTGATCCATGCATAGCAATCACTAAAGATTCTAGGCCAATAATAACCAGCCTTCATGATTTTTAGAGCTGTCACTCTCGGTGCAAAATGGCCACCAGATGGTCCATTATGAAACTCTTCTAATACCCTTTGGATCTGACCTGTGCTAATGCATCTCAGCAGCACTCCATTCACATCTTTCTTAAACAAAACTCCATCAATGATGGTATATGGAACAGCCTGCAACCTGAAGTATCTCCTCTTTGCTTTGCTCATTTCTGGAGGGCATAGGCCTATTTGTAGGAAGTGCATAATGCCTTGGGTCCAGCAAGGGGTGGGGGCAGCATTGTCTTCTTCTTTCCTGTCACTCGGCTCATGGCTGTCTTGAACTTTCAAAACAGCCTCTTCTTCGTTGCATACTTCTTTTTTCTTCCCCAAAGCCAGCTGCTCACACAATCCTTTTCCTCTTACCAGCTTGGTGATCTTGATTTCAATGTCATACTCCATGACACGGGTGATCCAACCTGCCCTTTTCTCATTCAAATCCTTGTTGAGGAGGAAGTCCTTAACCCCAGCATGTGAGACCAGCAACTGGACCTTGTTGTTTGAGACTAAATGCTTGAATTTCTTCAAGCTCCTGATTACTGCAAGCACATGTTTTTCAATAAAAGAGTACCTCACTTCGCAGTCATCTAGGCTCTGGCTGAAGAAGGCAATCGGCTGTTCATCATTATCTTTGTTTTGCTGTACCAGAATGGTAGAAATAGTGTCATCACCTCCAAATGCATAGAGGATGAAATCCTTGGAAAAGTCTGGGTTGATGAGAGTGGGTGCCTGGGAGATGGCTTCTTTGATTGCTTCAAAACTCTCCTTGCCTTCTGCCGTCCATTTGAAAGCCATGCTTTTCCTTAACATTTTGGTGATGGGCTTGACAAGGGCTGCAAAATCTGGGACAAACCTCCTAACAAAGTTTATCCTTCCCAGGAAACTCTGAAGGGCTTTCTTGTGGCTTGGCAATGGTAGAGATCTTATGGCTTCAACCCTCTCTGGATCAATTGCTAATCCTTCCTTGGAGACAATATGGCCAAGGAGCTTCCCTTCATGTGCAAGAAAGATGCACTTCTTAGGATTCAAAGACACTCCAAACTTTCTACACCTCTGAAACACTTGCCTGAGGTGAAAGAGATGGTCTGCAGCATTCTTTGAGAAGACAGTGATATCATCTAGGTATACCAGCACTATCTTGTTGATCAAGCCTTTGAATGCCATATCCATAGCTCGCTGGAATGTTGCTCCAGCATTCGACAGTCCAAATGGCATCTTCTTGTAAGCATATGTGCCCCATTTGGTTGTGAAGGCTGTCTTGAACTGGTCTTCCTCCTTTACCATAATCTGATTGAAGCCTGAGTAACCATCAAGTAGCGAAAACCTTTCTGAACCAGCTACGACTTGTAATATTTGCTCCATGGAAGGGAGTGGATAATGGTCCTTGAGAGAGGCTCTATTCAAATCTCTGAAGTCAACACATAGCCTGATCTCTCCACTCTTCTTTCTGACTGGAACTAAGTTGGCAACCCAACTAGAATGCTTGATTGGGAATATAATTGCTGACTCAATCAGCTTGTCCAATTCCTTCCTCATGAGAGGCTCCATGTGTGGATTGACTGGTCTCTGCTTCTGCCTGATAGGCTTAGTATTTGGATCCAATTCAATGGTATGTTGAGCGAAGTTGGGATTGAAACCTTTCAAGTCTTCATAGCTCCAAGCAAACACGTCAAGGAATTCTTGACATAGTTGTATGAACTCACACCTTTCTTGCTCAGTTGCCACCTTTCTTGCAATTTGCAATGGCTTGTTCTCTTCTACCAAGATGGATACTGAATCTTCTCTCTTGACCTGAATGTTTGCTTTCTCCTTTCTAAACTGATCATTGGGGTTGAAAATGGACTCCAAAGTGATAAGTCCCTTGGGCAGCTTGTCAGTTCTCAGCTGTATCACTTGGTCACCATATTGTTGTTCCAACTTTTCTTGATTCTTAGCTAAGAACTCAGCCTCTTCTTGCAAGAAGTGGATGATTTACTGGTCATTCTCAAATACCTGCCAACTGACATTGTTATCCGGCACTGAAGGCCTCACAATCACGTGGATGTTTGGTTGTACCTTGTCTTGTTGAATGTTTTCTACAATGTCAAAGGTTGCCCCTACTACTGTAATCCTATCAACAGCTTGATTCTTTTTCCTAGGGATGGCTTTGATTCCGAAACCCTCAAAATCTTCCATGAGGTCCCATACCCTGTTCTTGTAGCACCTGAGTAGATCATTTTTGGCGGCATGCTGTCCCTTGACATGATTTACAATCAGCTCACTGTCCCCAAAGACTTGCAAGTTCTTTATTTTTCTCTTGATTGCCCAATGCATCCCTTGCACCAAGGCTTCATATTCAGCAGTGTTATTGGAGCATGCAAATTGAAATCTAAAAGCTGAATAATACTTTACTCCTTGAGGTGAAATAAGCACGGCTCCACCTCCTGCGCCTTGTCTACTCCTCGATCCATCAAAAAACAGCTGCCATACCTCATTGTCATCCTTGTGGTTTGGCTTGGTGATGCTAGGAATAGGTTGACTTTCTTCGTGTATACGATAGACTCCTAGCTCAGATTCTTCTATTCCTTGATAAGGATCAAAAGCATGCACCTTGTTTGCCCATTCATCAAGAGTTAGATCTGGGATGTTTCCAACTTTAGTGTCAGTTTCATCCGTGTTTGGGTGATCTTCTTGATCAAATGCTGAGCAATTGGCATTAATCTGACTTGGAGTATAGGGCTCAATGTGGAAGTTTGCAATAGGTTCTGACCTAATTGTAGCCTTAGTTTCATACCTTGTTCTGAATAGCATGTGAGACCAATCAGCGGACAAATATCCCCCAATTTTGGCAGTGAAGTCCCTTGATAAACATAGGGCAAAGAGTGGTGGAAGGTCTATGACTGATATATCTTGTAAGACAACAACATTTGGACATGCATGCAAGGTAAGACTCAAACCTCTAATCACTCCAACTGTTGCTATTGCTGTCCCATCCAGCTGCACTACTCCCTTAGATGTTATTTCATACTGGAGCCCTAACTGATCAGCTATCTGTTTAGGCATTACTGAGCTACTTGCCCCGGAATCTATCATGTAATTATGCACTAGCTTATTTCCAATTATTAACAAAACATAAAAAGGGGGAGGCTTCAGCATTCTACCTTGTTGTGCTCCATGATTTCCTTTAGGCTGGGCAGCATTTGTGAGTACCTTCTCTTGCATTTGGACCTGCTGATTCGAAGTTGGCCAATCCTTCATGGCAGCTTGCAGCAGATTTCTTTGGCCTGGGATAGATAGGGATTCCCACATAGATATATTGACATTTTTTTTCTTCATCTGATCAATGATACTGAATGGTGATGAAGGATCTCTCTGTTGTCCCTTGGTTTGCACATTTGCTCCTTGGATGTGGGCAGCAAAAGCTGGCATTTGAGTTGGCCTAGGGGTTGTTCTTGGCTGCCCTTGTGCATTTGAAACGGGACTTTGCTTGCCAATCATTTGTGGAACTGTGGAAGTTTGTGGATTGGCTGGGGCTAATGGTTGTTCTTCACCCAAATTTCTCCTTTTTGACCTTGTGTTGGCTGCAACACCTTAAGAAATTGCCTGATTCATGCCACAGAAATCCTCTGCTTGCCAATTTACTAATGTGGTGTCATTTGGGGCTGATTGCTGTTGGAATGTTTCTTGTTGTTGGTTGTTTTCTTGACTGCTCTCACCCTCCACACCAGTAGTTGTTACCATTAAGGCTTGATTCAAAGCACCATTGAAGCACATGGATTGATTATGAGGCTCATTACATGGAAAACACCAATCATACTCCTGGGCAATGTTGTTTTGTGCTGGTACTAATGCCTTAGAGGCAGATATGGCATTTGGGTTATAGGGCTGGAATGGTCTATTGGCAGGAGGCCTTGTTTGATTCATATTTGCAGCTGGATTAGGTGGCCTTTGAGGCTGATATGGCTACCTATTAGGTTGAGCTTGAGGCTGATACGAAAGTCTAAAACCTTGAGCTTGCTATCTCTTGAGTGTGACCAGCTCATTACCTAAATTTTGCAGTTGCTTCATGACTTCTTGAAGCTCATTTGGGGCACTTGGAGATGAAGTGGAAGCTTCATTTGAACTCTGATTTCTAGGAGTGGGAGAAGGAGCTAAGACAGGAGTTTGACTAGTACTTGGACTCTCTAAACTTGGATATAATGGCATTGGAGGCCTAGGAGCTAGCTTGCCAGCTTGAATCAGACAATTTTTAGCTCTAATGGCAATGTTATAAGCAGCAGGAATAGTTGTGCCTCCCATAGATTGAATCAACATAGAAATATCAGAATTTAAAGCTTTAAGGTAATATAGAAAAGCACCTTCTACTGTTGGCCTGACTGCTACTGGAATTCTATCCCAAGACCTTTGAAATCTGAAGTTGAAGTCAGTTAGCTGCTCATTGGAAGCTCTCTTGATGGTTGTCAGCTGTTCCAAAAGAGACAAGTTGTCTCCCTTCTCTCCAAATTGATCATGAAGTGCAATACACAGCTGATTCCAGTTTGTGATAGAGCCAACTTCAAGGCTCCTAAACCATTGCAATGCTTTCCCCTTGAATGAAGACGCCAGCAATTTGACAGCTACTTGCATCTCATTAATCTCATGGATTGCACAAATGTTAGCAATGTCCTTGACATGATCACCAGGAGTGGTCTGATTTTCTCTAGTAAAGTATGGGATGTTCTTCAATGCTGCAACTGGGATTGGATTTTGTGCATTGAGACCAAGTGGGCTGCTTCCTGTGAAGTTGACATAGGGGTTCACTGGTTGCGCCATTCTGATTGGTCGAAGAACTCTTGAATACTGAATGAAAGGCCGATCAGCTGGAGGAGTTGAGAGAGTTCTGTTTGGTGGAGATGGAGACCTTTGAATCCTTCTTCCTCTTTGCCTTCTTCATGGAGATAATTACAGATATTCAAACAGCACCTCTTCTTCTCCAACTCTTGACCTTGTGATTCTTCTCATAAGATTTCAGGCCTGAATTGTAGAAACCAATTGATTCTTTCACTTGGAGTCACTAGATATGCAAATAATAGCTCTTTTCAAGTAAGAAAACTGCAGCAGATGCACATCAACTTTGCTGCAATAAAAATGAGACCTCTAGGTCCCACCAGGCGTGCCAAAACTATTGTTACAGACTCACAGCACCCCTAGATGCAGATCAGGCTTCTAGGTTGATCACTCTAGCATCCAGTGTGATTGCACAACATGGAAACCTCTCTCCAAGCGTGGGGACTTGTGAAACTGAGAGAGGAATCTCTAGATTAGAGGCTGGTTCCTCAAACTCCTCTGATTTAGATCTATATTTTGTAAAACTACAGAGGTTTAGATCCTAATCCTATTCTAACTTGCAAGGAGACAGGGGTAGAAGTGCAAAAATTGAAACTAACTAAATATGGTGATGCACCAAAAGGAGTGGTGAAACATATTTTTCATGCAAATAGACATAGACCAAAGTTCAGAACATAAAACATACACAGACTGATAATGTATAATTTAGTATCTGAAATCAAGCAAATAATACAAACAGAGGATTGAAACCCATTCACAGAGCTTGCATTATCATTTCAATGTCAAAAACACGCATTACACCCTCAGAGAGGTAAAAGAAAACTATTACAATCCTTGGAGAGGTCTGATCCTTCATCAATCACTTGTTGGCGGTGAAAGAAGAAGTCTGCTATGCCCAAAAAATGTTCCCCCTTTTCGGAATGAGCCAAATCTGGATTTTTACATTGCATGGGTCAAACCCAGGAGACAGAAAACGTACAAAGGCATGGGAGCCCATTCTTTCTTGACTAAAGGTGCATTAAAATGGCATGGGGGACCTTACAAACCCATACCCTGTCACTTTGACCAGATTACAGGAGAATGCGACCCATTCTGCATTAAATCTGGTCGCTGGAATGTCATTTCTGGCCATGAACACGCGTCAGAGCCGTTTCTTGATTTTCTCCCTCTAGACTACTCCAAAATGCAAGATTGACCCCGGAATCATGTAGAGAATTTCACCAGCTTTCCGTTGATATAAAGAACATGCAAATCTGAGCTTTGGATCGAAAGTTATGGCGATCTGAAGATTTAGGGCACAAAACAGGCGAAAACGCGTTTTGAAATCTTTCCCGCGCTCTGCCACCTGGATGACACATGGCACGTGTTGATTGGATGAGAAATTATCTCTCCTCTACCTTTCATGGGCTTTCCTTTTGAAATTTCCTTGTGGGCCCCTACTGGGACACGTGGCGCTATTTTATTGGTTCGGATCAGTGCTCAAAAACTCGCTCCTTTGACTTTTCTGGACCTTTCCCCTTGAGACACGTGTCATGCATTGATTGGTCCTCAGACCTGCCGGATCTCTCGCGCCCTTCGTGTCTTTTTGTCCCATTTGGCACAGTACTCCTAGTGCTGATTTCGGCCGAACCGGCTGGTTCGCGTCCATTTGTCCCAAATGTCCCAGTGCCTCGCGGGACAATTTCTTCCGGTTCGCGCCTTTTTGTCCCATTTGTCCCACCTTGCTTCGGACTGTTTGTTCCCATTTCGGCCGAACCGGCTGGTTCGGGTATCTTTGTCCCAGATGTCCCAAAGCAGTTAGTGTGAAAGTTCTCTTTTTCGACCGGATCGGCTTCTCGCGCCCACCGCGTACTTCTGTCCCAGATGTCCCTGTTGCTATTTGGGCCGCCTGGAGGCTTTTCGGCCGATCCGTGCCTTTTCGTCCCAAATGTCCCAGTTGCTCCTAGGACTAGGACTTAGCTGATTTTCACAATTTTTCCTGGATCAACCTACTTGCCTTCTGCAACCCTTTTTCCACATTTTCTCAGAGCTTGTTCTTTTCAGCCTGGACAGGAGAGTTAGAAAATTTCCTGAAGGGACCCTAGAAACCTGATTTTGCTCTGAATCAATCAATTTGCTTGGGATTTGAATATTCTGATGCATGTTATCAAAATTTACCCTGGGGGGTGAATTTTGGATAATAGGTCTTAGGATTCTTCTTGGCTAGCTCCATGAAATTGGGCAGCGGTGATCCTCTTTTTGTTTTTTTATGCATAGTCACATTTTGAGGATTCAAGTACTTTGCTTGGGGAATAAAGGAAGATGCCTCTGTCTATACTTGTGAGTGAGTGAATACTACACAAAATTAGTTATTCATATCATCCATGGACTTCTCAGAATATTCAGCAAATTAGTATTTAAAATACATGATGTTTGCATATCCAAATTATTCTTCTTCATATTCTAATTCAATGATTTCATCTTCTTCATTTCCTCTGGTTCCACATGTTGCATTAACATGCGGAGCCTCCAAAGCAAGCCTTTATGGTGCTCAAGAAACCTTATTTTGATTATGGTTCCAATATGGGACATGTTGAACCATTTTTTTCTTTAGTGTTGTTAGATCATTGACCAATTTTTGTAGCAATGAATCACTACCTTCATCCTGAGAGATTTGGAATTTATTTTTCATTGAATTTTTCTTGATCTTTCCTAAAATGATAAGAGAATATTTCACTTCAATAGAAAGTTCTTGAGCATTAGCTAAATAATTTGGTTGGTTTCTACATAATATGAACCTGACTTCAGAAAACTGAGCATTCATGAAGAACCTCTTTTGATTATTTGTAGTGAGGTGAGCACTAGTAGGGATCTTATAAATTAGCTTGTTAAACTTGGCCACAAATTCTCTCATGGGTTCTTATGGTTCCTTCTTCATTTAACCCAATTGAGAAATAAGAGCATGAATATCTTTTGCCAACTTGAATATTTCTTCAATTTAGTTTTCATATCTTACCAATTATTTATAGAACAAGGTAGAAAATTGTATAACCATTCTACAATAGCATCTTGTAACGACTCCACAAATATCTAAATAGAAACATCTTCATGTCCTACTCTAATAATGTCACAAGATTTGATATAGGCTATAATGTGTTCATCTGGGTGTTTCTTTCCATATTCATAGAGCGTGGTAAAATTATTTCTCAATCCTCTGGGTAATTCATGAAGTGGTGGAGTCAAAGTCAATAGACTGGTGTTCTGACCCCAAGGTATTGGCGTAGCCATGTCTGAAGGGAGATGGTGGAGATATGGGAGATGCAATAGGACTTAGAGGTGGATTTTTCAATGGGCCTTCAGGAGTTGGCAATGGGATCCATATGGGATTGAGTATGAAACTAGCTTGTTCTTGCAGCTCAAATACAGGATTAGAAAAAACTACAACACCACTTATTTAATCTCCTTTGGTGTATCTTATATCCTTCAATTTATACTTTATCTTCTTCTATGTTGGTTTTGTAACCTCTCAAACATATAGAGTATCCTCAATAAATCATCCTACTCTTCTTCTCTTTCCATAATTTGTGAAGTGATATTGAAGTGGTTATTGTTTATATGGTTCTCCCTAATTGAACACCTAAAATCTGCAATGATATCTTTTTGAGTATATTGGAATAAGATGCATGGCTTTAATATTGGGGAGATATTAAAGATGGAAATTTTTAGAAAATATAGGGATATACTCGAGCATAAGTATCAATATTATATTTAATTTTAAAAAAAAAATGGAATATATGATTTTTGTATTTTGTGGGAAAAGGGTGTCGGACTATAAGGTTGTTTGATCCCCAACGGAATAGCCAAAAATTGTTCGTGAAATATTTTTTCAAGGACAAAATATGTAATTTCATCAATGCTCATGGGAAAAATTCCATCCTCTTGGGAATGGGGATGCTCCCATTTATTGAAAGCTACAAACAATGTACACTAGACTAATATATGAGGTCGCCAAAGGCTGGGGAATGTGCATAAACACCATTGTTGTGACTACAACAGTAGACTAGAGAAGGAGAAATTTGTAGGTAAGTGAAGAGACAAAAATGAGAAGGGGGTTTGTATTAATGAGTTTAACTCATATTTCATCAACTACAACTTGGAGGTGATTCCATTTTCAATTAGAGGAAACATATAAGCACAACACAATGGCATAGTGAGATAGTGAAATAGATCATGTAAGATAGATACAAATCCTTAACAAGTTATATTCATTCCACAAAGAAGGCACAAAGTCCTTTAACTTCTTACAAACGTTTCATGTGCTTGGCTAAGTGATAAGATGAGAATAGAGGAAAATATCAATGCAAGAAATATAAGAATTACAACATGCTATAGAGAGCAAAAAATGATCCTTTAGAATGGAGATGGCATTCCAATTTATAGCCAAACAAGTAAATTTTCACATTCCCGTGTGAATTTATAACTTAAAGTGCAATCTCAATGAAGAAATAGAAACTTTAAGTGACTTAAATCACTTTTACAAAAGTTATTTCACAATGGAGAAATAGAATGTTAGAGAGAGAAAATAAAAGAGAGAAGGTATGATCAAAAGAAGATGATCTAGGATGAAGTTATGCTCTTCCCTCATGGTGGAGATGAATTATTCCTATGAATAGTATATTCCTTGGATGTTTCTCTAATAATGGCATGTCTTTTCTTGGACTTATAATGATGTTCCACATCTTATCCCTATTGATCATCTTTGGTTGTGCTTGGAAAACTCTCTTCATTTATGTGAGCAATGGTAGGCTACATAGATCAACTCTTTATCAAAAACACAATCTCATATCCCACATGATAAAAAACTTATCTTACAATCATCAAGAAGTGTGCACTCACATCACACATGCCTCATAGTTAGTAAGAGAAATCACACCATGAGACCTATTGGATTTGACAGTATCAAATATTCCTGAGAATTCTTATAGGAAACACAACAATCTTCTGAATGGAAACACTTCTTATTTATGAGATGGAATCAAGAACTGACTAAATGGAAAATGTCTTCCTAAAGAATATGAGTAATTTTGTTATGTCTCCTGAATGATGGTAAGGAGGTCAATAATACACTAGAACCATGGTTCCCATCATAGAATCCTTAAATTGATTCAACTATATGTTTCATGCTCAATAATCTGTTAGTGTAGGTTATTATTTATACTTTTATTTTTTTATTAGGATAATTCTTGCACTTGGATTATCCCTACACTTGTTGGGTTTGCTTACTTAGGTGTACTAATTGTGTGGAGTTAGCTTACTAATTGTGTTGAGTTAACTTACTAGTTGTGTGGAGTTAGCTTGCTAGTCTTGTGGAGTTAACTTAACGGCAAGTATCGGTTAGTGGGAGTTATTCACCACTGATCTAGGTAGTAGTTGCACTTCCCTCCTCATATATGTACATCCTCATTATTTAGTTAATTAATGGTATTGTGTTAGATTTCCATATATGATATTTTAGCTCTTTCTTTGTAAATCCTTTTATAAGGTTATTATGGTGAATTCCGTTCATCCTTTCATGGTATCAGAACATTATATGATGTAGACATCCATCTGTAAGTTTTTATTTGTAAGAAAGCATTTACTTGTCATATATTTGGAATTTTTTAGCACTTTTTTGTAGCATGTTTTTTAATGCAAAACAGAGAGCGTCATTGGATATGGAACGTGTTGAAACCCCTAGATTGATTGTAATCTCGATCACTGGCATTGGTAAGTAGTTTTGAACAAAACCTTGGCCCTTGGTCACATTAGAGCTTAAGAGGGGTTATTTCTACTAGTGGGTGTTTAAGTTTATCTCCCCCAGTATTTTATTGTTGGTGAAATGCCCACAAATATATATATTTTTACTATTTTTTTAGAAACGAGTTTTTTTATTTTTTGTTAAAAACAACAAAAATGCAATTTTAAATTAAAATGGACCATTACTCACTAGAAACTAAATCTATCATAACTTTGGACCAGTAACTTGGAATTGAGTGTCATTTTTTTGAGAAAATGGATAATTTTTCTTGATCTTTCCATTAGTTTCATTTAATTTGTAAAATGCACTACTTTATAAAGTGCCAACATTTGGGGGGGGGGGGGGGGGGGGGTATTGTACACATATGTGGATGCATTTTCGGCTAAGCTCGATGTCCTAATTTTTTGAGTCTTACATTCTTGCATCTATCATGGATTATGAGAATCTCTAAAGTTTGTGGACTTCAGGAGGACATAGTAAAGTTTTTAGAAGAAAATAGATCACTTGGTAGTAAAACTCACTTCTACATACCCTCACACACAACGAAGATGACCTCATTCACTCCCTAAAGTAAAACATTTCTCACTTACAACATCATCCTCACATTGCGGACTTTCATATGCCTTCTCTTGTTGCTAGTTCACTTGCAGATATTCTTTGTGTGCCCAATGACCCTTTTTTGTCAGTTTCTACTTCTGATGATCTTGAGCATATTTCCCTTGTTATTGCATGTTCTACTTCTACACATATACCTATTGTAGTAACATATTCTATGTATCTCACTTCTTCTCACATACATGGTTCTTTTCAGAAGCATACCACTACATTTGGTTCTCACATGCTCTGTTTTATGGGTTTCATTGGTGGTGGTATTGGCAGACACTCACAGGGTATTACTTTCCCTATTTAGCCTATTAAGTGGAATTCTCACCATGTTATTGGTTTTCAATAAGGAACTTCATTGGGATCACACATTGACAGAGATCTTATTTTTATACTCTCAACTCTTTTTGGGTATCATGAGCTACACATGATTTCTTCAGCTTCAGAAACTTGATATTTCAATTTTCATACACATGATCAACCTAATACACATTTTGATGTTCCTTTCCATGACCATGTTGTGCATTTCACACCAAATCATATGCAAACATCTTCTTCATCCATCCATCTTAGTTTGGGGTGGATTTTTTTTACTTGTGGTGGTGACATAGACATTTGTTGAGAGGACTTTACATATGTGGCTCCTTCACCATTTGACCGCTTGTTCATATTTCTCCTCTATCTACATTGTAATGCTCCTAGTTTTGAGATATTTTTTAGCAGGTGTAGTATATCTCTCTTGTTTGTTGAGAGATTGTGTATCTATATTTTCTACATCACTCTATTGACATTCTCTTTTGTTATGGAGCTATTCTAGTGGATCTTAATGTTAGTTTATCATTGTTCAAATAGTGGTATGGCTACTCAACCCAAATTGATCCTTCCTTTGAAACCGAGAAACATCACAAGTTGATCAGGATGCTTAGAGACAAAAAAATCATAATAGGAGTTCATTTTGTAGCCAGGGATGGATTCTAGATGACTCTTTATCACTCTGGTTTGGAAAGGATTGGGTATCATTGTTCTAAGAGTTTGACCTACCCTTATTACTTTAGGTTTTTCCTTTAACCAGGGTGAGAGGACCCACTTTGTGACCTGTGTTAGTGGAAGATATCAACAAAGTAAGAATATTTGACTCTTCCTTAGTAGTATTTTGAAGGAGACCTTGAGAAAAAATGGTCAATACAACATAACATAACTCTCACGAGTTGTTACCTTAGAGAATGAAGATATTTCTCTAGACAAGGTCCAGGTCACTAAAGATAACGATAAAAACTGATTACATCTGCATATTTTGGTAAAGGATGGACAAATTTAATGATATTGTTTAGCATTTGTGGATATACAGTGCAAGAATGGATGGTTCGTGTATGATATATCACTGAATATGAAATTTATGGTTGGGAAGTTAAGAAGGATAAAATTGATTATACCAAATTCTTGAGAGCTTTTAACAAATGTTGAAGAATCTCCAAACTTAAAATGACAAATGGCTTCAAATAGTCAGGATGAACCTTCAAGTAGAAAATTTTGCATCTATGAAAGCTCAAAGACACACGGCTTCACACATTCTTCAAGGATTTAACATAAGAACTCATGTTAAAGACTTAATTAAACCTCAAAAGTCCCTAATCTATCACACTTATGATACACTCATAAACTAACAAACAATCTATATCACTGAAATGAAAGTAAAGTGAATTTAAATCATTTATTGCATTATGAAATGAAAACTCTCTTCATAATGTAATTGCAAATGCCACAATACTATCATGAGGATGAGATCTTGTGTGATTTCAGAGGGATTCCTAATATAAGATTGCAACAAGAACACAGATAACTATTTGAAGATATCTCAAAATGACAGTAGACACAACACGGTTCATGATTAACACAAATTACTTAAGGTTTTTCAAATTGATCAACAAGGGAAATTTTGTTTGTAATCTCAAATCTTATCAATGGCTAGACACTTACAACCATCTTAACATGATCAATTTCAAAGATACACAAGAAATAACTGGTTTCTCAAATAATTTCCCACAGAAAATGGATTTTCTGAGCTTTTTCTCCTTCTGTTTTCTTTGAATAAATCTCAGAAAGATTAACCCCCCCTTTCATGATTATCCTTTTTCCTTTTATATCACCCCCTTCACTTGTTAACCTTCAAAATTTTTCCCCCCCTAAAAGTATGAATATTCCTAGGAATATTCCTTTTTCAAAAAAATTTGTTCTAGAACATGGCATTTAGAAAGGTTTTTCTTTTAAAGTTGTCAGGTGTACAAATCACCAGTCTTTTCAATCAACTTCACTAGTGCTCGACTGGGATATCAGGTCATCACTTCTGGTGGATTACTTTAATCATTCTTTCCTGATATTGATTAGGTAATCATTTCAAACAATCTCTGAACACTTCCGGATGACACTGATATGACATATATCCATACTCACTTTTCAATAATCTACCTTGGGCACCACACACTCTGCTTCATGTCTCATTGGATTAATTGCCACACATAGTTTCTATCAAATCACCTTGATTTACCAAATCTGCTCATTCCTAACCTTTTCCAATTCTTAAATTCTCCTCTGTGCGAACTGAAACAAAATCTCCTTCATTTCATGGGAAAGATTGCATCAAATCAAAACATATGTCTCCTTTTCATTATAAAACCTGGCTCAATTTCATTATCATCATGCTTTCCCTTCTTGTTCTGAGTATAAGAAATTTCAAATAAAATGGTGAAGGTACTTGTAGCTCACATGGCCTGAAGGATATTTCTTTAGAGGACTTAAATCATTTTTGATTTAAGTGGTCCTAATGAAGCTTTTTTCAGGGCTCTGTTTGATATAGAATGTGCGGGTGACACCAGAGGGCCCTTAACATACTGGAAAGTTTGGTTATCACTTCTTACAAGGCTAATCAGGATCAATCATATGTTTTTATCCTTCCAGGTTATGTATTTCCATCTTTTTAGATGGGAGCACATGAAAACTCCCGAAGATTTAAAAATATATTGGGTTGAGAGAAGACCTCAGGTCTCTAGGAAGACCAATTTTCAATGTCCCTTTTTATGTGATGAGGATTTTGTATCAAAAGATATTCCCAAAGAATCATATGTTTTATATGATAAATCCTCCATCGACACAATGCCTGTCTATTTCCCACAAAATAGATGAGTTGGAGAAAAGGATCAATTTCCTAGAGAAAAACAAGTAGAGATTATGCCTTCGCAACCAGTTTCAGCACCAAGGTCATCTTCAGGGAAAAGGAAAGGTGAACCACAACCTCAACCTCCAATCATTATCTCAGATGGAGAAGAGGACCAATCATTGTCTACTCGCGTTCAAGGGTAGAAATTTTTCTGCTCAAGATAACATGGGGAGATTTTCTATTAGGTCGTCCACCCGCTTAATGCATCGTGTTCCTCAGGTAGAGCATGAATTTTTGGGCCCTCAACCAATTCCTTCTCTGAAATAAAATCCACCTTTCACAAGGAAATGGGAGGTTGGGTCAAGTTTGAGGCCTCGCAATCAGCCTAGTCAACAACATGCAGTACTTTCCCTTCTAACCACCTCAAGTGTCCCCTCTCAACTTGCTACTAGCATGTTGACCCTTCACAAAGGGAAAGGGAATACGGAATTCTTCACGGGAGGTCTAGATCTTTTAGATTGGTTGTCATAACAACAAAAGAAAATTGAACTAGAGTAAATCATGAGTCATCCTAGAATGACTCTGGAGGCATTAATGGATATGGGAATGTCCTGGGACCTGGCAGGGTCAGTAATTTTCATTTAGACAACACAAGGCTCAAGAGAGTTTGTGCTAAGGAAAAACAAACTTCTAAAAAATCTCCCCTTGCTGGGAGGAAACTATGAAGTAGGGTTGAAGAATGCCTAGATGTTGTCTTCCTTTCATTGTTTCTCTCTCTGGCATATGTATATCTTTCTTTTCATGGGTAGGGGCCCCTATAGAACCCCATTTTGTTCCTTATTTAGAATGCAAGAAAGCACAGCAATATCAATCATTTACATGCTTATCCAAATGTATGTTAATTTTAGCAAAGTAAACATGACATTACTGCATTCTTCCATTTTTCAATTAAAATAAGGGAACAATAAGATTTAGAGAAAACAATTACATCCCATGTAATAGAAGTATTATTTTAAAGTATCATAGTTTAAAAGGATGAATATGAAAATAGAATACAGTTCAAGGAACAATTTAATAAACATGTTCATCACCCTTTGCATCTACATTTTCTTCTTCTTCAGCATCTACTTTTGTATCTTATTCTTTTGGTAGCCTCGCCACATATGCATCATACCTTTTGAATAAATCATTAACCTCATCCTCATCTAGTCTTGTATGATGCTAGAAAATCAGTGCCTTCCTAGATATTGCATCAATGCAATGGCCCATTTTCTGCTTGTATTCCAGTGGTCTTGCCTTTAACTCTGTAATTCTATTCTCAATATTTCTCATGGTCTTAATGACTTCATAGGAGAAATCATCTTTCAAAACATTCCTTTCAAAAGAATTAAGTAAGAATTCAATCTTCATGTCCCCATAACTCTTTTTGAACTTATCAATGACCATATCCTCTAGTTTTAAGTCAATAGCATCAAGAGTATCATCAACCCAAGTTTCTTTAATTTCAAGCTTTTCTTGATTCCATTCAAGGTCTCAACTCTGATTTTTTACAATTCTTCAATATCATGTTGGCTTCCTTTGAAACTTAGCTGGTACAATATCCTCTTACTCAACCAACTCATCACTGAGTTGGGTAATGTGGTCAGCTTGGGAAGAATACCTTCAAAATAGAAATCTCATTGTCACATTGTTCAACTATCTTGTCAATTTCACCGGGTCTATTTTTGAGATCTTCATATCTTGACCTAGCCTTTGTAATTGTTTCCTTTCCTCTTTCAATTAACTTTTCCATCCACACGTCCACTGCCTGGACCTTCTTGATAGCATTTTTTACCTTATTCATTCCTTCAGGGGTGTTTATATAGGCCCTTGTTTGCGTTTGACTAGTATACCCTGTCAGTTGTTGCAAATAAGAACTCAAGGCCTTAACTTGCTCCTTTAGTTACCTTTTTGTCATTTCATCTTCATCAACTTTTTGTAGAAGATCGTTCACTGCCTCAGAAACTCCTTGCTTTAATTTTTCCCTTGAAGGTTTTACCAAGGGAATAATTTGAATGTTATAACCATCATTTGTTATGTATTCTCTTGTTTTACCCTCAAAAGGGGTTACTATTTCCAAGGTCCTTGCTCCAGATGAATCAGCGTGGGTTTTTATGATGGGCCTAGACCTTTTTGAGGCTCTTACCTCCTTTGGAAAATACAGAGTAGTAAGGTCAATAGCTTGCATAGGGAGGACCTCTTTTTCTTCATTTGAAATCAACTCACTAATCCATCCCTTTTCCAAACTTGTTCTATCTTTTGTCTCTTGTGATTCCTACTGGAAATTCTCAAGAACAACTATCATTTATTTGGATACTTCTTGTTCATTTTGCACCAATGATTGTGTTTGTTCCTGATTACTTATTTTGATGGTCCCTATGTCAATCTCACCCTATGTGCTACTGATTCTTTTGGATGCTCTTTTTCATGGTCTGGAACTTTAGATTTATCATTTTTTCCTTGAATTATATCAACATTTAGGGGAAACTCCTTCCTTTTTCTCTAGTTGAAACCATATTGGAGTCAATTTCTTCTCCAACACTTTCTTGTACCAAAATTTGGGTTGTGGGCTCTCTCTCTCCCAAATTCTGTTGAGTTACCACCTTACCCTTTTCATGCTCCAATGATGTATCTAGAAATACCATGGTAGGTTGTTCCTCTGGATACAACTCTACATTTCCCATTAAGGGTTGTAAATCCTCACCAGTAATGATTTCTTCATCATTAATTACATCTTGTGCTATTTTAATTTTTCTTTAAAAACATAGATTTTCCCTCTGAGGAAGGTCATCAGTCTTGGTCACCTAGTAGAAATGGATATAACCTCTTCTACTAATAACTCAGTATTAATATATTTTTCAACAAACAACTCTGGTTTACCCAATTCTGAAACCATTTGTCTTGGGGAAAGTAATTTAGTTGCCTGGATCCCCACTTCAGTAGTTGGTACATGAATATATTTTTCTAATTCTTTGTTTGCTTGAATGTTACCCATTGGTGTCAATATTGGTTCATCTACAGATAAATTAAGTGCATCCAACATGGAAAATCCTTTACCAACATCAACATCAATTACATCAGTTTGGAACTTTGCAAATTCATGCATTGTTTTGACTGAAGGTACATTTATATCCTTGATAAGAAAATTTTCAGAGATTTTCATATCTTGGGGTAATAAATTGATTTTCTACTGGATTAACTGCAGTACTTTCTTGGGAAACTGTACTTTGAGTGCATTCCATTTTTTTCCACAAAGGACAGAGGTGGGATCAGAGGATCTGATTGCTCCACACATGGTAGTGATGCATCATGTTGCTTTTGGAAAGTATCACTCTTCTCAGACTCTGGGGGATCAATTACCACATCCCGATGCTTGAAATTTTTAGGCGTATGGGCACCTACTCTTACCAAGACTGGCTGGTGAATAACCTTGTGTTTTTTGTGTGTCCTCTCAAACCTTTTTAAATCTAGTGTTGCTCTTCTTTCATCCTTGTGTGGCTTAGAATGAATATGGCCACTTGCAATGGCTCCACTCATTAAATTTTCAGCACTATGTTGCTTTGGTGAAACACTTGGATGGACCACATGTGATGCCAAACCTTTCCCCTTTTCCTGAATTGGCACTGCAAAAGTAATGGGGGAATTCTCCATAGACTTTAAAAGCATCTCTTCAGTCTTTTGCCTGAGAACTGACATAGAAGTGTCAGTTCCACTAGTGGTTGATGTCCACTCATCAATGAATTCAGAAGTATGCCTTTTGGATGGAAATTGAGGGGCCTTTCCTCCCAGTGGGTCCATTCTATCTGTGTCCTCCCTCAGGGGTGGAATATCCTCACTTAGGTTTCCCAAACTTATGAAGTTGTTTAGGATTTTTGTATTTATATTGAAAGATCAATGTTCTTTTGGGCCAACCAGTTTACATTCCTCCTCATTACATCAGCTATTCTTAAATAAGGATCATCAGATTCTACCACATTCCATTCTGGAGGAGATACAGAATGATCCCCCACCTTCTGATCAATATAGAACATGCTCACTGTGTGTGGATCATCCACAATCCCCTCTGGGATAACCACAATTTTGTAGTTTATTATCTGTGACAAAGTCATTCCTGAAAAAGACCTTAATTTGACTTCTTCCTCATCCCTGCAGTTCATCCAGTAATCCTTCGAAATGGGGCTCATGCTCAAAGGTATTTGCAATGTTTTTAAACACCCATCTAATGTCATAATTAGGCCTTGCCTCAAACTTCTCCATGTCAAATTTCTTCATTTCATCTCCAATCAATCTAGCCTTTATGATGGAAGGGCATGAATACCTTCCAATTCTAATTGGGAATTTGATATTTGTTTTATGCCTTCCAGCAATCAACTTGTGTACAGGTGTCAATTTACCTTGCCAACTCACATAAAACTAGTTTATCATCAACCTATTTGGGCAAATTACAAGGTCTACCTTCAAACCCACTAACTCTTATGTAAGTAAAATTTTTATATTGAATAAAGTAGCACCCATACTCCAAAATCACATGTCTGGCTTATTCATAAATCCTATATTGTCCCCACTCTAGGTCTAAAAAGTAAAATTATTGTGGTGCAAAGAAAGGCATCATTAACTAACCTTATTTCCACTCCAGTTAACCAGTTGTAACTGAGGAAAAATCTCATGCATTTGACATTGCTTGAAGTCAACACATGGTGACAGACCTGGGAAACATTGATGCCCTACAACATTATAAATGAGATATGTCATCATATAAAATTCAAGGTCTGTAGTATCTCCCATCTCAATTTTTGTTGCTAGAGTCATCATGTGGTCATGGAGTGCTTCCGCAATAAAGGTGGCCCAAAAAATGCTCCATTTTCTCTCCAGAATAATCCACATGTATGTAGTCATCCATTCTTTGAATTCATTTGCAGTTTCTAAACATGTCATTCAGCTTAGTAACATAATGACATCTTCAACCTCTTCAAAAAACTGTGCCCTAACCATCTTTTTAGGGATTTTAGTTGTTGTCTTCTTTGTAATAAGCCATTTTGTATTTATCATCTTGACATAGTCCTTTTTTGTTTCATAATCTTGCAGAGCTAATTTAATAGAAATGGTGATTGGGTTGGTGATTACAGAAAACTTTAGCATTATTCTAATGGCTACAGATGTCAATGTCAAAATTATATCTCCGCTCTCATTTAATACTTCCCTCTTTTCAAGATCATAATTCATAGCACAATGCCACACTAATTCCAGGAAATGAAAAAAAGTGTGGATGGCACCAACTAAGATCAATACAAATGTCCTTGATTACTTTTAAGGATTCACTCTTATGGGGACTATTTAACCTCTGGAGAAAGTCATCTAGACCAGCACCCATTAAGTCTATGTTTTTAATCTTGTCTAAATCACTAGTGACCCTTGACGCAACCAAGAATGAAGATGGCATAGTCTTCATCCTTCAAAAACCCTAACTTTCCTTTAAACCAACCTTCCACTGAAAGAGAAATACAAGAGTTTCTAAGCTCTTACCATTCAATCCACGAGTGCTTGAGCAATTTAAACCCAAATCAACAATTTTCAAATCCCTCAAGTTTGCAATTTGAGCTCCACAGCTAATGACGCGATAATTCTTCACGAAAATCACAAAGGTAGCAACAAAATCCAAAGGATCAGGCATGTTACTTTTATTGGTGAATTTTAAACTACTAATCCACGATGATCATGGGATGTTGAGTCCCCTTAAGCATATCCTATATCTCAAGATGATTATAAGCAACATTAATGAAAGTGCACAACAATTACTATTTTCATGTGAGAAAGTGTTGAATATTGTACACTAAGAGTATTGTACACTTTCCACAGTTGTCTCGGGGTTCAGGGCCAGGTGGGGGCCAGGGCTGGTAGCCCTGAAGTAGCAGGGGTTCAGGGGCGCAGCCCCCAAAAAAAAAATTGGGCCTTAAAACATGCCCGATATACCAGGAAATGTGATTTTCTCATATGGGTGGGTTTTTTGACCCATAGGTTTATGGGATGGTTTTGGCCCATGGTTTTGATACCCACGGTTTTGTAAAACTGCTTAAGCAGTTGTCTATTTATATGGTTTTGTGCATATGGTAGGTATAATGTAACATTGCAGATGTGTTTTGAATTCGGGTGTGAATTCTGTAGAGTTTGTTGAGCATAGCTCCAAACAGATCTGGGTATTGTATTGAGAGAGCGGTGGCTTGTAATAAAATCTGAGCAAGTGATTCTTGGTGGACGTAGCCCAAATTGGGTGAACCACGTTAAATACTGTCTCTTTGTGTTGTGTTATTTTATTCTACACTTTTATTTGAGATCTGTAATATTTTCTGCATATTAGTTTCTACTGTTGCGATTCTGTGAGGGATTATTCTACATATTTTATCCCTTATTTCCTAACAATTGGTATCAGAGCCTGGTTTGGTTTGCTGAAGTGTTGAATTGCATGGAAAGTTTTATCTTGAGTGGGAGCTATGGCAGATGATGGAAGATCTAGGGTTGATAAATTCAATGGGCAGAATTTCAGTCTTTGGAAGATGCAGATGGAAGATTACCTTTATCAGAAGGATCTTTATATTCCATTGTCTGAGAAGGTGAACAAACCCTCGAGCATGACGGATGCAGAATGGGATTTGCTGGATAGGAAGGCACTTGGGACAATCTGGTTGTGTCTTGCATCTTCAGTATTATTTAATGTTTCAAAGGAAAAGACTACAAAAGAACTGATGGATGCATTAGGGAAGTTGTATGAAAAACCCTCTACCTCTAATAAGATATTTTTAATGAAAAAGTTGTTTAATATGAAGATGTCTGAGAATGGTTCAGTAGTAGATCATTTAAATGATTTTAATACAGTTGTAAATATGCTAGCTTTGGTTACAATAGAATTTGATGAAGAAGTTAGGGCTTTATTAGTTTTGTGCTCTTTACCTGAGAGTTGGAATAGCCTGGTAATGGCGGTAAGCAACTCGGTTCCAGCTAACTCAAAGTTGAAGTTTGAGGATGTTGTAGGGGTGATTCTAAGTGAGGAAATGTGAAGAAAAATATCTGGTGAATCTTCTACTTCAGGGAATGCTTTGACAGTGGAAACTAGAGGGAGACAGAAGAATAGAGGAAGCCGTGGAAAATCAAAGGATCGGGCAAGGTCAAAATCCAAAAGCAAGATAGTATGTTGGCACTGTGGAAAGTCTGGGCATGCAAAGAAGGACTGTTGGGAGCTTCGGGACAAGAAGAAACAACAGGAAGAAAACAAGGAGGAAAATGTGGCAACGGGTAATGTATGTCAGGATGCTTTGATTCTTTCTTTGCACAATATTATTGAATCTTGGGTTTTAGATTCGGGGGCTTCTTTCCATGCTACTCCACATAGGCATTATTTTGTTGATTATGTTCAAGGAGATTTTGGGCATGTTTTTCTTGGTGATGATGAGCCTTGCAACATAGTTGGAAAAGGTTTTGTTCAGGTTAAGATGCAGAATGGGAATACTTGGCTATTGAAGGATGTCAGACATGTGCCTACATTAAGATGAAATTTGATATCGGCAGGGCAGTTGGGAAGTGATGGTTGTACTGTGATATTTACAGTGGACTCTTGGAAGGTTACCAAGGGTGCTCTTGTGGTGGCAAGAGGTAAGAAGGTTGGAACCTTGTATTTAACCACTTATAGCACTAATGTTTGTAATCTTGTGGCTTCAGAAGTAGATACAACATTGTGGCACTATAGGCTCGGTCATATGAGCCATAAGGGCATGGAGATCATAAAGAAGGATTTTCTAGATATATAGAAATAGGTTTGGAGTTCTGTGAGGACTGCATATATGGGAAACAGAAGTGAGTAAGGTTTCTCAAGGTTGGACCTACAAAGAAAGAGAGTAAGTTAGAGCTGGTGCATTCTGATGTGTGGGGGCCGGCTCAGGTATCATCTCTTGGGGGTTCAAGTTATTATGTTACTTTTATTAATGATGCAACAAGGAAAGTTTGGGTTTATTGTATTAGAAACAAATCTGATGTATTTGACACTTTTGTTAAATGGAAAGCCTTGGTAGAGAATGAAACAGGTCTTAAGCTAAAATGTCTCAGGTCAGATAATGGAGGGGAGTATTGCAGTAATGAATTTGATGATTATTGTTCTAAGAATGGAATCCACAGGAAAAAGACAGTTCCAGGAACTCTGCAGCAGAATGGGGTGTCAGAAAGGATGAACAGAACAATAATGGAACATGCTAGGAGCATGAGGTTACATGCAGGACTGCCTCTTTCTTTTTGGGTAGAAGCGGTGAGCACAGCTGTGTACTTGATAAACAGAGGACCCTCAAGTGCCTTGGATGGAGGCATACCTGAGGAGGCTTGGTATGGTAAGAAAGTTGATTATTCATTTCTTAGAGTCTTTGGATGTGAGGTGTTTGTCCATATAGACAAGGATGATAGGACCAAGCTAGAGGCTAAATCAGAAAAATGTACTTTCATTGGTTATGGTGGTGATGACTTTGGATATAAATGTTGGAGTATTAAGGACAAGAAAATCATTTGATCTAGGGATGTGGTCTTTAATGAGAAAGTCATGTATAAGCAGCAGTTGCAGGAAAACAGGGAAGAATCCAAGAAAGAATATGCAGTGGTAGAGGATCTTCCAGATGGGAAAGTGACACATGAATCAGTTTAGGAACCTCCTCAACAGGAACCCCAAACTCCTATATTGAGGAGGTCTTCTAGGGTAAGAAGAGAACCTAAATGTTTTTCTCCTTCTCTTTATTATTTATTACTCACTGATAGTGGAGAGCCAGAGAGCTTTGATGAAGCAATGCAGGTAGATGCCAGGAAGAAGTGGGAGCAAGCCATGGATGAGGAGCATCAGGACTCTCATGGAGAACCAGACATGGGATTTGGTGAAGCTACCCGAAGGAAAAAGAGCATTACAGAACAAGTGGGTGTTCAGAGTCAAAGAGGAAGAAGGAGGAAAGAAAAGATACAAGGCCCGGTTGGTGGTCAAGGGGTTTGCACAGAAAAAAGGTATAGATTTTGATGAGATTTTTTCTCCTGTAGTAAAAATGACTTCTATTAGAACTGTTCTTGGAATAGTTACAGCAGAATACTTGCACTTAGAACAGCTTGATGTAAAGACTACATTTCTCCATGGTGATTTGGAGGAGGAACTATATATGTAGCAACCAGAGGGCTATGAGGTCAAAGGTAAAGAGGAGATGGTGTGCAAACTGAAGAAGAGCTTGTATGGATTGAAACAAGCTCCACATCAATGGTATAAGAAATTTGATAGCTTCATGATGGAGAAAGGTTATATTAGATGTCATTGACCATTGCGTGTATACAAAGAAATTTGAGGATGGCAGTTATATTATCCTTTGTCTGTATGTGGATGACATGTTGGTTGCAGGTAAAAACATGCAGGAAATAAAAGTACTCAAGAAGCAGCTAAGTGAATCCTTTGCTATGAAGGATTTGGGGGCAGCCAAACAAATCCTTGGTATGAGGATATCTCGGGATAGGAAGGAATGGAAGCTGACTTTATCTCAGGAAGAGTACATTAAGAAGGTCTTGGAGAGGTTTAATATGCAGGATGCTAAACTGGTTGGGACTCCTTTGGTAGGCCATTTCAAGTTATCAAAGGAACAGTGTCCCAAGACAGAGCAGGAGAGAAACCAGATGTCCAAGGTACCTTACTCATCAGTGGTTGGTAGTTTGATGTATGCCATGGTGTGCACCAGGCCTGATATTGCCCATGCAGTGGGAGTGGTGAGTAGATTTATGAGTGATCCAGGTAGAGATCACTGACAGGTAGTAAAGTGGATCCTTCAGTATTTGAGAGGGACCATGGGGACAGTTTTGTGCTACAGTGGATCAGACACCACTTTGTGTGGTTATGTAGATTCAGATATGGCTGGAGATGTAGACAGTAGGAGGAGCACAACAGGTTATGTTTACATTGTAGGTGGGACAACAGTAAGCTGGATTTCATGACTACAGAAGTTGGTGGCTTTGTCAACCACGGAGGCTGAGTATGTTACTGCCACAGAGGAAAGCAAGGAAATGATTTGGTTACAACAATTACTTGAGGAGTTGGGGCATAAGCAGGAGGAAGGAAATTTGCATAGTGATAGTCAGAGTGTTATACACCTAGCTAAGAACTCTGCTTTCCACTCTAGGATGAAGCATATACAGTTAAGGTACCATTTCATCAGGACAACTTTGGAGGAAGAGAAGTTGAAGCTAGAGAAGATTCATACCAGTCAGAATCCTACAGACATGATGACCAAGGTGGTCACAAGGGAAAAACTGAAGCTGTGTTCAACTTTGGTTGGTCTTCACAGAAACTAGTGAAGGGTTGAGAAGCTTGCTCAGAGGAAAACTAGTCTCCAAGTGGGAGATTGTTAGGTTGTGGAGCCTATTTTCATGTGAGAAAGTGTTGAAGACTGTACACTAAGAGTACTGTACACTTTCCATAGTTTTCTCGCTAGGGTTTGGGGCTAGGTCGGGCCCTAGGAGGGTCCGGGGGCGGTAGCCCCCGAAAATTTTTTTTAGGGGCCTTAAAACGTGCCCGATATATCGGGAAACATGATTTTATCATATGGGTGGGTTTTTTTACCCATAGGTTTATGGGATGGTTTTGGCCCATGGTTTTGATACCCGTTGTTTTGTAAAACTGCTTAAGCAGTTGTCTATTTATATGGTTTTGTGCATATGGTAGACATAATGTAAACATTGCATATGTGTTTTGAATTTAGCTGTGAATTCTGTAGAGTTTGTTGAGCATAGCTCCAAACGGATCTGGGTATTGTATTGAGAGAGCGGTGGCTTGTAATAAAATCTGAGCAAGTGATTCTTTGTGGACGTAGCCCAAATTGGGTGAACCACGTTAAATACTGTCTCTTTGTGTTGTGTTATTTTATTTTGCACTTTTATTTGAGATTTGTAATATTTTTTGCATATTAGTTTCTCATGTTGCGATTCTGTGAGGGATTATTTCATATATTTTATCCCTTATTTCCTAACAAATGCAATGTATCATGACCGTTCAATCTGTCGTTCACAATTTTTAAAATGAGTCATCCACGTAGAATGAAGGTTTTCACTATCATGGGCTCGGGGGCACCTTTTGTAATTTTGTAGCATTAGAGAATTTACGCATCTTTGGAAAACTTGACCCGCTCATCCACATTTTAGTTTTCAATACTAGCTCAACACGTGGTCGCACTTGAGTGATAGGGGGGATGCAGCACTTTTTAACAATTTTATCTCACTTCCTTTTCAAATCAAAAATACTTGAGTTCCCCGGCGACCCGTATCTCCACCTTTTTCATTTAAGTAGTCGTGTGTCCCTAGCGGGTTTCGGGAACCATTTTACACCTTCACTCCCTTCCTCTTAAATGCGCAAATCTACTAATATGTACCACCTCCCCACATCCACTCCAATTATGACACATGTACACTCCTTGACACCAATTGAGAAATTACTTACGTTACCTTTTGATTGTGAATATTCAGAGAACATTTATCATGTGACGGGGCCGATTTCACACTTTGTGAATGCGAGAGAAAATTACGAGTTTGCAAATTTGACCCGCCACACCGCAATTCATTGGGAACTGCCACATATCAGCGAGCAATGGGAGAGAAAATGTAAATAAAAAGACAAGACCCAGAAGCAATTTACAACAAGCACTTCCTCCAACTCTAGAACTTAAAACACAACGTCTTCCCCATAAAACACCACCAAATAATGCATATTCAACCATGATCATCGACTGAAAAAGAGGAAAGACTAAACCATACATAGAAAAACCACAAAGTTGACTCGCACCTCAACAGGGAAAGGAGAAAAATATAACAAACAATGATGGCAAATCTTAACCGAATAAGGGCGAGATTAATTCGAGCACCAACACCTTGCAGTGTTCCTTTTTCCCAGTTATTGTAGGTGGGTACCTCGTTAGGCCTTGTTGTCGAGACCTACCTTATTTTCTGTCCACCTAATTTGTGATTACGAGGGTATTAGTGTAGGTTATTATTTATCCTTTTATTTGTTTATTAGGATAATTCTTGCACTTGGGTTATCCCTACACTTGTTGGGTTAGCTTGCTTAGGTGTACTAGTTGTGTGGAGTTAGCTTACTAGTTGTGTTGAGTTATCTTATAGGTTGTGTGGAGTTAGCTTGCTAGTCTTGTGGAGTTAACTTAATTGTCAATATCAGTTAGTGATATTTATTCACCACTGATCTAGGTAGTAGTCGCACTTCCCTCCTCCTATATGTACATCCTCATTATTGAGTTAATTAATGGCATTATGATGGATTTCCATATATGATATTTCAACTCTTTGTTAGTAAATCCTTTTGTAAGGTTACTCTGGAAAATTCATTTCAGCTTATCAAATGTGGTGTGATATTATCATCTGATATCTTCATGACTTGGAATAATATTCTTATTGTTCCTTTCACAATCTTCTTGTGCGTTGTGGCTTGGGTTAGCAAACGCATTTTTCTTTCTTTTCAAGTGTTTTCATGGGTCCTTAGTGATGCTCTTGGTTGCAACATGGATGTGGTCACCATGGATGAATAATTAAAATCAATCTTGAATTAATTTGTTTGAAAGGTTCTTGAAAGAAGAAGTGATGCTCCAATTTTGAGACAATTCTCTCATCGGAATCAATGGGGAAATACAAAATCCAATTAAGCGGGCAGAATACTATGAAAAAATTAGTCATCCATATCTCCAAAAATAATCCACCTCATCATGAAATATATGGTTCAAATAAAAGGTAATTTTAAGAGAAACATTTTCTCCAAATTTCAAGCAATTTGTCTCATTAAGTCACTGGAAAAAGGCAAAAGAATTTTCAGTTGTTCTGGGCACAAATTGAGGTTTTCATATGCAACCTTGATTAGATCTCTATGAGAACAATGTTTATCCAATCCACATGAGACTTGATCCATTTGTAATATGTTTCCAAGAGTAATAAATGCTCCAATTTCCATGAAGTTATCTCATTGGAAATGGTAGGAAATGGCAAAACAAGTTCTAGTTGCACAATGAGTTTTTTAAATGGTGTTTATAAGAAGAAATTGATCAAATCACATAAAATTAATCCTCTTACTCCAAAAAATGAGAAATGGATCAATGTGAATTTTATTTGTAGGATAAATCACTGACAAAATTTCATGGGATTTGGCCTTGGGGTTTGCAAGTTATGAGCATTTGAGTTTTTGGCAGAACTATGGCAAACAAGGGTTTCTCCAACAACGAATTTCAACTGAGAACATTAAAAAAATCTAGATTGTTACAGCCCTTGTTTCTTATAGCATCTTGAAGGAATTTTCATGGAGGACAAGAGTGTAAAGTTTGAAGGGATTTTAGCCATAGGAGCTCAAGATATGAGCAAAGTAGTTTGGGCAACACTAGGGAATCCAACTAGTTTTCATTTCCAAATGGGAGGGTAAATGGAGTTTCCAACATGCACTTTATCTAGTTTGGAATTGTGGTTCTAGAGGGAAAACATAACATTCAAAACATGACTTAAGTGGAGGTGGGGTTTGGGCTTTGCTCAAACAAACATGAAATTATGCCTGCTTTACATCCTCCACTCCCAAAGGGAGCTCCAATCAGCTTGAGGCATGCTTATGGAGTGCATGCAACATTTTAAAGTGTGCCAATGCAAGGAGGAGCTCAAAAATGTGCCTACGACTTTGGAGTTTGCACTTTTTCACCTTTCACAAGACAAATCTTCTAATTTTCAATTACTTTATGGGTTTGAAGTGGGCCAATCAGCATGAGGTGCACTTAGGAGGATGGGGAATCATAATACACAATGAAAACTTTGCTTTCCACCTACCAAAAGGTCATCATGCTCCATAAGTGTGCCCAAGTTACTTGAGTTGCTGACATCAACAACTCAACAAAGAATTAGAACGTGAAAAGTACTTTTTAGGTCCAAGACCAAAACTTAACATTTCTGGGGGTGTATAATATAGCATCTTTACTGTAAATGGTCCAACAAATCCAATGGAACCACTTAGAAGACTTGAAAATATTTTATTTGAGTTTTGACCCAGCTTACCTTTTTGGTGTACAAAGGAACAACAGTGAGTTGAGTTTTCGCGGGAGCTTGAGATGAGTAGGAACAAAATCAACACTTGGACCTTAAAGAGTACTCAATGAGATTCAATTTTTCCATTTGTTAGGCTTCTGAACCCACCCAAGGTTCCTAAAAAATTCTGCACAAGTTCTTTTTTCATAAATATTAAGGTGCCTCAGTGTCTGAAAGGGTTCCTCTTTTGGTGCTTCCAAAACATTATCTTGAACATATTGGCATGTAGTAGACTTTGAAACCTTTTCAATGGGTTTGATCTGGGCTTTCGATACCACATGAGGCTCTTGAACCCTTTCGCACATGATGACCCTTCTCCAGTGATCAAAAACGTGTTTTCCTCAAAAAGCGCCAAAAGTGAATGTGTTCCCAAAACCAATCTGAAGCTCTCAGAATATTCCCTAAACCATATTGTCATGAAGTAAACTCGGATACCTTTTTGATAATTGCGATCTAGACTTTTGAGACCACCCATAGATTTTGAAACCTTTCACACAAGTTGATATTTGCAAAGAGATAATTTTGACCAACTTTCTCAAGAAATGAAAAAAATCTTTATAGGGTTGTCAAGTAAAATGTCTTAGCATATTACATGCCAACAATCCTCCTACCAAATTTGTTGGTATGTTAGAGAGAATTATTGTATACAAAAATCGTCCACCAATTTGTAAGCTTGTGTCATCGCCTTAGATGCATATAGAAGTTTGCATTGAAAAGATGACATGTAATACCAATCCCATATTGTCCACAGTTGTATTAAGCCCTAGGCAACCTATGCAGTTGCCTAGGGCGCTAGTAATGAAGGGGCGCCACTAGACTTTCACATGTTGGTTGCTTACTATTAACAATAATTACTAATTTTGTTATATATTTATACTAAAACATGAATTTATGAGCATTTGGGGATGTGCAATATTTAAAGTTTTGCAGAGTATTGTTAATAATTTTTCAAAAATTATATACTTTGCATAAAACTTTTTTAAAATCTAGGAGAAATATATCAATTCAGAGGCATGCATAGCACACAATGAAGATGGTAATTATTGCAGTGAATTTTTGTTTTAAAGCTAAGCAAATATTTTTCTCTCCTACAATTTTTTTGAAGTGCAGCAGATGCATTTGTCACATTGTAAAACGATAAAATCCAAAAAAACATGTATACATGTACCAAAGAATAGTCCTCATTGGGGGAATTGAATTGCAGTCATGATTCATCACCATGTTAATTATAGTGTAACTCTTATCCCAACACTTTTAATTTTTGATTTGATATTTTTCATCAATGGAAAGTTATTCACATGAGCTAAACTTGTAAAGTTATGACAGAGTGAATCGCATGATAGTTTGCTCTCTCCTCTCACTAAGTTTTTCTATAAGAAATTGTATATGTTGTTATCATGTTTAGTTTAAATTTATAGCTTCTTGTCATTTCTTAAATAGTCGTGTTTTTGTCTTTGTTCACAAGGATTTAGCACACAATGCTTTTACTTATCAAATATCAGATGTTCTCGCTAATATGTCAAAATTGAAGAAAGTATAAATATAAATACATTCCTAGATCTATATATCTCTTCTTATTATGAAATTTTAAATTTCATTTGAAATTAGGTATATTGCTAACTCCGGGGGGAAAAATCACCTAAACAAATCAGTGCAAACTCAACTGGCAGATAAACAGTGAAATGAAGAACCTTTTCTAAGCTGTAAATATTTTTCTCTAAATACATATACATCATATTGTGCTTATCATTGATATCTTCATTGCAATGACAATGTTTTCCGATCGAGAACTTGCAATAATACCCACAAAAGACATGGCCAAAAAATACCACTGTTTTTCTTGGTACAAAAGCAAGATCAATGTTAATAAATATACAATATTTTTTATATAAATTTAAAGGGGGTGCTTACATTAAGTACTACCTAGGGCATTTTGAACTCTTAATCTGGTTCTGACTGTCCATGTGACGATTGTGTCTATTCATATCCAAAGCACACTTTAACAACTATCCATCTTTAAATATACAAAATTTGTGCATGAACCCACATTGATATCAAACTTTTAAGTCCAACATGTTGATATTTGGTTTGGAACCACAGAAAATACCTCTCTATACCATGGCAATCAATGTTCTATAAAAACTCAAGATGTAAGACATTTTATGCAACAGCTAGGACATATTCGTCGTATGGCAAAGGTACCTACAAAATATGGAAAAGGTGTTAGGTGTAAACATCTAAATTTTGTAATTTATTACTTGATACAGATGAATATGGTATATGAGTCATATTCGAGATACACCCAAGTCATATCCGAGATACACCCAAGTCTTATCCATTTCCAGCACATGGATACACACACTGTAGCAACACGGGTGGCATATCCAACAACACTATTTTTCGAGTAAATGAATAAGGAAAAAATGTTTTGAAATAGTTCCTCTTCTGTATTTGAGATTTTTAGCCCTCAAAATGTATGTAACTATTTGACAAAATCGCTGAAAGCATTTTTTTTAGTTATAATTTGGGTTTTTGAACTTATTGTAGGTCAACTTTGGGTGTTTGTGACCTAATAATCTTGTCATTGTAACAGACGCTTATCAAAAAAAATTGTGTGGTTTAGAGTCCTTGTATGCCTTAAAAAGGCTTAAAATTTCTCATTTTTAGAACAAAATCAATCCTTGTTCCAATGAGGCTATGTATAGTATTGGAAAGCTTCTTCATGTCATGAAATTCATTTTGAGTACTCATAATCTGTATCCATTATCTCTATTCAAGCAAATTTGAATTTAGTGCAATTTACATGCTTTCTAATTATAAGTTATTTTTAAATAATGGATTATCAAATTTGCCTGCAAATGGCTTCCAAAAGGGATGGAACAAATAGCTTGAATAAATATCCATAGAGAGGTTATTTAGGCTGATAGGACAAGGCCTTCCTTCATTGGACACCCAACCCACACCAAAGCAGGGGTGTGTGGTAAGAGTTTTACATGTTGGCATACGATCAATTTACACTCCTTTAGAGTTGTGTCATCACATATTTTTGAGGATAAGATTTATTGAAACTTTTTTTTTGTTTAAATGCAACAGAAACATCCCCTAAAGCCATATAAATGTAGTTTATCCATAAATGATACAGGTGTTGAAAACCCTCTGCTCTCTTGCAACAATATGTGTATATACACTATACTGCCAAACCGGTGCATCTGTGTTAATATGAGTAAATGTAAATCCACTATACAGCCGAAAGAGCCAATCATGTTTTTTTCTCAAGTTAGTAAACCTTTTTGCTGCCAAAAAGTCATATTATTTGGAATAGCATCTTAGTAAGTTAATAGCAATGCAATAGTTGAAGAAGAACACTTTGACATATGACGAATGCATTCATTAAAGTGGTTTCCTTTGATGTCTCCAATTTATGAAAATTAATATAAAGTCGAATTGCATTGATAATTCAGTGCTTAAGCTTGATTCCATCCTTGTTAAATATTGTTAAACAATGTAATTATTCTCAATCATATACTATAACAGAAAGCAAATAATTTGTGTCTGGGTCATAGGGTTCAAGTTTCAGTTTATGTTTGATAAAAAAAAAAGTTCGATTTAAGTACTGCAATGGAAAGAGTTTGGAAAAAAAAAACTGTTTTTAAGTTCAAACAATTTTATTTAATTTTTTTAATTAAAAATACATAAATATGTCAAAATAAATAAACATTTTTAAATGGTTTTAACATTAATGCAAAAGCATGTCAAAACCGTAAGACCTTTAGTAAACTGATAAAAAATTAGAACTTCTAAAGTATATATCTAAAAATTTAAAATTTAAACAAATTATAAGATAAAACAAACTTCATTATTCAAAACATCGGTGTACTTCACCATGGTGTTGGACAATCAGTCTATTTCAAACTTTTTCCATACAGTTTTCCGTACCTTGTGACTTAGATTTGTGCCATGCAAAATTTTATTTTCATAACAGTCAATCTACATCACTAAAGAGCTATAAGCATGTAGCAAAAACCGGAAGCCTGGTGAGCTCATATTAAACAAATAAACTTGTGCCTGAAACTTTTCTTGCCTAATATATCACTCTAGGTATGAGCAATCATTCAGATGCCAAATTACATATCTGTAAAAGATATTGGTCAGCTTCCTACTGCATACTCTTCCTGAATTCCCAATCAAAGTAAGCGTCAATGTTTGGCATCTATTCACGAATTGATTTAAATTAGCCTGAGATGTCACCAGCAAAGGCTGAACCACATACGACATCAGAATGTAGTCATCATTTAATGTAACTAAATTGAATGGACTGTCACTGAAAAGTCTTACCAAAAAAATCCACATGCATTGACATGAATAAATGAACATGCATAAAGAATGAAAGATATTTAATCCATACAATAAATTCAACTACCAACTTAAACAAAGCTAGAACACCCTACTCACTTTTAATCAAAAAAAGATAAGTTCCACTCGAGGCCAGCCAGCAAGCCCCAAAGTGACCATAAAAAGGTGTAAAATTAATGTAACACTAAAATTGTTGGTCTGTTGCCTTCAGATGTAAAGAAATGAATGGCACACTCTACAAGCCTTAAACAGGAATATCCATCTGATCCAGTTATAGAATTGCATCAAAAAAAGTCCACAACAATCTTGTGGAATGCCTAAAAACACCAGAAGTTTTTTCAAACTGAAATTTGGACCCAGAAGTGGGGATTTACATAGGTTCTGCAAAAAGAAAAAAAATATCATTTCCATAGCTCTTCCATTGGTATCCCACGAAGCTCTGAGACCTCTCGAAATGTCTTCATTTGCGAAAAAGCGTCAACAACAGCCCTGCAATTATTTAGAGCATTATCACAGCCTAGTTGCTTCCCCAATCCATTCTGTATACCAGCAAGGTCTAATATAGCCCTCACAACACTGCCAGCACTGACACCACTACCAGAGGGAGCAGGTCTAAGCATCACTTTAGCAGCACCGCAATGACCTTCAACCCTACAATCATAAAGCCAGATGAGATTGGTAAAGGAGTATAAATACAATGCAAATGAAACCAGTAAAGAATGTGCAGAGAGACATATTGATAGATTATAACTCTACTTACCAATCTTTTGAAAATAAATACAGAATTAGTAGCAGTAACATTGTCCGTCTTCACTGAAACTTCAAGGAGACAGAGGACTGTTACACCCCTA
Organism: Taxus chinensis; assembly: GCA_019776745.2. Taxonomy (NCBI): domain Eukaryota; kingdom Viridiplantae; phylum Streptophyta; class Pinopsida; order Cupressales; family Taxaceae; genus Taxus; species Taxus chinensis. The sequence continues at coordinate 428,873,950 of CM034146.1, forward strand.
ATATCTCAAGTGTACTAAGGATATGGAGTGGAGTGCATAGCCTGAATCTTTCATTAATTAGTTCTAAATGGTTTTTTAGGCCGCCCTAATTAAGATGAAGGTGTGTGACCCTACCCAATAAGGAGAGGAAGGCTCTCCCAAATGATCATATATCATATCAAGAAACATTCTATTTCTTTCATTATTATTTGGATATCTGGAGGTTGCCCTCAAAGTGGCCATATATTTAAGTGTTTCTTCATTTATCTCTTTGCAAGAGGTATTGGGGCATTGATTTTGGGAAAGATTTTTTTTTCCCATCATATCTCACAAATCACTGTCAATTTTGTAGAGAATTTTCTAAGTTAGTTGGGAATCGTGACAAGGAAGCTTCAGTTTCAATTTCAACTCTCTATGACTTGTTTTTCCAGATTTATTGCAAAATTGGTGTTTTTCAAAAAATGGATCCCTAGGCCGCAATTTTAAGAGTTTGTCAGAATTTTTTATATTTTCAGAAAGCTTGTAAAAAATCGGACGGGGTTTATTCTTTATGGTTTCAGATTTGGGGTGTTCTGCATTCCGGAAATTGTTTCTCAAAGGTGGAGCATTTGATTCAGATATAGCACATGTTTTAAATTTTTAAGGTTACTGCTCGCTCCAGATACTTTCCTCCCAGGATTGAGCACAAATTCAGAGCTAACAAACAACCAAATCAGCAGTCATGCCTTTCGGACCACATGCCTTTTCTTCAACCATTGATCACATTGACTCTTTTTATTGTCCACAACTTAAAATCAAGTGTAACATTCCTACGGATGTGAAACTGTGGTAAAATCGAGTGTAACATTCCGATGGGATGTGAAACTGTGGTAACTTCTATCAAGTACAATTTGTTTGCCCATTTACAATATCCTTGAGTGAGGTTTTAGATAGATTTAAACAGCATCTAGTCTCCGAATTGAAGTCCCTACTTAATCAAAAATTGGGCAGATGCCAACCACTCATACACAACCGAACCACATTGGAGGGCACAACAAACCAAAGCTAAGTGATAGGGAAACTGTTCCAAGGGTCAAAATTGAACCTACCAAAGATGGACATCCACAAGTTTGATGGTATGGATGTAACTTCATCGATAAGTCTGATGGAACAGTATTTTAAGCTTCACAACATGTCTGAGAATGCAATGGTTGACATAGCCTCACTATTTCTAGAATTTGAACCTTATCAGTGGTACTAGTGGATGATGAATGACAAGTAAAGGCAGGTGCTCAGTTGGAATGGACTTATTAATGACTTGGCAGCCCACTATGAGCACTCGTGGAAGCGAAGTTATTTCACCAAATTGAAAATTTTGAAACAAACAGGATCCATAGCCGAATATAATACTGAGCATATGAGATTGGCAATCCGGACTCCATAAGCGACACCTTATCAGAGACTGCAATTTTACATCAATGGACTAAATGACCAAATTAAGCATAATGTTCATTAGTTAGAACGTGGTATGGTTAGGAAAGCTATGCAACAAGCACTGCACATTGAGCAACGATATTCGATTGCACAAAACTTCATGCACAGTGACACTGCAGAATAGTGAGATAACAATTTGACCAATGTTGTTGACAGAAATATAGCCCGCTATTTTATCCCGCGACAACTTACAAAGCTATCTCCTCAACAGGAGGCGGAGAAAAGAGAAAAATTGCTCTATTGGCATTGTGACGGTAAATGTTGCAAGGTCATAAGTGTACCATAAATGCGAAATAATTAATGTTGATTGAGAATGAGATTGTGGACGAGGGTGATTTAAATTTGTAGGACCCCATTGTATAGCACAGGCATGAGCATTCTATAGAGGAAGAATGCCCCACTATCTCCGTGCATGTTGTAAATGGGATAAGCACACATCAAACACTCAAAGAGCTTGATTATATCAAGAAGCGGAAGGTGACAGTGTTGGAAGATACAGGTAGTAACCAGAACTTCATAGACAGACGATTAGCTAATGAACTCAATTACTTTGTATATACAATCTCTAATTCTCAGGTCAGGATCACTGATTGGGAAGCAACTCTCTCGTGGTGGTAAATTTCATCATATCAAGCTTTCACTGGAAAGTTATCAGTTGGATTCTGAAATGTTTCTCATCCCACTTTAGGGTGTCTATGTAGTTTTAGGTGTACAATGGCTTAAACAATTGGGCACAATGTCCTTCAATTTTCAAGATTTATTCATGGATTTCAGTGCAAAGGGACACAGGGACAAACTTATTGGGATGCCATCAACACCAAGCCAAATAATCAGATCTCATAGGATGGAGAAATCGCTAAAAAATAATCTTATAGCATAGTGGCACAAATACATTTCTTAAAAGGACATAATGTGGAAAATAAGGCACGTGATGTACAAATCAGGATCCAAAGATTCGAGAAATCATTTGGCACCATCAACAAGTTTTTCAAGAACCAAAGGGCATACCTCCAGTTAGATATCATGATCATGCCAGTGAATTGATTCCAGAAAGAATTCCTTCTAGCATAGACCTTATCACAGTCCTTATAAACAAAAGTCACAAATAGAAAAATTGGTCAAGGAAATGTTGGACTCAAGCATTCTTCATCCAAGCAGAAGTGTCAATTCATCTCTGATGTGTCCAAATTGTAGAGAACTCAATCAATAAGCTCACTCTCAAAGGAAAGTTAAGTTTCTTATTCTTATCATCAATGAATTACAAGATGAATTGAATGGTGTTATTTTTTTTACTAAATTAGATTTACATTTAGGATAGCATCCAATTAGAGTAAAGAAGGATGTACATAACACTGCATTTAGGACACATGAGGGCCATTACAAATTCTTAGTTATGTCATTTGGTCTCACTAATGCATCCAAAAATTCGCTCTATATTTCATGTTTCGGGCTGAAGAAAGTAATCAGTACCAAGCCTCCAATCTAGTTAGAATTGCCCAAGTTAGATGATGAAGGGAAGTTTGTTATAGTAGCTGAGGCCAACGTCAAGAAACAAGCGAAGCAATGGCGAAATCGAGACATTTCTGACTTTCTCATCAAGTGAAAAAATCTACTAGTGGAATGTGCAACATGAGATGAATATTTCATTCCAAAGCATCGAAATGCTAAGCATTGCGGGCAACACTTTTATGAAGGGGAAGGGCATGTTACATCCCTAATATTCTATCTTCTTAAGTGTCTAAGGTTATGGAGTGGAGTGCATAACCTTGATCTTTCATTCATTACTTCTAAATGTTTCTTTAGGCCGGCCTAATTAGGATGAAGGGGTGTGACCTTGCCTAGTTATGTCTATAAATATGGCGAGAAGGCACTCCCAAATCATCATAAATCATCTAAAGGAACTACCTTTCATTATTATTCTGATTTCTGGAGGATGCCCCTCGAAGTTGTCATATATTTCATTGTATTTGCATACCAAGCCTCCAATCTTGTTAGAATTGCCCAAGTTAGATGACAAAGGAAAGTTTGTTATAGTACCCGAGGCCAACATCAAGAAACAAGTGAAACAACAGTGAAATTGAGACATTTTTTTAATTAATTTATTTTTTGAAAATTTTGCAAAACATTGTTTACATAAAAATATTTTGACTCTTTTACAATGACTCTTACAATCCCAAAAATGAAGATACGAAATTGATAATGGACAAACTATAGACAATAGACAATTAAAAATAAATAAAATTTAATTACTTTTTATTGCAACAATATAATGAGACATTAGAATATAAACTCGATTAAAATGGCTTAATATGGACTCCTAAAAAAAATGACTCTCAAATTAAAGAAAAGACTTAAAACACATAACCAAACAAACTCGAAAGTCATAAACACTATATAAAAACAATACGTGGATTTTCACATTCTTTTTATTTATTTTTTACTGTATTTTTTTAGAAATATTTAAAAATCAACATGCGGATCACGAATCTTGACTCCTTTAGGGGTTTGTTTTGTTTTTTGTCTTTTACTTAGACTTTATTTAATACTTTATATAATAAAAAAGAGAAATTAAAAAACAAACTATGAAAAGACTGTAGACTTTGACAACAGACTATCCTTAAAGACTCTTAAACAAACAATTAGATAACATTATTGATATTTGACATTTAGACTAAAACAATTACCACGACCTGATTTTTTTAAAATGTCGACTGAGCAGGATTTTGGTTAGAGGCACAATAGATTTGACAACGGATTGAATATCTGCCAGGTTGCACAGGTAACAAAGTGGATGGTTGCTCCAATGTTGTGGAGTCAATGTCAAAGGAGCTTGCGATTGGAAAGCAATTTTTTACACTAAAAACTAATCCATGATTTCCTTTTATAGGTGCTCTTCTAGCAGGCCTTCAAACTTTCAGATGATTCCTTATACACACTAGCAGATCTGGCATGGTGCAGGAAATAATAGAACTGCATGGCGATGGTAGATGCACGACTACAAAATTATGAAATTGGATCTAGGAGTTTTGAATGTCTCACAATGCTTCCAATCAAATTAATGATCCATTAAGATCCTCCTGCTCTAATATGAAATGTGAAATTTGGTTAGAGTTTTGCTAAAAAATTAGAGTTGCACAGTAAAAACACCGAATATTAGAATAGTTCAATTTCAATTCATTCGGGATAATTACATTACAAGAATAATACATATAAATAGTGGGATATGCTCCTATAAAGGAGTCAACATCAATTCACTATCTCACAATATTATCCACATATCTCTCATTCAATCTCCATTATTCTATCTCCACAAATCTCTCCAACCAACCAAGGATATCTACATTGAGTTGTGTTAACAACTCAACTTGATATTCTTGCACTAGTACAAACATATAATTATATTATCCTAATTGTTATAAATATGAGTTTCATTACAACACATCACAAATATAATTCAAATGTGACCACTAACCATAGAATATTCGTAACAAGTCTCAATGTGTGGTGTGAGATGCTGCAAGGTTGGGTGGGGGGGTTTCAAGCCCTAAGGAAAAGAGTGTGTGAACATGTACAGATTATTCTCCCTTTCTTGAGGAGCAATGATCCCCATTGTGTCTTTGGTTAGTTGTGGAAACTGAATTTGAAGTGGCTGAAGGTTATACTACTTATCCTAATCACTGTATTGCCTTACCTTGAACACTTGAAACAAACGTATGTGTGCCTTGGCGGGTGCTGCTTGTTGTCACTTAAATGGTACAATCCTTCGGTGTTGTGCGGATTTGTTCAGGATCCATATTAGAAGGATGTTGAATTGTTGTTTCCTCAAAAAAAAGGTGAGAAGTATGGCTTCAAGAGTTCCATGTTGTACCCAAGTATGGTGGCGGATCAAGAACAAAGTTGTTGGCATCAGTCGCATATAGAATGGTGTAGTGACCATAGTGTTGAGATTTAATCTTCTGGTGTGGGCCCTTGAGGCACACCTCCTAAAGATGCAACCACACTTTATCACCTACCTCGAACTCGTGAGGTGTGTGATGTGAGCCATGTCACTCTTTGTACTTTTGTTGTTAGTGTGAGAGTATCTACAAAACCTGTTGGTGAATAGGGTGGATGTGATGCAGAAACTTTTGTGCCTTGTCCACTTTCTTTTCTTATACATGTGATTTTGCTCCAAATGGTATGCGATTGGATATGTCTAGGGGTGTTGTTGGTTGGAATCCAAAACATGTTTGGAATGGACTATGCCCTGTAAAATCGTGAAGAGCTTTGTAGTAGGCATGTTGGATGTATAGTAGATTATCATCCCAAGTGTGCGGATACACATTGTTGTACATGCACAACAAATGGACAAATGTGCAGTTAAAAACTTTCGTTTGTCCATCTATCTGAGGATGAAATGCTGAATATTGATCCAATTGTGTATCCATCTTTCCCAAAATGTTTTCCAAAATTGACTTACAAAGCACATGTCACAATAAAGCACAATGGATGTTGGGAATCCAAAGTGAACAAGAACATGGTTGAAGAATGAGTGTTGTGTGTTGATTCCCTTTTTACAAGCGATCATGATTGCCATCTTTGAAAAGATATCCACTATAACGAGTATAGTGTCATTCAGATGCTTCTTTATAGGTAGTCTAGTAAGAAAATCCATGTTAAGAGATTCCCATGGCTTGGATGGAAACAACAAAGGCATGTAAAGTCCAACTTTCTTGTTTGTGGGCTTGGCGATACAACAAGGATTGTAAGATCTAATTCGGATCTCAATATTTGTGCATATGTGAAACCGGTATAAGTGTTATTGTGGCATTGCCAATGTTTGGGAAAAGCCGAAGTGTCCTTTTGTCTTCGTGTAGTGCGACTCCTAGAAGAGTCTTTGGCAAGGTGCGCCTTTAGGAACACAAAGATGTCCCAGTTGGTAGAGAAATGTTTCGGACATTTGGAATTTGCAAACCTGTCCTTGCGTAAGGGCAGTGTAGGGTTCTGTGAAGTCCTTGTTTGTTGAGTAGAGAGATACCTGATCAGAGAAGTTGTGTTTGTGTGTATCAAGCACTATGATGAGTTGTTGCATTGGGGGCAATTGAAGCAATTTGCATCCTTATTGTCTTTAACCTTCTTGTGCTTGATCATCAAACGGAATTGCTACAAGTAGGTCATCTGCTTCATGTGGTGCATGTTTTCCAACTTGCTTTATGTATGCAGGAATTGAAGTGGCTTATGATTAGAATGGATAATCATCTCCTTACCCAAGATGTAGTGGTGTAATTGCTTAATTGCTCACACGATGACATACAACTCTTTTTCATAGGCGTAGTGTTGAACTATGTCATTAAAGGTCTTGGAGTGATACACAACTAGATATCTATGTTGTGAGAATGAATGACTTAGCCACTTTGAGGGGGCAACCTCTAAACCATACAATAAGACCCAAGTGCTCAATATGATGATCTTCTAGTAGGTAGTAACTCCTATATATACCCTACTATGATATGCAAAGCACCAAGGCCGACCTACTATGCATATGAAAGCATAAATAAATGTGATATGACATGATAAGAGATTATGTTATCCATAAGTCACCATACATATCCCGATATATGACCTAAAGGGGGGATTAAGGGCATAGCATGCCCCTCCCCTTCAAAGTGTGATATGAGATGATATGAGAACATTGTCCCCAATGTAAGGGTAATCTTTGGATGTTGTTGTTCAAAATGCTTCATCTTCCCATGTTGCATCTTCAATGTCCAAATTCTTCCACTTGATCAGATACTCGGTGATGACCCTTGTCCTCAACTTCTTAGTGCATGTTTGTAGGATTCCTTCAGGCTCCAAAATGATGTGTCCCTCCTCATCAAGTGTTAGTAACACTAACTGGGAAGACACCTTATTCCTAATAACCTTCTTCAAGCAAGAAACATGGAAAACTGGATGTATTTTAGTTGATTGAGGAAGCTCCATTTATATGCCACACTACCAATTTTTTGCAACACTTGATAAGGGCCATAGTATTTAGGTGAAAGCTTGTTATCTTTCTTTTGTTGTTTCAAAGATAGTTTCTTATATGACTGCAATCACACAAAAACAAAGTCTCCAACTTCAAAGCTTCACTCACTATGGTGTTGATCAACTTGTTGCTTCATGCAGTTTTGTGCCATTGCCAAATTCTCTTTAAGGCTAGAGAGTACCTCATGTTGGTGTTGAATGTGCTCTTCAACTGCTCTCACTTTAGGCTGGACCCTCAAGTTGGAGGTGAGGGATGGTGGATGGTAACCATACAATGCCAAGAATGGAGACATTTTGGATGAGGTATGAAATGAAGTGTTATACCACCATTCTGCAAGTGGTAGCCATTGAACCCATCTCTCCTACTTATTTGAAGCAAAGCATTGAAGATACCCCTCCAAACATTTGTTTACTACCTCAATCTGTCCATCAAATTGGGGATGATATGATGAACTACGAGCTAGTTGAGTACCCAAACATGAGAATAAATCAGTCCAAAAATTGCTAGTAAATATAGGGTCACGATCACTTACTATAATCTTGGGTGTACCATGTAGCTTTTGAACTGTATCCATAAAAATATGAAGACTGTACTTGCTGTAAAGGGATGTGACAAGGCACAAAAATGAGCATATTTGGTGAGTCTATCCACAACCACCATAATTACACTTTTCCCTTCAGATTTTGGCAATCTTGTGATGAAATCCATGGAAACCTTTGCCCATCGCTCACTAGGAATAGATAGAGGTTGCAAAAGACCTAATGTCTTAATAGTTTCTCCCTTGTTACACTGACACACCAAACATTCTACCACAAATTTTTGGACATCCCCTTTCAACCCTTCCCAGAAGAAATCCTTCTTAATTTTGTGATAAGTTTTCAGGAACCCAGAATGGCCACCCACTGGAGAAGCATGGAGCTCTGAGAGAACTTGACTTTTAAGGGTAGAGTTCTTGCATAAGTACAACTGATCCTTGTACCACAATGCATCCCCCTTCCATACAATTTTTTTTAAATGCTCGGATCCTGTTGGAGATTCTGAATGAGAGTGTGGGTCTTTGTCATTCTACCATTCTGATCTTGCCTGATCTACCCAATTTGCATGTAATATGGACATGGCATATAACAATGCTTCTGTGGACTCATCTCTCTTGGATAGTGCATCAACTACCACATTTTCCTTTCCTTTCTTGTAAATGATCTCAAAGTCATATCCCAACATCTTTGTGACCCATTTATGTTGTTCTTCAGATGATAGTCGTTGCTCCAAGAAGTATTTCAAATTGTCATGATCTATCTTCACCTTGAAGTGACGACCCATGAGATATGGTCTCCATTGTTTGACTGCATGAAGAATAGCCATCATTTCCTTCTCATAAGTTGGTTTTGATAGGTTCTTACCTTTGAGTTGACGACTCTCAAATGTGATGGGGTGACCCTCTTGCATGAGTACTACACCTATGCCACACCCTGAAGCATCACATTCAACAATGAAGGTTTTGGAGAAATATGGGGTAGCCAAGACTGGAGTGGTACACATGGCCTTCTTCAGTGTCTCAAATGCCTAGGTTGCTTCCTCATTCCAATGAAAGGAGTCTTTCTTCAATAAAGTTTTGAGTGGTGTTGCAATTCTACCATAATTCTTCACAAATATGTGATAGTAACCTGTAAGCCCTAAGAAGCCCCTGAGGTTTTTGAGGGTTTTAGGAATCTTCCAGTCCACCATGGCCTGGATCTTGTGAGGATCCACTTTTACACATTTATGAGAAACAATATGACCCAAGTATTCTACCTCCATGACTCCAAAAGCACACTTGGAGGGCTTGGCATAAAGGTGTTGTTGTTCAAGAGTGTCCAAAACCTTATTGACATGATGTAAGTGTTCCTCCCATGTCTTGTTGTAGATTAAGATATCATCAAAGAATACCTAGACAAACTTTTGTAGAAATGGCCAAAAGATTGAATTCATCAAACTCTGGAATGTAGATGGTGCATTTGTAAGGCCAAAAGGCATTACCAGAAATTCATAGTGGCCCTCATGTGTCCTAAATGTTGTTTTATGAATATCTTCATCACAAATTTTGATTTGATGATATCCCGATTGAAGATCTAATTTTGTAAAATAAACAACACCATGTAACTCATCTAACAAATCCTCAATGACAGGAATAGAAACTTATCTTTTACTGTGTATTTGTTGAGCTCCTTGTAGTCTGGACACATGCACCAACCTTCATCCTTTTTTCGTACCATCACCACTGGAGAAGAGTAAGCACTCTGACTATGGCAAATAATACCTACTTCCAACATCTCTTGTACCATCTTTTCAATCTCACTCTTTTGTAGATAAGGGTATTGATAAGGTCGAATATTGGGTGGTTGGCTTCCTGGTACTAGCTGAATAGCATGATCATGATCTCTTTTGGGAGGTAACCCTTTCGGCATATCCCCAAAAACAACTGAGTGCTCATTAATAATTGCTTGTAGATATGATGGTATAGAACCTTTTGATGGTTGAGCTTCTAGTGAAAATAGTTGTGCCACAAACCCATTTGCACCCTTCTTACAATCTCTTGCATTTGATGAGAACTTCACCAACTGTGGAGCTTTTCCTTCATCCCGCACAACTCAAAAGTCCTCCCTTCAGAATGGAACCGCATGAACAAATCCTGGAAGTTCATCTCAACAGTTCCCAAGGTAGTAAGCCATTGGACCCCTAACACAATGTTTGCACCTCCCATTGAAATGACATACATGGGGCTATCTAGCAAGTAATCTCCCATGGATAGCTTAATCTTATGACACTTTCCTGAACAACTAACTTTACCTCCATCTGCAACCATGACCTGAAACTTTGAATTGAATAAACAAAGCAATTTAAGCGCAAGGCCAACTTATGATTGATGAAGTTATGAGTACTTCTAGAGTCAATTAATATTGTCACCCTTTGTTTCTTCATGAAACCGACGACCTTAAGGGTTTGTGGGGTGTTAATGCCTGAAATTGCATGGCAAGAGATGGTTGAGATTCTTCAGCCTCGATCTTAGGAACCTCTTCCTCTTCACCAGATGCTTCATCCTCATCTTCTTCCTCATTAGGCCCTTCAATGTAGAATAATTTCTTCTCAGCACATTTATGTCCCTTGCTCCATTTGCTATCACAACTGTAACATAGACCCTTTTGCTTATTTCTCTTCAATTTGTTGAGGAGTCAATTGGGTAGGTTGGGGAAATGATGGTACCTGAGGAATCATATGATCCTAATGTTAATGAGAGCCCTTCTTCATGACCAGGAATTCTTTCCTCTACCCTGACGTGCAACTATCATGGATTTTGAATCGAACTTGGATTAAGCATGTGAACATCAAGTTGGATGTTATCCTTGAGGCCACCCAAGAAAAGATCATTTAGATGATCCTTTGAGATGTCATCCACACATGAGGATAGATTTTGGAACTACTGAATATAATACTTAACTATCCTCGTTTGTCACAACTTCGCTATCTGGCTAAAATAGTTTTTTGTAACACTATTACTATAGTGTAGTTGGAGCTCATCTATGAACATTGACCAGGTAACAAAGAGACCCTTCTTTTTCTTTTGCTCACACATCCATCTATACCAAATGAATTGTTCTGGTTCTAGATATAAGGATGCCATATGTACCACCTTTTGTCCACTTGGGAACTTGATGTAGATCAAAAAATTCTCCATTTGGTTGATCCAGTTGAGACTGGGTCCTTGCCATCAAACTTATCATGTCCACCTTTGGGATCAATTTACCCCCAAAATTAGATGCCAGACGAGTGATGTGGTTGTAGTATTTGAATCACTGATGGTTAATGGGAGGCTTAGACTGACCTTGAGTTGGTGAGTTGGATAATAATTCAATGGCTCAATGGTTTCATACTAGAAATTCATGAATCTCCTTTCATTTTTTTCAACCATTATCTTGCATCTTTTGTCGCCATCATTCAACACCTCTGATTCTACATTTGTGACCTCATATGGTTGACATTCTCCCTTCCATTGTTTTCAAACCCTAGGTTTGATGATTGGAATCCTTTTTGAATTCATACCTTGAAGACATTCTTCAAAGTGGTGTTACCCTCCAACTCCGATTTTCCTCTTGTTAGGAGCCTTTTCCCTAGAGTAGCCAGAACCTTTTTTGGATCTAGGTCGATCTTGCCATAGGGATTAGGTTTAGGTTTTTTGGATGATGTTGGCCATAGTAGACAAAAACATAAGAACAAACCCCTATTGCTAATTCAACAAGCTTTCCGAAAATGTAAGAAATTTAAAAAATTCCAAAATTTGCAGCCTATGGAGCGAATTTATGAAAAACCCTAAAATGGAATAACTTCCAAAACAAATTCAAAATAATCTTGAAATTTGGAGGGAAAACCTTAATGAGTGATTTCGCAACTTAAGTTAAAAAATTGGTAAAAAAATTGTCATCATTTGTGAGATATAGCTGAATCTTCAAATTTAGGGTTTTGACCTAATTTTGGCCCAAATCAAATCTCTAATACCACTTGTAATGAAATTACTTAGATCTGAATATCAGCAACAATAGAACACCAAATAACACTAAAATATAGAGAAATGATCACAATATGCAAGTAGAATGACTTAGCCACTTCGAGGGGGCAACCTCCAAACCATACAATAAGACTCAAGTGCTCAATATGATGATCATCTACTAGTTACTAACTCCTATATATACCCTACTATGCTATGCAAAGCACCAAGGCCGACCTACTAAGCATATGAAAGCATAAATAAATGTGATATGACATGATAAGAGATTATATTAGAAGTATTTACTTTAATTGTAAGTTAGTAACTTTATTTTATTTGAACTTTGTAGGTGTCAGAGCCTTTAGTGACAACTTTCCACTTGGTGGATGGGGAGCAAAAACCAATGGGACGTGTTTATGAGGCCATGGATAGAACCAAAGAGGCCACCAAAACTATTAAGGGGGATGCGGACATATTTGGTCCCATTTGGGAGATAATTGATTAAAGGTGGAACAATCAACTCCACCAACCCACTCGTGTAGCGAGGTACTACCTCAACCCCAAGTTTTTCTTCTTTGATGGTTTCGTAGATGGTATTGGGGAGGTTATGGAGTGCCTCTTAAAGTGCATTGAGAGGATAACACTTGAGGTTGAGGTGAGGGACCAGAGACCTCATAATTCTAGAGTTGTAGAATTACAAGTAGGCTAAGGGTAGGTTGTTTTCTTTGCCACTAGCTATCCAAAGGAAATCCACCCAAACACTAGGTAACAAAAATTGGAGTCTTTACTTATATCTTTCAAGTTACAAATTCACAATTATTAATTACTTACAAACCATTGAATATCTTATTTGTAGGTTCTTGGTGGGAAGATTGGAGTGGAAATACCCCAAATCTTCAAATTTTATCCTTCTAAATTTTATCTCAACATTGCAGCACTTTAGATATGAGAGCAACTAGATTTTGTTTGAGGCCATTCACACAAAAAAGCGTAAAAAGTTGACTCAACGATGCCTCAACAACGTAATTTCTATGTAATACAACTTCTGGCTTCGTATAAAAAAGGTGAAGGACACATCACAGGACCCTGTTGATTTGGATGAGATTGATCCCTATAGTGACTTGACTGCACAAGATTTGGGGAACCCCTTGGTCACATAAGACAAGATGCATGATTTCAGAATGCAAACTATAGAGGGTGTAGGCACGACAGAAGCAAGAGATTGGATTGGACGACATCATTGTAGATGATTTCAAACATGAGGCAAAGGAGTTACTATCATCTAGTAACATGGGGTGGCACATGGTGGAGTTGAGGGTCAGCCTTCTAAGCAAAGTGAGGAGACAACCAAGTGCAAGGACTAGGCCCTCTCCCCAAATTTTCACGAGAACAGAGAAGAGGAAATTGTACCATTTTGTAATTTGTAACTTGCATGGATGTGTTGTTAGGAAATTAGTGTTTAAATTGGGTAAATATTATTTACGGTCACCGTGAGTAAATACGGTAATATAGTTAGTTAGTAGAATTGTTATGTTGTTGCATATAACAATAATATTTTGTGTATAGGTTTGTTAATAACCTACGAGATATTATAGGAGATTTGATAGTGATATTCCTAGATTATAGGAAAGCCAATTTCTTATATATATGTACGTTGTCCATGATGAATTAATTAAGAAGTTTATGTGAGTTTACTGTGTGATTCCTGTGTAAAACTGATCCAAATTTTAGATTTGGTATCAGAGCGAATGGAATCTTGAAGGTTGTGAGGGGCAATCTTATTACCATTTGCCCGTGTGAATGGAGTTTTTGATATATGTGAAGTTTTTTTTTCATATTTCCTTGTTATATTATTTATTTCCAGTCTTTTGGGTGGACTTTTAGAGCTAATATTGTGTAGTTTGTGAGGCCGTGACATTCTTCTGTGAGCACAACAAAGGAGTCAAGTGATTTGCCTACAACCTTCTATACATCAGATTTGGCCCGTGTTCCTCTGCATCCATTTGTTTTCTCCATCAACGTTAGCATTGTTCATCTTAAAAGTGCATCTTTGTCGGAGTTTAGCAATCCATCTTTGGTGGACTGGTTTATTCCAGTCTTTGAAGTTTTAAGGAGTACTTGAACGCAATGTGTGTTGTATTCAAACCTGTATGCATTTCTATTTCCATCAGGGTCTACCCACGTGCATGCCATGCGTCTCATTCTTTGTAATCGATCCAATTGTCACATGCACACTTGCCTGCCTTCATGTGTTCCTGACAGTATATCATTACTGATTGCGAGCTATTCAATCATCTCAATGCATTTGTGTAATCATTGTTATTTAGCCAGGTGTATACCATGTTCTCATGTAGTTGATCAGTTTGATATTCTCCCAAGCACATGCAAAATCGTCCATCTTGTACATGTTATTCTTGGCTATAATGTATATCCAAGGTGGAGGCAGATTCGAGCAATTATTCGATTGCCAAATTGTTCGGCAACTAAGGCATCAACAATTGTTTACACCGTCAAAGGAAGCTAGTCATGGGGAACATATTTTACGCCGACGATTCAGATCTTGTTGAAGTACTAGATATCTATCAGCAGTTGTAGGCACTTTGCCATGTATATGAAAAAAATAAAATAAAAATATCAACAATCTTGAATTTTGGAAGAAAAAAATATGGCGAATGCATATGCCACTGGAGAAAATTATAGTTCCTTAAGCTTGCAAACATCAAAACTACGGTTTTGAGTAAGTCCTCTATTTTTAGAATAGTTGTTTATTGTGTTTAGTATATTGTCATTATATAGAGTCGTTTTAGTTTGAGGCTCATTATACTCGAATGTCCAGGAATGTATTTAGATTTGTAATTAATTTTATTATAAATCTACTTGATAAAGAAAGTAAGTGTCAAGTCATTTTTATCTTTGTCAAAATTTGTTATCAAGTGTCAAAATTATATTTGTGTCTTTAGTCTTAATCGTCAATTTGTGTCAAAAGAGTATTTGTGTCAAAATTCATCAATAGTCATTTTAAGAGTCCAAAAACTCAAAAGTTTACAAAGTCTTCAAATAGTTTATCTTGTCAATAATATTATTGTGTCATCAATCCAATTAAAAGAGTCAAATATTGTAAAAAAAATACAATAAAATTCCTTACGGACGCATTTTCAGTGTTACCCGACGTCCGAAAAATAAATGGTTTCACATTGCGAGGGGGAGAATAATCACAATGTGGAAACAGAGCTTCATATCCAAATCCGATTGAGTTAGCAACACATGCACTGGAGGATGGAGGCATAGGAGGCTGGAGGTCAATCAGCGACCTCTCGTCAGTCGCCAACGACGAGGCCGCTTCACTGATTTGGTGGTACGTGTGTGCTTTTGCTTTTGAGTGGTGTGCCTTATTTTAGCATGCAGTGTGTTTGATTTCAGCATTTCAGTTTGGTGTGAAAAATAAGAACAGATGTGGTATGTTCCTGTTCACTTGTGTATGTGAGTATTCCTACATAATTCCCCAATGTAATAACAGAGTGAAGAACAAATAGCACAGTGAAATGTAGCATCATGAGTCTTGAAGAGGTTGAACAGTCAGATGTGTTCCTGTTAATACCTAGATTTGTGGTAAACCTTTATAAAACCATTGAAGGTTGTACAAATGGTTCTTGCTTGAATTCCCACACTGAGTAGGTCAAATGTGTTCCTTACAGTGATTGGTTGATAAGTAGATGGTTCATATACGTGTTCCCACACTAGTTCGGTCAGATGTGTTCTCGACTATGCTTGGTCGATAAGAAGTTGATGTGTTCCTTCGTCTACCTTTAGTCCGAGTGTGTGCCAAGATCATGAACGCCCAGAGGCGGTAAGCTACAGAGGAAGTGCAAATGTTTTTCTACCATGTAAACACTAAGGTGGGGAATGTTAGGAAATTAGTATGTACATTGGGTAAATATTATTTACTGTTACCGTGAGTAAATACAGTAATATAGTTAGTTAGTAGAATTGTTATTTTGTTGTATATAACAATAATATTTTGTGTATAGGTTTGTTAATAACCTACGAGATATTATAGGAGATTTGATAGTTAGTGATGAGAACTCAATAAACTTGTAAGCAAAGTAATTAGACCCTCAAACAAACACCAAGTAGTTTTAGAACTAAGCTAATAAATTCATCAATGAACCATCAAGATCAAAGCTTAATGGAATGCAAAAGGAGATCTAAATGAATTTAACCATTTAAACTACAAGCATTCCTACTATGTTTAATTGATTACTACAAGAATTGAACCTATGAAGATCAAAAAGCAATCAAAATGTGTGTTGTTGCTACTTCATTGAAGGTGAAAAGGATCTCTCAAACAATGGCTACAAGGCCATAGTAGATATTTTTTTACTAACCAACTTGAAGAAATGGATGCAAATGGGAATGCAAGCTATTCCAACAATGGAGTAAGGTTCATATGTTTTATATGATTAATGCTATTCAAAACATGGTGTAAATTTGAGAGGAAGGAGCTTGGTCCTTTTTATAGGCTTTCCATTTGGGAAAGGCTTACAACTTGGTGCGTGTGGAACAAATTAATAAAGCATAAAGTAACTCTTGGTTAATTAACCATAGCTAGGTGAGTTAGCAAGTGAGTTAACCTTTAGTTAGCACTTTATGGGAGTTGAAGGTACATTTAATTAGTCAATTAGATTAATTAATAGGCTAGAATAAGATTTTTAGGCTAATTGGAGGTGTTTGAAGAGGAATTTGATGAGATTAGAAGCATTTGAAAGCGGGATTTAGCCATTAAAAGGGTTTATTGATTAAATACTTATTAAAAAGACTTAATTAGCTAATTGTTGATTTGAATAGGATTATAACTAACAAAGTCGTTAACTGGCATCCGGAATGTGATAGAAGCTAGTTGATTAACAAAATGTCGTTAATTGACCAAAATGGAGGGAAACGTTAGTTAATTAGCAAAAATAACTAATTATAACGGGAATGGTGAAATAGAGGATAATGAGTACCACTTTAGCATTAAAACTGGGGAAGCGGATTTTAGGTGTCTATATTTGCCCATCTTTAGGGGGGTGTAAGTGACGTCACTGCAAAGAAAGTATACAAGCATAAACAAGCAATTTTTGAAGAAAAATTAGTAGAATGGAGAATGCCCCCTCGAGTGTCGATGGGGTGATAGAAGAAGCCAATAGACGATCTAAAATTAGGAAGGAAATGGATAGAAGAATTCAAATAGAAGAAACCTTGAATAGCAATGAGAATTGATAGATGAAAGTGGGAATAGCTTTTTACATCCAGCTCGTTCAATCAACAACTTTGTTTCATCACTTTGCTTAAATGATCAACATCATCGGCCCTTATTAAAATATACGCATACAACAAAAGTGTAAAATAACATTGAAAGTTATAATACGAACAATTGTTCATTGCTAAAAATGTTTAACTCCATGCAACATACATAATGCAATGCAATACGAGAAAGTAAAAATATGTTTAACTCCATGCAACATACACAATGCAATGCAATACAAGAAAGTAAACAAGCTAACCTAACAGGGAAACAAGTACAAACACACATACTCAAACAAACAACATTCAAGACAGTTGTACTAATGTTTTTGTTATCAAGCTTCAGTTCCCGATTGTTCATGTTTAACGATAAGGGTTGAAAATGGTGCCCCAAGCAAAGGATACATGCACGGGGAATAACGGAGGACACAAGTAGTCCCATGAAAAAGCATTCGTGCGCTACGACACAGTACCAGGTAGCTCGTTTGTGTCAAGATAGTACAGACATAGCAAGCAGATCAGCTTTTGTTAATGGTGGTAGATCATAATGATTCGTGAGTCGTTACGCAAGAATACGCGAAAACCTAAGAAAGATGCTTTTTGTCAGACAAATTTTGATGTTTGAGGACAATGCATTCGATATAGGCTTCAGCTATGTGCATGCCTTTTACCAATTTTTGCAAAAATTTGTTTTTTACAATTTTTTGGATTTTTGATTGATTTACCCAATTTGTTGGATTTTTATAAAATTTCCAATTTTTTTGGGTTTTTGTGATTTTTTTGAATTTTTTATTTTTAAAGTTTTCCAAGAAGAAAATGATTTATAAGAATGACAATATCGTGGGGTATCGCCAAATAACGCTAGAAAGCAAAAATATGCCGCAGGTAGCAAAAAGAGTCGCCGGGAAGTAAAAACATGCCCTAGCCTAGCGAAAACAGGCGAAAAATGATTATTTATTAAAAAATAATCATCGTGGCGAGTTCTAAGAAGAAATTGGAAGAAATTTTGATTTTCTAGTGCATTTAATGCACTTTTTGGCTTGGGCGCGCCAGCATGAATGTCGGACGTGCTGGCGTGAAGGTGACACCACACTAGACTTTGGTGCTAGTGTTTTTGATGTTTATGAAACATATTTGAATGTTTTGTGTTTTTCTAGAAGTTTTTTGAAACTATGAATAGGAAACGAAGAAATGTGGATGCCACCAGCGACAAATGCGATGTACAAGGCCAGAGTGCCACGCGTGTGTGCAAGAAAGTGAAGATGCAAAAAATTCCCCCAGTGATAGATGGGATGTACAAGGGCAGACTCTTCACGCACAGAAGTTGGATCAGGGCCAGTATGGATAGGTTCAACATGCTGATGAACATAAACCAATGAAGCGCTAGGAAGGAGAAAGGATGCCCCCAGCGTAAGTTGGCCAAGAAGCACGTGATAGAAAGAAGTAGAAGATTATTTTTATGAAAGAAGGGACAAAGGTTCCCTCAAACATGGCCAAAAAGGCAATCTTATACACATGGATGTTCTAAATGAAGCAAAAGAACAACATGAATGTAGCTTAAAAGCCTCGCGATGAAGAAGCAATTAGCGAAAGGCACAAATCATGAGACAATACGGACTAAAGGAAGAGTTTGAACAAGGTCCAAAAAAAGACACTTGGTAAAATAGTAATCATGTTTGCTCATCGAGATCCAGTGTGTGCACGTGGAAATTTATTACCTCTTGGAGGGAAGATTTAGTAGACAACAAGTGAAGACGCCCTAGCCAATTTGTAGGAATGATTTATTTTCAAAGTTGATTTTTGAATGGATTGTGGAAGGAGAGTCGTACATTGATCCATTGTCAGCCATGTGTCTATAGCCCCAACAGAGATGTATTTGATTCTAATCGCAACATTGTTCTACTGTCAGTCAGGCATCCATAGCCCCGGTAAAGATATTGGAAATACCCCAAGAGAGTTATATATCAATTTGCTTTTGCTTTTTAGCTTTTTGCTTTTTGATTGATTTTGTTTTGCTTTCTGAAAATTGTATTTCAGCTCTCTTGATTTGACAAGGGGTTAAGAACCACTGATGGCTTGATGGAAGGATGCGGAGATGACGGCATTGGCTAGTGTTAACAAATACATCCAAAAGTTCTTCGCCACAAGTTTATTAGATGTTACTTGTGATAGGATCTCTAAAAAGTCAATCGTTCTTTAATTTACCAAGGTGATAAAAGACCAAGGTCAAACGGACACCATAGAGATAAATGTCGCAGAACGCATGCGAATAGGCTAACCAAAATATCATCGAAGGGATGAAAATGGTGGAAGACGTGTAAAAGAATAGCAAGGAAGGGAAGGAAGAACATCCATGTATATGCAATACCTAATTGCAATGTGCGTTCGTTTACCTTTGATTTTTTTGAAATGTTTTCTCATTTTTTTGTATTTTTGTCTTTTGAAAAGGGACCGACAAGGTCACTCGATGTGATAAGATCCAACAACAATGTTAGCAATTTCCTTGATAAGGAAGACTGGGCGTGTTTTCTTATCAAGAGTCATATTATCCCCGATCTCGATGATCATGGTGAGCTCATACTCAACAAATGACTACGTCTTATCTTGAAACATGGATTTCGTATGTGGGAGCCTGAGTTCCCTATCCAGAGGTTTATGCACTTTGAGCCATACATGATGGTTGCATTGGTGTGCATTCTTGAATCGCGTTTGATTCTGAACTTTATGATTATTTAAATTGTTGGGAGCTTTGGAGTTCTTGGATTTTTTTATCTTAGCCTGATAAAGAAACCGTTTGGGTTTCCTATAAGCTAATACGTGACTTGTCTAATCTCGAGAAATGGAAGAAGAAAGTGGACGAATAGGATTGATGTGAGAAGTGATGGTGGGCTTGCCACAATCATTGATAGAAGAACAAAGTGATGGACGTAAAGGATACGGTCCAAGAATTGAAGAAGATGAGCTACCAAAAGATGTCCCATAGACTGAAGATGCAGGGCTACTAGGATGTGGCCCAAGAATTGAATACGAGGAGCTACTAGGACGTGCTCCCAGTATATACGATGAGAGGCTATTGGGACGTGGCCCCAAGATAGAAGAAAATGGGCTACCAGGAGGTGAGCCACACATAGATGATAATGGACTACATGGTGGTGGCCCAAATTTAGAGGACAACGATGGGCTACCAAGCGGTGACCCAAGGTGCAATTGCGATTGAGAAATCGTGATAGATAAAGAATGGTTGGGTGATGAGAAGATAGGCCCGAGCTTAATAATAGACCCAGGCAGTTCATCACGCAATGAAGAATGAGAAGATGGGAGAATAAGAGGATCAATTTTGATGATCCTAGGGTCTTCCTCTATTTCCTGATGAAAGGAATCAACCTCTTTCCGAGGAATGTCAGCATGTGACCCCACGAATTATGTGATGGCTTCTTCATTTTGAAAGAAATCGATCGGCATGGGATGTTGTTCTTCGACCATAGTAAGTTGATTAGAAGAAATGGGTCCAACTGGTGTGGAAGATTGATTGATGGAAGATGACTCGAGAGACGGAGTAGATTTGGATCCAATTGTCTCGCGAGTGGAAGAAGATGTACATTGGGAACTAATTGGTAGTGGCTTTCCTAGAAGACGACATATTGTCAGGAAACAAAGAGGATTGCGTAGAAAATCAGCATATGATTGCGACATAGGAGTCGACTTAGATGATTGCGACGTATACATCGATTTGGATGATTGCGACGTAGGAGTCGACTGAGATGATTGCGACATGGGAGTCGACTTAGATGATTGCGACATGGGAGTCGTCTTAGATGATTGCGACGTATGCGTCGTCTTTGATGTCGCCCAGATCTTCAACAGAGGAAGAGGTCATTGAGGCAGCAAATAAGGGAGGTCCTGCGAAGAAAGGGAGGACCGCGACTCAAGAGTCGAATCAAATGATTGTGACATAGGATTCGAATTAGAGGAATAGCTCCGAAGAGAATCTTCCTAAGGGGAATCAAAAGAATCAGAAGAACAGTTAGGATTGGAATCCTCAAAAGATCGAGGGGAACCCGAATGATAATTTGGATCAGAAGCATCCAAACCATACCACCGACAATGAGATGAAGGTGGAGAATGGGGTAACTGAATGGGTTTTCTAGCGCGAAGAACCAAATGAGGCTTAGCCATGATGGGCACCCTTTAATGTCAATGTCGAGACTTTGATTCCTTATTGTCGTACGTATAAGGAACCGTGTGATAATCAGGCATTGTCTGTTACAGATGCCTAGACCTAGATAGTGTGATGGAACTCCTTCACGATGAAGAAAATTCTATGTCAATTTGAGCAAAACAACAACAACCAACTAGACATGTAGCAACACAAAGGATACAAAGGAAACTTTTCCAATGTTCAATTCGATTCACGAGTTGCTTGATAGCAAACATTTTTGCTAAGGTTTGACAAATGTGTACAAGTACTACAGAGCCTAGACAAAAACAAAGGGATTGGACCCTAATTTTTGATGCCCCATCCTTGTGATAGGAGGCATAAAAGAATAGGTTTTCTCTAAGGTTGGTTTAAAAGGGACCCTAAGACAAAACAAAGCAGCGTAATGACGTCAAATCGTTACAAAGAATGTCAATCAAAGAATAAGAATACTTCCAAAGGCAATATGCACTAAGGACTCCAATGAATAAGAATGACACACTAAAAAAAGGCACGCGAAGTAACAAGTAACTAAGACTCAAACAATCAAGACTATGATCTAACCACAAGAAAAGTTACTCCCTATGTTTCTTCAAGTATAGTTCCGGCGTAAATAGTGACAACACAATATCACTACTTAGGTCAAGTTTAGAATAAACAAGACCTAAATACTAAGAAAGTGTTGACGCGATCTCCTAACAAGATATACTAAAACCAGTTTTAAACACAAAGTCCAAGTCTTGAAAAAGGATGTTACTAATGCGAGCAGCGCAACAACACTATTTGAATACATTAATCAAGCTTTATGAGAAAAGCAAGATTTTAGTATCAAAATGATGTCACCACAATGCGAACAGAGTAACAACGCTTTGCCAAAACTTAAGTCAATGTTGGATCAAAAAATAAGTCTAAGTATACCAAGAAGTAGTTATTTATGCAAGTAGCGTAACAATACAACTTTGAAACTTTGGGCGCTTTGTGTGATAGACTTCTTCAATTTGAAGTTGCAAAAGATTGGAAAAATCTCATGAATAGAGCAAATTTATACACAGGCAAATGACATTCAAATATTTGTCATAAATCATCACATGTCCCAAGCCATCTTTAGGGGATTCCCTAGGTTGGAGTTGTTGAAAGTAATGAAACAAATTATTAGTTTCTAAGTTCTAACTTTCTATAATTTGAATTTCTTTTAGCTTTGTAATTTATTAAATGTTTTAGTTTCTTTTTATCAATTGTTAAGACAAGATTTGTCACTCACACACTTGTCTTGAGACAACTTGTGAAGGTCAATGAGGCCTAAAGCTATATGATGATTACCAATATTTGAGCTGTGTGGAGGCAAGGAAACACAGAAGGAGCTCAATAATTAAAACCATTGATCCTTGATGATTATTAGTGGATCACGATTGAGTACATGCTCAAATACAAAGAATGGTTGTATAGGAGAAATTTATGATGTAATTGCCTGTGTTTGAAAAAATTAGAGAAAACATATTAAAAAAAGAGCAAAATCCTAAAGAAAACTTCTACAATGAAGTTAAGAGTGTGATCATGAAAAAGTGGAACAAAATGATCACTATTTTATTCACATTAAATTTCGATATATGTTATGAATTTTAAAATTTCAATTTCAATTGAATGTATCAAATTATTTTTCTGAGCTCTATTTCCAAAATCTAGAAATTGAAGTGAATTCAAAGGGTGATGTCATAATGTTGAAAATTCATTGTCATGGTCCACTACTACATTTCTTACATAGTTAATTTGAGATCTAATGTTTTTAATGTTCATTATCAGCTAATTCCCTTTTATGCATATGTCTATGTGTAAATGTGTGTGTGTATAACCACATGCCCAAGTTCTAGGACTCTACACTGATCTGAAATGTGTGTTTTAAATGCTTTACTTAACCAATTAACAATTTTTGGATGCTTAAAAATTAGTTTTTGATTTTCCGCAACTTTAAAATATGATTAAAATTGTCTTCAAAAACTGAATATGATTGTAAAACTGCGAGTAATAAGAGCAAAAATGACAGATGACAGCAACAAACCAAGTGATAACGGAGTTCACCCAAATGGGCTAGGTCTCTGGGTTCAGTCAACTTCCCGAATCTATCAATTAGGTGCAAAAATGTAAAAAATACTACACTATCTTACACCAATGAAATACTTGGTCTACAAAAATAGTCTTTTCTTGGTCCATAGGAGGTCCATGTCACTTTCCCAGTTGGGCTCCTGCGACGAAAATGCTCTGAAATGGCTCCAATGGCCTCAACTCCTTCATCTATAGTCCTGTCTAACTCTTCAAGTCATGGCAAGCTCCCTTTATATTGTTTCACAAGCTTTGGGTCGACGGTTGGGTGCCTATCATTTTACTCGGCCAACCCGAGTTCAAGCCAATCCCATTGCATCTGCATTAGACTTTGGGGTCTATAATGGGAAATATATCCCACATAGCCCAGAGTGATAAGTTTGATCGATCTTATTAAGGCAGATATGGGCAGTTTGTAACGTGGCTTCGGCCACGTATAAGCTTGATTTGTTGGGAGTGGGTGAGTTGGGCTCGCCTGTCGACTCACCGAACTAAGTGTTGATCCCCTGCGAATGTGGCTTGGTCGTGGTTGTTCGGCCGGTGAGTTGTTGAGTTGTTAAACCATCTGGCAAGTTGTTCGACCGGTGAGCTGGTTGGTGAGTTAGTTGGAGGTTGTTGTGGGATGAATTGGACTTGACTTGGCCATCGAAAGAATTGACTTAAATGATGAGCTTAACACCGAGTTGGTAACGAGTTGGCTAGATTGTTGTGCAAATTTTGAAAATTAGTCCCACACGCATAGTGGGCTGGTCCTCACATGGTTTTAATTGGAAAACCCCGAACAATACAATGTGAAGTAAAGGCGACAGGGTACCCCTCCTTAAAAAGAGTGGACCCCACCGGCTGCTGGGCCCCCAACCAGCATACTATGTGGGCTCCACATTGAGCGTCGAAGACTGGAGGACTCGAACAATATTTTTGCATACTCGTCTTGCTACCTATCACCATCTTGTGCTGCCACTTGTCACGTCCTCATGACGCCACCTCAATACTATGCAACATGTCCTTTAATTTTCGCCAGTTGGGAATAAATTTCAGCAGACCGTATCTTTCGCATACAATGTTCATTTTGCCATGTTCAAAAAGCGTTGGAAAACTCTCGTCGAGCTCTTTCGTACAGATGCAATTTCATGACTTGTGCAGATCACTCCTCCCCACTTAGGAACTTTTGGAACACCAAAAGTTTGGTTTTATTTTGAGAATAAGTGAGGCTATTGTTCCCTCGCCCTTACAATTTTCATCCATTTTGCCTTGCTTGGATGCATTCCCTTTAGACCCACACAAAGATATTCAACATCACCTCTTCACTAAATCCTTATTCTCTTGTCAAGAATAGTATCTTCCTGTAATTCATCTAAAAACTGAGGAGAAAAGTCATCAACAAAAGGGTATCCGAACAGTCTCATCCTGATCAATGATCATGGGAGGCTCATACAATTTCAGGTTTTCAACATTCACAACAG
Source organism: Taxus chinensis (assembly GCA_019776745.2). Classification (NCBI taxonomy): domain Eukaryota; kingdom Viridiplantae; phylum Streptophyta; class Pinopsida; order Cupressales; family Taxaceae; genus Taxus; species Taxus chinensis. The sequence continues at coordinate 428,898,966 of CM034146.1, forward strand.
AATACATCTGCATATATGGAGTTAATTCTAATCTGAAGGCATTATTACCAATCTTTTCCAGTATTTTGAATAGACCATACTTTATTGGTTTCAATTTTTTACCTTCACATGTAAGCCTCTCTTTATTGATATGAAGCCAAACTTGATCACCAATTTGAAAATGATGATCAACCCGATGTTGGTCATGCTTAGCCTTGTACCTTGCTTGGCTCTTTTCCGATTGTTCCTGAATAGCTTGATGTACCATTTGTAATTTCTGAATGAACCTTTTAGCCTTCTCAGCATCATCACGTCCATCTATTGTTGTTTCTTGTCCAAAAGAAAAGTTCATAGGTGACTTAGGTAGAAGAATGTAAGGCACGGTTATAAGCATGTTGCACCTAACATAAATACCCGTCCCAAAGTTTGTGATGTTTTCTACAACAACCACGAAGCAAGTGCACTATTGTACAGTTCACCACTTCTGTTTTCCCATCGGTCTATGGATGAAATGCATTACTCTTCTTCAACTTGGTGTCCATTGGTCCAATAATGTTGACCAAAACTTCCCGATAAATCAAGAATCCTGGTCATAAACAATAGAAGTAGGTAGACCAAAATGAATCCATACATTGTTGAAGAATAAATGTGCAGTCTCCTCGCTTGTTATCTGCTTTGTGCAAGGCACTAAGATACACATTTTACTGAATCTATCCACCACCACGTATAAATAGTCATGTTTTCTTTTTGTCATAAACAAACCTCTAACAAAGACGATGGAAATGGTTTCCCATGGCCGGGTTAGTATAAGAAGTGGGTATACAAGCCCAACTTTCTGTTACTAGGTTTACTTGTGGCACAAAGAATACAACCTTTAACATATTTAGATACATTTTCATACATTTGTGGCCAGTAACAATATATTTGTGATTGTGCAACTGTTTTACCAATACCAAAATGAATAGAAATAAAAGAAGTATGTGCTTCCCTAATCAAATGAAGTCTTTCATCTTGAGGAATACATAATATACCAAGATGATATGGTAATCCACAAATGATAGTCAAATTCTTGTACATGTTTACCATGGGTCAGATCTTCATAGACATCCTTAAAATCAGTATCATTTCAATATTGTTCATCATAACTTTCATGTATCACAAGGCTATTTTGCAAAAGAATAGTTTCAATAATGGAGATCTAAAAAGCATATCAGCGACTTTACTTTGTGTACCTTTCTTATACCTGATCACGAGATGGAACTGCATTGTAAAAATCCCATCCAACGAAAGTGCCTGGGTTGTTGTAGCTTGGATAGTCACTAAAGGTACTGGAAAGGCTAATGATCCGTATGGATTGTCATTTCCTTGCCCATCAAATAATGTTTCCATTTTTTCACCCACTACACCATATCGTATGTAGAATAATTTCTTACCGCACTTGTGAAGGTTTCGGAATGGTAACACACTAGTTTTCTTCTCTAAATAAACACTACACCCATAGCATATTCACTTGCATCCGTTTCAATCTCAAATGGCTGCTGCAAATCAGGCAATGCAAGAACATGGGCTGTACTTATTTTATCTTTTAGCCTGTCAAAGGCTTCTTGGAACTTGCCTCCCCACTAAAAGACCTGTTTAGTACTAGTCAAGCAATGCACAGGAGCTACAATAAATGAGAATTTAGCAATAAAGTTCCACCAATACTGGACTGCCCCAAGGAAGCTTCTTACTTCCGTGACATTAGTAGGCTTAGGCCACTTCATAATGGCTGCAACTTTAGAGGGATCAATTTTCAATTCACCACCCCCTACAACAAACAAAGCCTAAATAGACTAAAGATGTTTTCCCAAATTCATATTTTGACATCTTTAAAAACAGTTTTTCCTTTCTTAAAGTTTCCACAACCTTTTTAATGTGATCAATATCATTTTCCCAACTTTTACTGAAGACCAAAATATCATCTAAGTAGACAATAACAAAATCATCTATGAATGGCCTAAAAACCTCATTCATAACCCGCATAAATGTGGCAAGGGCATTACAAAGCCCAAAGGGCATGACAAGCCATTCAAATAATCCTTGTTTTGTTTTAAAAGCGGTTTTCCAAATATCACCTTCAATGATCCTAACTTGGTGATAACCACTTCTTAAGTCTAACTTAGTGAAATAAACAACATTTTTTAATTGATCCAATAAATCATCAATACGAGGAAGAGGGTATCGGTTTTTCACCATTATTTTATTCGGTGCCCAATAATCAACACACGTCTGTCGAGTGCCATCTCTCTTAGGTATCAACACAATTGGCAGACCATGCGGAGAAGTGCTTGGTCGAATGAATCCTTTCTCGAGCAACTCCATAACCTGCTTCTTAACTTTTCTCGAGCAATTCCATAACCTGCTTCTTCATTTCTCCATTTTCAACCACGGACAACCTATACATGCCAATGTTAGGGAGAGGTGCATCCTGTTGCAGATGAATCTCGTGTTGTATATCCCTATTAGGAGGTAAATCTTATGGCTCCTAAAACACATCATCATAGTTAGAAATAACTTTAATGATCTCATTTTTATGCTTAGGATCACAGCCTTCTAAAGCCTTGGATTTATCATCATCCTTGGCTTTTACAATCATGAGTACAAAAATTTTACTGGCATTAACCAACTTCTTCATCTGTCTTACATATACAAGTGATAAAGTTGCCTTTATTCGATGAGATCTAACAATGTATTCAACTTCATCCTCAACAAGTAAATATTTATTTTCTTCCCTATAGAAGATTGTCTTTCTGTCATATAAATAAGGACTACCAAGAACAATTCCACAAATGTCAAGTGGAACCACATCCAATTCTACCTCATCAATGAATTTTGAGGTGATTGCAAATCTAAGTTTGCATGTTTTCGTGACCTGCAATTTAGCATCATCACATACCCAACCCAAAGGGTAAGGTTTAGGATGTGGGTTAGTTTTGAGTCCCAGTTTCCTGACAACTTCTTTAGAAATGGGGTTAGCTTGAGATCCACTATCAAAAAGAGTATCATTTTTTGTATGCTAAGAAATAACTCGAATGTGGAATAACTCATTTCTCTTCTTTTCATGCATAGATTTAGAACTAGAAGCATGAAAATTAGTGTTAGAAGAGGAAGAAGATGAACCTTGTAATCCCATGCCAGTGATCTTGGTCTCGTCTCCAAAATCAGATCCAAGACCTTAAACCGTTGTTGTGGTTTTCTTGTCACCTCCTTTCTTATACCGATTTGGTTTAAGCTCTGGATGGAGCTTCCAACACTTAGCATTTGTATCCCCTTCTTTTTTGCAACGCGAGCAAACAGGTTTCTCATCCTCTTTCCTCACCGTGGAAGTATGTTTTCCTTTACCCTTTCCTTTTTCCTTGCCTTTCTTTTCAGGTTGTTGTTTGCCTGATTTTTGCTTGGTGAAGCTTTCCTTCGAACTCTTGCCCCTAGCTTCAATACGAGTGGCTTGGACACAAACTTCATCAAGATTAGTAGGATTGAAAATAAGAATAGTGTGTTTCAAATAACTATGCAAACCACCTATATAATTTAACAGAGTCTAAGTATTAAGAGGAATGCCCAAAATCAGTGCTCACTTCCTAAACTCTTGTGTATAATCTTGAACACTCTAACCCTTTGTTTGTCTAAGATTTTCTCAGTCCATGGTAGCTTGTTGCATATAACCAAGTGGACAAAATTGGTTTTAAGGCAGACACAAAATCATTCCAAGAAGAAATCATTTTACCAATTTTTGAGAGATCCTCCTGAATCTTACTCTCCCACCAAATGAGTGTTGTACCACCCATATAGAGAGTAACCAACTGTATTTTTGCCTCGTCATCCACAATTTTTTGGGGCTCTGCAATAAACTTCCATTTGCTTAATCCAATGATCCAACTTTTTTACATTTAGCTCCCCATTATACATAGGCAAATCAAATTTTACATCCAATTTTAACATTGATGGAATGTCAGACCCAAAAGGTTTAGAAGGAGATGGAAGAGGATTTGAGGATTCTTCCTCTTTACCTTTCACATTACCATTTTTTTCTTCTTCAGTTTTACCTTGCATCATCTGTCTTTATCCCCAATATAGCTCTTCCACCATACCCTTCATTTCCATGAAAGCCTAACGGAAAGCCAATTCCTCATCGGATCTACTAGGAGATCCTCTTAAAGAGTACATTCCTACAATTGAACTTGTACGTCTTGAACCACTTTCAGGATTATATTCTTCCAATGATCCTTCACCTCGTCTAGATTTTGACCTGGTAAGCATTCAAAATTGTACTTGCAATCCAAAACTCAGCGTTAAATAGTCCTTAATCAGCTGCTCTAATACCAAACTAATCAGATATGTGTGTTTTAAATGCTTTACTTAACCAATTAACAACTTTCAGATGCTTGAAAATTAATTTTTGATTTTCCACAATATTTTAAAATATGATTAAAATTGTCTTCGAAAACTGAATATGACTGTAAAACTGCGAGTAATAAGAGCAAAAATGACAGATGACAGCAACAAACCAAGTGATAACGGAGTTCACCCAAATGGGCTACGTCTCCGAGTCCAATCAAGTTCCCAAACTGATCAATTAGGTGCAAAAACGTAAAAAAATATTACAATATCTTACACCAATGAATTACTTGATCTGCAAAAATAGTCTTTGCTTGGTCTGTAGGAGGTCTTGGTCACTTTCCCAGTTGGGCTTCTGTGACGAAAATGCTCCGAAATGGGTCCAATGGCCTCAACTCCTTATTTACAGTCTTGTGTGTAACTCCTCAAGTCATGGCGAGCTCCCTTTATATTGTTTCACAAGCCCTGGCTCGGCGGTTGGGTGCTTATCATTTTACTCGGCCAACCCGAGTTCAATCCCTTCCCATCACATCCGCATTAGACTTTGGGTTTATATTGGGAAATATATCCCGCATAGCCCAAGGTGATTATTAAGGCGGATATGGGCAGTTTGTAACGTGACTTCGGCTACGTATAAGCTTGTTTTGTTGGGAGTGGGTGAGTCGAGCTCGCCTCCCGACTCGCTGAGCTAAGTGTTGATCCCCTGCAAATGTGGCTTGGCCATGGTGATTTGGCCGGTGTACTGGTAAGTTGTTAAACCATCTGGCAAATTGTTCGGCCGGTGAGTTGGTTGGCGAGTTAGTTGGAGGTTGTTGTGGGATGAGTTGGACTTGAGCTGGCCACCAAACAAGCTAAGTTGAATGAAAAGCTCAACACTGAGCTGGTAACGAGTTGGCTAGATTGTTGTGCAAAATTTGAAAATTAGTTCCACATGCATAGTGGGCTGGTCCTCGAATGGGTTTAATTGGAAAACCTCAAACAATACAATGTGAAGTAAAGGCAGCAGGGTACCCCTCCTGAAAAAGAGTGGACCCCACCAGCTGTTGGGCCCCCAGCCGGCATACTTTGTGGGCCCCACATCGACCGTCGAAGAGGATTCAAACAATATTTTTGCATACCCGTCTTGCCACCTGTCACTGTCCCATGCTGCCACTTGTCACATCCTCATGACACCACCTCAACACCATGCAACTTGTCCTTGAATTTTTCCCAGTTGGGAATAAATTTCAGCGGACTGTATCTTTCACATACAACGGTTGTTTTGCCCTGTTCAAACGGGCGTTGGAAAACTCTCATCGAGCTCTTTCGTACAAATGCAGTTTCATGACTTGTGCAGACCATTTGATTGATTCGGAGTGAGGACCCTCCTGGATCATACACCAAATGCTACATACTTATACCCATTTCTATATTGTTACTTAGGTTCTAGAACTTGCCTTCTAAAGAAAATTTGGGAAATCCTCTCAAGGTTTTCCCTTTTCCTTTAAATTCATGTTCAAGTTTTTTTGAGCTCTAATTCTAAAATCTGGAGACTGGAGTGAATTCAAAATGTGATGTTATAATGTTGATAGTTCATTGTCGAAGTCCATTGCTAACTTCCTTGAACAATTAATTTGAAATCTACTGTTCCTTATCAGCTAATTCCCTTTTATATGTGTGTGTGTGCGCAATCACATACCTAAGTTCTGGGAATCAACACCAGGTGCTACATACTTGCACCCATTTCTCTATGGTAATTTTGGTTCTATAACTTGCCTTCTAAAGAAAAAAGGGAAATCCTCTTAATATTTTCCCTTTTCCTTTAAATTCGTGTTCAAGTTCCATCATAGTTTCGAGTTTTGAGCTTAGTGATTTATCTTGGTGGAAGCTTCTGCATACAACTGTGTAATATATTTTTATTTCCATGCAGTTTTGTCCAGAAACTTCCATCATTTTCCATGTGAAATCGATATCTGAAAAAGAACTTTCCCTAAACATTAATAAACAGCGGAGCTTGGGATTCTGTCCAGATTGCCCCTTTTTTATCAAAGACAAATTTGAAATAGAAACAGATAACAAAGAATACAGAAAGCACATATTTTCCCTAATGTTATAATGAAATAATTTCCACAGCTTTACTTCTAATTCTTAATGCAACTGTTTGATTGACCCATCTTTACTCAAAGTACACGTATGGAAATGGCCCAGATCTGGACATCTACCTAGTAACCATGGCCAAACATTTGGTGTTGCTCAATTTAGACTTAAAATAACATGCCGGAGTGAATTATAGATTCAACCTAGAGAGGCTTGAGCAGTGGCAGGACAATTAGAGGTTCAAGGGCGAGTTTGGCAGAGTTTCATACCATCCTGCCATGGTTCCAGTACAATTGAGACCTACACTTCCCATATAACATGGGAATTAAAGGCCTGGCGGAAGTCCCTAGCAAGAGGTAACCCTCAGAACTAGAATCTGAGCCAAAAGGATATGCACAGGAACACGTTTCTCAAAACATTCAAGCTAAATATAATCATCATCAACAAAATTCAAAACATAAAAAAGTCATAAATGCTTCAATCGAGGCTTCCATAAATTAAAGAATCAGATAAACAATAGAGGAAAATCCAATCTTCCAAGCTTAAAAAATTCACCTGAAGAGCTTGCTAAGCCTTGGCACTTCAAAATGAAATTTTTTGGGATTTTCCAGATTGTTGCACTACATTAAGCTTCCTCAACTTGAGTTAGAGGAGGAGAGTGTAGGCTCAGCAGCACATCATCTTCTAGTAGGGCTACACATGCATGTTGACTCGCCGAGTCTTGGGATGAACAGGTATATTACTCCTATGAAGCAGGAAATTTTCAATCCAGTATTAAAGGAGAACAAGAAGACCTTGGAAAGTAAAAGCCATCGCTCAAAGTTGCATGTGTGACTTCTTTTTCATATTTTGAACCTTCTAAATTTTCTTTGCATTGTTTGCACAATTCAAGAAATGGATCTGAATTGATGGCTTTGAGAGACGGATCTAAATCAAGGGCAGTCTAGAGATCAGTGATCTCTGTGACAGACTTCATCTTGAACAGCCGGATTAATGAACGCGTGTATTCCTGGTATGTATTCTTGGATGAGGAAAAACTTACTGTTGGATGGATCTGTCCTTGGGCACACAGTTTGGGATCAATAACTGAGAAGGGATCATTTCTCATCCATAATTTATTTGGATATTACACTTCGCCATTCTTCAACAAGGATTTAAATTTATGTATGTGTTGATATAATGCAATTTGCTACTAAAACCAACATATGTAAAAATTAAAATTAATATTTGTTCTGATGCACTTTGCTACTGAAACCAACATACATGAGGCTTTAAATTGATATTTGTTACAGCTCTGGGCTGCCATTTACGTCTTTCATTCAATTTGCAATGTGTATGAGCTCAAAAACATGCCTACAGTGCTATAAATTAGACATCGCACCTTATATACTACCATATATAATTCTTCCCGTCCACAAATTTAATGGTGTAACAAAAGTAAGTATGCTTATGTTTAACAGTGTACATGACTGATTTTGCTTCTATGTGACTGATTTTGCATGAATAAAATGAATATGAGCAAGTAAGCAATGCAAAACACTACACAACAAGAGGAACACAAGATATACCCGAGGAAAGCCAATGTTGGAAAACTCCAACTTGCGAATCAGTCATGCATCCTTATGTCAACTGAAATCAACAAGATACAAACCAAAGCTCTTCTTTGGAGCCATCAAGATGTTGTGGATCACATCAACACCTCTAAAATGCTTCTCTTTGCTTTCTCTGCTTTTCAACTCACTCACACAAATTCATACTATCTCCTACACTCAGCTAAAATGCATACACCATACCTTGATGCCATTTCATGACTTACTCTTGATGCAGTAGACATCGTTGCAAGAGCCTCATTGTGCATACTTATGCACCATTCATGTTACAAAGAATTGCAGATGACCCAACAGTCAATTCACCTTAGCAGCCAGAAGGGGAACCACTTCAGCTTTTGGTCTAGTTTGTTCTTCAATTTTGTCATATTTGACAAATTCAACAGGTGACATCTGTCTGTGACATTCGGCAAGTGACATATTTTCGTGTCACATTCAATAGGTGCCAAATTCGACTGCTAATCATATTCCTTGGAGTTGGAAAGGCAGTTGACTGTCTGAAGCATGGTCAAAGCCTCCTCCAACTTTATTTCCCTACCATGCATCATTCTTTCCCTCGTGTTTGATTCTTTGGTCTTCATCATGGAAGGGTGAGTATGAGTGTTCTTGTTTGAGTGTCTTAATGGTCATACAAACCATCCAACTGAACTAGAATTGATTTCAATTATTTCAGCTTGTCCATTTTGGATCAGTTTCTAAAGGTTTTTCCCTACTTTCTCAGATGTTATAACAAACAAATCTGCTGAAAAGAATCAGCTGTGACAGCGGTTAGAATGCAGGCCTAGTGTCTTCCAGTTGTGGTCATCTTAAGGCTATGTGGTTGAATTAACATTGAGTAGGTCGCTCAAAGGTCAACTAATGTCGAGTGGATTATTAGAGGGAATTTTAACATGGTTGACTGGATGGCAACCATATTGAAGGGCTTGAAACAAGCCTTCAATATGAGGAAAGGCTGTAATGGCAAAGAATTCTTGGTGTGACAGACACCGTGTGGGAACAAAAAATCCCTGATCCAATATGTTCATACACATGGTCCAATAGGTAAGTAGAATGGCATGGGATCCAGGCTAGGATTGGTAAGTTCCATGCAAATGCTCATGCTTCCACATTCTCCTCCACTAGCAAGAGTTCAGTATGTGTTGATTTGACCATTACCGGATCAGATCATTATCCTATTAGCATGCACATGATAATTGGTTCTCGTTGCCAGCTTGAATCTCACTCATTCAAATTAAATGTTTCCCTTCTTGATTCAAAAGAGTGTCAAAGAGCCATAGCAAGAATTTGGCATTTGGTACCTTCTCCCATAGGGAACAACAATTGGATACTTTTGTGGGAGGCTGCCATACAACACATGACAAAGTTTCTTACAGAACAAAGGAAATATGATTGCAAGCATAGTGGGTAGGGAAAATTTAATAACCAGTGAGGAAAAGTGAAATACTGAGTCACGGTGACGATGAAAATATGCCTCCTAACATCCACACCAGCCTTGTGCATGGCAGCAGCGACCTCCTGGGCCTTCCCCATGCTGCCACCTTCCACTTATTGATACCCACAACCACCACATACCTCATATTGATATTACCTTGCCCTTTCACCACCTTTGTTACCCTCCTCACCTGCTCCATCTGCTCCTCAAACCCATCCTTAATCTTCTCTATCTTCTTTCAACCATTTTCATCCATGCACTTACCCATTACATTCACATTATTGCCTGGAACACCAATTCCATAGTAGGCAGAGCCATACAGGGCCTTGTAGACTACAACAATTTGTAGTTCTAACATGTAGGGTCTACAATCAAAGTATATACTTCTAATATGGAGTTGGGTCTCTTTCTCCTCCTCCTCCTCTTCTTCTTCTTCTTGTTAGTCTAGTTCTTCTTCAAAGGAAAAGTAAGCAATTGGCATTGGCACGGCAATTGGAGCTTTGCATTGGAAGGATATTTTGGTTGTGAGCATTAACATAGACCATTCTGAAGCCTATACAAAAGGCTAGAAGGAATTGGCTATGGATGACAATTTATAAGATGTGTTTGAGATGAAGAGGGTGGAGAACATTGTACAAATGGAAGTCGTGGCCATGATTAAAGTTTTGGTGGCTATTCTAGCATTCCTCCTTTTGGCTAAGTTGTTTTTTATTTGAAAATTGTGTGGTTATCTATTTGCTTGGGTTCATATGGCTCGACTGAAGCCAGAGTCGCGGTTATAGGTTCTTTCAATAAGCAAAAATACAAATATCTTTATTTTTTAAAGGAACATCAAAGTTAGGTTGCATGCATCCATAAATTACATCATTTAATTTCAATAGCATCTGTTTCCCAGTGAACAGCCTCGTCAACCAACATACCTTGAAGCCACCCGAGGCTTACATCTATGAGACGAAAATCTCATGAATTAAACTTTTCTCCCTTCACTTCTATTTCCATTTTTAATTTCAAATACAGTGCACTCGATTGAAATGAATAACCTTTCTGCTTTAGATAATACAATTAGCTAAAGGATGGACCAAGTAATCCAGGATTTTCTTGATTTTGCAATTCTCTTCACAATATCTTTCATTGAGTAATTTGCGTGTATAAAGATTGATTGAAGTTTTCTATTTAATATTTTATTTTTTATATAATATTTTTTAAAAAAATTAGTAAAATTTAGAATAAGAACAGAGCACGCCAATCACATCTTTAGCATCCGCAAGAAAATTCTTTCATTGTTTTAAAATTTTGACTTCAGCGGATGCTGGGACTTAACAAAAGATCCGATTAGTGGGTGCTTTCATATGCTAAATTGGCATTTGGCTTGGCCATGATCTGGAAGACAACCTTAATCTTTACCATTAATAAGTGCCCCATCTTACTACTAGATCTCCTTCTGTCGGGGTTTTGACTGGGACATTGTCATAATATATGTTCCATCTGATTGCTTGACCACAGCCTAATGAACCACTATAGTTCTTTTTATGTCCTGAATACTGTTGATGAGGATTTTTTATTTGGCTAACATGCTTTAAAAAACATATCCCTTTAGACATCCTTTTAGTTTAGAAGCTAGTTCTCAGGGGTTACCTATTCTACCCACAAGTTTTTGGGGACTTGCACTGGGCCTTATAGGTTATTCATTTATTTTTTTATCATTCGTACTTGGAAGCCATGACTCAAACCTGTGCCAATGATGGTAAATACCTTGAGATTTACCAGTGTACCAGAGTCCACAGGCTGTCCATATCCTTTTCTTATTCTAGTGTCATTTGTGAGGTATAGATCTCATTTGTAATAGAACCATGCTGGGGTATAAAGCTCTGTTGAACTCACTTGTGAACCATTGCCATATTGCCACCATGGATAAAGTTTATTTTGATGACAAATACCCAATTCAGGCACGAGTCAGTAATCCTTCTAGTTATCTGCTGTTGGTAAAGCTTCTGAAGGCTGGATGTATAATTTTCTCCAACGTGTTATATGAAATCTGAGTTGAGCAACAAGTTCTCCAGATGTTTGGATATAGTTACCAAGTAGATTATTATAAAAAGGTAAAGACAAAGGTAGTTTTTAAGGTAACTGGCAAGCGAGACACCTGTTGGGTGTCTGAGACCTCCTTGTAGGTTTCCACAAGGAGATAGTTTGCCATTTGCAATATATATTGTTCAAAGTTGTACCGTTGGTTTTGAACTCTTTATCAAGCTCAAAGGTAAACTCATGATTGCCATTCCACCTACATCTGGAGTTTATTTGGGTCATTAACATACATGTACTTCAACATTCAGGTACGTGTCAATCAAGCAGTTGGGTGGAAATAAAGCCATAGAAATTGTTTTATTACAAAAATAGGTAAAATCTAAGGTGCTTTCCGTATCATTTGTTGAGAGCTTTCACCTAATTTACTTATTTGATCTGTTTCTATTTCAAATCTCTCTTTGATTAAAAAACATAAGGGCAATCTGGATAAAACTACAAGCTTTGCTGTACATTAGTGTTGAGGGAAAGTTTATTTTGGGTATTGATTTTACAAGAAAAACGATGGGAACTGAACAAAATGTCAAAGGGGGAGGGAAAATATTGAGAAGATATCCTAGAGGTTCTTTATAGGGCTCCTAAAACCAAGTTTACTAGGTTGCACTGGGGTACACGTGTAACACCTGGTGTAGATCCTCAGAACTATTTATATATGTGCAACATACAAATTGGCAGACAACGCTTGCTAAAGGCATTAGTTTTTAAATTAATTGTACAAGAAGCTTAGCAATAGAACATGACAATGAATTTTGAAGTTTTGAATATCATAAAATCGCATTTTCACTTCACTTTACAATCTGGGTTTTAAAAATAGAACATAGACAAGTGTTTGACACAATGAACTGAAAATAAAATTTCAAAATTAATGACATATATCGATATCTCATGTGAATATCCTGTATATGTATTCAGTTTTCAGTGACAAAAATACATCCATTTTTGGTGTCAAAAGTACATAAGTCAAATAGTAGCAAAGGTTGTCATTGCAGACCTCAAAATTGGAGAAGAGAGGCTGGTTATCATGATCATTAAGAATCTATTTGCAGACAACTTTAACAGACAAGGGGAAAATTGCATTGAAGGCAACTGAGAGAACCTAGAGGGCGGCTGCATTAATCAAAGATTACTTGAGAGGATCCCCATCCCTAAGTTAGATGGGGTCAGCGAATATTTTAAACTCAAAGCTCAAAGCTATCATTTTGTTTCTGGTTTAAATCCTAAGGGAAATTATCAAAGCTTTCGGTTTGGTAATTTACACCAAGGAGGGCTAGCCTTTGATTGGCAGCAAATGATGGAATGAGGATGATCAGTCAGAAATAACTACTGAGGACTAACTATGAAAACCTCTTATCATAATTTTAAGGCTTATGGCAAAATGGTTACTTGTTGGCTCTCAAAACTCCAAAGTCACAAGACGCCATGACTTTCTGCTCAAGGGAATTCTCCCTAACTAGTTTAATTGTTGAAATCATCTCCCCTCGGTGTGTTGTTGCTATACATATTGGTGGTATAAAGGAATCAATCAGATGTATGTTAAAGCCTTGAGGCTGTCATTCAACAAGCAGAGGCTTCTTTGGACATTGTTAGGGTCGCCTTGAGGCACAACTACCTCTAAAATACTTTAACAATCAAAATTCGTCAAAATTAAGTATCCTCTTAACCCTATTACTGAATAGCCAAGGAGAAGAATGGTATACCTTGCTACCATTGCTGGTTTTCAACCAAAGATTGTGTTTTTTAGCAATGGAGATATGATTCAAAGGACACAAGTGTGAATCCCCAGAAAGGATCCACGTGATTGAATTTGTGTATGTGGGTTGTAAATGGATGAAACTGAGAACATAGTGGCAATGGAGGTAAACTACCATAAGAGAACCAAGACAAGAAGAAATACCACCTTCCTTGCTGCTATGTTGGTAATCACCCAATACAAGACCTTGAGGCAAAAAACAAAGTAAAGAGAAAATTTGGTGATCATCGTCGATTTGGACAAAACTTTCTGAATAGATGCAAGGCTGATGATATCCACAGGCATAAAATGTTTTCCATTACAAAACTCCTATGTATCAATGGCCAATTACAATGTGATGGAGGGAAAAAAGGGCTGGAATCACTATTGGACTGCTATGAATTAAACTCTGATTCTTATATTGTGGCGTAAGCAGGGGTTGATGTGGTTATATGAACACAATGGTTCGAGAATGTGGGAGAATTTGCTCATGAATTTGCATATGTACCTAAAAATTGAGAAAGGGCAGTAGCTGATTACTGTTAGAGGACTTCAATCCAGCGCGATTTCAATGCGTGTGTGAGTGACAGAGTTGGTGTTCAGTTGGTTGATAAAATTTTCCTGTTCAAAAACCATTCCTAGGATTTTGGAAGCACTTAACGGCATCCCTATTCTATGACCTGACCACCTCCCACATAATTAGATAGCCAATGCTTTAATTCTCTCAGAAAATAAAACGGATAAAGAGCACCATTGTGGGTAGGCAAAAAAATCTACTAACCTGTGAGGGAACGTGAGATCCTTAGTCATGGGAACAGTGACAATGTGCCTTCTCGCATCGACACCAGCCTTCTGCATGGCACCACCTAGATCGGTGGCCTTCCCCACACCAACACCCACCTTGCCCTTCCTATCACCCACCACCATGACAGCCCTGAATCGACTGTACCTCCCTCCCTTAACCACCTTTGTCACCCTCCTGACCTGCACCACCTGCTCCTCAAACCCATCCCTTATCCTCTCTACCTTCCTCCATCCTTTTTCAGAGAATTTCTTATCCATCACATCCACATCATTTCCTAACACACTGATTCCACTGTAGGCAGGCCCATATAGAGCCTCGTAGGCTGCAGCAATTTCTAGTTCCGACTCTTCGGGCTCGTCGTCAAAGTAACTACTACTAAATGGGGCTTCTGGTTTTTCTTGTTCGTCTTCTTCTTCTTCTTGTGGGTCTTCTTTTGTTTCTTCTTCTCCTTCGAAGGAAAAGAATGCCATTGTTCTTGACAGGGGAATTGGAAATTGGCATTGGAAGGAAATTGTCGTTGTGTGTGGGGATATAGACCATTTTGAATGTGAAGAAGAAGTGGATGTAGAGGACAATTTAGTGCAAGCGGTGTTTGGGATGAATGGGATAGCGAAACTTGTACAGATGGAGGCCGTGGCCATGATTACAGAGGCGTGGTGGCCGCTCTCGTATCTGTCTTCCTCGCGGATAAGTTGTGCTTCTGAACTTGTATGAAATGAAATGAAATGAAATGAAAGATTTTAATGACGTCCACGAGACTAAAGAGACTATGGGACCACAGAAACAATTATTTTAATCAGATTTTAGACTCCTTTCAATATCCGCTCTTCCGCTGTGACTCTTGAGGATGAAGCCTGCTGTCGCTTGAAGCTTTGTTCCTTCGAAGAGTTCCTCTAGTTTGTCCACCTTCAAGTTGTTTTTGTACTGAATACGGATATCATCATATGTTGAACACTCCATGACAAAATGTCATTCTGTCTCGACGACCCCTTTGCTGCAGAAGAGACAAATTCTCCTTTCCCAATCTTCCTTTGGAATAGTCCATCTACCAGTTTCACATCGAAGATGATGCGATCCAGTTCTTAACTGCGCCACTAGAATCTTTGCTTTACCCTTGATAGCTGCCCCTAGATAAGCTTTTTCATCATGTTCCCCAGTGGGATTGAATTCTCTAATATAATGTGCTTTCTTTCGACCAATCTGACCCGTCCACATGGCAGTCCTGAACTTTTCTATCACATAATTTTTTATTTCCCTATTGCTGTTAAGACACTTCTGCATGTTGATGCTCCATTTGTACATCCATTTAGTATTCTGATTCATCCAGGTTTTCTTTCTGCGTTCCAAAGTGTCGTCTACAACTATTTTGGGCCAGCGAAGGTTGTCCATGTTTTCAACTTTTTTCAGATAGCTTATCATCCGAGATATTGCCAAAGCTTCCAACGAGAAAGAACCCGCTTCAGCCAACAAGATCTCATAAGGAACAGTTGATTTGACTTTAAGGGAGCTTGTGATTAGATGTTTCTGGATTCTTTCTATCTGTCTCCACCCGTGATTTGACATGCTACTTCCCCAAACTTCGCAGCCATATAGAACAACCGGAGTGACCAACAATCCAAAAAGGGTTTTTTTAGTTTACCAGTCCCAAAGTTCAGCTTTCCTGCACCTGTTTTGAAGTAGGAAAGATGCTTTCCAACTTCCCTGTATCCTTTTTGCTTTACAAGTCTCCCAGCTAAGTTTGTGGTGAAAGTCAATCCCAAGATATTTGTATTCAGTGACTATTTCTAAAGGGCTCCCCTCAAAAAGGAAGATGTTTTGTCTCTCTTTCCTTTTCAAGGTGAAAATCATGATTTTTGTTTTGCTGGTGTTCACTTGCATCTTGACTTATTGGTTTCTGTTTGGTTGGGTTATAATAATCTAAGCCAGATTAGTAGTTCATTTTCTGTATCTTTGATAAAATGGCTTTAGATAAACAGAACCCTACATCTACTGACTCTAGACATTGCAATGGTTAAATTTCATTAAAAAATGAAATTGGACCCAATTGCATACAAGAATATTTTGTGACACCCCACTAAACCACTAAAACAATCCAAGGGGTTCTGGTGTAATGGTAAATATAGCTAAACGTAAGAGTGATAATTGATTCAAATTTTTTGGAATGGTTTTTGTTATGTTCACGCGTTAAATTTGACTATTATTTAGACGTTTTTTTTGTGATTTTAGACATAAAATACTTGCAAATATTTTATGAAACTGTCACATGCGGCTTGCATATTTAAAATGTGACCGTCAATTTTTATATACATTCATATGTAAATTATATTAATATATATTAAACATAGTTAAATATATATCGAATAGTCATTTCTAAATTTTATAAGTAATACACCATTGTTTTGTATTTTTGACCGACAACATTAAAAATTTACCATCACTTGAAAATTGTTTGACAAGCATAGACGGCCGTCAAATTTAACCCCTAGTTATGTTATATTAAGGGACTTTGGCTCCAATTTGTGTGTAGAGTTGGGTGGCCCTAATAATGTAGCATGACACTTTGCAAGAATACAATAAAAAGAGGGGGTGACCCGAATAGTGTGTTGTTTTATTTTCGACATGTTTATTTTTTCCATGACTGTAGCAATACAATTCTAGTTTTTTAGAATTTGTACCATTATAGTTTTGTTCACATCTGGTAGGGCCCTTTTGACACTTGTTTCAAGTCCCCCAAGATTTGTGAGCCCTCTGTCAATTTTGATTGTTTGTTGTGTGTGGGCATGCACGTTAATAAGGTTTTAATTTGAATTAAAGAATTTTATAAATACATAAGTGTATTAGTACATTTATGATAACAAAACATGCAATCATAGACATTTATTTAAGTTGTAAAAGTCTGGACTTTTTTTTTCAAGAGCATCCCCATATCAAATGCAAATTTCAAGAATTTAGAGAAGACCATATGCATTTACTTGTTGCATTGATTAGATCATTGAAAAATGATAACTTGTTTGGGACAGTTACATTACAATGGATTGATTACCCAATTGTATTATACTTTTTGTGGTGTTTGTCAATCTATTAAATATCCTAGGGGCTTGATAATAATGGAGGGATTACACGTGTCCCCATTAACTTAGTCCAATTTTTACGGGTATTTAAGGTGTTGAGGACATATTAGGGCTTCAAGGAAGAAGGGCATTTTCCAAACTGCTCATAGTGAATCATGGGAAAGCAAGGTTTTTGGAGCATTGATGAAAACAAACAGGGTTATCAAATTAATTTTACACCATTTGATAGTTTTTATAACCATATTTATATATTTTTTGTCATTCCGCTAAAAGGAGTGCTTCGGTTCTAGTTGAGGTTCTTTGTTCATGTTGATTTTTTAGGTTTGCTTCGTCCCAATGTCTGAACTTGTTTTTCATTGTTTGTTCTTGACATATGTCTCTCAAATTGTGACAAAATATATATCACTCTAAAATGTTACTTCTCCCAAACATTTCAATTATTCTGATTTTTTCAAGCTCCTAGAATATTCTGAGTATATTTATTCATGCAATTAGGTATGATTTACTTATTTATATTGTTTAAACTTAATCACAGTAGATGTGGTTAGTTGTAGTGCATTAATATTATAAAACCACTTCTTACATCTACATTTATATGAACCCAAGCCTTACACACCCTTAGGATTTCCCTTTTTGGTAAACCTACATTGCTTGTAGCCTCCTAGGGTTAAATCTTTCATCTTTGTTGGTAGATTTGATTATTCTAAGTCTTGTTTTATTTATTTGTTCCAAATCATTTTATTCATAGATATTGTGGGTTGTATTGACTGTTGATTGTTCTCTACATCTTATATTTTTTACACAATCCAAATTAATTTGATCCAAGATTCCAATTAGAATAAGTGTTAGGATAAATTTAAATTCAATTGATTTTGTTGAAATTCCTTTTATTAATCTTAGAATTTATGTGAAATGGAAAATTGTTACTATAAATAATGTTTATAATAGTCCTGAATTTGTAGTTTCTCTTCCCGGTGATACTCATACAATTTTTTCTCAAATTCTTATAGAATGTGAGAGTAGTAAAAGGAAACAAGTTGTTTTAGATGACATAGAAATACTTCAAGACCTTGTTGACCTTAGAGAGTATTTTTTGTAAAACCCCTAATGAAATCAATAGCTTGATAAATGTATTCAAACAATTTCAATCTCAACCCAAACGCAACAAGCTAACAATTGTGTTATTTTATAACACAAGGCATGTAAGGTAAACTATGGATACTTGAATACTAACAACGATGATCATGTACTTAAGGGATCACCTTCTTTGCCTACTCATGTAGTCATTTATCATATCTATTATAATTATATTTCTCCTCATGTTTCCACTATTGTTAATGTTTTCCTACTTAACCTACTTTGGTTGATACTCATGTTCATCTAGTATTTCCTCCTCCTCAATGTCTTCCAAATTCTCAACTTTCTTCTTGATTGCCTTATATTTCTCACATTGCTTCACAATTTTATTCTTTGTGTAATGTTTCTAGTCCAACTTGTTCTACTACTACTTGTATCCTTCCTTCTAAAATGACTGTAATGATGGATCTCGTGTGTTACTTGTAAAATCAAATGAAGGTGTTAACCCAAGGTACTCTAAATCCATTTTATAACATAATTTCTAATGATATATTACTCAACCCTTTGGTTTGTGAAGTGATTGCTTGCTTTTTTCAAGTGGTATTTGTGGTTCTAAATTTTGAATTATCTAATGGGTGTAGACACAAAATCACGCACTTTGGGTAATTATTTAGTCCTAATTACATACTACTATTTAAATGATTTCTAAGTACGAAAAGTAATGATTAACCCATGTCTTTGGCCACCTTTCTTTGTTTTATGCTTATGCTTTCAGTCTTGCACTCTTACTTGCTCAGTTTGTCTTTTCACCTTTCGGCATTTGTCATTCTAGACACTAGCGCCCAGCCAGGACATTAGCGTCAAGCACCCCCGTCCCCTCTGGGTGTCCTTGTCCTCTTTGTACTTTGGTCACACTTTTTAGGTCCTTTATAGCCGTTTGAACCTCAAATCTTTTTGGTAGTCGACCTTTTCACGGTTAATTATGAAATTCAAGCAAGGGAATCATATAAATATAAAGTTATGTGATCATAATAAAGGACCAAACACTAAGCACTATCTATCACCACATAAAGTTACATCCATCAAAGAATTTATAGCTCTATTTCCATCCATCTAGCTCTATCACAAGGGACAAAGGTTGGTTCATCTGCATTACATTTCATAGGAGGGGAGTATATTGTTTCCACGCACACATTATTTGCATTCTACATCTAGCTATGTGCTTGCTACTTCAAGTGTGACATGCACAAGAGCAACCTGGAGCATAATTCCGCACACACACATAGAACTACATTAGCTATGAGATGTAGTGCAGTGCTCAGTTGTAAGTTCACCATTGTGGCAGCTAAGGACAATCTGACCCCTCATTTTGCATCTTTCTTTTTTAGGATTTGATGTCTATTTGAGGGTTTTATAGGTGCATCCTTTGTTGTAAGTTTTACAATGACCTCGGAGATCCAAGTGCGACATACAAGTGATAAAAGGAAAACAAGTGTGAACCTCTTGTGACACCTCATAGAAGGTTTTCTAAGCATCTACGTAGACCAAGGCGCCCACGGGCGCCCCCATCCCCCTCCAAGTGCCCCAGCCCAATCAGGCCCTCCATGTCTATAATTTTCTAGGATTCTGTGCAACGGTCTTCCATATCTATTCATCCAGCCACCACTACGACACGATCTAGCAACCTCTACGAATCAGCTAAGGCTCTTCTAACCCTCTTTGTATTTTGGGTTTCATACTTTATTGTTTAGTTGTTTGTGTTAATTTTTGTATTTCATTATTTATTTATTTATTGTTGCCATAACATTTAGATTATGTTATAATATTACATTTTAGCATAATCAATGGAAAAGGAGATCCATCTTGCCATATCATGCCATTTTATGCTTCTTACTTAGAATTTGCACATGATGATAAAATTTTGACCAAGTTATTTCCTATAAGTTTGAAGGATTATGCACTTGATTAGGTTTTACACTTAACATTATGGATCCATACACGCTTTTACCATACTAGATGATTATTTTCTTGTATATATTTTGTTTACACCCTAATTAATTTCTAGATGTTGTAAATGTACAATAATAAGAAGGATGTAAGGGTTGCCAATAGGTAGACAATTATGACATAATTGACTCCCAATATGAATTATACATGACCAAAATAATACATTCAAACATGAAATGATTAACAAAATATTGTTAAACATTAAATATTGATTAAAACACAAGAGGAGAGACAAACTTGATTATTTAGGATGATTTGGGAATGATTTGGATATACAGGGAAATGAAACAAGAAGATGTGGGACTCTGGATTATGCATTAGAGATTTTAGAACTAAAAATTGAGTGGGTGCAAGACAGTATGGATTATGTACATTCTAGGGAGGATGTGTATGATCCAAGATAGGAGTTGTATGATTTTAGACCCTATGATAATTTGGGTCTACAACTTCATGTGTGCTTCACTTGCATAGAAATAGTGTTTGATATATGTCACTCTTTCTCACACAACTTCGGGATGATTGTTGATAACTTGCAATAAAGTGGAAAACCTAGCAACCTGTAGACACTCAAATTTGGCAATATATCTTTTTACAATGCTAAACTTGACATTACACACTTGTATGGACAAATGCACTCTCCTCACTCTTGCTTAGAACACCCTAATAGCACTTCATGTACTTGTTTATCTTTGCACACCTCTATGACAATTGTTTTTGAAACCTAATTACACAAAATACATATATCTAAACATGCATGCTTATGCCCATAAATTCAAAACATGTTTTTCTCTCTCCTATCTAAAATTGTTATTCTTGGTTAGGTTGTGAAAATCTACATACCAACCCTACCATAGAGTGTTTGATAGACATGTTGTGCTTTAATTCTTTCAATTCCATCACCTTCATATGAATAAACACACCCCTTTGGTCGACCTTTCATGTCATAACACCATTCGAAAGCATATATAAGCAAGTGAATCATACCTCATTTAAGAAACCCAGTACTTTATGAACTCCTCATGTAAAAGTTAGCACTATAGGCACTCAAAGTTCCCTAAACAATGAAATAACTCATACACATCCATTAGAGTAGCACCCTCCACTAGCCTAAGTCTCCTTATAGGTTTAGGAGTCTCCATTTTTATCATACAAACAAGCAAAGTGATCCTTCCCAAGCATTTGAGGAAGTGTGAAACTCAAGTACAAGACATTGTCAAAGCACAATTGTCAAATTATGAGTGCACTACAATATATATCACATGTTAGGAGAATAACATGTGGTTTGAGGCTTATTTAGAGTAGTGCATACATTTTCAATGCAAAGGGGTGTCCACAACCCAACTAAATTTGTTTTGCGAGAACTACTTACACTACAAGGGTTTCAGGGTTTGAATAGAGTTTACAAAGTCATTCTAAAGGTGAGCGAAGAAGACCAATAGACAACGATACATATTTCCAGGTCGAACAAACACTCGGGAAGTTTTAGACCCAGATTTCAAGCATGTCCAAGAGCTTACAAAAGGGTCGGGATCGTACAGACACTATTAACTAAGTTGCACAGTTTTAACCAGGCTCAATTTCAAGTCATAGTTTCATAGACGAAGCATTTCCAATTCCAAATCTATCTATTCCTACACTCAGACCACCCATACCCCTTAAAGTCCATACAAATCAACTAAGTACAATATCTCCCTTATGTTTTGACATTGTTAACTAGTTAGTCATTTTAAAAAGCTTTATTCTTATTTGTGTAATAAATGTTGGAAGTTAATTAAATCAGAATAATCACTTGTAACATTATTCATCCTTTTTTATGTATGTTAAATAAAACATTTCTTAAAATTAAAAAAATTGAAATCACAACCTACATAACCTTTCATCAGAGCATTAGCTAATAAAAGGAAAAAAACATGTGTGTGTGCACACGTGTGTTTGAGGCTAGACCACCCTTGGTGATCAAAATCCCTATTGTTGAAGTAATCAAAGTGTTGCATGACATATCTTCATTATGTAAATCAAGCCTCATATAGTTCTCCTAGGTCTTTATGCAAGTGTGTATAACTAACTGACCCCCTTAGGGTGCCTAATGTCTCTTGGCATCAAGATAGCGGGTTAAATGTGTAGTATTTAATGTACCCAACATTACAATAGTGAGATCTAGTGTGTCTTAACTATGTGACCTAACCCTTCGTTAATTGAAACCCATATGCAATTCTTGGAATGAGTTTTCTCTTGTTAAGACATGATTCTATGATCTTTGCATGCTTGTAAATGGATAAATCTAAACTCTTTGACCTAGCTGAGTGCTTCAAACTTGTAGTAGGGATTTCCCTATATGAAGTGCAACTTATTAGAGAAGATTTAGGGACGTTTTTAGTGATTTTGGAATGAAGTTTGCAATAAAATCTTATAAGAATTCCAGGCGAGGTATAAAGTGATAAAGAATTTCTTATATAGCCTTTTATAGGTGAGATATTCTAATGAGGTTGAACCTAGGAAGATGAAATGACCCAAAGAATGATTTTAAATTGAAAATAGAGTCGGAATTTGTGAAGGGATGGAACTATATAGGTCGACCAAAACTAAACCCTACATCTTGAACCTTGCATACAATTTTAGATTAGAGAGAGAAACATCAAGACTAAAATTTGTGTCATGAGTATTAGATGTTTTATGTTGTTTTGATAAAATAATATTCCCATAATTGACACAGATCATTGTGTAAAGATAAGAAATTTGTATAATGTATAAAGAGATGAGGAGATTTGATTTCAAATGTGAGAATTTGTCTTAACAAGGATACAAGGTCAAACTTGGCATTACATAAGGATAAGTTACCATATTTGTGTAATTAAAAATCACACGCTTAAATGAAAAACACAATTGAGTGAGCACACATACTTTACTTTCACTCAAAGGGACTTCGTGATGTGTTAGTGTTGGCATTCTCCATGATGAAAATTGCAACACAAAGTGTAGTTAATATCTATAATAGAAACTAAACTTTAACTCAAAATATAGATAATGCTTGTAACTTTTCAACATTACAAAAATACACAAAGTAGATTTAAGACATAAAAGGAATACACTTATTAATTTTACGGAGGGAGGAGCTCCCATTATTTGTGTGTCTTAGAGATTTGGAATTTTCTTGTGATGATATCAGAGGATTGGGGGTGATCGGTCTCCAATTTTGTGCCATAGGAGATAGTAGAGAGGAGGAAGGATTAGATTATGAAGAATCCATGTGCTTTGATTCCTTCCCCATTTGAGAATTCAATTAGAGAGAAGGAAAAAGTTTTCTATGAAGCTCACAATTTTGCATCGATGTTTTCATTATTTGGGAATCTAGTGAGAGAAGAGGAACTATCATTATGTGAAGCTCATAATGTTACTTCAACGCTTTCCACTAAACCCACGAACCACAACATTGTAAACAGATCTAGGCCCAATTTGGTCCAACTTGAAAAATATAGACCTTGGAAGGTATGGACATTATCATGCCCCCATAAGGTGTTATTGTTCCTAAATTGATTATGTAAAATTTTTGAAACATTGAAGGGGAGAAGGAGGCCCATGCCCCCAAACCCAATTTTGTAATCAAATTTGAATAGTATTGTAAAGAAGTAATTAAGTACTCAAGCCCGGTAATATGATTTGAATTGTGTCATTTGTGTCTATAATTATTTATAAATCTTGTAAAAATATGATAGAATCTATAAATTAAAAATTTGAGTTGAATTGCCCTTTGTCTGGGAATGCATAAAATGGTCAAGACCATACCATGTTCCTAACTATACTATATGGTTTTGAAATTGTTTAAATTATACCACATTCTAGTATCTATGACCTTTTGTAAGGATTTGAGCCCTACGAAAAATTGTTATTGTATCTTATAATATGTCTATAGCTTATGAAATGCCATGTTGAATGTGCCCTCTTTTGAAAAATTAGTGATAAAACATTTGAGTACATTGCTCAAAATAATAGATGTGTACCCTTAATTAATATATCTAATAACATGTGTAGGATCACATAGAAGGTCGATATGGTGGCCACCTGTGAGAATTGTTACATGCAAAGGGGTTGCACATGGTGGAAACCGTGGCATAGAGAATAAGTAACATGTAACTAATAATATAAGAAATAATAAATGTGTAAAGAAACTAGTGACAACTGTAAATAATGGAAAAACCTAAAAATGGAAGAAACATGCAATAAAAAGCAAACCAGATACTTCCTTCGCGTTTCCTTGCAACCTCGGATAAGATGGTTGAAGTGTGGAGTGAAGTACCAAGCTTGTTGAATCTCATTGACGGATTTGTATGTGGATGCTTCAAATGTGACTTTGAATGGAAGAAACTTTGTGCTATGAGCAAGTGGATGAGTGATGAGCTTGTTGATCAAATGGGTAGCCTAATAACATATGAATTTAAGTGGAAATTGGACAGAGTAATGTTGCAAATGCCTTGAACTTCCAAGATATGATTTGTGAAGGGACGAGCCTCTTATTTATAGTTGAAAGAAAGATCATGGATTGTTGATCAAGCATTGAATAAGTTGCACGTTAATGAATGCATTTTCCCGATTTAGCATGTTGATTTGGTTTGTGTAGTTCATTGAGTTTGAATAATAAACTAAGAGGATTTATTTCAAATTGGTCGGCTCTTGATTTTATTCCAAAGTTGGTTATATGTGAATATTTAGCTTCCTCTTTTGTAGGGTTCTAGAACTTAAGTGAGTGAGCTAGTGAGGTAGAGTTGAGTGGAAGGTGAGTGGATATTTAATTTTTATTTAATTTAAATAGCTAATTAAATGAGCTAAAAAGTGTAAGTGTATTTTTTATGCATGATAGAATTAATTAAATTAATTCTAGTGAGATTTGGGTGAATATTAATTCAAATAGTAATGTGCAAAGGGTAGTATGTAATTTTAGTGTTTTTACATTTTCCCCTCTTTAAACTATTATTATGGAGCAATAGCATTTTAAAGATAGTAAACACATGTAAATCAATGAATGGATGATAGAGAAGTGTGATGGACTGCCTGATTTTCCCCAATGAAGCATTTGGATGCTCCATCGAGTTAGAAATGGTGTTAAGGGAGTGCCCCCTCAAGCGGGTGGGTGATGTGATGAAGCGGTGGACATATGTTTGATGGGATGAGAGAGAGCCACAAAAAAATGAGAAGAAAGGGCATAGAAAATGATTCATGAAGGTGTAAAGTGTAGGCACAAAATCACGCACTTTGGGTAATTATCTAGTCTTGATCGCATACTACTATTAATATGGTTCCTAAGTAAGAAAAGTAATGATTAACCTATGTCTTTGGCTATCTTTTGTTGCTTTATGCTTATTCTTTTAGTCTTACACTCTTGGTTTCTCAATCTATCTTTTTACCTTTTGGCATTTTTCATTTTGGACACCAGCGCCCAGTCAAGATGCCAATGTTAGGCACCCTTGTCCTCTTTGTATTTTGGTCACACTTTTTAGGTCCTTTCTAGCAATTTGAGCATATTATCTTTTTGGTAGTTCACATTTTCAAGGTTAATTACAAAATTCAAGCAGGGGAATCATATAAATATAAAGTTATGTGATCATAATAAGGGAGCAAGCACTAAGCACTATTTATCACCACCTAAGGTTGCATCCATCAAGGCATCTAGAGCTCCATTTGCATCCATCTAGCTCCATCACAAGGGACAAAGGCTGGTTATTCCGCATCACACTTCGTAGGAGTGGAATTTACTGTATCCATGCACACATTATTTACAATCTACATCTAGCTACTTGTTCGCTACTCACAAGGTGTTACATGCACAAGAGTAACCTAGGGCATAATTCCACACACACGCACACAAAACTACATTGGGTCTGAGATGTAGTGCAATGATCAATAGTAATTCCATCATTGTGGCAGTTGAGGACAGTCTGACCCCTCATTTTGCATCTTTCTTTTTTAGGATTTGATGTCTATTTAAGGGTTTTACAGGTGCTTTCTTCATTGCAGGTTTACATCGACCTTGGTGATCTTACAGTGGCCTTGAGGAGATCAAAGGTGAATAAGTGAGAACCACTTGCGACACCTCAGAGGAGGTTTTCCAAGCATCTACATAGACTAGGGCACCCAGAAACTAGACTATAGTGCCTCGAGCGTCCCCATCCTCTCTCTAGGCGTCCCAATCCACTTAAATCACTTTGATATGCATTTCTCCAAGCTCATGTATGACGGTCAGTGCTTCGTATTCCTCTAGTCTCCAACTCTGTGCAATTTCCAAAAATTTGTGAATCAGTTAAGGCTCTTCTAATCCTCTTTGTAATTAGGGTTTCATTATCTATTGCTTAGTTGTTTGGGCATTATTTCATTGTTTCATTTATTTACTACAAACTTACATTAAACTGGGCTATTATTTACATTTTAGCATAATCAAAAAGAACATAATTAGGGTTTAGTTAGGGAACTTAGGGTTAGAAGAAGGGTTTAAATAGAAGGGTGGCAGGGTAGCAAAACTTAGTGATCATTTTTACTATTGGATCCCTTTATACCTTTGAGTGATTTTGAAGCTTTGGATTATGGGAGAGTTGGCTTTGCTTACATTATGCACATGTCACACAAATTGAGTATGATTATACATACGAGGACCTAATTACACTACCCCGGTATGTAGGCTTGGATTTTGAATTTTGAAGTGCATTTAATGTTAGTTTAGGCTAGGATAAAAGAGAAAAAGAACGCTAATATATGCACTTAAGTGTGCTAGCATTACCTGCAAAGTGCGCTAACGCGAAATTAAGTGCATCTCATGCTATGAAGTTTGTTTGCATGAAAAAATGCACTAACATGCATGTAGGTTTGTTAGCACTAAATTAGGTGTACTAGCATGAAGGTAGATGTGCTAGTGTGAAATCAGGTGTGTTAGCATGAGTTGAGAGGAAAACTTATATTTTTTGTTGGATTTTTTTGAGAAAATGAGTTAAGAAAAGGTTGTTAGCAAAGTGTAGCAAGTGTTTGGAATGTTTATAGAATATTTTAGGTATGTTGGATGTGAGAGAGATACATTCTCATTTGAGAGCGTACAAGAGGAGGATGACACACATCGAGTAGAGGGCTATATGGGTGGTACTACAAGTGACATGCCTAGCGCATGCAGAATGGATGTTGAACGCAAGACTAGATCATGCCCTGTTAACAATATTAGTAGAGAGGTGGCATAGTGATTCATATACATTCCAACTACTGACAGGAAAGGTGTCAGTGACTATGGAGGAAATTTATCATATTCTTAGAGTTCTGATGAGGAGGAGGTTGATAGAGTGGGAGCACATTCAGGTGCATATTCGAGCTCACATACAAACTTTTTTGGAGGAGAGGGTATTTATAGAGTGTTGACATATAATTTTACACGTATGAATAATATGTCAATAGTATGAAGGGGAAAAAGTCCCTCCTTAATGATGGATGAAGTTATCCTTATTGAAAACCAAAATTTTATTTACAACTATACATTAAGAATAGTGTTTTTTGGGGGTTTTTTCGAAGAAATGAAGTAGACAGAAAAGAGGAAAGAAAAGGGTTTAAATAGAATATAGGAAAGAATGAATGGAAGTGAGAAACAGTGCATGCAAGATTAAGCAAATACAAATCATAAACTCATATACACCTTAGAAATAAACATAGTGAATGACAATTGAAAAGAAGACGACATATCTATAGAGAGTGATAGTTTTCACATTCAATAGACATAAGAATAACAAAATCTTAAGAAAGGAAACACATATAAGATACAAAGCTCTCTATAAATGTTCCTTTATTCATCTTCAAACAAGGACATAAATTTTCTTACTATCTCTCTATAAATAGTATTTCTCCTTGCTCCAAATTTTGCCTTATAAATGAGCTCTAACTTGCTTTTATAACCCAAAAGTTGATTAAAAGTAGTTAGGGTTCACATGACATCACTTTAGGGCACAATTAGGTCACATTATAATTTATAAATTTATTTTAATAAAAGTAAATTCATTTTATTAAAATAACAAAACTTTATCACATAAGTGACCTAATTATAATTATTTATTACAACAATAAAGTGGGTACATGTGGACCCCACTGGGACAATGACATGACAAAATAAGATATTGATACATGGATTCACTATGACACATATGATTAGTGCCTTACCCATAAAAAATGAATAAAACTCCATATCCAACCCCTCATTAAATTACTATTTGAACATAAAAAACCTAGAAGCAAAAACATCTTTTTCCATGGGTTCTCTCTACACCGAGGAAGGTCATTTACATGATTAACTCATGTTACAAACAATTTTAATTATTTCATCTATTGGAAGATATATTAATCATAACATTATCATATATTCACCTTCTTCACCTATCATGATGTTGGGCACTGGAAAATGTCTAAGTATTGAAGTATGCATTGATACGCGAGCACGTAGATAGGCTACATAAGAAACACATGGAAGATGAGCGCGTTGGAGGAAAGGATTTGCGCGCAGAACAAAAAAGGAGATACGCACAAGAATCACTACAGGAAGGTAGAAAACTTAGTGAATTTTCGGTATGTAGTGCTAAGAATAGACATGGAGTGATGAGCATGCATTATATGAAGACAAAAAGACTTGGAGAATACGCAAGAGCTATTTTGAGAACAAGAAGAAGATCAAGAGCCATGCAAAGTTTGAGCTAATAATAGGATTAGAACTAGAGTTAATTATAGGTAATATATTGTTAGGTGAATCTTGCATGCTTCTTGATTACCTTTGTAAGCGGTGCATGGCTATTTTGAGCATGCATCCTATTTTGAGAATGCATGAGAAATGAAGGGAAATTCCCCACACCTTATATATATGTATTGATTTACATGGTTTTAAGAGATGTGTGTGTGTGTGTGTGTGTGTGTGTGTGTGTTTCTAAGTGAGGGTCATGACTACTAGTGTTTGGATTATGACAAAATTATGTCGTTGGTATGATGCGCGCATCAATTTGTAATGATACTTTTGATGTATTCAACTACTATGTTTTATGATGACTCAATATAATGGAACGTTATGGTTGGAAATTGATTGTTGATGTTACTTCTCAAGATTATTACATTGTAAATCTGGTATTAATTTTTATATGATCTGTAAGTCCTTTATTATGTGTGTTTCCAACTTGAGTTCATGTATATGATTGTTAGAATGGATTATGCACTTTGGGATCTGTTTATTATGAACATGCATGTTAAGCATCATGGTAAGACGGTAACAAAGAGGGACCTGGTATCTTTGCGTGCTTTGGGTGGGCGCTCAGATCTATCTGAGTGATGTGCCAGTGCGTATAGGGTTTGTGTGGGAAAATAAGACTAAATTTTGGTTTTGTTGTCATGACCTCTTTTCAAATAGTTTATCATGATGTTGCATAATGATGGTGTATTGGTTGACTCTTACGTCCATTGAAGATTGGGTGTTTAATGGATAAGATTAGTTTACACAGAGATATAGTACTTGACCTGATTTCAATGCACATAAGTGGGTTAAAGAGCATCTTTATCATGAGCTCTATGAGTTGTTCTTTTGTTGTTTTCTAATAGAGTTGTATAAGCGGTTGTCCGCATATGCATCAAATAAAATATAGTATTACAGGTCGAGGACTTGGGCGTAGGAAGAGTATCAGGCTTTGTTCGATGTTGATGAACCTTGGATGCATGTTGTGGATCATTGGTGTCCTGGTGTTGTACGTAGTTATACTTTGGAGTATGTGGTTTCTATGTATACTTGTCCGGAAGTTGCTGAGTTTGAATTCTTGCACGAACCTAGAGGATCATACCTTCGTATCATTCCTTTGTCTATTAAGATCTTGATGGTGGTTCTGAGCTTAGAGCACCTTCCTATGGCTAGCTAAACACCCCACCGCATGCAAGGGCAGGAGTAGGTGTGGTGAAAGATGTTGGACCTTACGACAGAAAGGCAGAGAAAGGAAAGGTGGCTTGAGTATAATGTGGCGTGGGAGAGGGAATTGGTGAAGAAGCACATTTTTGAGGAGTCTGTGGAGTTGCAGAGGATGATGTCTCATAAAGGATTTGAAGCTCATGTGGAAGATGTAGAGTTGGAACATCAGGCTCTCCCCCGCTTAGGGAAGTGCAGTAGAGAATCCCCTTTGGCTTTTGATGAGAGCACGTCTAATGAAGAAAGATTAAGGACCACGGGCACGAAATTGATCCCACTTAGTGACCTAGCTCTTGCGCTTGGTGTTCGAGTTCTAGAAGTAACTATTGATATGCAGATGCGTGTAGGTAATCTAGTGGCTTCAGGTAGTTATCATTTTCTATTGAATACAGAGTTTCATCAGACAACATCTATGACATCACAAACGACAACATATTTGTTGTTTAGAGGACCGATTGGAGGGGTGTTTTTTGGAGCATTATAAGGATAGAGTGTGGGTGTGCAAAACATTAGGAACACTTCTGGAAGCACTACAACTTCTCAAACTATTAGAGTTCAATTTAGTACTACTATTGGAATGTAAGGAAGTTCATCCATTGGCCAGGCTCCTGCTGTAGGAGGTGGTTCAAGAGGATCAGGAGGCTTGGGATCAAGTGGATCAGGTGGTTTTTGTAGTGGAGGAAATACTAGTGGCAGTTCCGGTTCTAGATCTAGATGACAAGGCCCACATCCCCAACAATCCCCACATCAACCTCAATAGGTGTTTTATGAGATGTCGCTTCACTTTCCATAATATAAAGGTATTGAAGATGTTGCAGAACATGTACACAAGTGTGAACTATTATGGCACGTTAAAGGGATCACTGCTCTAGATAAGAAGTCAAGTCAGTTTACTTCTACTCTTCAGGGGCGCGCAAATAGCTGGTGTATAAAGTATGATCTGCACTAGACTGGAGTCGATTATGATGTTTTACGTTCGACGTTTTTGGTTGAGTTCCATATCCTTGAGTTTGAACAAAAGAGTATCAACACACTTAAGGACATTAAGCATGGCTTATCAGAAAGCATTTGGGAGTATGACGCGTATTTTTAAAAAATTTCGTTAAAGTTATCTTATGACATACATCCTAGCCAATAAGCACAATAGTGGGCTATTGAAACCTTCCAAAAGAGCATTATCTCATAAGAATTTTGTAGACCTGTGCAACACTTTGGAAGCAGCTCTACACACTGAGGCAATTGGGAGTATGGACACCAATGTGAGCCTATTTTTTACAACATAGATTGTAGTTACGGCGAAACAATTAGAAAATATCTCTGCTAATTCAGCTGATGAGATGCGCAGCGGGATTTGGTGTAGAAATTATGAGGTTGAAGGACACACTAAGGATAACTGCCCTCACAAGTCAGTGTGCGCCATGTTGCTGGACTATAATATTTGTCATTTGGACCATGATGTGAGTAGATATCCTCTTTTGCAATGTGCAATCCATAAGAATGTATCCATGTATTGTAATATTTGTAAAAATTATACTCATGATATGGTTATTTGTAGATTGATTGATCACATACATGAAGCCATCGAAAATGGTGTGCGCTAAGCTAGTGTAGCAAGTGGATCTAAGGAACAAAGAGAACAACATAATGAAGGGTGTAGTAATGGGGATAATAAGAATAGAGGATTCTGTGGGGGATACAGAGGCCGAGGTCGCAACGGTGGCAGAGGAGAATTTCCTAGAGGAACTTGATTTACTTGTGAATCTCCTTACCATTATAACCGTGAATGCCCTCAAAATGTGGTTTTCTATTGGGGTGGAAAACAACATAAGTTTGAAGAATTCTTGTATTTATATGATCATACAAGAAAACAACACAAGCAAGATAAGGGAGTAACTATGATTAAGATATAACACGTAGATGGAGATAAATGGATGTTAAAGGTTGGACTGAATTCTAAATTACAAGTGGTGTTAGTTACCACATGCACTGAGGCTGTGCATGTCCATGACACTCTGAAGTACAAGCCACCTATAATGAAGCAAGAAGTGATTAATGCCAAGTACCCTGATGTTAAACATCAGAAAGAGGTTTACCTAGAGACTATGGATCAGGATCAAGGAATTTACAGTTTAAAGATATTGCAGTGTTTGGAATGAGCTAAGAATGCTAAAATTCCATAGAAAGACATAGATGGAAGGAAGTTGAGAAAGAGTCAAGGAGAACATAACCACACATAGGAGTACCATGAGCATAAGAGGCAGATCCTTCACGTAAATATGCCTCCCCATAATCATGATTATGAAAAGGAGATTACATTGAATGTGGTCATTGATGGATGGCTTTTGAGCAACATTCTTATAAATACAGGGGCAAAAGTTAATGTAATCACGTTAGATGCTTATAATTAGATGGGAAGAACACTGTGCAACCTTCTTCAGATGTGTTGTATATGGTGAACATAACTAGGGATAATCCTATTGGGGTGTTAAAAGATGCTATTGTTCTTGTTCAGGGATCCAAGTTTATTGGGTACTTTGAAGTATTGGAACTCGTAGAGGTAGATAGTTTCCCAACATTACTTGGATGCCCCTGTTATTATGCAAATAATGCAGATTTGTGCTTCAATGAGGGGTACATTAGCTTTGAGAACAAAGAAGAGCACACCATTATACCTTTGACAGATGTAAATGTTGCTGCACATGTTGAGCCTTTAAGTGATGAGGACTTGAACATGATATATGTGTGTACAATCAGAGACCTTGAGGTGATTGATCCATCTAAAGAAGGAGTGATACAATGGGATGATGCTCATTCATTGAGTGATACTACCAGTATTTCTTGTGACAACTAGGCACATGGAATGTATGAAGTAGTTCGACATGAGGTTAAGAATATAATTGCTCACATGATCAGCCCATGCATGGTTAGGCACTTGAGTCATAACCAGGTACCTTGGTACACTGGTGAAGGCAACCCTGATGTATTTTTGTGCTCTAAGGAATCTCAGTGGAAGGATATTAGTGATAGAAGGAATATGTTTTTTTATACCCTACGTGGGACAACAACATGTTGGTGGGCTACACATAGAGATAACCTATTAGAATGGTGAGAAGTGAGAATCACCTTTTCTACTAGGTTTCTAAGGAGAAATGTACCTTCATAGATATGTGAATACCATGGGAAGGATTCTACTTCACACCACATTCAGAAGTGTGAGAGACTCTAGACAGAGGGGCAAGAGGCCTTACCACCATCACTTTGGGTACATAAGTTCTATGCAACCCTTGGTGGTTGCACGCACGTGTGGTATGTCCATGTAGAGTTGACACAGGAGAGAATTAATTGGCAAGAGATGACCTCAGGTATGATTCATACTTTTATTACTTTTCTACTAAACCTCCAGTCAATGAGGCACTGCAGATTATGAAGTGACTTACTTTGGGAGATAGCGAAGGCTGAGGAACTACTTTTAGATATGTTTGGAGAGTTGGATTTGGAGGTGCACCTTAACCTTGAAGAGACTGAAGAAGAAGAAATGGTTTGTGCTTGGGAAGAAAAAGAAAAGGGTAATTTGGTATGCCTGATAGATGGTGAAGAGGATGAGGAAAACAACCTGGATGTTAACCATACTGAAGGTACGTGTGAGGTAATGGACACAACAAATGAGAAGGCATGTGCATATCACAAGCCTATAAAAATAAAGAAGGTTAACATTGGGACAGATGCAGATCCAAAAGAGGCCATTATTGGTGATTACTAGTCAGAACAGGAGGTAGCTAAGATTATTGAGCTTATGAACAAATTTTAGGACTTATTTCCTACATGATATCATGAATTGAAAGGAGTACACCCTTCTTTAGGTGATATGTGAATCAAACTTAAAAAAGGTGCACGTGCTGATTAGGAAGAGGCCTTATAGGATGAATCCTAATCTGCATGCATCAAGGTGAAGGAAGAAATTGATAAAATGTTGAAATATGGAATCATTAAGCCCATTGAGGAATTAGAATGGGTGAGCCCCATGGTGATAAGCATTAAAAAGTATGGGAGGCTAAGGATCTCTGTGGACTATAGGGAGTTAAATGTTTCACATGTTATTGATCCTTTTCCTACCCCATTTACTGAGGAGATCCTGGAAGGCGTAGCAAGGTGTGAGATCTACTCTTTTACTGATGTATTTTTGGGATATCATCAAGTGTGCATAGCAAAGGAAGATCCGGAGAAGAAAAATTTCACCACTTAGTGGGGAAGTTTTGCATACATAGTTATACTCTTTAGACTTAAGAATGCACATGCAGTCTTTTCATGCATTATTGTACAAGCATTTCAAGACTTCATTCATAAAATTTTATAGGTGTATCTTGATGATTAGATAATGTATGGTCTGGTTAAGGATCATTGTGACAATTTGAGACTTATGTTTGAAGGTGCAGGTAGTTAACCATCTCTTTGAATATTAAGAAATGTATCTTTGTAACACCTTTTGGCACTTTACTGTGGGCATATTATTTTTAAGGATGGCTTATTGGTAGATCCATCCAAAGTCACTCTGATCTTGGGATTAGAAAAACCTAAAAATTAAAAAGAAGTGTTTAGATTTCTTAGTCATACAGGGTATTACAGGAAATTCATTAAGGGTTATGCGAAATATTTTCATGCCCTCGAAGGAACTGTTGAAAAGCTAAAGGAAATTTCTATTGGGGTGACACACAACAACAAACGTTTGAAACACTGAAGGAAAGACTGACTACTGCACCATTTTGCACTTTCCTTCTTGGGAAAAACCATTTCATGTTCATGTTGATGCTTCTAGAATGTACGATTGGAACCATGTTAGCATAACCAGGTGAAAGGAATATAGACCACCCTATTTTTTTTGTAAGAAGGAAGTTGACACACGATGAAATAGAATTATACAACTACTAAGCGTGAAGCTTTGTCCATGATTTGCATGCTGCATAATTTCATATAATACTTATTGGCAACACCATTTATCTTCTTTACATATCATATGGAACTTAAGTATTTGGTCAACAAGCCTGTTTTACAAGGGCACATTTGTAGGTGGATACTACTATTTCAAGAGTTTTAGTTTACAGTTATTGTTAAACTAGGAAAAAGTAACTCGGGGCCTAATCATTTGTCAAGGATAAATTATAGTGAGGACACATAGCATTGAAGACACAATGTCTAGATGCACAACTCTTTACATTGAATCACTCGCCCACTGAGTTAAAAGATATTGCAATATTTTCGTGCGTTGGTTAGGCTCCTGAGGGAATGAAGATGTTAGAGAAGAAGCAACTTACAATACACACAACACCTTACCAGTTGATAAGTGGAGACTTGTACAAACTTATTCGTGATGAAATTTTGTGTTGGTGTGTTCTAGAGCATGAGCGTGAAGCAATTATGGAAAAATCTCATGGCGGAATTAATGAGGTCATTATGTAGGATGATTCCACCTCGTGCAAGATTTTGTTATGGCTAGCGATCTATGGTGGGAAACTTTGTACAAGGATACTACAAATATTATGTCAAGGCATGTGACCATTTTAAATGCCTTAGGAATCCTAAAACCAGAGATGATATGCCTTTGAGGCCTATTGCAAGTGTGAAATCTTTTGAGAAATGGGTGATTGACTTTGTAGGTTTTATTTCCCCACCCACACATATGACTAACACATGCTATATTATAACATGTATAGATTGTCTTGATATGGTGGGAAAAAGAAACCACCTACTAAGGATTGCACAGTAGCTATAACAATGATATTTTTATGGGAGAATATTATCAATAGGTATGGATTTCCATTGATTTTAGTAAGTGATAGGGACACCCACTTTCTTGAATGAGACCATCAAAATTATTTTGGCTTAGTTTATGGTGGCACACCATAAGACAACCCCTATCATTCATAGGCCAATGGTACTGCTAAAGATTTTAACAATATTATGGGACAAACACTAACAAATATCTATGATTTTGGAAGGAAAGACTTAGATGATAAAGTATCTACTATACTTTGGGAATACAGGACTACCTACAAGATGTTGAATATGGCCACACCCTTTCAGTTGGGGTTTGGTGTGTAGTTTTTATTTCCTATGTAGAATTCATGTTGTCATCCCTACATATTGTGCATGCAAGAGGGTTAGATGATGAACAAGCTATGGAGGAGTGCATAGAAAAACTGATATAGTTGGACGAGTGATGCGCTATTTCCCGATGGAGCAAGAAGACAAAAAAAGTAAGACAAAATTCCTAACATGATAGGCATATAAAGAATAAAACATCTGAAGTGGGGAAGATAGTTCTTCTGTATGAATCAAAGTTTATGTGCACCACCCAGGAAAAGTGAAAGTACATTGGTTGGGACCCTTTGTAGTATAACAAAGATATTTGAATCAGGTACTTTTCAATTACAGGTGTTGGATGGCACTCTATTTCCTAGTTAATTCGATGAGAGTGGGTTAAAGCCCTGGTATAAATAAGTCCTCTTGGTGTTTGTAATAAGGCAATATTACCACTTAGATCATATTTCCATTTAATGCATTTCCTTTAATGTATTTCCTTTCATCGTTGTTATACTTTGTCAATTTAGTTCAGTGTTTTGTTAATAAGAAATTTGCATGCCAGGATAAGATTACTATCTATTGGGTTTATGTATAGAGGACCGCACACACTTTTTTTATGGGGTGGATTAGATACAAGTGGTATACAAGTACATATAAGGGTTGAAACTTGAACCTCTTTTGAAAAATTGGTGTGTAGAAAAGCAATATGTTACAGGTGATTCAATTGAACGTGTTTTTAAGGAAATTTTCTCAGATTGAAGACCATGTGTAGAAGGATGAACAAAATGTGTACTACAATATAGGAAACATCATAGGAAAATACTTGTGATGAGGTGTGCGTGAGGAAATATGTACTTTGGTGCATAGAGGTGTGTGTAAGGATTTTTTTGGCCTAGTAGTAGGTGCGCAAGAAGGTAATGATTAGGGTGTAAAAGAAATCAGTGAAAAGAGTGGAAAGAGAAAGGAAAAATTATTAATGTTGAGTACAATGGTAGGTGAGGATCAATTAATGTGGTACAAATTTAAATTTAAAAATTTATAAAAAAGAGGTGTTTGTGATTTCTCTTCTACCTTGCATACTTTGTGTTTTGAAGTTACAAAGAGCGATTCAAAGAGAGAAGTTATAGTGTGAAGTATGATAATGATTGAATAGAAGCAACAAATAAGTTGAGATTTGTAAACAACCATATCAGAGCTCCATTCAAAGGGTTTTTGAGCTAATAAAAGGCGTGTTAAAGGAAGGTTCGAGTAGCTAAAGAAGTTGGTTACGTGAAGAATGGATTTCATGGAGGGTATGATTTTAGGACTGACTAGAGTGATAATGGAAATGAAGAATAATTGTGAAGATATGACCCTAGAGGAGATTAATACAACACTTGGGTATATCCCTGATAAAGACAAGAAAGGGGTAGCATAGTAGAATGAGTTGGGGGGTAGCATTAAAAATGATTATCCTGAAATTATATTACCAGCTGATGAGTAGAGTGCATCAACTAATTCTCTATTTCATTCTATTCTTTCATTTTTCTCATTCTTTCCTTCTTCATTATTTATTCATTGTATCTGGAGAGATAATTTAAGAACTTAATTGCCGAGGGAGGCAATATATTTATTGTGGGGTAATGTTGGGTTAGAGAAACTTCCTAAGTCTTAGAGGGCATGTAAATAGGGCACATATGTGCATGTAAGTGGCAATTAATAGGGGTACGTCAAGAAAGACAAGTTTGGGACTTAGCCATTTTTGTAGGGGAAAAAGATAAAAATAGGATTGAGTGGAGATCATGCATCATTCCAAGAATAAAGTGAAGTATGGAGAATTTTGGACAAAGGAATGTCTATTTTTGATAGGGCATATGCACGAGGAGATCAAGAGGAATGAAATTTTTGAGCTAATAATAGGATTAGATCAATATTTAATTATAGGGATAATCTATTATTAGGAAAGCATGAATACTTCATAGTTATATTTATATATATGCATGGATATTAAGAGGATGCAACCTATTTTGAGAATTCATGGGTGGTGAAGGAAAATTCAATACTCCTATAAGTTTGGGATGGATTCCACTATTTTGGATGACCATGCAATAGTTATGAGTTGTAATAGAGTTATGCTATTGGTATGAATTCATGCACATGATTCTATGAGATTATTTTTTTATGTGTTTATATATTGATATTTTTTGGTGAATTAATTTAATGGATCATTGTGGATGGATATTAGTTATTGATGTATCTATTCATGGTGTTTGCATGGTTAATATGATCTTAATTATTATCTGAACCTTTATGGTTCCTTTATTATGTGTGTTTCTAAATTGAGCTCATGGATTTGATTATTGTGATGAAATATACACTTTGATTATGGTTATTATGAAGATTCATGCTAAAATTTGGACAATTTTTCACAAAGGAGGAACCTGGTAGGCTTTGTACACTTTGTGTGAGTGCTCAAACCTGTGTGAGTGATGTGTTAGTGTGCCTATGCATCTAAGTATAAAAATAAATACTACAGTCCCCTTGTCCCTACAATATGAAATCCAATGTGGAGAACCTTTTACCCCATGGAACTTGTTCCACAGTTCTATTGTTTATCTGCATTTCCACACAACACTACATGCTTAGATTTTTGGGTCAAAAAAATGTGTGGGGAAATTTTTTTCTTGGAGAACAAGTTTCATCCAAACACCAAGTTTACAAAACACATTTCCAACCTGTAATACATTGAAAATGGAAAAATTCTTTGTTGTGTGGCTCTAAGACCAATGCAAAGAACTTTGTGCTCTAGGGAACCAGTTCCATATGCACCCCCAAGATCCACAACACAATACGAAACCAATTTTTTTTAATCTTCTCCAAATTTTTCTAGTTGTTTAGATTTTTGAAAACATTAAGAGAGGAGAATAATGCATCAAAAAAATTGGAAGTTCCCCGGAACATATCAAATATCTGACTTCTCCAATCTTTTCATCAAGGTCCTCTCAATTTACTCAAGTTGATGGAGGCATAACTCGAATGTCTGGAGACAATTTTCATGTACTTATTTATATAAAATCAACTGGAAGTGGTCATTTGAAAATAAAAGGATGGGTCTCATACCTTTATTCTACCTATAACCTCCTAAAAATAGGATTTTCTTTCGGGCTCATAGATTGTGCTCACTAAAATTAGAATATGGGTAGAGTTGATTGTGTCTTGTGAAAGATATGAAACCACCATCCTCTATAACTATTGAATACCTCTCAAACAATTTTTTCCCTCCAAGTATTTAGGGAGATCCCAAAATCTCTTCTTGAAGCTCAGGATTTGTTTTTGTACTATGCACTACTTTGACCTCCATGACCCACTTTTTTTGAAACTACTCCAATACCTTTAAAACTTCCCAGATTCATCCAAAAAGGACTACACAAAACTATTAATTCTATGATACACCTCCATGGTGAGTTTGAGTCTTTCCTTCTACTTTGGGGGGGGTGTACCAACTGTAGACACCTAAATTTGACTACACAGTTTTAAAATACTAAAATTACACTAATTGTCCTCTTTCCCATCATTTATGTTATAATTAGTGATTTCCCACTAATAAACGAATGTTACCCTCCAATTATTTTAATTAACGAAAAATATTTAGTTAACTAGCCATTCCCCCCATTCCAGATGATAATTAACGACACTTCATTAGCTATAATCCTCTTTCAATTAATTAACTATTTATTAGTTAATTAAGCCTTTATAATCTCCTATTTAATTAATAAACCTTCTTATTGGTTAAATTATCCTTATAAATCCTACATATTTCCTTCTAAATCACCTCTAAATGGATTTCTAAGCTTATCTTGGCCTATTAATTAATCTTAGTTGATTAATTAAATCATACCCCCAACTCATATGAGTTTCTAATCACTCTATTGGCATGTGGTCCTATAGGTGTTTTCATTGAAGAAAAAACCACATTAAATGACAAAGTGGATGATTGATTAGGGTCAGATGATAATGTGGATGGTGTTGACATGTTGGTTAAGGTGAGTACATAATGATATAATGAGATTCAGTGAGGATTGCTTACTCTTACACGCTTATTCAACTGCCCAGGTGATGTTGGATGGAGGTAGGAGCTTATTTATTGATTGAGAATAGTTTTTGGCATGATTAATAGTAGGTTTTGAGAGTTCTTGGGTACTCACATCAGTTTTAATGGTGTAGATATAAGTGTTTCACTATGTTTTAGGTGCTCGTTTGGAACAAACCATGGATGGTAGGAGGTGTGAGTTTTAGTTTTGGAGCTACATGAGCTCATTGATGGATGTATTAATGTATATCATGGTATACCAGGTATGTTTAGGTCGTTATTGTTGCAGGCTCACAGCACCCCTGGATGCAGATCAGGCTTCTAGGTTGATCACTCTAGCATCCAGTGTGATTGCACAACATGGAATCCTTTCTCCAAGTGTGGGACTTGTAAAGATGAGAAAGGATTCTCCAGAGAAGGCTGGTTCCTATTCCTCTATTCAGATGCACACAAAAAAAAATGCAGAGGGTTTACTAAAACCTAATCTAACTTGCCAAGGAGACAGGGTAAGAAAATGCATAAAAATAAAACCTAAACTACAAAGGTGATGCACCGAGGAATGTTAGACACTCGTTTTGCAAATTTAACACAGACCACATAGATGCAATACAAACACCATGCACAGGTAACCAAACTGCAATAAGAGATCAAAATGACAGCAATGAATACATGAGAGGGTTGAGAATCAATCACAAACATATATATTATTGCTCAAGAGTCGATACAGTACATTGCAGTGGCCAAGAGGCAGAAGAAAAACTGGCTAGTATTACAACCCATATGGGAGGTTCGAAAGCTCCACAAATTCTCTTGCAAGCGAGGGAAGAAGGGAGGATGCAAAACAAGAATGTTCCGACCCTTTTTTAAAGAAGCTCCTCCTTACAATATATACTAAGAATGAGAGAGGAAAGAGAGAGGAAAGTCGAATCTACCACAACCACTTCTAGATACATTTAAAATCATCTCATTATGGTAGAAGCGGCGGCTCCTGGCAAAACGGCGGGCTGTCTAACAGGAGCGGCGAGCTGTCTGCTGCATTAAAGTTGGTTGTTGAAGCATTACTTCTGTCTATCACCACGCGTCAGAGACGTTTTCTTAATTTTCTCCCTCCAAACTACACCAAAATGTGAGATTGATCCCAGAATCATGTAGAGAATTTCAACAGCTTTCCGTTGATATAAAGAACGTGCAAATCCGAGCTCTGGATCGAAAGATATGAAGGTCTGAAGATTTAGGGCACAAAACAGGCAAGAACAGGTTTTAAAATCTTTTCCCGCGCTCTGCCATCTGGACGACACGTGGCAGGCTCTGATTCGCTGAGCAATTCCCTCTCTCCACCTTTTCGGGCTTTTCTTGTGGGCCCCTTAAACTTGGACACGTGGCACTATTTCATTGGTTCGGATCAGTGCTCGAAAACTCGCCCCTTTGACTTTTTGGACTTTTTCCTTGGCGACACGTGTCATGCTGTGATTCGTCCACGGGCCTGCTGGATTTTCGCGTCCACCACGTCTTTTTGTCCCAGATGTCCCAAACTGTCTGGGACAAATTCTTCCAATTCGCCCGAAATGGGCTTCCTTGTCCCTTTTCTGCCGGTGACACGTGGCGTGATCTGATTGGCTTTCGGCTCCTTCGGCTATCCGCGTCCCGCGCGTCCCTTTGTCCCACTTGTCCTTGTGCTGAAGTTTCCTGTTTCGGCCGAACCGGCCGGTTGCGTCCTTCGCGTCCTCGCGGCCCAGATGTCCCAACTGCTTGGGTACTAAAGTTCTCCATTTCGGCCGATCCGGGCAGTTCGCGTCCTCAAGGCCCAAATGTCCCAGAGCAGTTAGTGTGTTTTTCTTCTTCCTTCGGCCGAACCAGCTTTCACGCGTCCCTCACGTCCCGACGGTCCGATTGTCCCAGAGTGCTAAAATTTTCTCTTTCGGCCGAACCGGCTTTCCACATCCCGGTTCGCGCCCTCCGCGTACATTTGTTCCACTGACATCCCAGTGCTGCGTGGGCCACCTGGAGGCGTTTCGGCCGAACCGCGCCTTGGTGTCCCGAATGTCCCAACTGTTCCTAGGACAAGGACTTAGCCGATTTTCACAATTTTTTCCTGAATCAATCTACTTGCTTGGAACTGAAAACTCTGATGCATGTTATCAAATTAACTCTGGGGGGTGAATTTTAGATAACAATTGGTGACTTTTCGGGGTCACCTGCCTGCTAGGTAGAAGATCAGTGGCCTTTTTTGCGATCCATTGGGCATGGAGTCATAAGCAATGACCTGAAATGAGCCTGATACTGCAACTCCCTCTACGAGAGCACGCTGAACTGTAAAACTCAATCCAGGAGCGACAAAACCTGCGCCAAAGCACTTAGGGAAACTGAAACCTAACTACAACAAGACAATGTGCATACGCACTTAGAGGAATTGAAATCTAGGCTAATATTTACAAGGGTGAACCTCTCATTTTCAGTGGCAATGTTTGAGATAGATTCCATTTACTGGAATCTGCAGTTCTTCACCGTCCAATGAGGCCAATTGGAAAGCATTGCTGCTCTTGCACTTCGTGACCATGTATGGGCCACTCCAAATGGCATCAAATTTTGAATGCCTTCCCGGTTTTGCTCTGTCCACATCCCATTTCAACACTAGATCTCCAACTTGAAAAGATCTATCTTTGGCCTTCCTATCAAAGGTCTTCTTGATCAAAGCTTGATCCTTTTCCATTGCTTGGGATGCCTGATTTCTGATCTCTTGCAGCTCCATCAACTCTGCATACCTCACTTCCATGGGCTCAAATTCCAGCAACTCCAGCTGCTTCATGAGTTCCAATGTTGGCAACTCAAGTGACATGGGCAAGATTGCCTCTCTTCCGTAGACAAGCCTGAATGGAGAGTTACCTGTGGATCTTTTGGGAGTGATCCTATCAGCCCATAAGGCTGATTTCAGCTTGGTATGCCAAGACCTCTGATTCTCATCAAGAGTTCTCCTAATGATCCTCAACAAGTTCTTGTTTGTAGACTCGGCCTGGCCATTACCCTGAGGGTAATAGTTCGATGAAGTGCTTAGGTAAATACCGTTCTTGACAGCCCACTCAGTCACCTTGGATCCAATGAATGCCAATGCATTATCAGAGATTATTGTGGTAGGTACACCAAATCTGGTTGTTATCCCCTCATAAAAGTCTAAGATGTTAGACTCATTTGCCTCTTTGAG
Organism: Taxus chinensis; assembly: GCA_019776745.2. Lineage (NCBI taxonomy): Eukaryota > Viridiplantae > Streptophyta > Pinopsida > Cupressales > Taxaceae > Taxus > Taxus chinensis. Next base: position 428,942,500 of record CM034146.1, read on the forward strand.
TGCTACTGCTTCTGTCCATTTGGTGAAGTAGTCTGTGGCTGTCAAAATCCATTTGTGCCCTTGGCTTGAATTGGGATTAATGACTCCAATGAAGTCCAAACCCCATTGCATGAATGGCTGGTCAACTGAGATTGGATGCAATGGAAGGGCAGCAAGTCTCTCTTTTACTGTGAAGAATGCACAATTCTTACACCTCTTGATCCATGCATAGCAATCACTGAAGATTTTAGGCCAATAATAACCAGCCTTCATGATTTTTAGAGCTGTCACTCTTGGTGTGAAATGGCCACCAGCTGGTCCACCATGAAACTCTTCCAACACCCTTTGAATCTGACCTGTGCTAATGCATCTCAGCAGCACTCCATTCACATCTTTCTTGAACAAAACTCCATCAACAATGGCATACGGAACAGCCTGCAACCTGAAGTGTCTCCTTTGGGTCTTGTTCATCTCTGGAGGGCATAGGCCTGTGCCTAGGAAGTGCATAATATCTTGGGTCCAGCAAGGAGTGGGGGAAGCATTGTCTTCCTCTTGATTGCCACTTGGCTCATGGCTGTCCTGGACTGTCAAAACAGCCTCTTCTTCGTTGCATACTTCCTTTTGCTTCCCCAAAACCAGCTGCTCACACAGTCCTTTCCCTCTTACCAGCTTGGTGATCTTGATATTAATGTCATATTCCATGACACGGGTGATCCAACCTGCCCTTTTCTCATTTAAATCCTTGTTGAGGAGGAAGTCCTTAACTCCAGCATGTGAGACCAGCAACTGGACCTTGTTGTTTGAGACTAAATGCTTGAATTTCTTCAAGCTTCTGATTACTGCAAGTACATGCTTTTCAATAAAAGAGTACTTCACCTCGCAGTCATCTAGGCTCTGGCTGAAAAAGGCAATCGGCTGCTCATCATTATCTTTGTTCTGCTGTACCAGAATGGCAGAAATAGTGTCATCGCCTCCAAATGCATAGAGGATGAAATCCTTGGAGAAGTCTGGGTTGATGAGAGTTGGCGCTTGAGAGATAGCTTCTTTGATTGCTTCAAAACTCTCCTTGCCTTCTGCTGTCCACTTAAAAGCCATGCTCTTCTTTAACATTTTGGTGATGGGCTTGACAAGGGCTGCAAAATCTGGGATAAACCTGCGGACAAAATTGATCCTTCCCAAGAAACTTTGAAGAGCCTTCTTGTGACTTGGCAATGGTAGTGCTCTTATGGCTTCAACCCTCTCTGGATCAATTGCCAGTCCCTCTTTCGAGACAATATGGCCGAGGAGCTTTCCTTCATGTGCGAGAAAGATGCACTTCTTGGGGTTCAAAGACACTCCGAACTTTCTACACCTCTGAAACACTTGCCTGAGGTGAAAGAGATGGTCTGCTGCATTCTTTGAGAAGACAGTGATATCATCTAGATATATCAGCACTATCTTGTTGATCAAGCCTTTGAATGCCATGTCCATTGCCCTTTGAAAGGTAGCACCAGCGTTGGACAGCCCGAATGGCATCTTCTTGTAAGCATATGTGCCCCATTTAGTTGTGAAGGCTGTCTTGAACTGGTCTTCTTCTTTCACCATCACCTGATTATACCCTGAGTAGCCATCTAGGAGAGAGAATCTCTCTGAACCGGATACTACTTGCAATATTTGTTCCATTGAAGGAAGCGGGTAATGATCTTTGAGAGATGCCCTATTGAGGTCTCGGAAGTCCACACACAACCTGATTTCTCCGCTCTTCTTCCTGACCGGAACCAAGTTAGCAACCCAGCTTGAGTGCTTGATCGGGAATATAATGCTTGCCTCTATTAGCTTATTTAGCTCTTTCTTCATTAGAGGCTCAATGTGAGGGTTAACAGGTCTCTGCTTCTGCCTGATGGGCTTAGCATCTGGATCCAATTCTATGGTATGTTGTGCCAAATTCGGATTGAATCCTCTCAAGTCTTCATAGCTCCAAGCGAAGACATCTGGAAATTCTTGGCAAAGCTGTATGAAATCTGATTTCTCCTGCTCAGTGGCCACTTTACCAATTTGAAGTGTTTTGCCTTCCCCAACCGGAATTGGCTCTGAATCTTCCCTCTTGACCTGTATGTTAGCCTTTTCTTTACGGAACTGGTCGTTAGGGTTGAAGATAGACTCCAACGTTACTAAACCCTTGGGAAGCTTGTTTGTCCGCAGCTGCACTACTTGATCCCCATACTGCTGCTCTAGTCTGTCCTGATTCCTAGCTGAGAATTCAGCTTCTTCTTGTAGGAAATTAACAATTTGCTGGTCATTCTCAAACACTTGCCAACTGACATTGTTGTCCAGCACTGAAGGCCTCACAATCACGTGGATGTTTGGCTGTACCTTGTCTTGTTGAATGCTTTCCATAATGTCGAAGGCTGCCCCTACTGCTGCAAGCCTGTCAGCAGCTTGATTCTCTTTCCTGGGAATGGATTCGATGCCAAAACCTTCAAAATCTTCCATGAGGTCCCACACCCTGTTCTTGTAGCACTTGAGTAGATCATTCTTGGCAGCATGCCGTCCCTTGACCTGATTTACAATCAATTCACTGTCCCCAAAGACTTGCAGATTCTTTATTTTTCTCTTGATTGCCCAATGCATCCCTTGCACCAAGGCTTCATATTCAGCAGTGTTATTGGAGCATGCAAATTGAAATCTAAAAGCTGAATAGTACTTTATTCCTTGAGGTGAAACAAGCATGGCTCCACCTCCTGCACCTTGCCTACTCCTTGATCCGTCAAAAAACAGCTGCCATACCTCATTGTCATCGTTATGGCTTGGCTTGGTGATGCTAGGAACAGGTTGATTTTCTTCGTGTATACAATAGACTCCCAGCTCAGATTCTTCTACTTCTTGATAGGGATCAAAAGCATGTATCTTGTTTGCCCATTCATCAAGAGTTAGGTCCGGGATACTTCCAACCTTGGTGTCAGCCTCATCAGTACTAGGGTGATCTTCTTGATCAAATGCTGAGCAATTGGCATTAATCTGACTTGGAGTGTAAGGCTCTATATGGAAGTTTGCAATAGGTTCAGACCTAATTGTAGCCTTAGTTCCATACCTTGTTCTAAACAGCATGTGAGACCAATCAGCAGACAAATAGCCTCCAATTTTGGCTGTGAAGTCCCTTGACAAGCAAAGGGCAAAGAGTGGTGGAAGGTCTATGACTGATACATCTTGTAAAACCACAACATTTGGACATGCATGCAAGGTGAGACTCAAATTTCTAATCACTCCAACTGTTGCTATTGCTGTCCCATCTAGCTGCACTACCCCTTTGGATGTTGTTTCATACTGGAGCCCTAGTTGATCAGCTATTTGCTTGGGCATCACTGAGCTACTTGCCCCGGAATCAATCATGCAATTGTGTACTAGTTTATCCCCAATGATTAATGAAACATAGAAAGGAGGGGGTTTCAACATTTTACCTTGTTGTCCTCCATGACTTCCTTCAGGCTGGGCAGCATTTGTAAGCACTTTGTCTTGCATCTGAACCTGCTGATTTGAAGTTGGCCAATCCTTCATGGCAGCTTGCAGCAGATCTCTTTGGCCTGGGATAGATAGGGATTCCCACATTGATATGTTGACGTTTGTCTTCTTCATCTGTTCAATGATACTGAACGGGGATGAAGTATCCTTTTGTTGTCCCTTGGTTTGCACACTTACTCCTTGCACGTGGGCAGCAACAGTTGGCATTTGAGTTGGCCTAGGGGCTGTTCTTGGCTGCCCTTGTGCATTTGAAACTGGACTTTGCTTGCCAATTATTTGTGGAACCGTGGAAGGTTGTGGATTGGCTGGGGCTAATGGCTGTTCTTCGCCCAGATTCCTCCTCTTTGACCTTGTGTTGGCTGCAACACCTTGAGAAACTGCCTGATTCATGCCACAGAAATCTTCTGCTTGCCAGTTCACCAATGTGGTGTCATTTGGGGCTGATTGCTGTTGGAATGTTTCTGGTTGTTGGCTGTTTCCTTGACTGCCCTCACCCTCCACACCAGTAGTTGTCACCATCAGTGCTTGATTGAGAGCACCATTGAAGCACATGGATTGGTTATGAGGCTCGTTGCATGGAAAGCACCAATCATATTCCTGAGCAATGTTGTTCTGTGTTGGCACTAATGCCTTAGAGGCAGATATGGCATTTGGGTTATAGGGCTGGAATGGTCTATTGGCAGGGGGCCTTGTTTGATTCACATTTGCAGCTGGATTAGGTGGTCTTTGTGGTTGGTATGGCTGCCTATTAGGCTGAGCTTGGGGTTGATAGGAAGGTCTGAAACCTTGGGCTTGTTGCCTTTTAATAGTAACCAGCTCATTTCCCAAATTTTGCAACTGTTTCATGACCTCTTGGAGTTCATTTGAAGCACTAGGAGATGAAGTGGAAGCTTCATTTGAACTCTGATTTCTAGGGGTGGGAACAGGAGCCAAAGTGGGTGCTTGACTAGTGCTTGGATTTTCTAAGTTTGGATACAAGGGCATGGGAGGCCTAGGAGCCAGTTTACCAGCTTGAATAAGACAGTTTTCAGCTCTAATGGCAATGCTATAAGCCATAGGGATTGTTGTGCCTCCCATGGATTGAATTAACATAGAAATATCAGGATTCAAAGCTTTAAGGTAGTATAGAAAAGCACCTTCTGCTGTTGGCCTGACTGCTACTGGAATCCTATCCCAAGACCTTTGAAATCTGAAGTTGAAATCGGCCAGCTGCTCATTGGGAGCTCTCTTGATAGTCGTCAGCTGCTCCAAAAGAGACAAGTTGTCTCCCTTCTCTCCAAATTGCTCGTGAAGTGCAATACACAGCTGATTCCAGTTTGTGATAGAACCAGCTCCAAGGCTCCTAAACCATTGTAATGCTTTACCCTTGAAGGAAGATGCCAGTAACGTGACAACCACTTACATTTCATTGATTTCATGGATTGCACAAAGGTCAGCAATATCTTTGACATGATCACCTGGAGTAGTCTGATTCTCTCCAGTGAAGTAGGGAATGTTCTTCAAGGCTGCAATAGGAACTGGATGTTGTGCATTGAGAGCAAGTGGGCTGCTACCTGTGAAGTTGACGTAGGGATTGTTCTGAGCCATTCTAATCGGTCTTAAAACCCTTGTATACTGAATGAAAGGCCTGTCAGGTGGAGGAGTTGAGAGAGTTCTATTTGGTGGAGATGGAGACCTTTGAATCCTTCTTCCTCTTTGCCTTCTTCTTGGAGATAACTGCAGGTATTCAAACAGCGCTTCTTCTTCTCCAACTCTTGACCTTGTGGTGATTCTTCTCATGAGTTTTCAGGCCTGCACTGCTGAAACCAGTTGATTCTTCCCCTTGGAGTCGCCAGATATGCAAATAATAGCTCTTATAAGCAAGAAAACTGCAGCAGATGCATATCAACTTTGCTGCAATAAAAATGAGACCTCTAGTGTCCCACCGGGTGTGCCAAAACTGTTGTTGCAGACTCACAGCACCCCTAGATGCAGATCAGGCTTCTAGGTTGATGTTCAGGCATCCAGTGTGATTGCACAACATGGAATCCTTTCTCCAAGTGTGGGACTTGTAAAGATGAGAAAGGATTCTCCAGAGAAGGCTGGTTCCTATTCCTCTGTTCAGATGCACACAAAAAATGCAGAGGGTTTACTAAAACCTAATCTAACTTGCCAAGGAGACAGGGTAAGAAAATGCATAGAATAAAACCTAAACTACAAAGGTGATGCACCGAGGAATGTTAGACACTTCGTTTTGCAAATTTAACACAGACCACATAGATGCAATACAAACACTATGCACAGGTAACCAAACTGCAATAAGAGATCAAAATGACAGCAATGAATACATGAGAGGGTTGAGAGTCAATCACAAACGTATATATTATTGCTCAAGAGTCGATACAGTACATTGCAGTGGCCAAGAGGCACGAAGACTGGCATTACAACCCATATGGGAGGTTTGAAAGTTCCACAAATTCTCTTGCAAGCGAGGGAAGAAGGAAGGATGCAAAACAAGAATGTCCGACCTTTTTAAAGAAGCTCCTCCTTACAATATATACTAAGAATGAGAGAGGAAAGAGAGAGGAAAGTCGAATCTACCACAACCACTTCTGGATACATTTAAAATCATCTCATTATGGTAGAAGCGGCGGCTCCTGGCAAAACGGCGGGCTGTCTAACAGGAGCGGCGAGCTGTCTGCTGCATTAAAGTTGGTAGTTGAAGCATTACTTCTGTCTATCACCACGCGTCAGAGACGTTTTCTTAATTTTCTCCCTCCAAACTGCACCAAAATGTGAGATTGATCCTAGAATCATGTAGAGAATTTCAACAGCTTTCCGTTGATATAAAGAACGTGCAAATCCGAGCTCTGGATCGAAAGATATGAAGGTCTGAAGATTTAGGGCACAAAACAGGCAAGAACAGGTTTTAAAATCTTTTCCCGCGCTCTGCCATCTGGACGACACGTGGCAGGCTCTGATTCGCTGAGCAATTCCCTCTCTCCACCTTTTCGTGGGCTTTTCTTGTGGGCCCCTTAAACTTGGACACGTGGCACTATTTCATTGGTTCGGATCAGTGCTCGAAAACTTGCCCCTTTGACTTTTTGGACTTTTTCCTTGGCGACACGTGTCATGCTGTGATTTGTCCACGGGCCTGCCAGATTTTCACGTCCACCGCATCTTTTTGTCCCGGATGTCCCAAACTGTCTGGGACAAATTCTTCCGGTTCGCCCGAAATGGGCTTCCACGTCCCCTTTCTACCGGTGACACGTGGCGTGATCTGATTGGCTTTCGGCTCCTTCGGCTATCCGCGTCCCGCGCGTCCCTTTGTCCCACTTGTCCTTGTGCTGAAGTTTCCTGTTTCGGCCGAACCGGCCGGTTCGCGTCCATTTGTCCTAGATGTCCCACTGCTTAGTGCGACAAGTTCTTCCATTTCGGCCCGATCCGGCCGGTTCGCGTCCTCTTTGGCCCACTTGTCCCTGAGTAGTTAGCCAATTTTCTTCTCCCTTCGGCCGATCCGGCTTTCTCGCGTCCATTCACGTCCCGACTGGCCCGATTGTCCTGGTGCTAAAATTATCCTGTTTCAGCCGAACCGGCCGGTTCGCGTCTTCCGTGCACTCACGGCCCTCCGCGTACATTTGTTCCACTTGTCCCAGTGCTTTGTGGGCTGCCTGGAGGTGTTTCGGCCGAACCACGCCTTGGTGTCCCGAATGTCCCAACTGTTCCTAGGACAAGGACTTAGCCGATTTTCACAATTTTTTCCTGAATCAATCTACTTGCTTGGAACTGAAAACTCTGATGCATGTTATCAAATTAACTCTGGGGGGGGAATTTTAGATAACAAGTCCTCAGGGGTGTGTAGTTAGTCATGTGTGAGTGGTTAAGAGTGATAAGTGTGTGTGTGAGTGGTCATGACATGAAAGAAAATTCAAGAGTCACTAAGTTGACAGATTTGAGTCATTATAACACATAGGAGGATAGTTACACTTAAGGTCAGTTACATGCATATGTGAAGGGTTCAAATAAAGGGAGTAGGAGTAAGTTAGAAATTATTGCTCGTAAGAGGAAGAAAAAATGAGATGGTGATATCAGAATTTTTATATCGAGAATGATCAATGTATGAATTGGAGTTAAATGTAATGCATCTACCTTGTCTTATATGAAGGTATATTTGAGTTCATAATCTATGGTAATGGATCCTTTTCTTAGTAATTAGATTAGTTCATTGCGTGATTGCTAATAAGCCATTGTATATCTTGTTCTGAAATGTGTGTGACATGCTCATGCTCTGATTGAATGAATGAACACAATATTCTATCTAAACATGTTAGTGAAGGTGATTGAAAATGACTTAGTTGAGGCCTGACTACTTTGGTTCCTTGTGTAAAATGGATGAAGAGACTTTGCATGCATGAAGGATGAAATGGTTGAGACTAAGTAAGGTAAGTAGAAATAAGATCTCCTTTTGAAAATGACAATATTACATGGATTCAAACTTGATGTGCTAAGAATGCTCTATTTCAGTATTATGTTCATGTGGAAAAAGACTTATTGTGATGTTGGAGGCTTGAGAGGACATGGAAGTGTTGTTTTGTAGTTTATAACTACAAGGAAGAATTGTAAAATCCATTTTCAAGGATCAGAAGACATTCCTTGCTCGAAATACCTATTTGCATACCTAAACCTCGTGTGCACAGTCTAGATTTGAGGGAAGAAGGAGGTGTATTTGAGATTTTTGGGAAGGTGTGGAGTTCCAGTGTCAATATTTTCAGGTAAATTAGGTGTAAAAATACCTCTAAAAATAACCTTAAGCCTTGAATATTTATTGGGAAGAAGTTATTCAAAGAACACCCTTCTCGGGTTCACAGAAGGGTTTATAAGTGACTGAGCTAGGGTAGGAAATTTAAAATAGAAAACCAAATCCTTTTCTCCAGAAAATTGATACGAATGATCTAGAGGATGTGTACTAAGATATTATGAAGTATATTTAGAAAACTAATGGTGCAACTTCTCTATTTTTGTGACAGTCTAGGAGGGGGAGTGCAAACTTAGTCTTGAGGCTAATTGTAAGGGTCATTTTACAAAGCAAGTACCCTTTATATTGAGATTCAATCCTTAAAACTTAATATATACCTATTTTTACATAATGGGTGACCAAAAACATTAAAATTGAGGTTGATTTCTGAGGGAAAAGGAAGATATTTTCCACAGAGTGTTGTCCCAGACCTATTAGGAAGCTTGAGAGCAAAATTACAAAAGGTGACATATAAAGAGTTACACAAAGAGTTAAGCTTTGAGATTTTGCAAGAATATTAGAAGGATTGAGAGAAAAATTTGGAAGGTGATATATCTTTTTGGGAAGTGTTAGAAGCTTAGTTTCATAGATGGAGTAAGCTACTGAGTCTTGAGAAACATGGTGACCAATTTTGACTAAGGAGTTAGGGATGAATGCTTTGATTGTTTTAAATGCTTTAGTGATGCTTCTAACATTATTTTTTGAGTGTGGAAACTTGGGAAGTGGAGTTTAAAGTCTTTAAGGGATGTTAGAGGTGATTAGGTGTATGAGTGAACTAAGACAACCTTGTCTTGAGAGATTAGTAGGCAATTTTAAACAAGGAGATAGATGTGGGCGTTTTGTTTATCTTGAATGTATTTCATGATGATTTAACATTTTTTTTAAGTGTGTGGGGTAGGGGAGAGAATTATATAAGAAAATAATAGGATAATGACCTAAGTCTTACCATTGAGGCAAGAACTAATTAAGCTAGAACTTGAGCAATAAGTGGAAAGGTAAGTAATCAGTAAACTCAAAGGTATATTAAGGAGTTTGATGGCTGAATAGGCATACAATGAAAATGATGAGCATGGTAGATATATGTTGGTAGTGATTTAATAAATTATAATATATTATTTTATTATAATAACATAGTTTTAATCCTTTTTGGGCTTGTTTAAGATCCTCTATGTAAAGCCAGTGAAGTGAAATTGTTTAGACCTTCTTGTGAAACTATATATAGGATTGATATTTTATTTTGATCTACATCACCAAATATGAATCATACCTATAGGTTATGACATTAAACTCACCATACACCTCATGTTCAATGCCACCATGGTCCACCATGACCGATTTGGTCCAAAACTCACATCTCTACCTCATTTTGTTTGTTCCAAGGTTAGAAACAAGCCTTGAATGACCTGACTCAAGCATGACAACTCATGAACTGACCATACTGCCCTTATGCATACCCAAGGACACCTGTAACACACATCATAGACCATGTATGAAATCATTACACACTCCAACTCACTTGGGAGGACTCAAACCATGAATCAACACCCTAGAACATGCACCAGGACCACATAGAACTCACCAAACCACTCAATCTTCATACTTGACACTTGGATAACACATCATGGAGACTCACATGATCACATGACACCATTTTCCATTAATGGAGTTGACATCATTGACAACATTAACACATAATTTCTAATAGTAGTGAGTGCATTACATAAACTAAATGGAAGTACTAACTACTCATACAAACCTTGTTTTGTTTTGAAGGCAATCTTCCATACATCCTACTCCTTCATCATGAATTGGTGATAACCAAAATTGAGATCCAACTTTGTAAATAAATTTTCATTTTGAATTTCATCGAAGAGATTGTCTATGTGTGGGAGTATATTTTTTCTTAATGGTAATCTGGTTCAAGGCACGATAGTCAATGCACATTCTTTAAGAACCATCCTTCTTTAGCACCATCACAACAGGAAAATTGCACGGCAAGGTGTTTGGGCACATCACCCTTTGAAAAATAGCTCATGGATTTTATTATTTAATTTTCTACTCTCCAATAAGGATTTCTTATCTAACCTGATATTTGGTAGAGGGGACTCTGGAAATAGATGAATCTCATGCTCTACTTCTCATTTTGGTGGTAACCCATTAGGAGTTTGGAACACTTCCTGAAAATACTAAATTATGTTATCCAAATCCTTCTTCCCTTGGTTAGAAAAATCTAAAATTTCTACCCCATCTTGCTTATCTTTCAATAAAAGTAAACTAAACTGGGTATGATTTTCCTAAATTAGTCTTTTTGCTTGGTTAACACTTACCATGGCAGGTTTTAGTTTATGTAAGTGTGCCTGGATGTTGTAACTGACTTCATACTTGATCTATCTATATCATTTCTCCCTTCTAATGAATATAGCATCCCTGGTATATAAGTAAGGACTCCGAAAACAACATCAAAAGCATCAAGTGGAATTACATCAACTTCTAAAACATCTATATATTGAGAGTTGATCCCAAACTTGAGCTTACATCTTTGTGTTATCTGAAATTTTACACCCTTATTCACCCATCCAAAAGGATAAGGGTGTGGATGCTCATAAGTTTAAATACCAAGATTCTTTACAACCACATTAGAAATCAAATTATATTGAGAACCAATATCAACCAAAGCATTTACCTTAGTCTTTGTAATCTAAATTTTGATTTGGATGTTTGACGATTTTTCTGCTCCTGTTTAAAGTTAATGAAATGGTATCTAAGAAAATAAGAAAATCCTAAATATGTGAGGGTTTAAGGATACCTATGAGATGTGTGACAATGATGAAGATGAGATACGGGCACAAAGATCCTTCTGCAGTGAGTTTGATAACATGCACAATAAGAAGAACAAGTAGGAAAGAAAAATATTAGTATATTATATGGTGGGTTTCCTGACAAAGTTAGTCCTGAGAAGTGATAAAATTACTAGGGAAGATGTCAACCCACTTTGATTAAAAGATTAATAGAAGATAAAAGATGGATAATATGCAAAATATAGCAGAATGGAACAGAGACCAAAGATATAGTCAAAAACATATTAACAAAGAGATCAAATAATACAATTTGAGATAAAAGAAATCAAACCTGACATGGTTGACAGCGACCTGAGACAGATAAGGGTAGTCAATGGTGACTATAATAGAGAATACCAACATATGTGAAAAAATTAGATTTGGAATTGATTCTGAGATGTTGAGGATGTCCTAGATTTGATGCAGAGGTGCAAGAAATAGAAAAGATGTAGATTAGGTCAACGGTGATTGGGGAAAAATTTGGGATAGTCAATGGTAATTAGGGTAGGAAAGTGAGATCTAGAATTTCACAAAAATATTTGTAGATTATATGGTGGGTTGAGTAATAAAGTCAATCCTGATAAGTGATAAAATTCCTAGGGAGGATGCCAACCCACTTTGATTAAAAGATAGATAGAAGATAAAATATGGATAACAAGCAAGATATAACAAAATGGAATAGATACCAGAGATATATTCAGTCATAGATAAAAAGGAGATCAGATAATGCAAATTAACATAAAAGAAATCAAACCTAAAATGGTTGATGATGACCCAAGATAGATAGGGGTAGTCGACGGCGACTGTAATAGAGAATATCAACAAATGTGAAAATACTAGATCTGGAACTAATTATGAGATGATGAGGATGTCCTGGATCTAATGGAGAGGTACATAAAATAGAAAGGATACAAATTGCAGGAAAATAGATGAAAAACTAATAGATGCAGATTGGGTCAAAAATGACCGGGGTAGATCTGGGACAGTTGAGGGTGACTGCAGAAAGAAAGTGAGATCTTGAGTGTCAGATGGGAAAAATAAAAAGGCAGAGAGATCTTGATGTTGCAGATAATGGAGAACATATGGTAGATGGGGGAGAATATAGGAAAATGATTGATGAAGATCAAGTTGATGGTGACCAGGGATGAATCGACGGAGACCAGGGGTTAGATTTAGGGTTTAATAAAGCTTGATAGATGGAAAAAGGGCTACAAGAAAGAATCAAGAGTGGTTGATGATATGCCCAATCTCTAAAATAATGAGTAGAACTGTAAGGCTGATGGAAAGAATGATGAAATAATAGTAGGGCTCCAAGTAAATTCTAAACTTCAGATCTCCAAAGATGGCATGCTAGGTCTCCAAGATGACTCCAAGATGTTGATTGTAGCTCACAAGAAGAGAAGGAAACAATAAAATATCGCAAGAAAGTATAATTCTCCAAAATTTCATCCTCTTGAGGAGAGGGGATAGTGACATACTTATAGGTCGTTGGTGACCCGCTAGGCTCACCATCGACTACGGAGGACCATCAATTTGAGAGGTGGAGATGATGCACAACTCGATATAAGGATCCCTAAAAAGGTTTGATTCAGGTTTCGAGTTGTTTATGTGGGTTAGGGTTGTATAGGGCTGATAAAAGGTGGTTGGATGAGTGAAAACATTAAATGAGGGTAGATGAGAGTCTGAGTATAAATTAGGGGTTTATAGATGTGATTAGGATAATAAATGTTTTTAGAGGTGATTAAATGTGATTAGGGGTGAATTAGGAGAGATAAAATAAAGAAGGGATTTAAGATAGGAAAGTAGGAATTAGAGGAATAAATGGGATTTATGAGTTAAGTAGGAAATTTGAATAGGATATGGGGTGTGAATGCGTAAGATGAAGACGAAGGGGAGTGAACATGGGATGGGGGACAAGAAAACCAAAAATTGGTGTTTACATTTGCCCCTTTTGTCAAGTGGTTTGCGTTAAGCAAGCCACGAGACAAAAACAAGAAGTGATAAAAGATGGTGGTGGTTGAGGTGCTCCCTCTCAAACTAGGGATCGATGACATGAAGAAGAATCAATTTCTAGGTTGAAAGAGATAGATGGAGGAAAGAAAGGAAAAGATAGAAAGATGAAAGAAGATGCCCCGAGTGGAGGGTGATATGACCATTACAAGAAGGAAAGGATATAAATAAAAAAAAAAAATGGTAGGGATCATAACACGGCCTCAATGGAGGTGACATTAATGTTCCATAGACCCATGAGTCAGAAAAAATCACTACATGATGGGGGGAATCCAATTGGAATTTACTTATATGGATGAGATAAAAATGGCAGGAACCCTGGAAACACATTAGTATGGAACATAAAACAGCCTCAACGAAGGTGATGTTAATGTCCTACAAACCCATGAGTTGGAAAATATCACTACAAGATGGAGGGAATGCAATGGGGATCCACTCATATTGATGTAAAAACCATGGGACTAATGGTTCAAAGAAAGACAAAAAAATATGCGTAAAGAATGTGAGGATGGTTAAGGTAATGGTCTGATAAGATGTTGGGGGAAAAAGAATATGTGATATCCTTCATACATGAGGAATTGAGCAAATATGTGTCCTAGTGGGACGAAGATAAAATGATGGCCATGAATGGGATTTTAAGATGAGATATGGTGCCCTAAGAGGGAACATGGAGAATACCACAGAGTAGGCATTGAGATGTGATTAAAGGATGCACTACAAGATAAGTAGATAGGAAAAAATAGTGAAAATAAGGCATGTAAGGCAAAACATTGTGTGATATGGGTGACACACAAGTTTGAAGTGGAAGAAAAGATAATTTGGAGAAAAATATTGGGTGAGAGAAGATGAGGGGTGGGAAATAGGGTAGGATTGACTGTGATTGGATAGGTTGATGGTGATTTAGATTAGGTCAATGGAGAATGGGTAGGTTGACATTGAATAGGTTGGCGCGCCTCTTTAAGCGATGGAGATGGTCAACAAGGCTCATTTAAACTACTTGATTTTGACCATTGAGAGCTACGAGTGATATAAAAGCATGAGATTTGAGAAAAATAGATACCAACAGAGGTGCAAGGAAGTGCTAAAGGCCTTGGAGAGTGATAAGTGTTGAAAACCTTGCTTACTTTTGATTTTATTTGATTCTTTGTCATTTTTTTTCAATTTTGGATGGGCATCAAGGGTCAATCAATGAAAACTAGGTATGGTTGTCTTCGACCTAGCGTAAAGCGGAATAGACCTAGTTAGGGTCAACATCGACTTGGTAGATGGTATATGTTATTGATAATTTTAGATGAAAAATGAGAATTTTTGATGATTAGGTGCTGATGGGTTCCTATTTGTTGGATTTTGTAGGCCAAAGATACCTTAAAAGAAAGAGTCCTAACCATGTTGGGGATGATTAAGGATAATGTGACAAATTTTGAGTCTGATCACTTAAATGCATTTGAATTGGGTGGGTTCTATCATTATCAGAGGGTGCGTTGAGATACAAAACTGATCATAGCATTGATAGACAGATGGGACCTAAGGAATAATACCTTGTAGTTTCAGACCGACAAGATGAGGATCACATCAAAGGATGTGTATCGCATTTTGATATTGTCGATTCAGGAGGCACCAATAGTTCCTATTATAGTAGAGGTTCAGATGGATGCATTAAGATGGATGTTTAGAGCAGAGGCCCCACAAATCACCTTTGTGTCTGGGGTATTTCACATTGAGACTCACTATCATCCATTGAATTTGACACTGAGGAACCGGATGATATGTTTGGTGATGATGACGATATCTTGTTATGCACTTTCAGATTCAGGTGGGGCAAGATTTACATGGGCCTTAGTAGCAATGGTAGCAAATATTGTGGAGCACATGGCAATGTTTGCATTCAAGACAACTCTCTTGGCACAAGTGTACCACGAGCTGTGGATGTATATTATGGAGAGGAGTTCAGGTATGGACGTGGGAATCATATTACATTGTTGAGTGTATGAGCACATAGCTATGGTGAGGCCGATAAGGCTTCTATGGATTACAGGTGACCACATAAAGTTAACAGTTAGATTCATGTGATGACAAGCCTACTAGACTCATGAAGATAGGGTGAGCGGGGAGAGGATTAGTATACAGAGAGATTGGGGGGCCTCGATGTTGATGATGTCAAATGGAGGTCATGCATAGGGTTCCCTGCATGGCTGGACATAGATATATAACCTACATGCATGAGGAGAGTGGGGTGGGTATAGGGGTGGAGGCAAAAGATGGTGGAGGTGATATAGTTTCCACGGGTTATGAGGTAGTTTGGGTTGGTACAGATAGTTCCTAGGGTGCTGATAAGATATAGATAGAATGAGAAGAAGAGGGATTTACCTAGTTCTATGATGGCAGATCCATTGGTAGAGGAGGCAGAGCCATAAGATATTGATGAGGATGATGTAGGGGTTGTCAAGGGTTATGTGGAGTGGGTGACTAAGCAGTGAGGAGCCAGTAGTGCTAGGGACACCTCACATGTAAGAGGAGAGGCAACAATACCAACAGGTGGAACAATGGAAATGCCTATAGGAGAAGAGAGGGGAGATGAAGGTGTGATAGTGGAGATAGGCTAGTTATAGGTGGAGTTAGATGTGGCTCATTAAGAGAAAGATACTATGTGTCAGGAGATATATGTGATGCGCCATGAGAGAGACCTGGCTATCTAGTAACGTAATTTATACCAGAGGTAGGAGGCCTTATGAACCAAATATGGAGATCCAAGAACTCCATTAGATGTGATGGGTGGTGTATCCCAGGGAGATACATAGGGGGTTAGACAGATGGATCCACCTATTTTTATGGCACTAGAGTAGAACCAGGATCTAGGAGATGAGGCACTCTACTACAAGTAGATAGTTAAAATGAGATTACTCGATGTTCTGTGTTATGTGGCATACTTGGCAAGAGAAAGGAGATCAGGGTGACGAGTGGCCTCAAAGTGCATGAAAAGCATAGTGCAGCTGAGGCACGATCATGGGATGGATGGTGATAAGGGTAGATAAGGTCCTGTCCTAGGAGATAGAGTTTCAGATTTTGAGTTCACCACTTAGTGAGTGAACATTGTATGGATACAAATTTTGATATATTTATTTTGAGATAGAGTCTAGTTGAGGCCTATCACTGATGTACAAACACTTTGATGATATATATATATATTATTTTTTCGTGATTTACATGTGTTGTGATGAGTATATGTATACACAAAATCATGCACTTTGGGAAATAATCTAGTCACGATTACATACTACTATTTATATGATTCCTGAGTAATGAAAGTACTAATTAACCCACATATTTGGCCACTTTCTTTACTTTTTGTTGCCACTTTTTGTCTTGTACCCTTACTTGCTCAATCTACCTTTTTATACCTCAAAATTTATCATCATGGACACCAGCGCCCAACCATGTTGCCAGCGTCAAGCGCCCTCGTCCCCTCTGGATGCCCCTGACCTCTTTGTACTTTGTTCACATATTTTGGGTTCTTTCTAGTTGTTTAAGCATCTTATATTTTTGGTAGTCAACCTTTTCGGGGTTAATTATAAAATTCAAGCAAAAGAATCATATAAATATAAAGTTATGTGATAATAATAAGGGACCAAGCACTAAGCATTAGCTATCACCACCTAAGGTTGGATCCATCAAGCATTTAAGAGCTCCATTGCATCCATCTAGTGCCATTTAAGGGACACAAGGGTTGGCTATTCTACATATAATTCATATGACTGAATTCATTCTATTCCATGCACACATCTATTATATTTCTTTACATCTAGCTATTTTACTTGCTATCAAGTGTGACACGCACAAGAACCACCTAAGGCACAACTCCAAACACACACATAGAACTACATTGGGAATGACATGTAGTGTAATGATTAGTCATAAGATCACCATTATGACAGCTTAGGACATTCAGACCTCTCATTCTGTATCTTTATTTTTTAGTATTTGATGTCTCTTTGAGGTTTTTGCAGGTCATTGTTTCATTGCAGCTTTCCAGTGACTTCGGTGATCATTATGCAACCTCACAACAGCCAAAATTCAATAATATAGAATACCTCATGACCACTTAGAGGAGATTTTCTGGGAATTTCCGCAGACATCGGTGCCCAGAAATAGGCCTAGGGCACCCACAGGCACCCCTATCCCTCTTCAGGCACCACAATCCAATGTATTCCTCTATTTGTACATTTTATCGAGATTTGTTATGATAGTCAATGCTTCATATTTTCCAATTTTCCATCTTTGTACACCTTCAAGATCTCTACAAATCAACTAAGGCTTTCTACCCTCTCTTTGCACCTAGGGTTTCATATATTTTGGCTTAGTTTGCTTAGGTTTATTTATGTACTTAATTGATCATTTATTTACTACTACAATAACAATCAGATTAGGCATATAATTCACATTTTTCTTAATCATTTTGGTGAACCTAAACATTCAAACCCTTCTGTCTGAGTATGGCCTTGCCTTATCGAGTTATGGATCAATCACCTTATCCTACTTTTTCTCCCACTAGGGTTTCTGGTATAATTACTACTCCTACTGATTTCATGCAAGTTTGTTCTCATCATCCTCCGTACTTTTTTACACCTATGACTGATCCTTCTATCAATGTTGTAACTACTCACTGCACTCGCCCTCCTACTGTTCAACCCATTTCTATCCCGCCACCTATTACTTCTACGTTTCTTCCTCCTCTTCCTAAGGGATATGATATAATTGAATAACTTAAGAACACATCGGCCAAAATATCTCTCTTATGTAATGCACCTGATTTTCGACATACTCTAGAAGTCTCCCCTCATTCTATTTACATTTAAAGTGACAACTCTTTAGTGGCATTCACACACCTTATCTTGTCTATCAAAAATTTGCCACGTACTATATCCTTTACTAATGAGGACATATCGCCATTTTCTATTAACAATCCATGTGCACCTTTGTTTATCACTTCTGTTATTGGCACTACTTGTATTAAGTGCGTACTCATTAACAATGGCTCAAAAATTAATTTATGTGTCCATTCTCTTCTAAAACAACTTGGTATTAAGGACAATCTAATTTCTAAGAATTATACTCTTATTCATGGCTACGACTCAACCACCTGCTCGTGTTTACGAACTATCACATTACATGTTAAATTTGGGCCTAAGACTTTCCCTACAGAATTTTTCATTATCTATACTTCAATGTAATTCAATCTTTTACTAGGAAGATCTTGGATTCACGTAATGCAAGTAGTTCCATCCACTGTTAATCAACATATCAAATTTCTACATGATGGGTATGAACATACCATTGTTGTGGATCTTGAACCATTCAAATTATGTCATATAGACCCTATTATTACCATGCTTATTCCTCCATCAAAGCCTATTCTATATAATATTATTACTACCTATGACATTGGTCAATCTAGCACTTCACAATCTTCTTCTGCCGCTTCAAGCACTCCGGTTATTAATACTCATACTACTTCCATCATTTCACCCTCAGTGTTTTCTCCTATAAGAACTACTACTTGAATCATTGAGGCTTCTCTCACTCCTACATCTAGTGCCCTGCCTACCAAAATACTTTCCATAACTATGCAACATGAAAATGCCAACATAGATGATTCTAATGACAAAGCTAACATTTTTGAACTTACAGATGATAAAATGTGCAATCTTAATTTCACTCTTATTAATACCAATGAATCTTATTTCAATGATAGTTTCGTTGCTATTGGTTCTGGTGAATACAAATTAAAAACCCCTCCTACTAATGTTATGGTACTTTATCGAGGGTCTGTCCATAAGTTGTATGCCATTTCACCTTCTCACGGACCATCTGTGTTTGTACCACTTCCTTTCACTTACACACTTTTCATTAACAACTCTTATTAGCAACATATTCTATTGGATCATACTTTCTCTGATAATATTTACACATACGACGACTTGACTAGGCTTGGCACTTAATGATATCCTCCCGCAGCCTCACTCACCTAATCTCTATCATGGATATTTTCACATTACGACCACCTATGGTCTTCATGTTTTCTATTTAACAATCATCATTGCAAGTACCCTGCAAGTTTCTCCACTAAAAATTGTGTAATCTTGACTTGATTATATTGGGGGTACTTTAGACTCTAGTCACACTTTTATAGAATTTCCTATGTCTTTCAATAGTGTTTCTGTCGGAAATGACTCATCTCTCTGTTATTCACGAAATCTCACTCATTGGTATGCACATGGATGTCCACCACCACCATTCACCAATGAAGAATACACAATTACCATGTACAACTTACGTCCTAATGGATCTTTATGTGATCTACCTCACACTATTACTTGTCAAGTCTCCAACGTCAAATTTGATAAGGACAATGATGATCTTTTAGATAATGTCACTTGATCATTCTTATTATCATGCAATTAAGGGGAAATTATACTTATTGCCCCCTTGTTGGTACCCAAATTTACTCTCCCTTTTGTGACTATGTAACACTGTAGTTCAAACAAGATGCTTGGAGGTAGATAAATCAGAGTGTGAGTCGTTTTGTAGCCAGGGAGGGATTTAACAGACTCTTTATTCACTCAGGCATGGAAGAAATGGATAACACCATGAACAGTGTTTGACCTACCCTGACTACTTTAGGTTGTGCCTTCAACCAGGTTGATAGGACCCATTTTGAGACCCATGTTAGTGGATGACATTTATAGATTCATATTATTTTTCTTTCCTTTCACAAAATTGATAGGAGATCTTCAGAAGGTATGGTCAATATAAAGTAGTCTAACTCTCATGAGTTGTCACTTTAGAGGATGAAGAAACCTTCTAGACAAGATCCGGGTTACTAAAGGAAGTGGTAAAAATTGATTTCTCTTGCATATTGAGGTAAGGGATGGGTAAATCAATGAATTCCCTCAACATTTATGAACAGGCAGTGCAAGCAGGGGTAGTTCATGTATCGTTCATTTCTAGATGTATACTTTATGGTTGGGAAGTTAAGTAGGATAAAGTTGATTATACAAAATATTTGAGAACTTTAAACAAATGTTAACATATCCACAAGGTAAGAAGACAAATTGCTTCAAATAGTAAATACAAACTTTCAACTAGAAAATTATACATCTATGAAAGCTCAAAGACACGCGGCTTCACACATTCTTTAAGGTTTTAACAAAATAACTCATGCTAAAGACTCAATTAAACTTTAGAAGACCCCTGCTATATCACGCTCATGATACACTCATGAACTGACAAACAATTTGTATCACTAAAATGCAAGTAAAGTGAATTTAAATCACTTATTGCATTATGAAATGAAATCTCTCTTCATAATGTAATTGAAAATTACACAATACTTGTCATGAGGATGAGATTTTGTGTGATTTCAAAGGATTTCTAATGTAATACTACAACAGGCACATATATAACTATTTGAAACTATCTCAAGATGAAAGTGGACATAACACAGTTCATTGATCTACACCAATTACTCAAGTTTTCTCAAATTTTATCAACAAGGGAAAGTTTGTTTACAATCTCAAAGTTCTATCAATGGCTATACATCTGCAACCAACTTGACATGATCAATCTTGAAAGGCACACAAGAAGTAACTAGTTTCTCAAAAAAAATTCTAGAAAAATGGCTTCTCTCAGCTCTTCTCTCCTTTTTTCTCTCTGACTAAATTTCAGAAAAATTAGCCCCCCCCATTTTTCAAGAGTATTCTCATTGAATTTATACAATTTCACTCACTCACTCATCCTATTTTTCCCCCCAAAAACATGAATATTTAAAGAAGAATATTCATTTGTGTTTTTTCCAGGTGGAAAAGTTATGAGCCATTCACATTTCCTACTTTCATCATATATGATTGGGGCACCATGTCATAAATTTTGACAGTATTTTTAATCATTCTTTTATTTGGTGAATAAATGGCCATTTTTTCATGGTTTTAGAGTGCCTCTAGATGGTTTGATTTTACAGGTAATCACATCTTCCTTTTTGAGAATCCTTCTCAAAGAAAACATATTTATTTTTGTGTCTGTCTGGACTGATCATTTCTACACGGTTTTGGTCATATCAAGCCAATCATCATCTTTCTCCATAATTCCAATTCATCTCACAAGTATTTCTCTTGTGTAGATATCTCATTTAAATCTTAGAGGCTACTTCACCATGATTACACGTAGCTTGACTGGTATGCCTTGAATTTCCTATAAAAGCACACCATTCCACTTCCCTAATTCATATTTTCTTTTCTGAATATAGGCATTTTTTGAGCTTCCCCTTTGTTTATCTATGCTACGAGTCTGAGTCGGCCAAGTATAAAGAGGAGCCAACAAAAACCTCCATGTGTCTCTTCGGTGCAACTACAAAGGTGAAGTCCAGAGGTAGGTCCCCAAACAAGCGCAGGCCCTCCACGTGTCCTGGACTTAAGAAAATTACCTTGACCATTGAAAATTCTCAGTATAAAGAGGAGCCAATGGAAGCCTCCACGTGTCTCTTCGATGCAACTCTAAAGGTAAGATCCAGAGGCATGTCCCCAAATGAGTGCAGGCCCTCCATGTGCCCTGGGTCCAACAAAATTGCACTGGCTGTTGAAAATTCTGAGCATGGGAAGATCTAGCGGAAACCTCCACGTGTCTCTTTGGTATAACTCCAAAGGTCAAAACCAGAGGCTAATCCTCAAATGAGTGCAGGCCCTCCACGTGTCCTTTTTTGGGTCTTAGGCATTTACCTTATACTTTCACACCCTTTGCCATAATGCATCAAAATATCAAATAAACCCACCACACCGCATCCAATTAGAAAAGACCACGTATCCACGGATGTTGGGACAAGATTTACAAAGGAGACACAATCATGGAAGATGCCCAACAAGAAAAAATTTCCCCACGGAGAGAAGAATGTAAATAATACCAAGACTCAATGTGATCCATGACCCAAGGAAAGAACTTGACAATGAAACCCTAGTGAAGGAAAATAATTACGCATCCACATAGGAAGACAAAAAGTGCATCAAACCAGGAGGGAAAAAAAAATTAAACAAAAAATGGGCGAGATTACAATTGAGCACCAACACTGGATCTGACTCAAGGATGGGCACTCCCTACGAGTGCCGTAAGAACAAAACATAATGCAACAATATTAGACCATGTGCCAAAAATCCATTGGGCCACGGAGTCAAGAACTGACCTCCAAAGCAAATAAACAATAGCCAACCCTCCAGGAATAAACCGTGAAACCAACACAAACCGGTCACCAAGGACCAAGACAAACCGAAATAGAAAAAAGTAGAAAATATAACAAAACCAAAAACTGTACACTGTACAATGATGCATACCTTATTTCCAAGAAATCAATCAAGGAAATGTTTCAAGTTCCTGCCATTAACAAGAAACTCAAGCATTTCTCCATCTAAATCTTTTAGGAAAAAGGTATGCTCACTAATTCTAATGTCAATAGAATAAGGGCCCATCCATAATGCGTCGAACTTTCCATGTTTTCCCTTATCCTCATGTCTACTATCCCACAGTAGCACAAGATCTACCACATTGAAAACTCTTGGGGTTACCTTTTTATCAAACAGTTTCTTCAAAGTTTCCCTAAACTTCACATGTCTTTGATGGGATTCTCTCCTCTCTTCATCTAATTCAACAATTTGATTTATACGGGCATCATAGGGACTAATCTCTTGATCCTCCAATTGTTGGATAAATTGATAAGAAGATAATTGCATATGCAGGGGGAGGAGAGCCTGAGTTCCATATACCAATTCAAATGGGCTCTTTCTAGTAGCTCTTTTAATAGTAATTCTGTCATCCCAAACAACAAACTTCAACTGCTCACCCCACTTTCATTTATTTAGTTCCAAGGTCCTCCTGATTATCTTCAACAAATTTTTGTTACTTGATTCTTCTTGTCCATTACCTTGGGGATTGTAGTTGGAAGCATATGCTAAATTTATCCCATACTCCTGACACATGGCTACCAAAGGTTTATCTCAAAAACTCATAGCATTGTCAGCAACTATTTTAGCAGGTACTCCAAACCTGTAAATTATATGATTTAAAATGAAGTCCATGACAATTTGGTGGGTTGCTTTCTTAGTGGGGATTACCTCTACCCATTTGGTGAAGTAGTCAGTGGCTACCAATATCCATTTATGGCTGGCACTTGAAGAATCTGAAATCTCCCCAATGAAGTCCATCCCCCACTGCTTAAAAGGGGCTTCAATTGATACACTGCTATAATGGGAGGGATCCTGAAGCTTTCAATCTTCCTGAGAAATGTTGGCAACTTTCACATTTTATTACCAATAAATTTGTATCCTTAAAAAGTGTTGGCCACCAGTAACCAGCCCTTAAGATCTTATGGGTTGTTACTCTTCTAGCGAAATTCCCCCCACAAAATCCTCCATGGAAATCAGCAATTAATTTCGGGGCTTCATCCTCAGTGATACACCTTAAGAGAACTCCCTCAGGGTTTTTCCAAGCCAACCCATAATCAGTGATGATATATTTTTGGGAAGTCCAATCTAAGTGCTCTCTTTTGATTTTTTCTTAAATACTCGGGACATTGCATATGTCTGAGATAAAAAAATAATATCCCTATACTAATCAAAATTTATAAATTTCTAAATAATATTCAACCTTTCTTCATCAACCTCATTTATCTCAACTGTCTGTAGATTGCTTTCTTTCATTAGCTTTTCCAGGCCCAAACCTCTGACTAATTTTGTAGTTTGGATGTCCATATCATATTCATGTAACTTATTTTCCCATCGATATATTTTACTGGAAATTTCCATCTCTAAAAGGATATCCTTGACCATAGTATGAGGGACATAAGCTATGACTTTAGAACTTAAAATATATGGCCTAAAGATCTTTGTGGCTCTAACCAAAGAAAAGGCTTGTTTCTCCATGATAGTATACTTCAACTCTGCCCCTTGTAATGCTTTACTAAAGAAAGCAATTGGCCTTTCAGCTCCTTCATCATCCTTCTATAACAACACAGATGCAATGGTATTCTCAGAGGCAAAGGAAAATATTTGGAAGGCCTTTTTGTAATCAAGATATACTAAAATAGGGACATTTTTCAACGCTTCCTTGATCCCAGTAAAGGCTTAAATAACTACTTCCTCCCATATGATACTCTGACCTTTCTTCAACATACTAGTGATTGGGATAGTCAATTCAGCAAAGTTAGAAATAAATCTCCTAATAAAATTTATCTGCCCAAAAAAGGATTGAATTCCCTTTTTGGTTCTTGGAATAGGAACTTTGCTAATGGCTTCCACTCTCTCAGGATCAATCATGACCCCTTCTTTTGATACAATATGTCTGAGAAACTTAGCCTTTTGAACCCCAAAATGACATTTCTTAGGGTTCAGTGAGATACCATATTCCCTGCACCTTAACAACATCTTTTCTAAATGTTACAGGTGATCACTTCTCTTCCTTGAAAAAATTGTCACATCATCCTGATACACAACAATGAAGTCATTTATATATCCTGAGAATGCTACATCCATTTCTCTTTGAAACGTGGCTCTAGCATTCATTAGGCCAAATGGAATTCTTACGTACACATAGGTACCCCATGGAGTAGTGAAAGTAGTTTTGATTCTCTCTAATTGCTTCACAACCACTTGGTTATACCCAGAAAAAACCATCCAAAGTAGATAACAATTTTGAACATGTAACCAATTGTAACATGTTATCCATATTTGGCAAGGGTTATTTAAATTTCTAAATTCCACACATAATCTTATGTCTCTATTCTTCTTTCGAACAGGTACCAAGTTTTCCACCCATGAAGAGTACCTCGTAGGTTGTATGATTCCTCCATCCCTTAAATTTTTCAACTCTTCCTGCATTTTTAGGGAAAGGAGTGGATTAATTGGTCTTTGCTTTTTCCTAAATGGCTTGGCATTAGCCTTCAGGGGTATCTCGTGCTGAAAAAGGTCTTCCCTTATATGATTTCAATTCTGAATACGACCATGCCAAGTAGTCCTGGTACTTTTTAACAACTAGACATATGCTTGCTTTTCCTCTCTATCCAAGTTGCTACCTAACCATATTTTCTGAGGTTTATCCTTTGTGCCTAGGTTATGTTCTTTAACATCTCTCGAGGCTGACATGTGTTTGTTAAGAATGCGGTCAACATTATCAAAATTTGATTCCAATTCAACCAAACCTCTAGGAATAGTATTAGTTTTCAATTGAATAATGTCTTTACCAAATAGGGTCTCTTTTCCATCATTTACACAAACCATTGGTTCCCATTCCATACTTTGATTGGTAAATTCTCCTTTATTTTGCAAAAACCTTTGGACCTGGGCATCATCTTCAAAAACTTGCCAATGCTTGATATTATCAGGGACAGACGGCCTAGTCAATATTTCAATATCATATTCACAATAGGGGGATACTGTAAAATTCTCAAACCTTGATCCCAATACTGCCAATTTTTCTGCTACAGTATTATATTTCCTATCATGGTGTATTATATTAAAAGAATCAAACATTTTAATTAAGTCCCAAACTGCATGCTTATATTGCTTCATTCTTTGATTTTTTGTTGCATACAACTTTCTAACTTGTTTGACTATCAAATTTGAATCCCCTTTAACAATAATGTCTCTGACACCATACTTCCAAGAAATCCTTAAACCTAAGAGTAGTGCTTCATACTCTGCAATGTTATTTGTGCACTCAAAATTAAGTTTAAAAGAAAAGTTAAACTCCTCATGGCTTGGAGATATCAAGACAACACCAGCACCATTACTAGATCTAGAAAAAGCCCCATCAAACATCAGAGTCTAGGGAAAACCAACCTACTCAGGATATTGCACTCATCAATTTTATGCTCCTTAAAATCAGCATAACCCACAAAGTTATCAACATCAACGTCTGTGTACAATACTTCATAAGAAGCATTGTTAGGATCCTCAATGAGGTGTAACATTTTCTTCTCACCATACAACTTCACAAGGTTTCCCTCAATTGGTATGGTTGCAAATGACATGTCCATTTGTACACTTCCACCTACACTAGCTGCCCATTTTCTAGACAATAACATTCCCCACTTAGCAGGACAGTCCACAATAACTACATTCATGGTTAGGCATTTTCCTGGATAAGCTGCTAGTTGCACTACCATTCCTTTGACATATCCAATTACTAGCACTTCTCTTGAATCCATAGCAGTACACTTCCCAAAATTTGTTGTTACTTTGATATTTAACTCGTTCATCACCTCAAGAGGCATTACATTACATGAGGCTCCTGAATCAAACATACAGTTATGTACCAACCTATCCTTAATAATTAAAGTGGTATAAAATGGATCCACATCAAGCTGAGATTCAACTAGAGATGTGCCCAAATATACCTCAGGTGATTCACCTAGTTCCTCTAATGCTTGTGGTACTTCTAATTCTGTAATAATAGGAGGAATCTCTACATTGTTTACACTTTTGCCCTAGTAATCTTTTCTTCCTTAAATCCCAAATATTCAAATGCCCTTTTTCCTATGCTCAGGGATCCTAAGTAATTCAACAATGGGAATAGTAACCTTGATGTGACTCAAGATTTGGGCTATGTCACAAGGAATATATTTGGGCAAGACATTATTAGGAGGAAGATTCACAATTTCATCTGATAATATAGGAATTTTCACAGTCTGGGCATGGGCAGGAGCACAAGTTTTATTTGGGGTGATTAGGCCTTTTCCAGATGTATCTTTCTTAGGGGTTTCCTTCGGGATATTGGTAAGAACTAGAAATTTTTAGCTTAGTTTGCGGCCCTCCCCCTTTAACAACCTTACTTCTAGTGTTATATTCTTTCTCCTGAGCAACTACTGCATTCATCAACAACTTCATGTCCTCTTCTGAAGGGATCCCTCCATCATAATTTTTAATCATCAAGGCCCTTAAGTATTCAAAATCATGATTAGGTAGATCAAATGATTGCACCATATCAATTTCAAAAGTATCAATAGGAGGAAGAGGTAATACCTGGTGAACACAATCCCATAAATTTTCAACAGTTCTGGCACTTATCAATTCAGTTGATGTTGCCCCTTGTTGTGAGTTCCCAGGGCACTCCATCATACACACATCATCATATGCCTCATCATCATTTGTCTCCTCAAATTACTTATCTACCTCACATGGGGAATGTGGTAAGAAACAACCTATCACACCACTCAATAACATTGGCCTCTTCTACAGTAGCAATCCTAGCAGTCAAAGGATTAGGAACCAATCTATTTTCCTTGGGTTGAGGTTGTTTATTTCTTGATCCCATGGGCCCTTTCCCTCTATCATTTGATCTGTGATCACCTCTGGGATGATTTCCAAATCTCTCCTGACCATGTGACTTGTGCTAACCCTAGGAACTCTGTCCTATCCCTTTTTCTACTCTAGCTAGTTTGTAGGATATCTCTTTAACCACTCTGGCCAAAGTCTTCACAACCTCTTCCAGATCCACAGTTTTATTTTACTGAGGTCTCTCAGGATTGATCAACTTGAAACCCTTTCTCCTAAGGAGGCTTTCTAACTACTTTGATGTTATTTTCTATTTGTAAGGCCATGGTGAAATCCTTGCCTCAATGTTCCCGAGTTCTTATCTCTTAAGTAATAAGCATCATTTTTATCAAAGGCGTCAGAATATTTTATCAAATAGGACTCATCACTTGGCCTTAGGATTATAGGTAACCTATTCAAGGTTTTGTTGAACCTAGTATTAAAATCCTGGACAGATTCATTTGGGTTCTTCTTTATATTTTCAAACTTAGATAGAAGGAACCTGGGATCAGTTTTATCCCCATATTGCAATCTAAAAGCATTTTTCATCTCAGTCCATGAGTCTATTGAGTTATCTGGTAAAGCCTTGTACTAATCACGTGCATCCTCTTCAAGAGTATGAATGAAAAAATTTATATGCACATCTTCAAACTCAATTTCAAAATATTCCATCATATAGACAAAGAGTCTTAAATGTTGGTCACCAGTGATGGTGTTATTCCCTTGAAATTTTGGCAACCTATTTTTGAAATCTTGTGGCACCATATCAGGATATCTAACCATACCTCTGAAATTTTATTAGTCCAAAAGTATTGACAACAAAAGGAGGTCTAGGTGGAGGTTGAGCCATATTTCCTTGAGGAGGTGACCTTGTAGGAGAATCAAAATGATAAGGGATGAGGGGTCTCTGGGGCACATGAGTATAACTCTCAAAGTAAATATCCTCTAATTACTCAATTTCTTAGAAAACCCTATCAACCTTAGAAGAAGTAAGGAAAAACTTAGAGACACGCTTTTCAGAAAAAAATGATGGCCCCTCTCTAGTAGGGGAATTTAAATTTACATGAGGAATACTTGGTTTAGAATCACCTGAAGATGTATGGTAATATCTTCAACCAAAGATTGATCACCTTTCCAAATTGATATCTCCTTTCTTGATTCCTTTTTTCCAACCACTTTCCAGACTCATTTTTCCTTTTGAATTTTCTCTTCATAGTTCTAGAAACAAATTTCTAGTAGGATACCTAGTGAAAAAAGACTTTCTTCCCTCCATATTTGCAAATATTAATGAAAAATTTCACTTGACATAGGTTAAGACACTGGTAATCATAAAATTTTTAAACCAATTTGAAGTCGCCACCAAGGATTCTCACCTTAGATGTGAAAATTCACTATAAGTAGTTTGTCAAATGTCTATCAATACTTAATTTCTACAAAGATTAGAAAATCCTGACTTTCCTTTACCCACATTTATCACTATTGATGCAAATTTAGTATAATAACCGCTAGAAACTGGAAATACTACACAATGAGCTTGTGATCTTGCATAAATTCTTATAAATCTCAACAAAGGATGATGTTTAAATAGTGTAATTGTACTTAAATCATGTAAGAAACATTACCAGGGTCGGTATGTGTATGCATTTGTAAAAATATTCCTCGGCAATGGTGTCAGATCAGTGTTTGTACTTAAATTGATTCTCAATTTGTGACTGAGCAACATCATGTTTCGAATAAGATACTTGGAGGTAGATAAAATAGATTGTGATTCATTTTGTATCCGGGCAGTGATTTCGCTGACTCTTCATTCACTCGGGCATGGAAGAAATGGATAGCACCATGAACGGGGTTTGACCTACCCTGACTACTTTAGGTTGTGCCTTCAACCAAGGTGAGAGGACCCATTTTGTAACCCATATTGGTGGATGACATCTACAGATTCATATTATTTTTCTTTTCTTTCAAAAAATTGATAGGATATCTTCAGAAGGTATGGTCAATACAACATAGTCTAACTCTCACGAGTTGTCACTTTAGAGGACAAAGAAACTTTCTAGAAAAGATCTAGGTTACTAAAGACAGTGGTAAAAACTGATTACTCTCTGCATATTAAGGTAAGGGATGGGTAAATCAATGAAATTCCCTCAACATTTATGAACAGAAAGTGCAAGCAAGGGGTAGTTTATGTATGGTTCATTTCTGGATGTGTATTTTATGGTTGGGAAGTTAATTAGGATAAAGTTTATTATACCAAATATTTGAGAACTTTAAACAAATGTTAATAGATCCACAAGGCAAGAAGATGAATAGCTTCAAATAGTAAAGATGAACCTTCAAATAGAAAATTGTACATCTATGAAAGCTCAAAGACACACAGATTCACACATTCTTCAAGGTTTTAACACAAGAAATTATGTTAAAGACTCAATTAAAATTTAGAAGACACCTGTTATATCACGCTCATGATACACTCATGAAATGACAAATAATCTGTATCACTGAAATGTAAATAAATTGAATTTAAATCACTTACTGCATTATGAAATGAAATATCTCTTCATAATGTAATTGTAAATGCCACAATACTTTTCATGAGGACAAGATTTTGTGTGATTTCAAAGGATTTCTAATGTAAGACTACAACATGCACATATATAACTATTTGAAACTATCTCAAGATGAAAGTGGACATAACACAGTTCATTGATCTACACAAATTGCTCAAGGTTTCTCAAATTTCTTCAACAAGGGAAAGTTTGTTTACAATCTCAAAGTTCTGTCAATGGCTATACATCTGCAACCAGCTTGACATGATTAATCTTGAAAGGTAGAAAAGAAGTAACTGGTTTCTCAAAAGTTTCTCTAGAAAAATGGCTTCTCTCAACTCTTGTCTCCTTTTTTCTCTTTGACTAAATTTCAGAAAAATTAACCCCCCTTTGCAAGAGTATTCTCATTGCATTTATACAATTTCACTCGCTCACTCATCCTATTCCCCCCCCCCCCCCCCCCCCCCCGAAAAAAAAACATGAATCTTTAAAGAAGAATATTCATTTCTATTTTTTCCAGGTGGAAAAGTTGTGAGCCATTCACATTTCCTACTTTCATCAGATATGATTGGGGCACCATGTCATAACTTTTGATAGTATTTTTAATCATTCTTTTATTTGGTGAATAAATAGCCATTTTTCATGGTTTTAGAGCACATCTAGATGGTTTGATTTTATAGGTAATCAAATCTACCTTTTTGAGAATCCTCCTGGGAGAAGACATATTTATTTATGTGCTTGTCTGGACTGATCATTTCCACATGGTTTTGGTCATATCAAGCCAATCATCATCTTTATCCATAATGCCAATTTATCTCACACGAGTATTTCTCCCAAAAAAATGTAGATATCTCATTTAAATATTAGAGGCTACTTCACCATGATTACACCTAGCTTGCTTCCCCTAGTATGCCTTGAATTTACTATAAAATCGCACCATTTCACTTCCCCAATTCATATTTTCTTTTCTGAATATAGGAATTTTATTGGGCTTCCCCTTTGTTTATCTACATTGTGAGTCCAAGTCAGCCAAGTATAAAGAAAGCTAGTGGAAACCTCCACGTGTCTCCTTGGTGCAACTTCAAAGGTGAAGTCTAGAGGTAGGTCCCCAAACGAGCGCAGGCTCTCCATGTGTCCTGGGCCCAAGAAAGTTTCCTCGGCCATTGAAAAGTTTCAGTATAAAGAGGACCTAGTGGAAACCTCCACATGTCTCTTCAGTGCAAACTCCAAAGGTAAGATCCAGGGGCAGGATCCCCAAAAGAGTAGGCTCTCCACATGTGTCCTAGGTCCAAGAAAGTTGCACCGACCATTGAAAAGTATTAGCATGGGAAGAAGATCCAGTGGAAGCCTCCACTTATCTCTTCGGTGTAACTCCAAAGGTCAAAACAAAAGGTGGATCCTCAAATGAGTGTAGGCCCTACACATGTCTAGGTTCCAACAAAGCTACACCGACCGTTGAAAATTCTGAGCATGGGCAGAGCCAGCAGAAGCCTCCACATGTCTCTTCGGTGCAACTCCAAAGGTAAGATCTAGAGGTGGATCCTCAAATGAGCACAGGCCCTCCACATGTCCTTTTGTGGGTCTTAGGCATTTACCTTATACTTTCACACCCTTCACCATAATGCATCAAAATATCAAATAGACCCACCACACCACATCCAATTAGAAAAGACCATGTATCCACGGATGTTGGGACATGATTTACAAAGGAGACACAATCGTGGAAGATGCCCAACAACAAAATTTTTCCCCACGGAGAGAAGACTGTAAATAATACCAAGACTCAATGTGATCCATGACCCAAGGAAAGGACTTGACAATGACACCCTGGTGAAGGAAAATAATTACGCATCCACACAGGAAGATAGAAAGTGCATCAAACTAGGCGGGCTCAAAAAATTTAAATGAAAAAGGGGCGAGATTAAAATTGAGCACCAATAGAGCTAGTTGTAGGACATTTTGAGATGGCGATCTCAGATTCTCAAAATATTGGGATACAGAGAGAGGGGATGACACCTGGTATGCAGATAGATTGATAGATTTGGAGATATCAGTCAGGTTAGATGATAACCACAACACTATTATCTTTGTTTAGCACTGTGCTGGATGTGGAGTTGGTAGGGCTGACATGGACAAGGTGGGTACAGGGGCATGAGGCTCGAGATGATACACAGGTCACTACACACTACACACTTGACATAGGGTGACAACAGGTGGTAGTTTGGACATATTGTCATAGATGGTGCCTAGAGAGCACTATTAGATATATGTACAAGATGAGTACTATAGTGGGACATTTTTGAGTCCTGCATCCTGGCTGACATCATTGGAGGAGGTAGGGGCACCATGTGTATGATGATGATGACAACAGGGGTTAGAGCTAGATTTGAATATATGGATGACTACACATAACATGGGTAGCACTCAATTACTTTGATCTTTTTTAAGAGGTGGCACAAGGGAGGACTATGAGGACTTCACGGAGGTCATCTCCTTCGGATGCCAGGATGAGGAAACTCCTATAGGTGAGGAGGGTGATGATGGAGGGGATTTATTTGTACGAGATAGCACTCAGTTGCACTATGATGAAGCTTTAGATCTATTGTCCATACTTGATTGTTAGGGATACAATATGCTTAGGGATGAGAGGGGGGTATGCTACCAAGACTCATTGTACGTTTACTCAGACAGAGGCACTCACTGGCACATTTAGTAGAGGGATCACATTGCACTTTAAGACATCAAGCATGCGTATAGATCCATACATTTGGACCCATATCCTGAAATCAATATTGATGGTGGAGTTAGGGAGTGGTTCTCTAGATGGGTTACAGATTCTCAGTGTGATTGCATAACATGGAGCTTTTCCCAAGTGTGGGACCTTGCGAAATCGGAAAAGCTCTCCGGATGAAGGCCGTTCCTATTCCTCTGTTCAGATGCACACGTAAAAAATGTAGAGGTCTACTCAAAACCTAATCTAATTTTCCAAGGAGACAGGGGGAAGAAAATGCAGAAAATAAAAAACCTAAACTAACAGAGGTGATGCACCGAGGAATGAAGAACACTTGTCTTGCCAATAAACACAGACCAAAAAAATGTAATGCAAGATCATGCACAGATAACCAGATTTACAGTGAAAGATCAAGAAGATGCAAATAAACACTGAGAGGGTTGATAATCATCCACAGACATGCCTTAATTTTCTCCAAAGATTGATACAACACACTGCAAAATGCCAAGAGGCAAAGCTGCATTACAGTTTTAAATGGGAGGTTTTAACTCCACAGATTCACCTGCCAAAGAGAAGAAGGGAGGGGCAAAACAAGAATGTCCAACCTTTAGAAAGAAGCCCCTCCTTACAATTTATAGGAAGAATGAGAGAGAGAAGAGAGAGAAAGGCCAAATCTACCCCAACCACCTCAGGTTGTATCTAATTCATCTCATTATGGTGGTAGGTGAGGACCATATCAAACCCCAAAAGTGGCAAACTGTATTTTGCATTTTTAAGAACTTGTTCCCACCCAATTAAAGATATCCAGTCGTAGTTAGGTAGAGGACGCCTTAGGCTTTCTGAAAAGTCCAACCTTGTGTGAATCGGAGCTCCTAGTCAAAAGTTATGGCCATCTGAATATCTGGGTCAGGGTCTGCTTCCTGTCAGCGCTCAAAATGTTGCGCCTCCTGAAGGTGCGCCTTGGTGCATCCATATGCATGTTGACAATCCTTTTCGGGTGCCAAAGGCGCAAATATGCTTGTGTCGACAACCCTTTTTGTGCGCCAAAGGCGCATTCATTTGCATGTCAACACTCTTTTCTGTGCGCCAAAGGCGCAAATATGTTTATGTCGACACATGTTTACGTGCGCCACTTTACCTGCGCCCAGGGCGCAACTTTTCCCGTGTGAACATTCCTTTCTGTGCGCCAAGGGCGCGTCTATTTCTATGTTAACATCTTCTTCTGTGCGCCAAGGGCGCATTTACATTTGTGTCGACATCCTCTTATGTGCGCCAAGGCGCAACTTTTTCCCTGTTGACACTCATTGTTATGCGCCATTTCCGTGCGCCAAGGGCGCATCTATTTTGCTGTCGACACTCATTGTCGTGCGCCCCTTTTGTGCGCCATGTGCTGAGGTTTGAATTTCTTTGGTTTCCATATTCTTCCGCTTGTCTATATCTACCTGGGGGGAAGATATATACAACAATAATCTCATTTAAAATTAATCCTTGACTGTTGAGGGGGCATATACAAATGAACCTCATTACATTCATACAAATCTGATAGGGGGGCATGCTACTCCTAACATTCACATTGCATTACATTCCATCTCATCCACAATATATTACATATCTTGGTTGCAATTTCTCTTGCTTACTTATGCTTTTACATGTACACTTTACTACACATGCTACATAGATATCTCGTATGTCATTATATTTATCATACACACATGTACATTTACTTGCCTTTCTAGCTATGATCATCGATGGTGTATATCTACACATGCCACATAGATGCTTGGCACAATACCCATTTCCAGTCCCACAATAGATCCTAGGGGCATCCACTTTCGTACACTATAGGTGCTATTGTTTCATTTGTTTTCATAGAACTTTTCTATATCAAATTATACACATTTTGACATACTTTATATCTTCCTAACATGCTACGGGTGCTTTATGTGTAGCATTGGTTATGCGGGGATATTTTCTTCCATGGTTGTCTCTTATATTACTTGTCATTACTTCCTCTTTATATGCCATTGTTTACAAGATTTTCCCTTTGTCTTGTGTGCACACTATCTAATTTTGGCTTCATCGGTCTTGATTGTCTTGTGACATCATGAGTTGTGTCCAACATTTATAACCTGATTTTTCCAGTCTACATTGTCTTCTTGCGTGTTTACATTATCTTCTTGCGTCTTCGCTTACACATTGTCTGCACTTATTTTCTACATGCATTTTTTTCTTTACTCATACTAACACTTGTCCCCCATCCACTTTTTTTGCATGTGCCTTGGTTTCTACTAAGCACATTACATTCTCCATGTAGGGTAGAGTTTCAACATAATGGTCAGTCCTTGTTGTATGCATATATAAAGTTTGTTAAAGCTATGAACATGGGGTAAGAATCTTTAAAGAAACCCCAAAAGATTTGGAACAAACAACTCAAATGACCATCAGATTAGAGATAAAAAAGAGCTACCTATTTGCATGCATATATAAAGATTAAAACAAACAATCAACCTCTAAACATGACTATATTAGTTCTCTACTCCATGAAAGCTATATAGAAGTGAACCTATTAAAGCTCTAGCAATTAGTTATGTGTTTATTGATGTCTCAAAAGCTTAAGAATGGAAGCTCACCATAAATGGATTCTCCCATTTACCTAAAGCTTTGAAAGGATTAGCAAATAACAAGTAAATAGCTCAAATAAACTATGAAATGACTCTAAAAAGACTTAAGCATGACCTAAATCAGAAATGAGATGAGAGAGAGAGTTCTTAGGAAAAGGTGGGAGGGGTATCCCTCTATTTATAATTTTTGTTTTGGAAAAAAATCTATTTTGGATGCATGTGGGACTAAAAAGGAGTCAAAAAGGTGATTTTTATAAAAGCACATTGGGAGGTGTGAACTGGAATTAGAAGGCTAAGTGGCTATTTGGAAAGGGAGATATTTGTTTAGAAAGCCAAATTCTCCTTAGAAAGTCAATAAGGAGGGTTAATCAACCTAAAAATGTTAATTAAAGGGAAAACAAGCTTATAAAGTTTGGTTATGAGAGGGATTAGCAGATTTAGGGGGTTTAGAAGGGGTTAGAAAGGGGGATTTACTGGCGTAGTGCAGTAAATGAACATGAGACTAGGATAGTTAGTATGATCTTAGTAATAAGATCATGTAGACCAAATTATAGGTGTTTACAGGTGTACTCACATATCCACTATAGACATGACAAGGGTGTTAGATGTAGCTTATACAGGGGAAGTAGGCTCTCCCTAGGTGGTTGTCCTAGATCTAGCTCCAACTTTGAGAAATATTGCGCAAACTGATCAATGTGGGAAGTTTGATTTTAATGGAAAGTTAGTTGATGTGGGAATATTTCATAGGATGTTTGCTTTTGGATTTTTCTTTTGATGTTTTGAAGTTTGATCAGTGTGGGAAGCCTTTATTGTCATGATATAATATGGTATCCATCCTTCGAGGGAGTGGTCTACAATTGGATTTTTGCTTTGTTTTTTTTTAATTTTTAATTTATTTTTTAGATGATAGGATAAGATATGCGACAACTGTACTTCAAGGGATCCGTTTATACTTTCAACATTATTTACTTTACATGAACAACTGTTCTTCAAGAGAGCAATCTATTTTTAGATAAGATAGCTTTGATAGGAGCATCCATGATTTTTTACTTTTAGGATAGAGCTAAGGATATCCAAGTATACCACTTGGGGAGGGGAAGGAATGTGTATAAGATACACGTGTGGGCCCTTATCATGGTTCCAGTAGGTCGATAAGAAGGAAATGGGTGTAATGATCACAAGGTTCCCACCTAGAAGGAGGAACTTGTCCATGAGAAATATCCTATGAGTAGAGCCGTGATGCGCATATTCTAGGTCATAGATAGGATAGTGACTGAAGACCACATGATCCTAAACATTACGATGAAAGATAGAAAGGGTTAATGATGGAAGAAAAATTGTTAATGTGAGTAAGACCACATTACTAAGTGTGTTAATAATAGAAAGGTCGCAAATGTAAGGTATTGAGAGGTTCCATTTTTTATTTACCATCGAGAGAGGATAAACGGTAGGCTCGGGACCCATACTTGTGCATGATAATATATGGTCTAGTCTAGTTTGGAGAAAACTTTCCATGTTGGCTCCTTTCTATAATAGTGACGTAGTGATTTTATTTTAGGACAAGGTCACCGATATTAAAGTCATGTTCTTTAAGATATTTTTTATAGGTGTATATTATTCATTCTTGATAGACGTGATGATATTGGAGGGATATTAAGTAACATTCTTCTAGCAGTTCAAGTTATGCTAGATGCTCTTGGTGATAATCCTCATCAGAGACAAAGTCACAAAGAGAAACATGCAATGATGGGATTTGAACTTCGAGAAGAAGAACAACTTCAGAACGATAAACTAGAGAGAACGGAGTAGCACCCGTAGAGATGCAAATGCTAGTATGATAATCCCAAAGATCAAAGGGGATATGAAGATGCTAATCATGACCTACCTTATTGAAAATTTTTGTAAGCATGTTGCGAAGAGTCTTATTAGTAGATTCAGCTTGGCCGTTAGCTTGCTAAAAGTATGGAGAAGAAAATCTAAGCTTGATGTTGAAAGTGTCGTAAAGATTCTTAAAATATTTGTTTTTGAAGGAATTTCCATTGTCTGTGATGATTTTTTGAGGAACGATGAAGTGACAGATGATGTGTTGATAGATGAAATCGATGATTTTATTAGCTTTGGTAAATGCGAGTGGAATGGCTTCCACCCATTTGGTGAAATATTCAGTAGTGGTGAGAATAGAATTATGACATTGAGAAGAAAGTGGATTGATGAGACCAATGAGATCAAGCCCCCACTATGGGAAAGACCATAGATCTTGAGTAAGTTGTAAGGCCTGGATAGGGATAAAGAAGAGGTTGGAATGTTGTTGGCACTAGATGAACTTTTTAACATACTCACAACAGTCTTAGTTTAGGGTGGGCCAATAGTAACCCATCCAAAGAATATGTTTGGCAACGACCAAAGAATTAAAGTTTCCACCACATATTCCATCATGGACTTCTTGAATAAATTATACAAATTCATGGGAATTAATGCATCATAGTAAAATACCATCAAACCCACATTTGTAGAGGATGTCACCAAGGATGACATAGTAGTTATCGCATTGAATAAATGACCTCATACCATTTTTAGACATGTCGGAGGGAATTTGGGATTGAGAAAGATAGTCGAAGATCTAGGTATACCAAATATCAGATTGAATGGAGTCGATGAGATTGATAAGAGGAAGATCATGGCTATTGGATGGTTGATCGATGCGGTGTACAACAACAAAGAATTTGGATTATTCCCTTATCCAAGAGATGAGAGATGCGAGGGATGCCACAGTGACTGTAGAGAGATTGGATGAGTGAGGGATGGTTTGGATAGTGTATTAGTCGAAGGCCTCAAAGAAAAAGTTGACAATGTCCTTGTATTTCTGAAGGACTTCATTTTTACATTGATAAATTCCCTTGATTTGATTAATGATGAGTTGGGAAACACTATAAATATCATGTACTACCCACTTTCATTTGACACCTTTTGATACCTATTTTGATATTGTTGATTATGTTATGGACATTATTATGCTTTGATTTAGTATGATGTTAGATGTGGGACCATGGATTATTGTTGATCTTGATTTGGTTATGATGCATGATGATTATTAGATACACTCATATGTGGATGATGATATACTATTTGACATGGATATATTGTGAATGTTGTTCAGGCATGTGATTTCTGGATATTGTTAATTGCCTTGATGTTGTTGTGATTCATATGTATAGATGATTATGTGATTTTATTTATATCATGTTGGATGTTCTGATATGGGCATGAGGCTGAAGGAGGTATTTTTTTTTGTACGTTAAAATATCACAACAAACATCGGGGGATTGGAGACCAGCCACAATGGAATTCTAGGTGAATTCAACAAGTCACCATGGCACATGTTTGTGGTGTGTGTGTGTGTTGTATTTTGTTAGGGATTCCCATGGGGGTATTACTTTATATGTGACCATGGGTTTTGTATATTTTATTATGTGTTTCTTTTTTATTATTGTTGTATGTATTTTATTAGTGATGTGTCCCTTTCTTTTAATTAATTAAGTTGTGGAGAATTAATGTGAGAAAACATATGGTCAAAAGTTAAATAAACCAAATTTGGATATAAGAAAGTAATAATGGAAGTCATTGGCTCTTTGTATTAAATAGTAAGGGAGGTGTGTAAGTTTGTGTAAGAGTTTGTAAGTCATATTTTGGAGTACAAAATACTCCACCTCCTTGGAAATTCGAATTTGTCCTTGGGGGCTATTTTTAGAGGCTTGTGGGACAAGTAAAACTTGTCCCATGCCTCTTAAAGCTATTTACCAACCATAACTATGGTTGGAGGGTTGATTTTAGCCCTTTTTAATGCATTTGTATTAATCATGTTGCATATTTTAATTGCACTTTCTTCATGTTTTAAAATCGCAGTCCTTTGGGGGGTGGGCTTTTTAGAGTGTGCAAGTAAATTTGTCATATTTTCACCCACCTCTTTATTGTGATTTAGAGAATGAAATTTTGTTTTTTGTGTTTGGAGTTGAGGATCTGTGATGTGGCATCCTACATGGATCCACAACATCCTCTTCTCTTCCCTCTTCTATTAAATTCAAACTCTTTGCTTGTTTTTGGGTTGTTGAATCATTTTGCATACTTCTTTGGGGGTGAATTTTTTATGTTTGGAGCTCTTGTGGATTTTGGAGGAGATTGGAGATAATTTCATACTTGGCATTACTATTTTGGGACTGTGTTTTGGCATTGAAGCTTGTTGTTTGGAAACAAAAGCTACCATGGAGAGGTAGGAGTTGAGTTCTTCTCTTATATTGTTATTTCTTTTTGTATTTGTGTGAATGGTGTATGTTTTGTTATTTGTTTGTTATTTGGGTAGAATGCCATAGGAATGGTGTAGGAGAAGGCTATGGGGAATCCATGTGGGGGGGGCAATAGGGAATGGCAGGTGGCATCATATTTTTGGATGGAGGTTTGGGTTTTGGGATCCACCATGGAAAAGAAATAGCTTACATTCTTACTTTGTGGGGGGCATAAGGAAAATATGTGGGGGGGCATAAGGAGGGATTGTTGGGGGGCATAAGGAGTATGTGTGATGATTAGTTTGGCGTTTGTTACAGGTGGATCCCCAATTCCCATTGGGAGGCATAGTAGCTTCCCCCATAGTCCTTGCTCCTTTGGCTTGCATGAATAAAGCCTGAGTTTTGTTTGAATGGTTTTCAAATGCAGTTGTAAAATGTTATCTTGTGTTGAACTGTGTTTTGATTTCATTATGCATGTTGAAAGAATGTTGTGTGTTGTGGAAGCTTGTTGTTGCCATGGGTTGCTATCCATTTATTATTGCATTGTGGTTGGGTCTTGGGGGACAATGATGATGATGGCTCTCCTTTCATTAGATGTCTTGGTTGGGTGGAGAGCGTTGCCTTTCCCCCACTTTTGTTGTGATCAATTGAAGAAAAAGGAAACTTGCATGTTGTTGTTGCTGGAGCAGAAGAAGATAGTTCCCACTTTGATTGGATGAATTCTAATATATTGGTGAAGAAAAGAGTTGTAATTGGGTTATGAAAGTTGTATATTCGAACTATGAAGGATGTTTATACTCTGTTCTGTTTATTGGAAAGAAAGAAATAGAAATATGTTGTTTGCATTCAAACATTGAAATATGTAAAGTTGTATAATTGAATTAATAAAGAATTGCAAGACCTTCCCTCATTGCATTGTTGATTTAAATTGGAATATCAGTTTGTGAATGAAATCCTTGTTTGGAAAAAAAAGAAACACGTGAGAGGTAATTGTATTATTCTGCCTTGTTTAAAATATATGATTTTGGGAAAAATAGAAACTAGATTCTTGTTTTAATGATTGATTGAAGAAGGAAAAACATTTAAGGCTAGCACGGAATGAATTTAATGTTTTATTGCATGGCAAAAAGATAGTTAAATCTCTGTTTGAAAGGAAGAAATGTGTGTGGGAATAATACAAGATTTGTATCTCTTGGGAAATGTATAAAATTGAATTTAGTATTGCATTTTGACTTAGAATGGTTTTTTTAAAATAACTGAATGTATTAGGTTGGAAAGGAAATGAACTCCCATACTTAGAAGAAGAAATGACAAATAGATCCCTCAAGAATTGATCTCTGTTGTAAATTTACAACTGGCAAATAATTTAATTAAAATGCACAGTTTGAACCTGCACTAAATAACCAACTTTGAAACATTGAAATCTAGCATGTTATGATATCATGCTTTCATTTTGACAAAAAACACTTAAGAAATAATTTAAAACATTACAAAATTTAGGCTCAAACCTTTTCGCAGTCATTTTCTATCAATTGTTGGAAAAATGGAAATTGGAAATCAAACAAGTAAAAATTACCTTCCTAAATCATCCTAAATCCTTCTCAGAATAATCCTCCATGT
Source organism: Taxus chinensis (assembly GCA_019776745.2). Taxonomy (NCBI): domain Eukaryota; kingdom Viridiplantae; phylum Streptophyta; class Pinopsida; order Cupressales; family Taxaceae; genus Taxus; species Taxus chinensis. The sequence continues at coordinate 428,983,741 of CM034146.1, forward strand.
CTGTTGGGCATGTTGAGTGAAGGAGAAGATCAAATTGAACCAAATCTATAAGTTAAAAATTACCAGTTGGCTTTTTAAAATCCTGCAGAACGTTTTCTTAAAAATGACCCCTCAAACTTTATCAAAATGTAAAATTTATGATTCTTGTACAAAGAGGGTGTTGAGAGATTTCTAGAAAGTCCTCATTTTCCCAAAACTAAGCTTTCTATCAAAATTTATGGCCCTTTGAAGTTTTTCGTCCTTGACAGGAAAATTTGGGAAAAATTACCCTGGCGAGCCCGCGGTCTGAAAATTTCCCTTAGAAACTTAGAAAAAAAAATTTGAAAAAAAAAATTTGGGCAATTTTTTTGAAATTTACCCCACCACCCCGCCAGCTCGCAGCCAATCACAAGCTGCCACATGGCACCATGGGGGTGACAGTGGAGGGGTGGAACCCTCGCAAACCTTTTTGTTTTTGAACCTTCTATCTTTTGGGAAATTTTGTTATAATCCTTTATGGCCCCACACTCCTACCCCTACCTTGGGAAATTCACTTCCACAAACGTGCAGACCCACACGTCAAAATTCTCCCTTTCTCCTCCCTTTGGTGAAAATTCCTAAACGTTGTCGCCGCTCCGCCCTTCCCTCTCCCTTTCTCCCCCATCGTGGTTGTTGGGCGCCACATGTCCCTAGCCGACCCGCAGGTGCGCGGCACAATTTGGGTCTTTTAACCATACAAGAGGAAAAAGTGGCAAAGCCCCTGCAAAAACCACCGCTGACTTGTCCCTTTGGAAAATGTTTCATCCCTTGGGCCCCTCCTTTGTGAAAATTTGAGACACTAGTCTTGGCCATAAACCAGACCAAAAAAATGTAGATGCACGATCATGCACAGATAACCAGATTTACAGTGAAAGATCAAGAAGATGCAAATAAACACTGAGAGGGTTGATAATCATCCACAGACAATGCCTTAATTTTCTCCAAAGATTGATACAACACACTGCAAAATGCCAAGAGGCAAAGCTGCATTACAGTTTTAAATGGGAGGTGTTAACTCCACAGATTCAACCTGCCAAAGAGAAGAAGGGAGGGGCAAAAACAAGAATGTCCAACCTTTAGAAAGAAGCCCCTCCTTACAATTATAGGAAGAATGAGAGAGAGAAGAGAGAGAAAGGCCAAATCTACCCCAACACCTCAGGTTGTATCTAATTCATCTCATTATGGTGGGTAGGTGAGGACCATATCAAACCCCAAAAGTGGCAAACTGTATTTTGCATTTTTAAGAACTTGTTCCCACCCAATTAAAGATATCCCGTCGTAGTTAGGTAGAGGACGCCTTAGGCTTTCTGAAAAGTCCAACCTTGTGTGAATCGGAGCTCCTAGTCAAAAGTTATGGCCATCTGAATATCTGGGTCAGGGTCTGCTGCTTCCTGTCAGCGCTCAAATGTTGCGCCTCCTGAAAGGTGCCCTTGGTGCATCCATATGCATGTTGACAATCCTTTTCGGGTGCCAAAGGCGCAATATGCTTGTGTCGACAACCCTTTTTGTGCGCCAAAGGCGCATTCATTTGCATGTCAACACTCTTTTCTGTGCGCCAAAGGCGCAAATATGTTTATGTCGACACATTTTTACGTGCGCCACTTTACCTGCGCCCAGGGCGCAACTTTTCCCGTGTGAACATTCCTTTCTGTGCGCCAAGGGCGCGTCTATTCTATGTTAACATCTTCTTCTGTGCGCCAAGGGCGCATTTAACATTGTGTCGACATCCTCTTATGTGCGCCAAGGCGCAACTTTTTTCCCTGTTGACACTCATTGTTATGCGCCATTTCCCGTGCGCCAAGGGCGCATCTATTTTGCTGTCGACACTCATTGTCGTGCGCCCCTTTTGTGCGCCATGTGCTGAGGTTTGAATTTCTTTGGTTTCCATATTCTTCCGCTTGTCTATATCTACCTGGGGGGAAGATATATACAACAATAATCTCATTTAAAATTAATCCTTGACTGTTGAGGGGGCATATACAAATGAACCTCATTACATTCATACAAATCTGATAGGGGGGCATGCTACTCCTAACATTCACATTGCATTACATTCCATCTCATCCACAATATATTACATATCTTGGTTGCAATGTTCTCTTGCTTACTTATGCTTTTACATGTACACTTTACTACACATGCTACATAGATATCTCGTATGTCATTATATTTATCATACACACATGTACATTTACTTGCCTTTCTAGCTATGATCATCGATGGTGTATATCTACACATGCCACATAGATGCTTGGCACAATACCCATTTCCAGTCCCACATAGATCCTAGGGGCATCCACTTTCGTACACTATAGGTGCTATTGTTTCATTTGTTTTCATAGAACTTTTCTATATCAAATTATACACATTTTGACATACTTTATATCTTCCTAACATGCTACGGGTGCTTTATGTGTAGCATTGGTTATGCGGGGATATTTTCTTCCATGGTTGTCTCTTATATTACTTGTCATTACTTCCTCTTTATATGCCATTGTTTACAAGATTTTCCCTTTGTCTTGTGCGCACAATGTCTAATTTTGGCTCATCGGTCTTGATTGTCTTGTGACATCATGAGTTGTGTCCAACATTTATAACCTGATTTTCCAGTCTACATTGTTTTCTTGCGTGTTTACATTATCTTCTTGCGTCTTCGCTTACACATTATCTGCACTTATCTTCTACATGCATTTTTTTTCTTTACTCATACTAACACTTGTCCCCCATCCACTTTTTTTGCATGTGCCTTGGTTTCTACTAAGCACATTACATTCTCCATGTAGGGTAAGAGTTTCAACATAATGGTCAGTCCTTGTTGTATGCATATATAAAGTTTGTTAAAGCTATGAACATGGGTAAGAATCTTTAAAGAAAACCCCAAAAGATTTGGAACAAACAACTCAAATGACCATCAGATTAGAGATAAAAAAGAGCTACCTATTTGCATGCATATATAAAGATTAAAACAAACAATCAACCTCTAAACATGACTATATTAGTTCTCTACTCCATGAAAGCTATATAGAAGTGAACCTATTAAAGCTCTAGCAATTAGTTATGTGTTTATTGATGTCTCAAAAGCTTAAGAATGGAAGCTCACCATAAATGGATTCTCCCATTTTACCTAAAGCTTTGAAAGGATTAGCAAATAACAAGTAAATAGCTTCAAATAAACTATGAAATGACTCTAAAAAGACTTAAGCATGACCTAAATCAGAAATGAGATGAGAGAGAGAGTTCTTAGGAAAAGGTGGGAGGGGTATCCCTCTATTTATAATTTTTGGTTTGGAAAAAAATCTATTTTGGATGCATGTGGGACTAAAAAGGAGTCAAAAAGGTGATTTTTATAAAAGCACATTGGGAGGTGTGAACTGGAATTAGAAGGCTAAGTGGCTATTTGGAAAGGTGAGATATTTGTTTAGAAAGCCAAATTCTCCTTAGAAAGTCAATAAGAGGGTTAATCAACCTAAAAAATGTTAATTAAAGGGAAAACAAGCTTATAAAAGTTGGTTATGAGAGGGATTAGCAGATTTAGGGGGTTTAGAAGAGGTTAGAAAGGGTGATTTACTGGCGTAGTGCAGTAAATGAACATGAGACTAGGATAGTTAGTATGATCTTAGTAATAAGATCATGTAGACCAAATTATAGGTGTTTACAGGTGTACTCACATATCCACTATAGACATGACAAGGGTGTTAGATGTAGCTTATACAGGGGAAGTAGGCTCTCCCTAGGTGGTTGTCCTAGATCTATGCTCCAACTTTGAGAAATATTGCGCAAACTGATCAATGTGGGAAGTTTGATTTTAATGGAAAGTTAGTTGATGTGGGAATATTTCATAGGATGTTTGCTTTTGGATTTTTCTTTTGATGTTTTGAAGTTTGATCAGTGTGGGAAGCCTTTATTGTCATGATATAATATGGTATCCATCCTTCGAGGGAGTGGTCTACAATTGGATTTTTGCTTTGTTTTTTTTTTAATTTTTAATTTATTTTTTAGATGATAGGATAAGATATGCGACAACTGTACTTCAAGGGATCCGTTTATACTTTCAACATTATTTACTTTACAGAGCATCCATGATTTTTTTTAACTTTATAATGAGGATAAGAATGAACACTTGGGGAGGGGAAATAATGTGTAAGATACACATATGGACCCTTATCATGATTCCAGTAGGTAGATAAGAAGGAGATGAATGTAATTCTTATAGAATTCCCACCAAAAAGGAGGAACTTCTCCATGAGGAATATGTTATGAAAATATTCGCGGTGCCCATATTCAAGGTCATAGATAGGATAGTAACGGAAGACCACGTGATTCAAAATCATTATGGTGAAAAATGAAAAAGGTCAATGATGGTAATGAGATCGTTGATACAACTAATGAAAAAATAGTATGTTTGTTAACAGTATAAATTCCACAAGTGCAAGGTGTTGAGAGGTTTCATTTCTATTTTATCAAAATCTAATAGAAAATAGAGATAAACACAGAATAAGCACCGGAACCATACTTATGCATGATAAAATAGAAGAGTTATTCTCATGAAACAATTAAATAGAGAGTAGAAATTTCCACATTATCTAGAGCCTTTCATGCCCATTAGAGCTCCTGAAATTCTGATTTCAAGCTCACCAATGTTCCTTTCCAAATTTCCACAATATGTCTATTATAGGTGCAAATTGAAACCGATTTTCCATTGGTAAACCCTCCATGATCTTCCTCAATCATGATTGAGCAATGTTTGTCTAATAGTTCAATTTTTTCCACTATTTTCTCCAGTAATAGTCCTCATCAGAGATGAATATCTATCAAAAGATCAAATACGTAGTTCAAGAGATTTGAATTTCCACATGGGGAGCAGGAGAACTAGAGTAGCCGTAGATGAAGATAACAAAGGACCAACTAACCAATAGAGGTGTGGATGTTGGTCTGATTTTTCCAGCGAGAAAAGTTTTTAGTGTAAGGTGCTCAATGCCATTAACCTAACAGGTATAACTAGTTATCCTCTCAAGAACCTGTCTACCAACTAAATTTGTTAGTGGATTCAAACTCATCCATTCACCTTTCCCCTTACTCCCAGTATGGAGCAGATAAGTTTAAGATTAGTATTCCAAGTTTCACAAATCTTGGCCTTCAACTAAGGAGTGATGGTGGCCCTCTGAATTATTTTTCATTGTCCATGATGATTTAAGTACATGAAATGCCGAATTGAAAAATGCCATGTACCTGATAGAAAAAGACAACAATTTTTTATCTTGGTAAAATGTTAGACCCATGTCCTCCACCCATTAGGGTTAAGGTTTACTTCTAGAAGTGGTGAGAATAGAATGATCCACATTTTGAGTCCTATAGAATCTCCAATGATAACAACTGATTAGGTAGAACACCCTTAAGGTTAGATCATTTTTTTAATCAAAATATCAAATGTATTAGAACTAGGTTATGTCTTGGATCAAACAGAAAAATATGAGGACCTTGCCACCATGTTTATTGGCTTACCTTGATAAAACTTTTTAATGTATACAAAAAAATCCCTTCCAACATGTTAATGGTTTTCACAATATTGAATACATACAAAAACATGTGATTAGAATCATTGTACCAAATCAATATAAATTTAAATTCCAGAAGCAAAATGAACGTCAAGTAATCATTGTATTAGAATCTCAGATAGATTCGTGGATTGATTTAGGAGATTGGATCACTAGTAATTGATACCAAGGTGCTATCCAAAAAATTGATATCAGGATGTTTCCAAAGATCAACATATTGGTTCCAGTGACGTTCAATATTTTTCCAGATTATCAGATCATCTTGATAGTTCCAAGAACCTAATTTCAAACTTTCCACAAGCTAGATAACCAATAAGTTCATTTGAGTCATACCAGAGTAAGTAGAGTGACTTCATGTCGATTATAAACATATGTAGGAAGTTACTACAATAATGATATGATTAATCAACTAGATGGACAATAAAAAAGACTTTGATATTCTTCTCTTGTCAAGGGATGAGAAATACAATAGATGTCAACATAGTGTCTAACAAGCATTCAGATGACACAACCACATGGTTTGGATGGTGTATTTCTCAATCCACTTCATAAGGAGATAAGTTGACAATGATCCTTAAAAATGGAAGAGGTATTACATTTTGTCCCTGATAGATAGAGAAAGGGGGATGTCAAGATTATACTGCTAAGCATGGGAATCACCATATTTATGGAGTATTTGTAGTGCTGACTTCCCTTTGACACCTTTTGAACCTAAGATACTGATTGATTACCTCATTATGGACATTATTATAGATGTTGATCTTAGTATAATGTTAGATATTTGATCATATTATTGTTGATCTTGATTTGGTTATGATGCATGATGATTATTAGAGACACTCATATGTGGATGATGATATACTATTTTGACATGGATATATTTGAATGTTGGACATGTGATTTTTGGATATTGTGAGTAGACTTAGAAAATGGACACTATATGATGATCTAGTTGATATAAGTTGTAAGTGATATTGTTAATTCCCTTGATGTTGTTGTGATTCATAGGTATAGATGATTTTGTGATTATATTTATATCATGTTGGATGTTTTGATATGGCCATGAGGCCAAAGAAGGTATTTTTTTTTACAGGTTAAACTATCACAACAAACATTGGGGGATTTGAGACTCAACCACAATGGAATTCTAGGTGAATTCAACAAAGTCACCATGGCAACTATTTTTCGCATTGTGTTGTGTTCAAAATTGTTGTTAGGGATTAACTGGGGGGATTTACCTTTATTGTGACCATGGTTTTTTTGTATTTTATTAATTTGGTTTCTTTTTATTATTGTTGTATACATTTTATTAGTGATGTGCCCCTTTCTTTTATTTAATTAAATTGTGGTAAAATTAATGTGAGTTAACATATGGTTAAAAGTTAAATAAACCAAATTGGGATACAACCAGAACAGTAATAATGGAAGTTTGTTGGCTCTTTGTATTAAATATGTAAGGGATGTGTAAGAGTTGTGTAAGTCAAATTTTGGAGTACCTTCAAAACACTGCACCTCCTTGGAAATTCGAATTTGTCCTTGGGGGATGTTTTTGGAGGCTTATGGGACAAGTAATATAATTGTCCCATACCTCTTAAATTTATTTACCAACCATACCTATGGTTGGAGGGTTGATTTTAGTCGGTTTTTTAATGCATTTTTATCAATCAGTTGCATGTTTTAATTGCACTTTCTTCATTTTTAATTTACAGTCCTTTGGGGTGTGGGCTTTTGGAGTGTGCTAGTATATTTGTCATATTTTCACCCACATCTTTATTGTGCTTTGGAGAATCCCATTTTTGGAATTTTGTGTTGGAGTTGAGGAGGTGTGATGTGGCATCCTACATAGATCCACATCATCCTCTTCCCTTCCCTCTTCTAGTAAATTCAAACTACTTTGCCTTGTTTTGGGATATTGTTGAATCCTCATTTTGCATGTTTCATAAACTAGAGAAGGGTACAATTTTTTTCTACTTAGAGCTCTAAATGATTCTGGAAGGAGACCTTGGAGTATCCAATTTGCATATTTTTGACCAAAAATCACTGATGAACTTTGAGGAGTTGTTTTGGCATTGAATCTTGTTATTTGGAAACAAAAGCTACCATGGAGAGGTAGGAATCCTAGTATCTTCTTCTTACAAGGAATGCTGTTATTTCTTTTGTTCTTGTATGAATGGTGTATGTTTTTGTGTATTTTTGGCTGGTTGGGTAGACTGCCATATGAATGGTGTAGGAGAAACTATGGGGAATTCATGTGGGGGGCATAAGGGAATGCCAATGGCATCATAATTTTTTGGAGGGAGTTTTGGTTTGGGATCCAGCATGGAAAAGAAATAGCTTGCATTTCTTACTATATGTGGGGGGCATAAGGAAATACTTGTGGGGGGGCATAAGGAGGGATTGTGGGGGGCATAAGGAAATGCCACCCATGAATTTTATTGGTATTTTTATTATAAATGGATTGTCTAATTCCCATTGGGAGGCATAAGTACCTTCCCCCATAGTCTAGAATTGCTCCTTTGTCTTGCATGATCAAGCCTGAGTTTTGTTTGAATGGTTTTCAAATGTAGTTGAAAACTATTGTCTTGTGTTGAACTCTGTTTTAATTTGATTATGCATGTTGAGTGAATGTTGTGTGTTCCTGAAAGCTTGTTTTGCCATGGGTAAAGAAAATATCCATTTGTTATTACATTGTGGTTAGGGCTCGGGGCCAATGATGAAGGATGAATTCTCCTTTCATTGGATGTTTTGGTTGCGTGGAGAGCTTTTACCTTTCCCCCAATTTTGTTGTGATCAAATCTGGAAGAAAATGGAACTTTCTACTATGTAAATATGGATTTCAAGGCAGCAAACACAATATATATTACTATAACCTTTCCACACTTTCAAGAGGAACAACATTCCAATGTATTTTGTGAATCAATGAAATTTTTATTCAATATGAAAATTGTATCTTACGATTTATTGAAAGTGGATGAATTCTACACTCTGTTCTTTACCTGGAACCCAAAGATTATAGAACTTATATTATTGTAAGTTTCCAACATTGATCATATGTAATTATCTCTTTAATAACCAAATTATCTTGTGAACAAGTATGCAAAAATAGCATCCACTTTAGCGTTTTGATTTCAACTGGAATTTTTATATGAAAGAGCCTAGTTAGTTCATTTTCTTGAGTATTAGTATTATTACCCAAACATACCTCTCTATGGGAATGGGTACAACACATAGTCTCATCCACCTCTTTATTGTAAAACACTTCCTCTCCTTGGAGGGAAGTCATAGCATTCTTCATATTTTTCTGTTTTTTGAAGGGATGTAATTCTGGGTGGAGCTTCCAACATTTTTCCTTGGAATGAGTGTTGACATCATAATGACCATAGTGAACTTTAGTATCCTTAATGGAAGCAAAAAATTTCTTACATTACCATTTTTCTTATCCCTTAGGAAATGTATGAAATTGAAATGTCATTTTCATTTTTCTGAAGGGCATGTTAAGAGCTAGATGAACTCTTATTCTTTTCCATCTCTAATGAAAGTGCCATCTTGAGAACATGCCTCATCTACATCTATTGGCTTGGCCAAGAGGATTGGTCTCCTCAAGTGGCTATGATTTTTTTAAAAAAAACTGGCAATTTAATTTAATTAGAAGGTCACGGTCTCAGGCCTACATCATTAACCATCAAGATGGCTTTCTTCTGTAACTCACTAGCATGTACTCCTGCATTGTTCAAGGGACTTTAATTTTCCTGAGATACTACCAAGGACATGGACCTCTCTTCCTCATTGCAAAATAGGATAAAACTCACAGTCATTTTGCAGCCTCTTTTTAAATGTCAATCCCACTTGGTAATAGGAGGAAGATTCTTAATCAATCCAAAGAATCACCTTCATAAAACATTCTAAACCACTTCCTAAAGTAATCCTCCATGATTTGCCAATTTTAACCGAGCAAGGAGTAAGATCATGTTGACTCAAAAATTAATTTGATGCAAACTGAAATATACCTCCAGTTAAGCTATCCAATGGTCCTAGAATGTTTTCTTAAAATTGCATTCACATCTCTATCATAAGGTTGAATTTCTGATCCTTGGCCTCTACTTTGAAATGTGGAGGTGTGGGAGATGGCATGAAAGCTACTCTTCTTACCCAATACTCATGAGCATATTCTTTACGGGTTTTTGAAGTGTTCCTTCCTTGGAACAGAAAGTTTCTCCACGACTATTTTCCCATGATGGGCCCATGGCCCAAAAAATTCCCTTATAAACAAGTCCTTAGAAATACTACCCAATTCCTTGAAAAAAATATCTTGGGGATAAATTCTTTAAACTTATAGAAACACTCTGCCGACCTGCAGCCAACTAGAGTCTGCCATATGCACAGGGCAACGATGGAGGTCTACAAGCCATATTTTTAAAATTCCTTGCTTCTGGAACTGAGTCTTCCCCTTGTGGAGATCTCTGCTTCAAAAGTGAATAAGGCTATCTTCACTAATTTCTTATCCCTTTTGGGTAAGGGGCATCTAACTACAATCCCAACATTAAGTTACTAACAAACAAAGACTGAAATCTTCTCCCCTACTTTGATACCAATCTTATCCATAAACTTGGTGCGGACCTCTTAATACTAAATACATATCTTGTTCTTATTGATAATTGGATGAAAGTTACTTAAGTTATTTTTAACCAACATAATGTTTCTAAATAATCATAAATAGAGCCCTGCAAATGTGTCCTTAGGAAAACAATGCAAAAGAGACAGCATAATTTATCCTGGATAAACCCAAGGTGAGAAAAATTCCAGTGGGTAATACCAAACTACTTCCCTCTCAAATTACTACCGGAAAATAATTTCTTCCCCGCTGAGAAGGATTTAGTCCACTATTTGGGAATTATATTTTCTAGCTCACAAGGCCCTCAACAATGAATAACTCACTCTCAATGAACAAAACAAGAAAGAAATAGGAGCTCCTCCTCTTTGTCATCATTTTTCCTCAGGTCAAAATCACTTTCCTATCCAAGAATGATTAACTAAGGACTCATATTTATGAGTTTTTATACCCCAAGGATGAGAAAAATCAAGTTGAAACGAATAATTTTGAGAGAGCCTAAACATGGGGATCAACTATTCAGCTTCTCCATTTTTGAACCTAAAGGGACATACTTCACACAACAGTTACCGCATCTACACAACAACCAAACCACAGTTCAACCATAGCCAAACCACGTTCAAATATGTGGTAGTTCACAATTAATACGTAGAACTTAACCATAAATAGTCTCTTTTTTCATTCAAAGGTGTCCATATCACCTTCAACCTGACTTAGCCATTTTTCTATAATAATTAACATGTTGAGGGTATGTTTTACAAGAATAAAATCTAGAGAATACATAGAATTGGGTATTTCAAATCCATTTTTGGATCAGATAAGGGTTTCATACTTAGCCATGTTATTGGTACACTCAAATGTGAGCTTGTATGAAATAGGGATAGGGGTTTCCTAAGGAGGAATGATGATGATTTCAGCACCTCCCCTTTTCCGACACTTAGATTTATCAAAGAATAGTGCCATTTTTAGGGGAGAATATTCATGATCAATTGTGTTGATGGATTCATTAGGAAATTTCTCATGGGGGAGTTGGTTATCGGGAAGAGGGGCTTCAGTGAGTTAATCAATGATAGCTTGGCACTTGATTGATTTTTAAGAGATGAACTCATGGTCAAAATCAGTCATGAGCATGAGCCATCAAGTGATGTGATCATTGTGATAAGGCTTAGAATGCATGGTTTTAAGAGGATTGAAGCTAGTGATGACGTATGTTTTGTGATTGAGAATATAGTGGAAAAGTTTGGAATTTGTGAAGTAGAGAGCACAATGTAAATTTTTAGCTTTCGTATAGTGGGTTTCCTAGTCATGAAGAGTGCAGTTGATATAATAGACATCCTACTCCCTACCCTGCTCATCAAGGTGTTCCAATATGGTACCTAGAGTATGGTTAGTAGCAAATATGTAAAGATAGAATGATTCCCCCTCACATGGAGGTGTGATCATAGGTGACAATAGAAGATAATACTTAAGTTAATCGAAGTATTTTTTCTATTACATTTAAAATGGGTGTCTTTACAGAGGAGATGATGAAAAGGTTGGTAACTATTATAAAGTTGTGAGATGAAACCACAAACTGATTGGATTCAACCTTAGAGACTACAAAGGTGCTTTAGATTGGTGGGAGGAGGCATCTCAAAGATGGACTTGATCTTGGCAAGGTCAACTTAAATACCCCTAGTAGAAATGATGAAGCCAAGGGGTTTTCCAGCTAGAACTCCAAACATGCACTTCACAAGATTGAGACAAAGGAAGAATCGTAAAAAAACATGAAGAATATTTGAAGGACATAAATATGGTCTTGTCAACACTTAGATTTACTCTATATATTGTCAACATAATCCTATATGGTTTTTTGGATGATATCATGGAAGATATAGATTATGGCATGTTAATAGGTGACCCCTACATTTTTCAAACCAAATGGCATGACTCGATAACAAACAGTTCCCCAAGGGGTGATGAAATATGTCTTGTGTTGGTCTTCCAATGTAATAAGTATTTGATTGTAACTAGAAAAACCATCCATAAGATAAATCATCTTGTGTCTGGAATTTAGCTTGAAAATCTGATCGATGTTAGGAAGCGGGAAATCATCTTTGGGACAAGTGAGATTTGAGTCTCGAAAATCCGTACAAATGTAAAGCTTACCAGAAGCTTTAAAATTAAGTAGAATGTTAGAAAACCATTGAGGATAATCAATAGGCTGGATAAAGTTGGCTGAAAGAAGATGTTGTAATTCTTCTTTGACGAGGAGGCCTACATAAGGATGCATGTGATGTATCTTCTGCTTGATTGGTTTGACATTAAGGATGGTGAAAATTTTATAGAAAACAATTTTAGGATCGATGTCTGACATGTCAACGTATGACCATAAAAGTCCTAGCTATGCTTAGAGAGGAATGCACTGAAATACCTTAACTCTCATGGATCAAGAGACTGGCTGACTTTGAGGTTTCATGGATCTTGCGAAGTCACTATCTTGATATCGATGGTGAATTCATTAAGAAGGGTTGATGTGTCAGGACGTAAGGCCTTATGAATATTAGAATCTTCCACCCCCATATAGGAAATAATATTTTTTGTCTTAATTTCATTGAAGAATTTCAATGGAAGGGGAATCCTCTTATACAATGTTGGGGAATTTGAGAGGAAGAGACCTAGTTTCACCTTTAGCCTGATAGGTGATTATTCCTAGAGTGGTTATGGAGATTTTTTAAAAAAATTTAGAAATAATGGACATGGAGTAATCCATGTCCATGAGTTCATTATATTAATATGGATTGGATTATGGATCGATGTTCATGAGGGATGTAGAAGAAGTGCATTGAGGAGAGTCAGTGGAGTGTTCTTTAAATCCCAATCCAAATTTCTGATTGGGTTTCCAAGACTGGTCAAGGATAAGATCATGCATGTCATGTTCGTAACATCCCATACCAAATCCCTTCAACACATAGTGGTGGAGATATTTCTATTCAAAAGACTTGTTGGAGAGGAAATAAAATCCATTTGTGTATATCTTAGTATGGGTTTGATTGTCATCAAGAGAGGAAGTGCGATCGATTCCACCATAAACAAGGTTGGTCTTCAGGTGAGGTAGATCAAAGGAAATTATATCCTCGACATTATGTTGATACATGGGAGATTTATCATGTCTACTGAATTGATTGGGCAAAGGGAGAGCATTAAGGGTGAGGATTTGTTACTCCCCCAGCAAGAGATGTCACATCATGGTTTCAAGAGATTCATTGTTGGGTAACTTGGATGGAGGTATAGATGAACTAGTAGATGCTTCAGAAGATGGATCTTACTTAGGAATGAGAACTTCATTTCACTGGTAGGTCATGTGACATGCTTTGAATAGGGGAAGATTAGAGTGGAGTGTGTTAATTTTCCCCTTGTGTTTGTACTTGAGGAAATAATGGAGGGTAGATGGGATACAATGCATAGCACTGATCCATGGGTGTCGAAGCAAGATGTTAGATTTGAAATCCCCCTCGACAATTTAGAAGACTTCATGGAGAAGGTTTTCAACAATGTGGATAGGGAGGATGACTATTCCCAATGCAAGGGCAATGATGTCATTGAAGGCATGAAGGACTATGGGTGATTGAGTGAAAATGGTATCGGGGAGTTTTAGGTTGTTGAAGGTATGAGATGAGATGATGTTGATGTTGATGTTGGCACTGTTATCAATTATATATCATCGGATGAAGGTTTCATTGATGTGGATGGTGATGAAGAGGGGGAGGTTATGATCTTTAGGTAGAATGTCATGGAATTCAAAATCATTGAAGGAGATGGTGGCAGAAGCAGTAAAATCTCCAACAAGGGAAATGAAAGGTTAGGTTCATTGGTAGTTATTGATATGCATTGCAAATTTTTGATGAGAGCTTTTAAATGGGTAGGGGGGCTTTGGATAAGATTGTAGAGATGCATTTTTAATGATATCATGATGTAGTTACTTTATAATACTTTGTTCTATAGCAGCAAGATTTTGGGTACGTTGAGTGGCTAACATGGATACTTTAGCCTTGAATGAAGAAGGATATGAAGTAGGATCATTAGAAAGAGTAAATATGACAACTCGTTGTTTTGATTGGGTGGATGGTTGAGAATTATGGGGATGAGAGTGAGTGGCAATACAAATGACATTTATGAAAAGAGGGCGACCCTCTTTAGAAGAGGTAAAATTTGATAGTGATACTAAATGTGTGTATGGATGGCAATATTTAAAGGCCTTGGAGGTTACAGATTTAGTTGGAGGGTTGTGTTTGGATGTGGATGAGCTAGTAGATGGAAGAGTTTAGTCTTATTTGATGATAATATCATCTTCCTCTATGAGGTAGTTGATGAGGGTTTGCAGAGCCTTGAATTTCTCTGTGCCATGTCCAAAGGCACAATGATAGGTGTAGATAGTGTTATAATCAAACCATGTGGGATTTCACCCATGTGAATCAAAGGATTTGATAAGGGCGCGGTAATTGCAAATGCTTGGATAAGACGATGAAGGATTTTGGTGTAAGACCCAATGGGGGTTTTGAGAGAGGAGTGTTATGGATTAAAAATTAATTTTATTTGGTAGAGAAGGATTAGGACAAAAGAGGTGCCTTACTCTTATGAGGTTTTGTGGGGGCCTTGGATTCTGATTTGAATTTGGGAGGAAGAGTACATGATTTTGATTCTGATTTGTTGGTGATGGGGGATTTGGATGAATGAAACAGTCCCAAAATGGATGGTCGGGGTCCTAAGATATATTATTGGGTGTTGGGATTTATTTGACTGATGGAGATTTTAGAGGAGGGAAGCTCTAATTTCTTGTACAGATGAGTAAGATATTTTTGGATAAGAGGTGTCAAGGTTTCTTAGATTTTTGCTCTAAATTTTTAACCTTTGTAGGGACCACAATGATTTCAACATTGGGGTTTTATTTGGATGTGTAATACTAGATGCTTTAGATGTGGGTTGTGTTTTAGATGTGAGGAGTTGATGATGAAGATGGTTTTTGGATAGCATGATTGGTTAGATTCAGAACTGAGGTTATAGATTGTGTGGAGATTTGGAGGTGTTTATAAATGGAAATGGTTGTATTTATTGGAGATGAAGATGGGATTGATACATCATTTGCGAAAGAATCAAGGGAATATGTCTACTTGGTAGAGGTTTCAAGGGATGTTATGGATGTAGACATGAAGTTATGCAGAAGTAGAGGTGGATATAGGTGTGGGTATAGGCATAGTAGTATATGGGCGTAGCTATGAATTTAGAGGTACATGTTGAGATAGATGTGGGGATTAATGTGGATATAGATGTAGATATTGTTGCATATGTACATATGATTCTAGATTTAGGTGTAGATGTTGAAGTAGACATAGGTGCAATACATATGAGTACAGTAGATGTGGTTATAATATACATGGGTACACTTGATGTGGGTGGTGATGCTGAGACTTAACTTAGAGTATTGATTACATGGGCATCCGGTTCTTGAGATGTGAGAGGATTAGCTTGATTGTTTGGTGGAGTATTAAGGAAGGGTTGTTTGAAGACATATAATGGTTGGTTAAGAGGAGAATTTAGGTTGTCTAATTGAAGGTAACCATGATAAATAAGCCATTATACTACATCCTTGAAGGTAAGAAACTTTTCAATATCATGGCCACAAACTTTGATATTTTTGCAATAGTGGTCCTCATGGTATCACGTGGATTTTGGATGTGAATCATAAATGGGACATATATGAGGAAGCTAGATAAGGTGTGTAACCATGAGTTTTTCAATATAGAACTATAAGATTTTCCAAGGGGAGTATAGTTAGGAGTTGCGTCAGGATATTTTTATGGAGGCTCAACATGAGATGTGGATGAAGAAGAAATCTTAAAAAAAATGAAATTGACTACATTGTTTATTTTTCATTATAGGTAGATGATTCGGTGAATTTTGTCTTCATCTTGTTGGAGCAAGGATTGACATGGCCTTGCTCAAGGATGCATAGTTATAATTTATGGGCCATGGTAATTATTCAAAACTATGGAAATATTTAATTTGAAGTTGTATAGATATGTTTGACACACTATCTATAGAAGAGTTTGATTATTCTAGTTTGGGGAAGATAAAAGGATACTTGATTGATAATGACATTCCACCTATCAATGAAATCAATAATTGGATCATAAAAAAAAATGATTTCATAGAGGTCCATGATGGTTATATTGCACATGATATTGAAGGAGAAGTGCTTTAAGAAAATCTACACAAGTTGAGTGAATGAGAAGAGCGAATGTTGGGGAATTCCATTATACTAGTCCAAAGAGGTTCCAGCCAATGACATAGGAAAAGTGAAAATCATGAGGTCTTGATTAATGGCGATGATATAGTATGAGTTCCTAAAGGAAAAATGATATTGTTTGGGATCCTCATTTTTGTTTAACTTAGAGAAATTAGGGAGATAAAAATGTGTATGATAGGGTTTGAAGGGTATGGATGGGTTGATAGGTTCATTGAATTTTTTTTTATAGGTGAATGTGATTTTAGGACCCAAAGTAGCAGATTATAGGTTGGCCATTCTACTTAACAAGGCTTACATGCAGTCATTCGATTTGTGAGGATGGGGGGTTGATTGATTTTGTTATAGATTGTAAGAGGAAAATGGATTGAGTTGTGGGTGAGATTGATATTGTTAGGTGTAAGAAGGAGTTTGTGGGGGTGATTGGTAGGAGGAATATAAGTGAAATCTTAATCTTACGATTCTATGGGCTGAAAAATAGGATGTTGGATGGATATGATTGAGAAGATTGGTGTTGAGAGATGGGGGATTATATTGGAGATGTGCTGGATTAGTTGGGATTTGTACATTTGGTGGTTAAGATCTTTGAATGGGTTAGCTAGGAAACATGTGTCAAAATATACTTCTGAGTGGTGGTTGATTGGTTTGAGTTAACTCTGAAGGGTAAGGTTACAAGGTAAAAACATATGTATAGACTTAATATGTGAAGATAAGCACCAATTTTTGAATATGATTCTACAATGGTGGAGGAAGTAGCATAGATTCTTGAGTATTTTGGGTGGGAGCATTGACAACAATAATGAAGAAGGAATGAGGATAAAAGATATAGGGATGGTATTGATGGTAAGTATATTAGGTGGGATAAGGACCACCAATTATGTGGACTAAAGGGTTTGGGAAATTATGGTAGAATATTCATGAGGGACATGTTCATGTTTGGCTAATTCCAATTCATTCATGGAACTAGAAAATAAAATGACATGTTGGGAAATAAGAACCTCATTGGACCTAGAATGTGGAGGATAATCATAGAGATGTTGAAGGAGAGACCCATCAATGGGGATATTTGTGGATTTATGAGTAAGATAATCATGAAGAGTGAAGGGATTGGCATAAAGTGCTTCTTTAAACTCCAAGCATCTGTGAGGGTTATTTGGAGGTCAAAATGCTCCTAAGGAAGTGGAAGATGGATGTGTAGCTGGTCTAGAGGGGATATATTGATGATAAACAGAAGGATTGGTTTTAAGAGGGGGATTAATTTGGATTTTATAAGGATCATAGAGAGGAACCATATAAATAATGGGTTGGGAGACCAAATATGAGGTGATAAAAGGTATAGAAGAGACAACGGAAAGTGGAGTCATTTGTTGTGAAATATTTTTTGAGATACGGATGTTGTTCGAAGAGGTTGATTATTCCATTTTATTTATTTGGGAACACCTAAGAATGGGTATGAAACAAAAAAATGATCTTATGAAAATAATTAATATGACATGAAAATCAAGCAACAACGTTTTGATTACCTTGATTATTTAGAAAAGTGTGAAGAACGAAAGAGGCTCAACAGGAACCTAAGAAGTGGAAAATCTAAGGATGGTTTTGGGTATGTTTAAAATTACATTTCTTGATATATCCAAAGGTACATGAGGAACAAATATATGATGAATATCACTATGTAGTTTGATATAGGGGCATACCCCCACACTTCAGGCACTACAACGATAAGGGTTTTAGGTGCTTAGCTTATATATCAATAGTCAAAAAAATTGTTACACGTTTATAAAACCATGGAAAATTATTTATTGGGTGATGAAATCCCAATATATCCATCTAGTATGAGATGTTTATATGTGTTGATTTATTTATGTGGTTTGGTTGTTTGTGAACAAGTATGAATGTAATAGATTACCACCTACTTAATATATGTTATCAAGAAAGCATGAAGAGGTGTTTCTTTTAGATCTAAAATCCAAATTTAATATTCTATAAGAAAAATAAATAGAGGGAGGATTGATGCATAAAGGATAAAATAAGGATAAAAAGAGAATAAATAGATGACACTTTTTTCCCTTTTACAAATTAAATGCATGAGTTGTTTGGGAAATAAATAAAAAAACCGAAGCACGTAAGAAAATAAGATCTACTTATAGAGTTAGTGGAAAGAGAGAAATAAAATATGAAATAGAAAATGAAACTAAACAAGGAACTTACCAAAAGAGGTAGGTCAGTCACACCAGGTGTGACATAATGTTTGACAATTTTTTCACTCTTAATTTGAGTTAATGAAATGGTATGAAAAAATAAAGAAGAAACTCAAAAATATGGGATGTTTTAAGGCTACCTCTGAGATGTCTGATGATGATGAAGAAAAGATACAGGAACAAAGATCCTCTCTGTAATGAGATTTATAACCTACACAAAAAAGGGAAAACTAGACAATAAAAATATTAGTAGAT
This sequence comes from Taxus chinensis, assembly GCA_019776745.2. NCBI lineage: Eukaryota > Viridiplantae > Streptophyta > Pinopsida > Cupressales > Taxaceae > Taxus > Taxus chinensis. The sequence goes on from CM034146.1 coordinate 429,002,662, forward strand.
TAAATAGTGGGTTGTGTAGCAAAGATAGTCTTGAGAATTGATGAACTTCCTAGGGAGGATGTCAACCCACTTTGATTATAAGATTGATATAGAAGATAATGGATAAATGAGCATGTGGATAATATAATCATAATGGAATAGATGATAAGCGATATGATTTAGATAACATGTATAAAAAGAAGATCAAACTAACGATAAATTAAGATAAAATGAAATAAATTCTAATAGGGTTGATGGAGACCCGAGATAGATCGAGATAGCCGATGATGAATTTAGTATAGAATACCAAAATATGTGAAAAAAGAGGATCTAGAACTAGTTTTTGGATGTTAAAGATGTTCTATATTTGATGCAGAGGTACAGGAAATGGAAAGGATACAAATTACAGGAAAATAGATGAAAAATTAATATATGCAGATTGGGTCGATGATGACTAGAGATAGATCTGGGGTAGTCAAGGATAGTGACTGGGGAAAGAAAGTGAGATTAGAAATTATCAAATGGAGAAAATAGAAAGAAATAGATATCTAGATGTTGCAGAGATTGGGGAATAGATAAAAAATGATGAAGAATACAGGAAAAGGGATTAATGTAGATTAGGTCGACATCAACCAGGGATGAATCAAAGGTGACCAAGGATAGATTATGGTTTGATGAACATTTATAGATGACAAATGATAATGTGAAAGAAAAAAGGATGATTGATGATATTATAGATCACCAAGACGATGAACAAACCTGGAAAGATGATCGAAAGATGATGAAACAAGATAGAGCTGCAAGAATTCTCCACACTTTATATCTCCAAAAATTATATGTAAGGTCTCTCATAAAGCTTTAAAACATTGATATAAACTCACAAGAAGATAATAAAACAACAAAAAATCACATGAAGTAAAAACACAACAAAATATCATCTTTGAGGAGGTGGGTAGTGACATATTTATAGCTCACCGATGACCCACTAGGGATTTCATTGACTGCAGAGGACATTTTATTTTTTATATAAGGATGATATAAAACTTGATAATAGATGATTATTAGTATTACATTAGGTTTTTGAGCTGATTATCGAGGTTTAGGGTTGCATAGGGATGATAAAAGGTGGTTGGATGGGTGAAATCATTGAATGATGGTAGATGGGATTCTAGGGAGGATAAATGAGGGGTTTATGGATGTGATTAGGATAATAGATATATTTAGGGGTGATTAAAAGTCATTAGGGGTGAATTAGGAGAGATACAATAATTATGGAATTTAAGATAGGAAAGTAGGAATTAGAGGAATAAATGGGATTTAGGAGGGAATTAGGAAATTTGAATAGGATAGGGGGTTTGAATGTGTAAGATGACGACGGATGGGAGTGAACTTGGGATAGGGGACAAATGAAAAAAAAATTGGTGTCTACATTAGAATAAATTCTCATTTCTTCCTCTTGTTCTTACTTGTCCATATTGGTGGCTGTGCATCCCAGCTGCTTGTCTACATCAGAATAATCCTTTATCTCTACCTCCTCATTTATATTTACAACTACCTTGGACTTATTGGAGTCCTTGGTTTGGTTATTTGGATGGAATTCTAGATGCAACTTCCAACATGTAGCATCAGTATGACCATTGATATCACAATTCTTACAAAAATTCTTAAGATCTTTAAAAGTATTCAAAGTGGTAGTGATCTTTTTACCTTTCCATTTACCCATGTTACTTGCTTGTCCTTGCTCTTTCTTTGGCTGATTTTTTGACTATTTTTTCCTTGAATCCCCTTCTCTTTATTTTTTCTCATCATCTTTGCAGTATTTTTGCACACATGCTTTATTGAGATCCTTAGGTTTCCCGGAGATGACCTTTCTTTGTAGGTGAGTATGAAGTCCTCCCAAATACTTGGTAAGAATATCCTCATCCTCCAAGTCCATATTAAGCAACATGGCTTACCTCTAAAATTCTGTAGTGTAATCCTACACACTTTGACCACTGGTTTGTTTAAAATATTGCCATTTAATCATATGGTTAGTTTTATGGCCAATAGGATACAAATTTTCCCTAAGAAAATCTTTAAAACCCTCCCAAGAACTTATAATAGGATGCTTCTTCTTTTTATGAGTGGCTAGATGGGTTTTCCACTAAACCAGAGCATTTCCTTCCATCTTGAGACATGCAAAAATGATCCTTTCTGCCTCAGTGATATCATGCACACTAAAATATACCTCTAATGGTTTTAACCATTTATCTTGTAATTCTACATCTACTTTTCCTTCAAAGCTTTTAATATCAACTTTAAAAAGAAGCATGATCAAATTTTACCTTCCCCTTTTCAACTAGAGCTTCCTCTTCCCACTCTTCCATATCTTCCTCATCATGGCTCTTTCCTATGCCAAATTTATCAGACAAATCTCGAACCACTAAGTTTATGGAGTATTTCTTAATCGTTTTTGTCCTTTGTTGATCTAAGAGTTCCCTTTGGTGTTGAAAAACCCTTTCCGTAGTGCTTTCTAACATCACAAATATTTAGACCAAGTCTTCTTCTTCTATTTTTTCTCTAATCCTTTGATTCGACCTTCTTGTAGCTATCTCTAGATCCTGAGATGTTAAACCTTCACCTTTAGACCTTGTCACTGTCATACAATTACACAAGAATGAATACCATAGTCATATGGATACTATTATCAGCTATGATACTAAAATGATCTATAAAATTCTACTTTGGAAATGTACAAAATCACACAAATGATTTCCTACTTTGAATTTATTCAAAAATGACAGTTTTGAAAGTTAGTGAATGAAATCTAGTGCTTGAGAACTACTGATAGCAACAAAACAATGAATAGTTAAACACACAACACCAAAATTTTATCCTAGAAACCCCCAAGATTGAGGGAAAAACCAGATAGGAAGGGAAAATTCTCTTTCTTCTGAGTATTATATTGGCCAATTAAGAAAATATAGATTACAAGAAGCTAAAGGAATACAACAATGTTACTTCCACTATTTCTAGTTGTTTGCTCTACTCACACACCTTACTTCTACAAAATAATTCCAGCACCAATGGTTTCTTTCTCACTTCTCTCATCCAATATTGATGAGTTCCACATGCTCTTATTGTATTTATAGCTTTCTCCCTACGTCTTCCTGTGTACTAGAGAATAGGAAGAGACATAACCCAGATGTTTAAAATTTGCGATAGTTCATGGGTTCATTTTTTTTTACATCGTAACAAGACTGTTGGTGGAAACAAAAGGGTGGTTACATAACCTCCATGGTGGATAGTCAACTGAAGGTGTCCAAAAAGGAGCGTTTATGCAACCGTCGCTCGGTAGAAAGCGATGACTCTTTCACTTAACTGTTTTTCCTATTTCTTCTCATTTTTCCTTTTGATCATGGTTATTCTAATGAAGTTGTGTTTTTCTAGATCCATATGGATCATCTTTGAAAAAATCCTTGCTACTTTCATGATTACACTCCCTCCCATTCGACCCATTGATGTTTCCTCTTCTAAACCTTCTTAGTATAGATAAAATGACTATTGCAAATACCACCAAGTCCAAGGACATGATATTGAAAGGTGTCGATCATTTAGAAATGTCCCTCAGGACCTCATTGACTAAGTTAAGTTACAACTTGATAATCCAAATACACCTCCTAATAAAAATTTGTTTATATTAAAACAACCTTTTCCAAATCACCCCCAACTAGAAACCAACGTCATAGGGTCTTATCACATCATCAATATCGTCAGTGAGCTCTCACTCACACCCAACACATCATTGGTCTCTACGACTGACACCCCACTTGAACAATCAAACTCTCCAAATTTCATCACTACATAGATCTCAAGATCATTCAGGTCTCAACCTTCAAAATCCATCACATCCACTTCCATAGAGATATTTGATACTACCCCTTTGACATCACAAGAAAAGAAACCTATTGTTGAGATTCTAAATAGTTCCTTCAACGATTATGTCATCATGCACCAAATCAAAAACCCTTACAATACCATGTCAAAATAAAATCACAAGATTGTCTAATAGATTATAAATCTCACATGACCATCGCTAGACCAAGACAATCCGCTTGCCCTCCATCTTGGGGCTGCATCCATCCTCTAAGCTTAAAATCACTGTCATAGAATCCAAACTAGTCTCTAAAACAACATCTAGACATACTACCTCAGACATGCTTCGTGTGTCTTATACCCACGAACTATCTAATGAAACTCATAATCTTACACCCTCGACATCGTCTCAACAAGCTCTAATAGGGTATTATGCTAAAAACCTTGAACATCTCATTCGATCATCAACTATCATATTGCTACCCGTTAAACTATCTGACCCTCAGAGATAGAAACCTTCATAGTACAATTACTAGATGTTTTGTGCTTATCATTAAATATTAGGGCATTATATTGAATGTTTAAAATCCCTTAATGCTATTATCCAAAGCCTTTCTGATAAAGGACTTCTCACCATCAATAAAGATAATACCATTCCACCCATCAAATCAACAAAATCAAAACATTAGATCACACATGTTCTTAAGGTTCCTAAATCAAATAATCCAAATAAATCATCTAAAATTCTCTTTGAAAAAATTATGCCCTCTTCTAGTAAACCGCCGCATTTTCATATTGACATTGTCTATATAATCACCAAAGCCCGTGCATCTGATTTGAAGGCCCAAAATAAAGACAAGACCAAAGTATTTATCTTTGTGGCTCCTCCTAATTCAACTAGTGTGTAACCATCTAAGGCTAAAGTTTCCATACTTGTAGCCCCTCATAATTGGTCGACAACATGTATTTAGAATATCCTTCTCAAACAATTACATTAGGCTCTAGTTAAAATGTCCCTCTACGAGCTCATTCAGAACTCTCCCTAATATTGCTAAACCATAATTGAAGCCATTCAATCAATCTCAATACCTTATAATAAGCCCCCTCCTTTTTCTAACCTTATTAGTGCCCTAAAGATGTCGATTGCTATTACATTTGATGACTGTGATATTTTGTCACTCTAACCGAAAGAGCATGATCTTCCTCTTTTCTTCACTGGCCAAATTAATGACACTCTTATTAAAAGAGTTTTATGATTGATAATGATGCTAGCATAAACATCATATCATCTCATGCATTTAAACACATCCAACTAACTGACACCATTATCACCCAATCACCCATCATCTTACATGTGTTGGAAAATATTATCACTCCTATCTTGGACATAGTTATCGTGCCTATCAAAATAGGTCCAAAAATCCTCCATGAACTTTTCTATCTTGTAGAATGAGAGTTCGAATATAACATGCTTTTGGATCACCTCTGGATATGTGTCATATGTTGTGTCCCATCCACTCTACATTGATGTCTAAAATACTAACCCAAAGGTAAGACCTTCATGGTCTCCACTGGTCCAAATCCATTTAAATCTTTCCACATGACATACAAACCTAATGACGTCTTGCTTCCTTTACAAGATATTACATCTATATCTAAAGCTTCCACAAGTTCTTTGATCCCAACATCCAAACTACTAATGATGAATCTCTTGATCATGTCATGCCATACCTTTCACTAGGGGATTATTGCCTCCTAGCCCTTATCATGCTTCATGCACCTAAAATGTATGGGAATCCTGACAAACAACCACTTTACGAACCTAATTCTGGAAACATCATTTCCTTTGGCCCTCCATTCCTGTGAGCATAATAGTGTACAAAGGCATCGACAACCCCTTGTCCCATATCAATAGTCAACCACATGTAAAACCTTTCTCCTCATATTTTATTTTCCTAGATAAGCCCCAATTCGCCCAAACTTATCTTCATCATTGTGTTTGGAAAGGATTTGGCCTTGGTTATTATGGAAAAGCTCTCCACGACTTCTCCTTTGAGGAGTTCCAAAAGCCTTATAAGAAACATGGTCTCAGAATAAAACCATCCTCCTCTAACTCATCCTCATCAAATTCAACATCCAAATTAGCCATGTCATTGCCCACATCAGACTCCTCTTAAGACTACGATGATACCATGTCTATCCCTCCTAAAAAAAGTATTCAATACCATTTCACTTAGACCATTAACTTTCCAAGTTAACAACAAAATTGAATCCATCCCCTTAAGATTACCTCACATGATAGAAGAAGAATTTCCTACTATCGACAATTATACACTGTCATGATGACAATGTCATCCTAACCTATATGGGTGCTAAGGATAATTATCTTTAGAAGACCCTGACCATCAAACAGCATTTGCTACCATCCTTAATGAATACACTATTGATGTTAACATTGGAAAATTAACAAGATCCCCTACACTTTCAAAATAGGCCAAGTCTTAAGAATCATCGTGAAGTTAAACAATTCACTACTTTCCTATCCAAACATAATCGAAACATATGTATGGTCCTATAGTGACATGCCAGGTATAGAACTTAATATCATTTCCCACAATATCATCACCATCCTCAGGTGTCTAAGCCTATGAAGTAAACAAATTCATATGATGCATTCCTGCATTGTCACATTCTAGTAATGAATAAGAGGAACTTTAGCATGTCTTATTTTAGCCAACTTCATACTACCCATCAATTATCCACAATAGTTTTCTAACATCATGTACCTGATCACGAAATCCACTAGAAAATTATGCATCTGCATATGGAATTTTGAGACTTGAATCTCACTTACACCAAAGAAAAATTTCTTTTACCATAACATTTACCAAGTCATTGGTTTAACAACACGCCATGAGATGCTATATCTATATGTGAATGGTTATCCTGGTTATAATCAAATCCTTAATCACACTTGAGGATCAACATAATACCCCTTTTATCACCCCACTGGGGAAATCTTTTGCTATAGAGTAATGCCCTTTAGCCTAAAAAATGTAGGATCTACTTACAACATGTGCACTATTACCTACATCTTCCATGATCTTATCCAAAAAACCTAATAGAATACTACGTTGGATGATTTCTTAGGTAAATCCAAACATTGAAGAGATAATCTTAGTTGTTCCTTGACATGATCTTTGCGCTATCCTCTATAGTTATTTCTTTTCCTTAATCTCATCCAAATGCATGTATTTGGAGTTCTCACGGGGAAAATCCTTGGATTCATAGTGTCTATTTTAGGGGAATTTAAATTAACCCTGACTAAAATCAAAACCATTCTCAAAATTCCTCCACCATATAATCTTAAGAAAATTCATATTATTTAAGGAAAAACTGAAGTATATCCGTACGTTTCATCTCACAGTTATCAAATCATTATCAACCCTTCCATCATATTTTATGAAAATATATCCACTTCAAGTTGGATGATAATCATCAACAGGCCTTCGACGCCCTTAAATAATAACTCCTATCACCACTCATGCTCACACCTCCATGTAAAGGGGAGCCTTTCTATGGATAGGTATTAACATTTGACCATGCATTGGGAGCTATGTTTTGGGCATTGATATACAAACAACTTAAATAACATGTTCATTTATTACATAAGGTGCATCCTTTATGAAGTACAAAAATCACTATTTAGAAGTTCAAAAAGTTATGTTGTGCCTTGTAATTTGAACAACTTCTAAACTTCGTCACTTATTTACTTAATCACAATACATATATAGTCATGAATTTTAATCCATTTAAATCTATACACTCTATACCATATCAAAACAATTAGCATCACTAGCTGGCTCATGCTCATGAGTGAGTTTGAACTTAAGTTCATCTCTTAAAAATCCATTAAGGGGCCGAAAGTCATTTTTGTTCAACTCACAAAATCTCCCCTTCTATCGAATAAATTAGCATGTGAACACTTTCTTGATGAATCAATTAACACTGCTAGATCAAGACAAATACCCCTCTCAAAATAATCTTGGTCTATTCGATAGGTCCAAATGTACGGAAGGGGTAGGTTTTAGAATAGTCATAATACTACCTTGGGACATTCCTATCCCATTATCCTTCAAAATGAATTTTCAATGTTACTAAAAACATGATAGAGTAGGAGGCTCTTATCATGGGGCTGCAGACTACCATATTTCTAGACAGTGCAAATTTATTGACATCTATGGTGACTCAATTTTTTTCATCAACTAAATCAAATTGATATATTAATGTCAAAAATGAGGTCCTTCAGAAATACAAAATCCATCATCGAAGAGATCCTATAACTTTTTTAACATTATAAAATCCAAACCACCCCTCGATCATCCAATAAATTGGTAGATATAATGGCCTCCCTCACCTTGATTATTCCACTATAATCCAACGATTCCAAATTATTTATCATTCATAGACAAACTCAATTAACCATCCCACAAAAACAATGATCTTCTAACCATCAATCATATTGAAGATATTTTTCATTTGACACATGGTACACACAAACATACGATTATCTATCCAATAACAAACTACCACTGGATCTATCCAAAAATGGAAATAAATCCTTTCAAAAATATGCATCTCGCTACGTCATCCTAGGGGGTATCCTTTACAAAAGAGTATTTAACGACCCCATCCTTTAATGTTTTATTACTCCAAAGGCTCGTCTAGCTATCTAAGAAGTCCATGACGACATATGTGGTGGACACTTCAATGGTTTGGCTATCACCAAACACATCTTACACATGGGATGCTACTGGCCTATACTCAATCAAGACTATTATGACTATGTTAATAAATGCATCAAATGCCAACAACATACCAACCTCACACATGTTCCTAGTTATAATCTTTAGGCAGCTCAAGATCTTTGGCCTTTCTCGCAATGGGGACTTGACCTCATTAGCCTTTTGAATCCTCATTCATCACAAAAAAATAAATCGATTATTACAACAGCTGAATATTTCACTAAATGTGTGGAAGAAATCCCCCCCATCTCTACTAAAGTAGATAAAATCATCAAATTTCATCCATCATCACATTATCTATCACTTTGGTATTCCTCATAAGCTTCATCATAGATTAATGGGAAATTAGTTCAAAAACAATAAATTTCAAAAAATTCACAACACATACAATGTCAATACTCAACTTTTCATCTCCTTACTATCCAAAATCAAATGGTCAAGTAGAAGAATCCAACAAAACACTCAACAAAATCCTCATGAAAAATATTGACCAAACTGACAAAAATTGGCAACTCCAAATCCCATTCGCATTATGGGCATATTAAACCATCTTTCACACTCCTACAGGTGCTACGCCCTTCTCTTTATTCTACAACACTGAATTTGTTCTTCCACCTAAAGTTCAAATTCAATCATTGCGTGTTTCTCTCAGAGATTTCATCCCTGATGAGGATTATTATCAAGAACACTTATCATAACTGGAATTCTTAGATGAGTGTCATCTAACCACACTCAAACACATCAACATATATTAAGAATGAATCAAACAAGCCTACAAAAAACATCTCAAACAACATGACTTCAATATTGGTCATCTTGTTCTTAAAGAAAACCAACATGACACTAACATGGAAAAGAGAAAATATGGAAAGTTTATTCCAAACTAGCTTAGACCATATTTTATTACTCATAAATATGGGTATGAGGTTTATCATTTAGCCTCCCTTGATGGTAAACCTAAAAAAGAGCCTTATAATGCATCGTACTTGCAATTCTACTACTAACTTATCAACTCATAATATCTTAGTCAAACTACGGCCTCCATCCATTAACCCACACATCTTATCACTCTCATAATGATTTGGAATCATGTGGTCTTTTCCGTTAGCATACCTATCATGACCTTGAATATAGGAACCAAATCTTTGTGCATAGCATATTCCTCATGGACAAGTTCCCCTCCCATGGCTAGGGAGCCTTGCAATCATTACTCACACCATCCATCTATCTTATCTTATTGAACGACATGACAAGGACATAAGTGTAGCTTACATGTTTATCTTATCCCCTTATACATGGTTACCCTAAGGTTACACTTAGCTCAAAATCAAAATATGTATGAGATGGATACAATAAAAATATAGATTGTTCCGTTGAAAGATGAATCTCAAAAATTAAACATGTCAAATAAAGTTGTAAACCACTCCCTCGAAGGATGGCTACTGATTCAAGTGAATAATAAGGACTTCCTATATTGATCAGTCCTCATATCAAAAAGGGAAGTCCTTATTTACCATCAGTAAGCTTATAAAAAAAATTGTACGTAAAAATATCTGAATTGGTAGCAACCATACGAGGGATGAGACACAAAATGCTCTATAGGAACAAGGTTAACTTATGTCATGTGTAGTATTATTTTCCCACACAAACCCTATATGCACTGGCACATAACTTAGACATATCTGAGTGCTCACCCGAAGCATGCAAAGGTACCATGTCCCTCTTTTTTACAGGCTTACCACAAATTTTAGTATGCATGTTCATAATAAACCGATCCCAAAGTGCATAATCCATTCTGTAACACCTTGAACAAACTGTTATATTGCTCTTTGCATTACAAGTGTTGGCATGTGATTTTCTTAAATTAGGTGTGTTTCCTTGATGGTTGAAAATCATGCTTGTTATGGATAAATCATCTCTGCTCTTGGATTCATTGGACTGAAATTATATGGCTTTCAGGAATCCATTTTCACTTCTTGTTGATAAGCTGCAATCAGATTTTTTTTAGAGTTGCAAACTTATCTCTTTTGACTGACTCATTCTTGGATCAATTTCAGTGATCCAAGGAATGTTTTAAATCTTCTTAATAGACTGAATGGTAAACTAACATTCATTGGTTAAAATACATCATGGACTAAACTTGTATTTGTTGCAAATTATTTATTATCTTGAAAGATTGTGCCTGCATTTTGTCATGTGTGGTGCTCGGCTCTTCTTGATTGACCTTTGCAAGGTGCTTAATGGTGTTAAGGGAAATAGAAACCTGCTTCAGGATTCTGGAGAAAGAGAGAGTATAATGTGTCCTATATCTAATAAGGTCTATCCTAATGGGATTCGAGACTCAGGTAAATTTTCCTAACTCTTTCTACACCACTCTACGTGGGATGACATCCTAACCTAAGTTGTTAATACTAAGTTAGTATGTAGGGAAATAACCTAAGGGATGCTAAGTTATTTCTAACCTATTTCCTAATACTATTTGGTTAAGCTATGTCCTAACCTAAGGTGGCAATCTATTTGATTGAAGGTTATATCCTAAGGTTATACTTTTAAATTAACCTAAGATCTAACCTAAGAAAATTGAATCTATCCTAAACTAATGGGTTTGAAAGGGAACCTAAGGGTCGATTGGTAAGTGGGAGCTAAGCGGCGGTTCCTAAGCTTTTAATGAGATGTGATTTTGATTTGATTTGGTATTAAGGCATGGAAGTACTGCCAGTTTGGTAGGGGCTAGTTAAATTTTAGTGGAACCTACGTGGAGGCATCACTAAGTTTGGAAATGCATGTGGAAGTTCAATTTGGTCTCGCCAACTTTGGATGGCGGTGGCAAGGAGAGATAAGCGGGAATATGCAATTTAATGTCATTAATTCACCTTGGTTTTGGTGAGAAAACCATCTTGGAAGGCATGCTGGTGGATTTGTTTGGGGTTGTTTTGTTTTGCATGCTTCACGATTTTTTCTCTACATGGAGCTATCTAGTTCTTCGAATCAGCAGTTCGATCTGCACTTTGTGGCTATTTTTTATTTCTCTGGTTTATTTTCGATTCGAGGAAAGTATATGAGGCATTGTGGAAAAAGGTTATGGTTGGTTGATCTTTCTTGGAGAAGAAGAGGTGTTGGAAACTCAACTGGAAGTCTTCTTCGAATCGGCAGAAGCACTATCAGGCATGATAGGATCTACCCATTAAGATTTCTTGCTTTCTTCTAAATGATTCATTAAAACAACTCTTCTCACTAGAGATATATTTTTGCATGATATGTCTGGTTATTTACTTGCATGCTTTCTTGAAATCTATGTGGTTTTTGGAATGTGAATCCATTGCTGTTAATGGTAGTTTTTGGGAACTTTCTCTGTACTAGTTGTTAGAGGCAGTCATGTGAATTTGTATTAAAGCTCTGTAACTTGTAATTGAAGCTCTGTAGCTTGTATTCGAAGCTTTGTTTCTAGAATTTGAGACTGATGTTGAACGAACTGGCTTGTTACTTGTATGGTATGGAATCTCTGTTTAGTCTTGTGTTTCTTGAGCTTGAAGTGGAGCTCTGTAGTTGTTCTAAGCTTGTAATTAAAGCTTCAGGATTTGTTATGAGTTTTTATTGGGACTTTGTGTTTGTTTTGGACTGTGTTGGAACTAAGAGTAGTCCTGAACCTTTGGTTGAATCTTCGTATTCAACAACTATTTTCGTATATAGTTCTTACGAATACTGAACTTACTGTTGAGTGGTAGAGTTTTGTTCTGTACTTACGTTCTGAACTGGAATTTTATTCTCATTAAAGGAATTGAGAACACTTGGACTCATTTTAGAGCATTGGTGTTTTGGTTTTGAACTTGTATGTAGGGCTTCATATTTCTTATAGGCTCGTATTTGATCTTGTGTTTGTCTGAGCTGGTGTTAGAGCCTTATAAAGTCTGAACTTATGTTTGAAGCTCATATTTGACACTGTACAGGTATTCCATTATTGCATGTGTTTTGGATTTATGATGGAATCGATGTGTTTACCTGTATTGTGAGTTGGGTTTGGTTGGTTTTTGGTTTTGAAAAGCTTTATTCTCTTTTACAACTATCTGCTCAATAGGGGCTTGAGAGTTTAGTTCGGTTTGAAGCCGATCTGGTAATATCCTTGTAATCTCCTTCGTGCTACTCCTTGAGTGTGATTGGTTTTTGTGCTTCTGTCCTTTGGACTATTCAGCCTTCTTTGAATTCCACAGGGTGAGAGAAATTGAAGTTTAATCTATCCTTCTCTGTTTTGAGTGAACCTGTGTCTTGTGGAAAGCTTGACTGTTTTTGTTCTTAATATTATAAGAAACGGAAATTATGTCTTGTAATGGATTTAGTTGGTCTTTTGATCATTTGGAACAGTCGAGTAAAGTTTTGAAGTTACGGGAATGATGTATTACTCTCTTCAGACCTTCTTAATTGGTTTCTTGGGTTTTTGGAAGTTGAATTTAAAACCTAGAATATTGAATCTTGTTAATTTATATATATATATATATATATATATATATATATATATTATCTCTATTCGGATAATTTTGTATATTTGTTCTTGTTTGGGACATGAACTACATACTTCTTGTATCGAGCTGTTAAAGCCGTGTAATAAGAATTCAATTCTTAAGTTCGCAATTCCTTTTGTACTTTTATATCTTCTCTGTTTGTGGATTCTTATTCCTTAAGGGGATCATAGAACGAATCTCCGGGTTTTAGGAAGAGAAATGAATATGAACCATGGGGACAATATACAGTTGGGGACTATACTATGTATTTCTTTCTGAGATTTGAATTTGTACTTGAGCTTGGAGAATGGGAATAGGAAACCAGTTGTAAGATTTGTGATGAAAGTATGTAGTGTGAATTCTTTTTACTGTACGTTCGGTTTTGTGTTCTCTTTTGGGGAACTAGATAAGAAATTCTAAGTATAAATTAGATGAGGGATTTCATTTCATAGTATAAATGAAATGAAATATGGAATGGGTCTTTTCTGCTTGGGATCCTTTTTTATGTTGATTGTATATGTTCATAGACTGAACTTCTCTTTATTTGACTCTCTTCTGAGATGGAAATTTCTTGTGGATTGGTTAAGATATTTAGTTGCTAAAGTATAGCTTAGTTTTGTGGGCAGTCTGGTTTCATATCTTTACATTATATCCACTAGAAGATAGAAGTTATTAAGGCTTATGTTAGACTATTTTGTTTCCTAATATTCTTGGATCGAATTGGGATTCTTGTTTAGCTGTTGTCTCTTTATTTATGGACTCCTCTTTGGTTATATTTGGACTGAGGCAGTGTTGTGTGTACTAAACCTGATTCCTCCTTCAGATGAATTGTGTCTGAGGAATAGGTATGTATTGATTCTCTTCTTTTGTTTATATGGAAAGATGAAGCATACTAATTTGAGCTATGTTGTAATTAACTTATTTTGCTGCTGGGAAAAGATAAATGTGTATTTCTATTCTTATGGAATTATGAAATAATTGAATGACAAGACTTGTTTACTGTTTTAAAGTAATTTATAGGATCAATTAAATCTTGTGATATAAATCTGATGTTGTAGATTATATGATGCTCTTTTCTTAAAAGTGATTTCAAATTCTCATAATTGTACTTCTTTCTAGATGCTATTACTTATGATTGCTTGTATGTTGTATATTAATTGTTTCATTAAAGCAAAATTGTTTAATGAAAAAATTAGTGGAATGCACTTTAGTTTAATGCTTAGTGTTTATCATGCTCAGTTCATTGAACTGGCTCGTGCTAGCAATTTTGTAGATGGACATCGTAAGTGATAAAAGAAGACAAGAACTTTCATGTTGCATGAGGCTTATTTAATTATGGATCTTATGTAAAGAGTTTCGATTCATTCTTGAGTTGTATGAAAAAGAAAAGTTGTATTATTTTTGGAATAGAGGTTGTTTGTTATACAGTATGCCTGAAATGCATAGTCTTGTAAATGTATAATTATATAATGATGAACTGAAAGTTGGAGATTTACTTGTATTTGTTGTGTAAATTATCTTGTATTTTATGAAGGAGATGGAAATTCTATCTTGATGATATTCTTCATATTTGTTATATGCTTAATTTGGATAAACTTGATCAGTTGGATAAAGGGAATTAGTTCAATTTCCCTTATTAAGATGCAACTTGTTAAGTTGCATAAGATAACGATCTTTATCTAAAAATTTCTAACATAGTAATGGAATGTATAATGAATATGCAGTAAAACTATAGAAATTGTGAAAGATAAAAAGGGTATGACAAACTCTAACACTTAATTAGGAAGAGGAAGAATCTTCCTCGATCAAAGGAATGTAATCCAAGGAATGATGATATGGTCGTTAATCATTAGACTTCATTTCCTATAAAGTCTACTATAGTTGAACATAATTGGTGGCTACACCTTCTTTGAATGGTTAAGTTACATTATAATGGATCTTATGATGATGTTGTCATGTTTTGGATATCTGTTTGTTAAGCCAAGTAAGAACGAATATAAAAAGAAATCATAAGTTAAGGGAATTATTTAATGACTAAATGAATCAAGTATAGAAAAGAACTTATGGAGTGTTGGATTAGGGTTTAGCAGGGTTGTTGTAATCTGTGTAATAATCCAAATTAATAATGTATTAATAACCTCCGTGAGGTATGTACATTGTGATGAGGTAGTTTATGTAGGATGTTGGCACATGCCAACTGCAGGACTGTACCTTTGAGAAGACATGGGTTTTCTCGAGGATACAACGTTGCAGTTGACATGTGGCAACACCCTTCTGCATTGATCATCTAGATCTACACACAAATAAGGACTTGAACTTAGTTTCTCTCTAGGTCAAGTTAGTAGCATGTTTAGGATAGGTAGTAGCTTTAAATGGCTCAGGGTACCTTGGCACATCCGGTTGACCTAGGTCAACCGAGTATGCCCATATACCCTAAGACATTGTGAGCGTCTTCCTATAATAAATTATGTTTCTAACTCGGGCTAGGGTTAAACCTTGAGCAAGTGGACTGACGGTAGTCAGTAAAGACCAATCTAGATAACATAAGAGTGAGGTGAAGGACATATTCTGGAATGACGAGTATGTCATCTAGGAATAGTAACATGAACAATATGTTGAAAATATTTGGCCAAAGTATCGCAAGTTACTGGTTGCGTTGTCCTATGTCACCTAGTTTAAAGCAACGTGATGTCAGATGAATATTGGTAACAAATATTCAGATAGGTTCTTTAAACAGATCACTCAGTACCTGGAATAGGGTAGGGGAACCAAGTATACATAGTATACATAAAGTATTCAATACTTTAAGTTAACATGAGAGATCGGTTGGTAACCAAGTCATGGAATGAGAGATCGGTAGCATACCGAGTCATTACAACTGCATATGGTTATCTATTATGAGATTGATTGGCAAGGAATGTGTGTTCTAAATGATGTTTTATTTAGAACAGAGAACATTATGTTTAAAAAAAATTTCTCTTGTTTCTAAAGTCTTAAAATGGGAATGTTACACATTTTAACAATCAGATCCATGAACTCAAGTTGGAAACACACATAATAAAGGACATACAAAACATATAAAGATTAATACCAGATGTACCATGTAATAATCTTAAGAAGTAACATCAACAATCAATATCCAACCATAACATTCCATTATATTAAGTCATCACAAAACATAGTAGTTGAATACATCAAAAGTATCATTACAAAGTCATGTGCGCATCATACAAACACCATAACTTTGTCATAATCCAAGCACTAGTAGTCATGATCCTCACACACACACACACACACACACACACACACATCTCAAAACCATGTAAATCAATACATATATATAGGGTGTGGGGACTTCCCTTCACCGCTCATGCATTCTAAAAATAGGTTGCATGCTCAAAATAGCCATGCGCCACTTACAAAGGTAATCAAGAAGCATGCAAGTTTCACCTAACAATAGATTACCTATAATTAACTCTAGTTCTAATCCTATTATTAACTCTAACTCTACATGGATCTTGATCTTCTTCTTGTTCTCAAAATAGCTCTTCCATATCCTACAATTCTTCTTGTCTTCATCTAATGTGTTTTCATCACTCCATGTCTATTCTTAGCCCCATATACCAAAAATTCACTAAGTATTATGCCTTTATGTTGTGATCCTCAAGCGCATCTCCTTCCATGTTCTATGCACAAACCCTGCGCTCATCTCCCACATGTTTCTTTTGTAGCCTATCCGCGCACTCGCATATCATTACATACTTCAATACATAGACATTTTCTTGTTCCCAACATTACCTCACAATAGGTACTTTGTCTGTCCTCGAAAACACTTTTCTTGATCATGCAAATAATGATAAATAATTCTCCAATAACCAATGAATGAAAGAATATTTATACGGCTTGCGCCAAATAATGAAAGAATCCAAGTTCTACTGTGTAAAAGGAGGGAGAATTCCTTATTCACTAATGATTCCAATACTTTCGACCCCTATAATTCACTGCTTACTTGAGTAAATGCATCACCTATAATGGCAAGAACCTTTTCAAAAGTCAGATCCTCACCCTTTGCCTTCAGCATTTCAACCAAAGTCTCCAACAATTTTCTTGCATCAGCTAGCACATCCATCCTACGCATAACTTATGGGTAAAGTTCCTTTAACTTATTTTTGATTGAGGCCATCAACGAATCAATTGCCTCCTGCTTCTGCCAATATTAATTCTCATTTTTCCTTGTTTCCTTTGTTCTTGGCCTAGAACTCTTTTAGATCTGCCTCGTCTTTTGCAACAAACAATCCCACTACATGATCCTTATATTCATAATTGTCATAGACAAATTTTTCCATGTGATTTTATGCCTTTATTGATCCAATTAATTATTTGTACTATGTAATGGCAGTTTTAATATTTTCTTTTTCCTGTTGCTTCTATCTTGTCAATGCATATTCTACATATTCCAATGTAAGAGGTGGTTGTTGAGTTGTGATTATGCGTGTTAAATCTTCCAGAAAATGGAAAACGATTTCATACTTGGTTTATTAGGAGGGGTCAGATCCGGGTGCACTAGTAAGGTCACATCAACTATGCATTCTACCTTTTTATAAGTCACACACATCCACCCTTTTTCCTCCCTTATCTCCTATTTTAACTGCGCAATAATATTTTCCTTATCCTTTATCTCTTTATCCCTTTCTCTTATCTGTTTATTCTTCTCATCCAACTCCCTCTGCATAAACCGTATATTGTTTTTCTTGTAAAAAATCCAGGCACCCACACCGATAGCTTATTAAGCATGTTACACGCTTGCTCATCTGGTAATTGTTGGAAATTGACTATCAGATACATCTCTCTAGAGGTTTACTTCTTATGGGTATCTAGTAATGAATGGGCACTCACCTCAAATTATAGATCCTCGATATGTGACTCAAGCACCCAAGATAACATATTCCTTGTGCGTGGTAGAGCATCCCCCTTATTGAATAATGACCAAAAAACTAGTTGATCTAAATGTATTGTGCTCTGATACCTAGCGCGCAAAACCTTGTTGGGATCTTCAATGTATTGCATTATAGGTCCTTGTGGGATGTACCTTGGTCTCCTACTCTTTCCTCGAACAACCTTAGGGAAACCTACAACAAGGTTCAATTATCCACCCACATTCCCTTCATGTTCTTCACTCTTTCCTTCCTCTAGATTGCGTGCCACCTCATACTCCACTAGATATTTTATAATCTTCGCGATCTCCTTTTCCAATTTCTACTCTAGCTCAGGGTCAAGAGTGCATCTGACCTCATGCTCTGTTGTTGGCTCCAGTTTTTCACATGTGGCTCAAGTGTCATATGCCCCAACTTCTTCTTCTCTATCTATCTCCATAACATGTGTGTCCTCAAAATGCACGCTCTGGTCCTCTGCATCTGATTCATCAACTATATACACATGTGGACTCACCGTTGCCTCCATTTCTTCCTCACTCTCAGCCTCTTCTTCCTTTAGGCTTTTCGTATCCTCAAATTTTTAGCTAGGTACTATCCTCTATTTATTCTTTAATGGAGATATTTCCCTTACAGGTTACCTTCTTACATATGTGCTTTTCCCTGCCTCCTTACGTTTTGATGTCTACCCTATGGGCGCGCTTGAAATGGAGGTCTTATCTTTACTTCCCCCTTCACTTCCATTGACATAAGGAGTCTCTTCATGCCCTCGTTTCTTTGGTTCAACCTTCTTCCATGTGGAAGGTTCTTTAAAAATACTTACATCATCCTCTATAAATGCTCCATTAACAAACTGGGGACTTAGAGAAAATATATACCCTTATTGTTGTTATCGAGGCCACTGGTAATGTAACATGTTTATAAAAATTGATGTTATTTGATACATACCTCTCCTCATAAGCGTGCTTCTTGGGGTAAACAAGTGTTTGAAGTATCTCATGGTTCTCCTCATCCACTTTTCTTAGATCAAGTCTTAACTTCTGTGCCTCCTTAAACCTATTCACATCACCTTGCGAGTATTACATTGTAAAATAAAATGGGAGTTTGTACCATGGAATTTTAGTACCATCAATTAATGTAAATCTCCCAATACAAAAGTTTTGATAGACTACAAACTCAACAATCCCATCTACAAGAGCTGACAACTAAGCTAGAATTCTCCATTCTACACTGAATGCATCACACATCAGTTTATACCATTTATCCACACGCACCTTATATGTTTGTGTCACCGAATCACATCTATACTTAGTAAACCATTTTGCAGGGGAGGGATCTTCTTATGGATACTCCCATATCTTGTCCTTAGGCCAATCAGGCACCCCAATCTCAGAGAACATTATTACTAATAAAACATTTCCAAAGATAATTTAATCTCTGTTACACACATCTTTAATGATCTCCTTTGCTATAAAGGAAGCAATGTTATCTATCATTCCCTCCACTATCTTCTTGTATACATGCCGCAACCACTTATTCACTTGTGTCCATCTTTCTTGTCCATTCAACTTTGTGAGTAAGCGCATGACCATCCTCATGATAGGGTCATTAATTTTAATAATATCCATCACGTACCCTCCCTTTTTATATGAAAAATCCACTATAGCCTTCTTCACCTCAGTGTCATTGGCTAAGTCGTCATCAAATGCATTCCATATACCAATAAAACTAGCATATTTCTCGATTAATTGCATAGTGATGAATGTCTTTCTTCTCGTGAAGTAGAAAAAGTCCTCATGGACGTGCAACATCAACCAGTGATATAATCTCTCTAGCTTCCCAAAGAATGGGAGCTCATATAGCTGCAATAACCTGCCTTCTCCAACAACCTCTTCTCATTGTCATCATACACAAGCTTATCATCTGAGGTTATTTCCTCCCTTGGTTGAACAAGTTTTGTCACCATGTTGCATGCCGTCAAATCTATCTGATGGTCGTAGTCACTTATGCCCATGTTCCTAACATGAGATACCCACTCATTTCCCATCAATACTCCATCTGGGTACTAAACTTCTGAGTAACATTATTCCTAAATGTCTATGGTAGGTGTCACATTTTCCTTTCCCTTGCCCTTATTCCTTAGTGACACCATCATTGCTTTCCTTGGTGCCATTTTATTCATGCAAACTCAACCTCTCACCTTGTACCTTGCTTTACCTTAGTATTCTAAGTATCGTTCTGCTAACCCTTAGTGCAACACTAATATACTTTAGTTCAAACCCTATTTTTCATGTCCTAATTATCAAAACCCTAGACAAAGGAGTCTTTTTTTCTTACAAATCCACACCATGTTGTCAATCTATAGGATTCCCTCTAATGGAACTCTCTTCTCACATGGTCGTATCCTCCTTCACACTCTGGTTCAAGATTCTTCAACTTGGCACTCAATTTTTCACCAAATTGCTCAAGTTTACCTTAAGTCGCACATAAGCACTCACAAATTTGACACAAGGTAAGGTAAAAATGAGATTACCCCGACACTTTATTTATAGGTTTTCAAATTTTACCCGCATTCATTTCTTGCCAACCACCACTATACGACTACATTTAATTCAACTTTTCTACTTTTTGTTTTACCACTTTTACCCACGCTTCCATCGTGCTTTCATTTCGTGTTCCAGTTATAACCTTCATGTGTGCAAACTACTTCCAATACCACATACCTCCTTACGCACGCTCTATGCGCCAAAGTACATAAACTTTTGCTCCTTATTCCAAGTAGTTACCCATGTTGTTGCCTACCTTGCATTACCCTGCGTGCTCACTGGTCATACATGGATTTTCCTCTGGGAATTGTCCTTATTATCATCATCCTTATTATGACACCTTATCATAGTTTTCTAGCAATCGATATTATTGTTGAAACGCACACTCCAATAGTTCTTAGGCCATTTTTAATCATCAACAAATTTTTCCTTCTGTGTGCTCTTGCTTGTAATCCACCCCACACTAAGAGTTTTTGCGGTCCTTTGTGCATGGATTCACTTAGATAATAATCAGTTATTGGAGCAAGAGAGTGCTTATTACAAGAGAACACTAAACTAAATCAACAAAGCATAACAACGATGAAAATAAACACATAGAAAGAAAATGCATTAAAGGGAAACTTAATCTAACTGACAATACTTCCTTATTACAAACACCAAGAAGACTTATTTATAACAGGTCTTCAACCTACAAGGAGGTAAGCCAATATACTATCATTCTAAAACTTTCACTTCATCAGTTAAGGGATATTTA
The DNA here is from genome assembly GCA_019776745.2 of Taxus chinensis. Lineage (NCBI taxonomy): Eukaryota > Viridiplantae > Streptophyta > Pinopsida > Cupressales > Taxaceae > Taxus > Taxus chinensis. Next base: position 429,024,028 of record CM034146.1, read on the forward strand.
GTATATGATAAAGAAATGTATGCACTAGTTAAAGCAATAAAGAAATGTAAAACTATTTGTTAGGTAAATAAACTATTGTGCACATTGACCATAAAGCTATTTAAAATTTGCAAGCACAATCTAAATTGCAGCAGGTAAGGCACTACAAGTGATGGGGTTCCTTCAGCATTTCCATCTGGAGATCAAATACAAGAAAGGTAGAAAAAAAGTGGTGGCAGACATGTTGTCTAGGTCATCCAAATAGGAGAAAATCTATATCTTGGCCACTATCTCTCATTTTGAGCCCTTCCCGAAGGAAGCGTATGGAGAGGCATATGATTGAGACAAAGATTTTGGGGTGACATATCAACGGTTGTAGTCAAAAGGGGCTAAAAGGAAAGGTATTGATGATTGTTATCTCAAAGATGGACTACTCTACTAATGGGGGAAGATTTATATGCCAAAAGAAGAAAGAATTTTATTGACGAGGGAAGAACATACCTCAAAAGTATCAGGGAATTTTGGTGTTCACAAGACCAAGGGCTACTTGCAAAGGTATGTATACTAGCCCAATATGAAAGATGAAGTATCTAAATTAATAAGAGGGTGTAAACTTTGTTGTACAAGTAAGCCTAGAATTAGGAAGGAAGGTTTGTATATGCCCTTGTCATTCCCTACTCGACCTTGGGAGGATATATCTATGGATTTTGTAGGAGGAGTACCTATGTCTAAACATGGCCATGATTATCTATATGTTGTTGTAGATATATTTATAAAAATGTGTGTCCTTGTGGAATGTAAAAAGACAATAAAAGGATATGAGGTAACTAAACTTTTATTTGCTAATGTATGGGTGTATTTTAGTTTGCCAAAGTCTATTGTTTCTGATAGCGATTTTAGGTTCTTGGGGAAGTTTTGGACTAATTAATGGGACAATATGGACACCAAGTTACAAAGAAGCATGACCTTCCATCCCCAAATGAATGGGCAGACAGAGGTGGTAAACAAGACTTTTATACAACCGATTAGTAGATATAATAGAAAATATCCTCAGAATTGGGATGAGTCCTTAGCTTACATTCAACATTCCTACAATAGGGTGGTACATTCATCCATTATGAAGTCACCTTTTGAAACATGCTTAGGGTATTTACCTACCAATCCAATAGACATTGTGATTAGACAACAGGAATAAGGAGAGGTACATGATTTAGAAGTGGCTAGAGTAGCGGAGTTCGTTGAGAGGATCTGGTAAATCCATTTCAAGGTGAAAGAAAAATTGGAAAAGTCTTAAGCCAAGTAAAAATATAGGCACAATCAACATTGTGGAGAGAAAAAACTTCATTTTAGAGACAAGGTTTGGTTGTAATTGAGTAGGAAAAGACTACAAGGTCAAGTGAGGAAGCTCAAGCCACTATGGTATGGACCCTTCACCATACTAGAGCAGGTTGGAGAAAATACTTTCAAACTTGACTTACCATACTTCATGTGGATGTACTCAGTAGTAAATTGTGATAACTTACACCTATATGAGCCATCTATGCTTGATGAAGAAGAAGTATGTCAATTTCTACCTTCCATAGAGGATTGTGTCTTGGATTTATGAGGTGAGTTAAAGGATGATGTAGCGCTACAATAAAAGGTTAGGGAAACAACAAGAGGTCCATAGGAGTCTTGGCAAGTTAGACTCATAGGGAAGACACAAGGGTGAGCCTGATGGTACACAAAGGAGAAAGTGAGGGAATTATTTCCTCATCTACTCCCCCACTAAGATTTTGTGGGACCAAAATCCTCCTAAGAAAGGGAGGTGTGATCCATAGGGATCTAGAAAAACACCGCTTTATCATAACAACCAGGATTAGAAGGAAAAATGAAAAGATGCAAGAGAAAATGGTTAAGTGATAGAACCACTAGTTTATGTAGAGTGGCGGTTACATAACCACCCCTCTGTGTCCACTGGTGGTCTTTTCACGATGTAAAACTAAAAAACCCATGAACAATCACAGATTTTGAACTTTTGGGTTGTGTCTCTTCCTTAAATCTCTCTTCCTATTCTCCAGTACATGGAGGACGTAGGGAGAAAGCTATAAATACAAGAAGATCATGTGGAATTCATCAATATTAGATGGGGGAGTGATTAAGAAACAATTGGTGTTGGAATTGTTTTGTAGAAGCAAGGTGTATGAGTAGAGCAAGTAAGTAAAGAGGGTGGAAGTAACATTGTTGTATTCCTTCAACTTCTTGTAATATTTATATTCTTAATTGGAAAAATATAATATTGGGAAGAAAGAGAAATTACCCTTCCTGACTAGTGTTTCCCTCAATCTGGGGGGTTTATAGGATAAAATTTTTGGTGTTATGTGTTTAACTATTCATTTTGTTGTTGTTACAAGTAGTTTTAAAGCACTAGCTTTCATTCACTAACTTTCAGAACTGCCATTTTCGAATAAATTGAAAGTAGGATAGAAAGTATGTGATTTTGTATGTTTCTAAAGTAGAAGTTTATAGATCAAAAGATGAAATTGTATGATTCTTCTAGGTGTGTATATTTTTACCGAGGTTATGATTTGTCAGATTCTAGACAACTTTTAGTTGCAGTTTTCAAAACAACTACATTTATGGAGCCTTTTAGATTTTTTTATGTTGGTAGAAGCCTTGAAGGAGGGGTCAAATTTACGTTTCTTGGATCAAAATTTCACCTTACCATCCTTGAGGGCTCATAGTTCCAATTTTTGGGCCATGGTGAATGCTTCATCAAAGGTTTGGAATGATTAGATTTATAATGTAGATGATATATGTTTGGCGTATGATCAAGTGAATAACTTGATTAGATTAGTTCATGGAAGGGAGAAAGAGAGTTGGTTAAAAGTACCTCACCATGAAAAAATTGGTGATAGAATCCTCTTCAAATTGTTTGATAGAATAAAAATCGGTGATAGATATCTTATAAACTATGTTAATAGAGAAATGTTCTAGGAATAATTGTGCTAGTTGTGTGAATGTGAATAGGGAATGTTTGGGAATACTATTGTACCAGTTGAGGGTAGGGCCAACCAACGACATAGGAAAGGTCCTCAACATTAAATATTGATCATATGTGATGAGTTATTAGGCATGACGAAAATCCCTGATGTGTTGTTGCGGATCCTGCATAGTGTAAAATTTGATAAATTTAGATAGTTCCTAATGAGGAGGATAGGATTTGAATGGTGTGGATGGATTGACAGGTTCACTGCAGATTTATTCATAAGAAAGAGTGATTTTAGGTCTCGTGGTAGTGGCTTCAAGGCTTGCAATTCTAATTATTAATGCCTACATGGGATCATTTTAGACAAATTATTGGATATTTGAAGAGGATGGGTTAGATTGATGTTGGATATGGGGGTTAGAGTGTTGATACACATAGTAGGGTAGGGTTTGATGTTGGAAAGGAGGAAGACCCCCTAGGATGTTATGAGGTTGTTGAGATACAAAAGGTTGTGATGAGGATTGAATATATTGATAAGGTATATGGATAGATGTGTTGATGAGAGGTTGTGTTGGTCATGGTATGTATTAAGAGGATGCATAAATGTATTGTGGAATGGTAGTAGTGGATTCCTATTGTGAGAAGGGGAGAATACTAAAAATTGCACTCGTGTTGATAGGTGATGTAGATACAAGGATGGATAGGACTATATTTTGAATTGAAGACATAGGTTGTTGTGATGAAACATGTTGAGACATGATCAATAGATTTGTAGAGAGAGGTACACCAGATGAGCTTACAGGAGGAGGAGAAGTAGTGGAGACTATGTGGCTAGATGTGGACAGGGAGGTAGTAGTATGATTTTGTATACCCTATGGGCTAGATGAAGGATTTGATGATGTAGGTGCTTGTTGGTTGGCTATGTTCTATGATGATACGATATTAAGGTCAAAACTAGAAACAAGAGTGGACGAAGCAGGTGTTGGTACTCATGTATCACAAGTAGAGGGGTAAGGAGTGATTTTCTCTATGATGAGTTGATAATCAGGGTTGCAAAGTCTAGAGTAGTTACAAGTGGTAAATTTAGAAGTTAGACCATACTATGGATAGAAGGGGTTGTAACTGATACACATGCCCTTAGTAGAAAGGTAGCTACATAGGGCAACCAGATTAGCTTCTAAGAGTTATGTAAATACTGGGTCACCACTCTGGAAGAATTGTAGAGGGTCAAGACAAGAAACTTTTGATGTTGTAGATTAAGTACTAGGAGAATGCATATGTTCATGACCTGCTTCTAAAGATTGTTGTAATGGATTTTATTTATTTGGGATATTTTGAATATGGGATTTGGTTTATTCCAAAGATTTTTGAAGTGGGTATGTCATGTCGGAACTATTTTGAAGGTGATATTTTTGTCTAGTTAGGACCATGAACCGAACATACAAGAAATAAATAAATGAAATGTGGTTGTTTTTAGAAAATAAAAGACCACACAATCAGAAGAAAGTTTTGATTATCTTAATCAACTTAAGAAAAGTGTGAAATGAAAAATGGATGAAAGGGACCTAGGAAAAGGTTAGCTAAGGTTGGTTTCAAGTAAGTTTAAAGTTGAATTCCTTAATATACCTAAAGGTATGAGAGGCCTAGATATGTGTTGGTGTCAGTACAAGGCATGGTATTGGGGCCTACCCCCTCACTTCATGGTTCCACAACCATAAGGGTGTCAGGTGCTTGACCGATATACCACCCACAATATTGTTTAGACTTGGATAGAACACTTAGCCGAATTCCCTCTTGGTGATGAAATCCAAGTAGGTAGACCTGGGAGGAATTGTTTAGATGCAAGTTTGATGAGATGTGGTTTGGTTGTGTATGGGGGAAGATTTTGAATGTAATCCTTTAACCACTAATTAATCTAGATGAACAAGAAGATATGAAATTTCATTTTAAGATCTGAAGGTAAATATAGATTTTGATGAAGGGAAATAAAACAAAATACAACACTTTAAATAAAATGAAGGAAAAGGAACACACCTGTATTCATTATTTCCTTTTGCTTTTTAGTTATATTTACTCATTTTTGAAGAAGCAAAAGAAAAACACTCCAAGTTGTAAGGTTATATGTTTTGACAAGAAATAGAAAGATATGAAATATAATAAAAAAGGGACTTGGTGTCCCATCGAGTGTGCTGGTATGTTTGTGGTGAATCTTGGTTATCAATTATATGATAATAACTAGAAAATCAGAAGACAACATGGTTTAATGATACCTGTGCCAAAAATGCAATGTCAGGATGAATATATCCCAAAGACGTGAGGGAATCCTCCTTCCAACAAAGATAGCTAAACAAAATAGATATTAGATAGAGATTTGATGAGTTTCTCGGTAAAGGTTGATCCCAGGAACCAATGGGCTTCCTTGAAGGGTGTCAACTTGTTTTTGAAATTAAGTGATAATGATATGTAAATAATTGATAATACAAGGAAATAATAGAATTCCAATGGGATAGAAGATCCTATTTTTTTCATGGTAGGTGGCCCAAGGAAAGGGTTACGAAAGCTCAAAGTCTAGAAGTAGTTAAACCAGAACTTTTCAGCAACATCTTGTTCTTCTTATATGGTTTCTAGTTGGTCTTCCATGTCTTCGATTTCAGGTGTTAAGGATATGTCACAAAGGCTAAGTTCATGTGTAATGTCAAAATATTCCCAAAAAAAGGGTTGTTGAATGATCGGAAGATCGTAAATGTTGGTAATGAGATGTGATTCACCTGACACTATCATCCACAAAGAGACACATATTGAAAAAATAGATTAAGTAGAAGATAGACTGATAAAATGATAGAGAGTATGCAAATGTGACTAAATTAATAACATGAAAAATATAATTGGTGATTTAGATATATCATTGGTGTTATTGTAGAAAAGATTAATTCTTTGACAAAATGTAGATTAGTGCATAATGATTGATTTAATGATTTTCTTAGACTTGTAAGTGATGTTTAAAGAGCTTGGAATGTGATTAGATGGAAGTACTTACCTTTGCTATGGAAAATAGACTAACAAAGCTAAAGAATCCTTACAATATTTTTTTAGTTCTCCAAGGGTTTAACTGGGTTGTTGGAGATATTAAAATGTTGATGTTGATGTCATCTAGGTCAAGAGTGGAACAAATATTTTCTACAAAACGTCTGAGGATTCCCTTTAAAGGAGGTTTAGTGTTGATTTTATAATCACTGATGATTCTATTAGAATCGTTGGTGGCCGGGAAAGTGGGAAAAACCTACTTATAAGTGGTTTTAACCACTTTCAAATAAGGTTTTTGGGCTAATGGATGAATGGAGATGGTTAAGGAGGTTTTGGGGGGAGTTAAGAGGTTGGGTGATTAGGATAAAAATGGGTTTAGATGGGTAATGGGTGGTTATGGAGGTTGTAGGATAAGTAAATGGGTTTTACGGGGGGTAGAATGTGCTTTTACGGGGGTGGAGTCATGTTTTAGGATATTGAAATAGGCTTTAGGATTTTCGAATAGGGTGTGAGGGGCGTAGCCATGAAACAAGTGTCTACACATAAATCCCTAGTTTAATGACAAGACACTTAAATCCTAATTTTGGTGATAGGATGCCTAAATCCTTAGTACCATTCCAACCATCTCCAAAGCAATAAACATACAAGAAAAATTCTATCTCTTCTCTCACAAGACACAAGTGTATTATATCCTTGATTCATTTATTTTTCAGTAAGAATTTTGATTTTCACATTTTCTAAGTTAAAGTTCATTTTCATTTATCATGAGCATTGACTACACTTATCTTATTTTACAAGTCTGATCTTACTCCAATGAAATGCAAAACACAAATGGAACAAGGAATAATCTCAAGCACAAGATGCTCCAACAAAGTCAATATACAAGGAAAAAACATAGGCATCATTTCTAATTTATACATGAGGTCACTCCTAGGATCCTTATTCTCTTCTAGACTCTATGATACATATGTTATATGATCATTGTGTGATATGAGTGTCTCAAGAATATTCAGCTAACTCTAAGTTTGCATAAATCACACATGGTTGCCATAATCTAATTTGCAAAGCTACATTTCATACACCTAAGATCATTGTCATGTGTTAGAGTTCCTAATTATGGTATTTATTTCTAAACACGTTATGATATACATATTGAACACATACATAAATTGGGGAACTACAAGGGTTTGATGCCTCTTCAAGTATTTCTATATAGGCATTGTGGGTGTCACTCAACTCAAAAGTGATAACCCCTTTTTACATCCCCAAGAAAAGAAAAAGAAGGAGAAGCCCTAATTATCTAATAATGAAAATCACATGATTTCAACCATAGAAAATGAGGCTACATACATAAAGAAACACAGTCCCAAAGGCAAGATCCAAATTAGAGCCATAGAGGAAAAATATGTTCATGTAGGATAAATTCACCTAGGTGACTTTGACTTAGACATGTGAATTCATCCTACACTTAGAATCACACTCCCATATTTTTAACATAGCTCAACGACATCCTCCAAACCCTTCTTACACATTATCATATCATTTTCATCGCATCTCATTCCATAATTGGTGTAATCCTCTCTAACCCCACTTGCACTTTCCTTAGCTCATTTGTGTTATTGTGATTTGCTTTTATTTTTTGGACCTGATTTAGGATATGTGTGATTGTTGTTATGTACTATAATATAATCTTATTTCATCTTTATGAAATTGATTAATTGTTTAATTAGTAAAGAATATATTATTCACATTAAAACAATCACCATTTGTTGGTTGTACATTCTGCACTGTATATTTTGTATTCAACTTAATACACTATGTTTATTGGTGTTAACTCTTATTCTGAATAAAATGTGTGGATGGTGTATTTATATTGTGGAGTTTCTTGGGTCCTCGTCATTTCTGAATTTGTCTAGAGTATATTTCTAACATGACATTATATTAAATTCTCGCATCCCCTGACATAATCATACAAGAAATCCATGTCAGGGGGAGCAAAGTGTGACAAATTTGTGAATCCTGTGAAAATTTAAATTTTTTGCTGGTGAAGGAAACTGTTGCGGGGAAGAACACTACGAATGAGGTGCCTTACCCAAGGGAGCTCATCTCTGGTGCGAACATGATTCCACTTGTCCTAGGCAGTGGAGTGGAGTGGGTCGGGATAGGCGTGAAGGATTTGGTGAAGGAAGAGGTGTCTTCTCTGGTGAAGAAATTTGGCCTTGGTGTGGTCATAAAGTCCCTGAACTTGTTGTTAGGGAGCTCGACGGTTAAAAATTTGCTCGAGGAAGTTGATCCTGGTAAAAGGATTGTGCGGTCTTCTCGGGTGTCAGGGAAGGAGGTCCCTTATAATCCAATGGAGTGCAAGGTCAGGAGGCCCCTTCTAATCTACACTAACTTAATGCATGTTGATCTTCCATTGGGGGCAAGTTAGGACTTTGTGGATGTCTGAGTCAAATGGGTAATTTTTTGTAAATTTGTGGGGGCTAAATTTTCTAGGAGGAAGATTTTGAATTGGTTCTTCTGGTTTTGGGGTAAGGAGCGTAAACCTAGGGTTTTCTTTCTTCCAAATGATTTCTTCCTAGTTTTGTTCCATTCAGAGGCCTCTTTGGAGAAATTTTATAAGTGTGGACCCTAGTTCCTCAACTCCTCTAGTTTATATATGATACCTTGGTCCCCCAATTTTAATCCGCACTCAAAAGAAATTAATTGGGTCGTGCTCTAGTTAAGCTTTCCTAATCTGCCCTCGGAGTTCAAGAATCAGGTTTCTCTAAAATCTTTAGCAAATTCCCTTGGAGGGTGGGTGCCGATTTTCAATCAGTCTCTCTTAGCTTGGAGAAATTCTTCATCTTGAATTTGTGTCAAGTTGGCTTTGTCCTCCCCTTTTCCTAGCTCAGATTTGTTGTCCTCTGATAAGGGTTCCAGGCCACAGTTGATTGGATATGAAGGATTGAATTTTAAGTGATTTTCTTGTGGAACTTTGGGTCACTTGAGGAACGCTTGCCTAAAGATTAGTAAATTTCCTTCATTTAATCAACTTCTTGTTGATGTCATATCAAACTAGGGGTGTGTCTAAGCTATATGCAACAAGAGTAATCCTATTGATCTAATAGTTGACTGTAGTTTTTTTTGTATTTTCTGGGCGATCTTTTCAATTTCTTAGGTACTTCTTGGTAAAACCTTATTTAAATCTGTTAGAAATATCATAGTGCTCTCATTATTATATATTGTAATATTATTAATATGAGTTATATTATAACTCATTATTAATAATATAGGTTTGTTATATTGTTTCAACAATATATTTTTTGTGATACCCGTAATGATATTAACAGGTTGTTTGGTTGTGTGACTTCCTGGTTTGTAGGAAGTCATTTTTCTATTTCCATGGCTATTTATTAGCCTTAGTATTGATTGTAATGTATGCCGAATACAATATCATAATATTATTTCCTGTGTGACAATATTGTTGTTCCAATATTTGGTATCAGAGTGAATGGGTTTCTGAGATTTCTTCGGGTAGAAACATTTCTATTCATGCACAATTATCAAATGGCTCCATGTCTATGATGTCTCCTTTAAGCATTCATCTGTGAAATTTGGCCAAAATTTTGTGCCAAGGAAAGTTAACAGAGGCGATGTCATTGTTTTCCATCATGAATCAATGATCTAGGCACTCGTGATTTCCAACATATTGTATAACTCTTGACTGTTGAGTATAAATATTTACATGTATCCTCTGATGTCGTTTTTATAGTCTGAGAAAAAATAATTCTACATCAAATCACGTACGTCAAGAATGGGTGTAGACTTTGATGTTCAATTTGTCAGGGTAACTACATGGAAATTACTTTGCATTGAAAAAATTGATCAATGCATTTTGTGGAATAGATATCCATGATGACTGCGTTTATTTGGCTCTGTCAGTACCAATCTCACACCCTCATCTAATGCCACATATGCCTGAGTTGTATTGCATGTGTTCCCTCTTTTCACGTGTAGAGATTGGTAGTTACACGCATTCACATTTGGTTCATTGCATGCACAACCTTGAGAAAATCTGCATCTATGCTAGCCTGGAATTTTTGCAGAACTCGTTACAGGATCAACATCATTCTGCTTTGAAACATCATTGAACAGTCAATACAGAGGTTCTAATTTCAATATTCTCAACCTTGAAATGCATGGTCAGTATTAGCAGAGGCTTGAATAAAGAAATGGGTATTTTTGTTGGGCGATCATTCTAAAATCTGCTAGCTTATATCGGTGAGTTGGTTATCTGCTAAGTTCTAATATATTTTCTTTATTAAAGTCAAGTATCTCTTCCAGTATAAAGAAGTTTATTATTATTTGGTTTAAGTTTCCTGATTTAGTGGATTTTCAAGATGGAAAAGATAAATTTAATTAAAATATTTGATGGTAAATACTTCCACACGTGGCAAGTACGAACCCAACTATGGTTGATCGACAAAGACTTATGGGACATTGTCGATGGAAAATTTAAAAAACCAAATGATGTAGACGAAGCAACGAAATGGGAAATTAAGGATCAAAAAGCAATAGCAATTATCAGCCTTGGTCTTTCTTATGCATATTTACATCATATTGATCTAACCAAGTCATCTAATAACATTTGGGTGACATTGAACAAGTTATTTGGATCTCAAGCAGGTAGTGCAGGAATGGCGCTGAAGCAAAAACTCTTTGGGCTAAAGATGGGAGAAAATGACAATATGTTTCAAACATATCAGTAAGTTTTGATCCATTTTAAATCAATTAGTAGTAATAAAAGCAGAGGTAGATGGAGAAGATGCTAAAGCAATCTTACTAAATAGTTTGCCAAAAGAATATTCAAGTATTGTTTTTACTCTTAGTAAGATCAATCCTAGTTTGGAAAATTTAATTTCCTCTTTGCTTGATGAAGAAGAAAAAATCAAAAGGTCTGTACCAGAAGAAGAAACTGTCATGGTTGCAAACAATAAATCATCATTTCAGAAAGGTAAAAAAAAGTTTGTATCGCCAAAGAAACATCTTTTGTGTCATTACTGTAAACAACCAGGACATGGTTTTGTGAATTGTAAGAAAAGAGCTCAAGATATCTTAGATGATAAGTTGGAACAAAAGGCTTTAGCTACTGAAGAAGATTGGGATGATTATTCTAATCCTGCAAGTGACAATGAACCTATTAATTATTCAAGTGATGAAGATTATCTGTTTTGAGCATCTATCCTCTTATTGGAGGATGGAGGCAATGGAGGCAGGAGGACAATCAGCGTCCTCAAGTTCATCACTACCTCAGAGGTCACAAACTAATTTAGTGACATCTTTGTCTCTTGTGTGATGAATAAGAACAGATGAGCATCCTTGTTCCTGTGTGCAGTGTAGTGCTTCTGTGTTCCCCGTGATAATGAATTGTACCATTGATACTATTACATGAAGTGTTCTTGATCAAATGTGAATTGGTTGAATGGTCCCAATTCATGTATTCATCTAATAGGTTGAATGGCCCCTAGATGATGTAGTTCCCACAGTCGGTGTTGAGGATCAAGACCATGTGCAGGCTACGAAGCGGCATGCTACTTGGTTGAAGATGGTGTTTTCCCCGTGTTCGCACTAAGGGGGGAATGTTAGAAATATCATAGTGCTCTCATTATTATATATTGTAATATTATTAATATGAGTTATATTATAACTCATTATTAATAATATAGGTTTGTTATATTGTTTCAACAATATATTTTTTGTTATACCCGTAATGATATTAACGGGTTGTTTGGTTGTGTGACTTCCTGGTTTGTAGGAGGTCAGTTTTCTATTTCCATGGCTATTTATTAGCCTTAGTATTGATTGTAATGTATGCCGAATACAATATCATAATATTATTTCCTGTGTGACAATATTGTTGTTCCAATAAAATCATACCATGAAAACTTTGCTGAAAGTAAACACACTGAAAGCTTTGCTGAAAGGAAACACACTTTACAGAATGGAAATAAACACACTTGTTTTTGAAAATAAACACACTTGCTTCTAAAATTAAACACACTTACTATTGGAAATAAAAACACACAACTTAGAATGCTTAAAAATGATTGCAGAAAATAAGAATCTATCTAAACACCTGCATGAACAAGTACACAACAGAGTTTAACTAGAAGAATCAATGCAATACAAAATTAACAGATCTAAACTATTTGCTTAAGAAATATAAATACCAAATAAATGAATATCTTGGTCCTTATGGGAGTGGGCCCTTGCTCCTTGAATCAAGATTTTAACAACTCATAATTCTCTCAAACAGGAATGGCTATTTTATTGATAAAACATTCGGTATTACAAAACGTATTGGATCTGTATACTTAGTCTATATCTCTCTTCTCTTTTTTATCTCTCCTTATTTTCCTATTTATTATAGGTTTTCTTATATATGAATTTATAATCATAGTTGTTTCTACGATTCTAATGAAATCAAATCGTGCCTAGAATAGATGTTGAGTCAGATTCGGGCTGATCAGACAGCTATAAGAGAGCTATCCCTAGATCTGCATTTAGAGATCTTCTCATCCTTTCCTAATTGAAAGGGTTGTTGATGTAGAATCTCCAGATGTGGTTAAAATAGATAAACTTCCATTGGTTTTGGAACTTCAGAGAAGTTCCAGAACCATAGGAAATCATTTAAGGATCAAAACCGTGAGAGTTTCGGAGCTATACCCAGGAGTTCCAAAACTAATTCTGAAAATTCTAGAACTAAATACTGGAGTTCTGAAACTAAGTCCAAAAGTCCCAGAACTAGATGATGATTGTGTAATGGAGTTCTGAAACTAGCTTGGAAGTCTCGGAACTAAGTTGTGGTGGAACAAATGCTACTGAAAACATACTGCACACTACATACTTCATTTTTTTGACTGATTAGACCTGCTTTATTACGAAACTGAAGTTCAAACACACACTTTATCAGAAATTTTAGAGTTGTTAACATTAGAATCACAATCAATCAAAAGATAGACAATTACATCCTAACTCATATCAGATCAAATAAAAGGCACAAAATGTAATCAAACTTAATAAAAAGGAGAGTAAGATGAGATCATATATTATCCATTAATCGGGCATATTTTGGGCTCATTATTTCCCCCAAACTTACTTGTTTGTAAGTCCCTTTACAAACTTCATTCTTCAAAAGTGGGGTTATATGTTCTGCATTCCATTTGATTGCTCAGATCAAATGGCTGAAACTAGATTTTCTAATGCTTAAACTTAGAAGTATTATACCCAGCTCCTGCTTCTATTTTCCTCTCCCACTCTTCAAATTTAGTAGGATCTTGAGGTTCTTTGTTTTTCCAAGGAGACACGGGGGTGAGAATTAGAGGGATCCTTGTTCACATTCCCATCCATATTTTCCCGTAGGTATCATTGATCTAAGGAATTATTTTTCATAACACTTTTGCCCTTTCTAAACTCCAAATCAGATTTGTAGGGGATATTACTTCCCTTCTTCTTAAGGAAACAGTAAGGAGTTCTCACCTCTTTGATCATCCTTCATAAAAATCTTCAAATTTATCCTCATCATAGGAGGTAAAGGCATCAATACTCTTTTGTAGAATGGAAAAATAATGTGTCTTGAATTACTCATCAAAGACATGAGTTCTAAAATATATAAGGAAGGCAGAAGGTTTACCATAGTGAGCTCTCATACAGATACCAGTTGAGCTAGCTTTCAATAAAAACTCAGATTCCCTTTCCTTCCATGCAATTTGGTTTTGCAGAATAGAGAAAAATGCATTGAGTTGGCTCTCCCCCACATACAAGTTGATCATAAATCCTATGTTTTTCTCTAGCATAAAATTACAAAGATAAAATTCACATAGAAGATTTTTCTGCTTAGGACTGGATAGAGAGTAAGCTGTCATGAATTCATATTCATCCTTTAGTTCATGTAGAATTCCACATGCAATCCTTGACAACTATCAGTGAATGAACCACTCTTCTAAAAATACACTATATGCAGGAGAGGGCCTCCTACAAGCAAGCAATTTTTCACTCATAATACAGACCATATGAATGTTTGCAAGACATTTATATTTGTTTCCTTCTTCCTTATAAAAATTTTCTTCCCTTTATTTTCACCTTCTTCTCTTCTTCCATCTTGGTCTTCAAATCTTCATTTGATGTTTTAGATTCTCTGAGCTCCCTGCAGGTTTCATTCCATAGTTATTTGAGTGGCAAATAGGTTAACTAAGTATGTGCAAAGACTATGGACACAACATTCTATTTTCTAGAAGTTTGACATTCTTCCTCTTTTTCTATCAGTTGTTTCTTAATTACTGATAACTCCTATGTCTTGGCTGTAAGCTGAGTTGTTAACTCTCCAATGAGCATTTCCCTTTGTTCTAATTTGATTCTGAGGAAATCCAATTCCTCATCCTTTTCTCTGATAATGAGCTCTGCTCTAGACAAGAACAAAGCCTATTTAACTTGATGTCTTTCTTCTTCCTCTGAAATTATTTGAGGAGTTCAACATTCTTCCTCTATCAAAGGAAATTTTCCTTTTCTTCTCTAGGATGCCAACTCTTCTTCTTCCTGTGGCAATGTTGATGGTTCAACCAATTCTTGAAACCCCTACTCTTCAAGTCTCTCATCTTCTCTGTCTATCTCAGCTTGGCTTGGTTCAAGAGGAGTCATGGCCATGCTACCCAAAATATCAGCAGCTTCCTTTTCCATATTTTCCTGTTCACTCCTTCCCTCTAGGGTTTCCCTTGTCCTTTTATGAAATTTCCTTCTTTGGGTAATTTCAACATGCCCAACGCTGGATTTCTTTCTAGAGCTCCTTCTTACTCTTGTTTCTTGCTCTTGTACAGGTGAGTTATCACTGTCAGAGACAAATATTGGCTCCCCTAAAGCTACTGCAGAAGAAGTAATTTCCTTCAAAGGCACAGAAGGCTCTGATGTTTTGATTATTCTTACAGACCTTCTTCTTTTTGGTATAATCTCTCTTTCCAATTCCTTCTGTTCTTCTGTAGGGCGTCAATTTCCAAATTAGTTGAAGGAGAAAATGGAGCAAGTATTGTTCTTCTGATAATATTAGGGTTTTTCTTGAACTTGCCAAGAAACTTTTCCCAAATTTCTTCTCCATTTTTCTTTGACAGAAAATGGTGTTGACATACTAAATGAATTAGCCCATGATGCCTTATTGTCCTAACACCCCAAGAATACCTCTAGGCCATGGTCTGGATAGAATAAAAAACAAACCCTGGAAGGTTTATTATGTACTCAGGTTTTTTGGATCCATACTTCAGATATATTAGCATTTTTAGGAATTCTTTTCCTACGGATCCAAATTGACCATCACAGGTTAAATATTTCATTATCTAAAATGCTACCCTATCAAAGGGTTTGGGAAAACTGGCTCTTCTGACCCCTTTTATGATCTTCTTTGTATTGTAGATGTACTGGGGTTTAGTTTCTCCTCCTTGTAATAGGATTTCAACTAGTTCTTTCAATGTCCCTTTGGTAGGATGTGGGACATGCACAATTGGCACTCCAGACACATTACTTATTGTATTTACAGAAAAAGGAATAAAGATATTTCTCACCTTTTTCCTAGATTGCTCTAGGTTTATGATGAATTCTCTTACTAATTCGTCATTATACTTTGAAAACTTCTTTAGGAACTCTAGCCATCCTGCATGCTCAAAGATAGATGTCACTTCTTCATCTATCATCCTCTAGTTCTAATTTCTTTTTAATCCCCATATCATCTTGAGTTATGTTTCCTTGATTCTGTGCAAATCAATTACAGGCCTTTTTGCTTAGCTACAGAACTGACGACTTTGGTTGCAGAACCTCTATTCTTAGCTGTGGAACCTCTATTCTTAGCTATGGAATCCTCTGTTCTTTGTTGCAAAATACAAGCTCAATTTGTTGCTTCTCAAAAATTGCTCTGCAACTTATTTCACTTGACTTTGCACTTAATGATTACCAATAATAATCATGCCGCCACTTATCCTATCCTTATCATCTTCATGATTACTCACTTGTTATCATAATGTATAAATAGATGAATCATCATACCAACTTTTAAATCAAGTCAAATCACACATGTAAACATTTAATTTAACCCTACATAAGTTAAAAGATATAATTACCATCCTTGATGATGTAATCCTTTTGCTATGATGACTCGTCATTCCTACAAGTGGAACAAAACATGGTTAGATAAGACAGCTAGAATTCAAAAGAATTCCCTTTTATTTGAATTAGCTAAAAGAAGAGGTCAACCGCCATTTACTGGTTTTCAATTGACCTTTGAGAGAAATATATATATTTTTTATTTTGATTATTTTTTTATTTTTTATATTTTATATTTTATTTTTTATTTTTTTTTATTTTTTGGGGAAGAAAACACCATTTACTGGTTTTCATTTTCTTCCCTTTATTCTGGATATATCATCTAGTTATTTGATCATTTTGGAAGAACTGGGTTCTTCCATATGATCAAATTATTTGTCTGCTTCAATCTTCCTCAAGAATTCATCCTTAGTGGGAGGTTTCCTATAGATTTTCAGCCTATGTCCATTGACCAAGAGTGTTCTTCTTGTGCCATCAATGGGAAGTAACTGAATAGAACCATTTTCAAATATTTTCTCAATCTGATAGGGTCCTAACCATCTGGTTCTCAATTTTCCCTTGAATTTTTGGTACTTAGAATCAAACAGAAATGCCTAGTCTCCTACTTTGAATTGCCTTCTCTTGATATGTGTGTCATGCAATTGCTTCCTCTGATCTTGGATTAGTTTTGTTTATTGAAGTGCTTCCATCCTCAATTCATCCAACTCATTGAGTTGAAGGATTCTTTCTTTTTGAGTTGCATCCAACTCAATTCTCACCTTAACTGTTGTCCTCAATGTTTGAAGTTCAAACTCAATGGGCAATAAGGGCTTTTTCCCATAGACTAACTCATATGGTGAAAACCCTGTTGTAGTTTTCCAAGTTGTATTATAAGCCCAAACAGCTTCAGGTAGTCTCTTTACCTAATCTTTTCTCCCAGCTTCAACTGTTTTAGTAAGGATGTTCTCCAATTCTCTATTTTTTACTTCAGCTTGTCCATTTGACTGTGGGTGATAAGGAGATGACTTCCTATGATTGATTCAGTAATATATTGTGAAATCTTGGATCATATTAAACATAAATTGTGGTCCTTGATCTAAAACTATGCTCCTCGGTGCTCCAAACTTTACCATAATTTTGTTCCAAAGGAAATCAGCAATTGCTTCTTCAGTGGAATTTTTCAATGCCTACACTTCTGCCAATTTTGTCACATAGTCAGTACACATAAGAATATATTCCTTTATTTGTGAAGGAGGATTAAAGGGACCAAAAAAATCCAATCCCCATCTCTCAAATGGTTCAATTACAACTTGAGGTTGAAGAGGCATTTCATTGGTGAAAGTTGGTTGTCCCATCCTTTGACAAGGATCACATCGCTTGATATATCTCTTCACATCCTTGTACGGAGATGGCCAATAATAACCAGTGCCAAGTATCTTATGAGTTTTTCTTTTCACTAAATAGTGTCCTCCACTTGGTTCATCATGGCATGCTCTGAGGATGTCAAATATTTCATCTTCTCTTACACACCTGTGCAAAACAAAATCAGGCCCACATTTAAATAACATGTCATTTAACCATTTGAATTGTGCACTAGTTTTGATTAACTTCTTTATTTGTTTCTTAGTGAAAGAAGGAGGAAAATTCCCTGTTGCAAGATAATTTTCCATATTAGCAAACCATGGTGTACTTGCTGAGATAACAAATAGTTGTTCATCTAGAAAGTTATCCTTGACTGGATCTTGCTCCCCTATAGTGGTTAGTCTTGACAAAAAATTAGCTACCATATTAGATTTACCTAGATTTTCCACAATGGTAATATCAAATTCTTTCAAAATTAATAACCATCTAATTATTCTTCCTCTAACCACTAGTTTGTTCATCAAATACTTAATTGTTGAATGATCTGTGTGTACAAATATCTTATACCCTATAATTTAATGACTGAAATTATTGATTGCATAAATCACAGTGAGAAATTATTTTTTAGTGGTGGTGTAATTATTTTTAGTGGGAGTAAGATTTTTACTAAGATAATAAATAACATACAATTTTCCTTCTTCATGATTCTGTCCCAAAACTTCACTAATGGAATTTTTTGAAGCATCTGTTTAGATATGAAATGGATTTTCCGAATTAGGCCCTCTCAATATTGGAGAAGTGATTAAATTTTCCATAATTTATTAAAAAGCACACTAAAACTTTTCATCCCGAAGAAATTCATAGTGCTTGGTTAGAAAAATTAAAGATGGGGTGCAGTAAACTTTACTGAAATCTTTTATAAAGCGCCTATTAGTACACTAGCATGCCCTAGAAATTATTTGATGTCTGTGGGGGTTTGAGGAATAGGTAAATCTAAAATGATCATAATTTTGTTTTGATCCACTCTGAATTCCTCTTTTTGAAATATTGTATCCTAATACAATCCCCTCAATCAGCTATCATCAAACACTTTTCATCACTAAGAGACATGATTGTGTTGTTCACATTTTGTTAGCACTATGTCCAAATTTCTCAAAGAATTATCAAATGTATGTCCATGTCACAATGAAGTCATCCATATGTACCTCAACACAGATCATTTTTTTATATTAGCAAATATTACAAGGACAACTCTCTTAGAAAGTTGTAGGATCATTGCATAAACCAAATGGTAACACCCTATAGGAAAAGGTTTCCCATGGACATGTAAATCTAGTTTTGTCCTGATCTTCAGGAGTAACATCTCTAATCTGATTGTATCCACTATATCCATCCAAGAAAGAAAAGGTACTTGTTTACTTGAAAGGTTATCTAGGACTTGATCTATGAATGGTAAGGGAAAATAATCTCTCAGTCGTGGCTTTGTTCAGTTCCCTATAGTCAACACATATTCTCCATTTTACGTTATTTTTGGGAACAATTACAAAAGGAGATACACACTGACTATCTGAGATAGGGTAGATAAAACCTACTTGTAATTGTTTTTCAATTTCTTGGTTTGAGTATATCTCTTAAGGCTTGGATTATTCCTTCTCTGAGGCTGTCTAGCTGGTTTAATGTTTTCAGTATAGACGTGATGAGTGAAGATACTTTGTTGAATCCACTTCATGTCTTTGTTATCCCAAGCAAAATATTTCGTATGATTTTTTAAAACATTAAACTGTTTATCTTCTTCATAATCCTTCAACCAGATGTTAATGTTCAAATTTTTATCTCGATTGAATCTCAACATGCTTGGTTCCAATGTGTGATGAATTGATTTGTTAAAATGGTTGCATTAGGATTATTTAATGGGCATGCATTTGGTAACAACATATGGTATGTAGCAACATCTACAAAATTTCCTTGAGATAGAATATTGGAAAAAGGATAGTAATGAGAATTATGATACTTATACTCTTTGCAAGCCAAACTCTTTGTCACTGCTATTTTCCAGGAAATTCCTCACAACTCCTTGATGTGTTTGAAACTGAAACTATTGATTCATCCTCTCCCCACAAGAAATATCATTCCTCTCGGAGTGAAATTATTTCCAATCAAAGAGAACTATTGTTTTTGTGGTTCCTTAACTAAATTTGGTGGTTCCAAAACTATAACCATAGGTTCTAGAACTATAGTTCCACGTTCCGGAACTGAAGTTCGTCAGGTTTTAGAACTATAGTCATAGGTTCTGAAACTATATCTAATTGCTTCGAGGATAGTTGATTCTCATCCAATGGTGGATTAATCATCTCTTCTACTTCTCTTAAATGATCCTACAATGTGATCATAGCCAAAGAAGATAAATTTTGATTATTACTTTCCAGGAGAATCAACCCATAATTGTTCATGATTATTAGTAAAAGGTCATGCAGTAGGATATAAAGAAATTTGCTTAGAGTTCTTACCATTTGAGATTTTCATATCACTTGACCTGCAATCAATTAAGGCGAACAACTATAGCTAACCATGGTCTACCCAAAATAATAGGATAACCCAATGTTTTTACCTTTTGGCTGCAGTATAAGGAAGTCAACTGGATAGTCCCATGACTCCACCATGAATGCACAACATCTTTAATAATTCCTTTTAGTTTTTCTACAGGTTGGTCTTCCATCTTTAATATGGTATAAGTAGGTTGTAAACCCTATTAATGGTAATTTTTTCATAGTATCTAATGTCATTACATTGATGGATCCACTCCCAAATCTACCAAAACATTATGTATATCCTTATTTATTATAGAGACATAAATAATAGGAGTTCTAGGATCTCCATATTTCGGAAGTAAAATTTTTCCTGCTAATAAATCAACAAAATTTCCCATCTACTTTGATAGTCTTGGGGTACTGTTTCTTTCTTCCAAACTTTTTCAAACATAAAATTTTTATTAATTTGTTCAATTTAGGAATTTCTTTAATTGTTTGTTACACTGGTATCTCAATATTCAATTTCCTTAGTTCATGTACCAATTCAGAACTCCTTGGTTTGTATAGATTCTTTAAACCTCTCTAGCAAATGGAGTCTCATTAGTGTCGCTATCTATGCTCATTTTCTTTTCTTCCTATATCCTCTTTTGGAATGACAGTACTAGGGATTTCATTTTATTTTGTCATTTTCAGTTGATTATAATAGTTGGACTGCTAATTATTTTTCCAGATCTAGTTAAAATATCCTTAAAATCCATAGCATGTAAATCAACTAATTTTTACTGGTTTTTTTCCATAAACAGGAGTTGTTTGTTTGTTTTGTTGGGTTTGCTACAAGTTGTGTTGGTATTTGTCATTTGGACTACATTTTTAGTTTGTGAATTCTGTACAGGGGATCCCATGATGGCCTATTGATTCTGATTTAGATATGTTCTTCCTTGAGCATAATTACTAGGGTTCCATCTAGGTTGTGACCAAGCATAAGGATTTCCTTTACCAGCCCATGGTTGTTGATGTTCCTAAGCATACCAAGCTTGATTTTCCCAATCTTGAGGGTTCCATGTTGGTTGAGGTACCCAAAGTGGCTGTCCCCTATTTTTTGGTTCTAACTGAGTAGTGCATGGCATCGTCAAGGGATTATGAATTGATCTTGGCATTAAACTACCCCTGGTTAGGATATCTTTGAAAAAAATTCAATTCTTCTGTTGTGGATTATGTACTGGTTTGTTTAAGCTGATTCTTTATGACTGGAAGTAGAGAACAAGCATCAGTATCATGTTCTTTAGATTCATAGATAAGACACATTTCTGTTTTATCCAAAGGATATTCTCTACTATGGATGGATTATAAGCTAAAGGAAATGCCAAAACTAGACTAAAGGATTTAAGCAAATAGTTTAGATCTGTTAATTATGTATTGCTTTAATTATTCTAGTTAAACTCTATTGTGTACTTGTTCCTACAGGTGTATTTCTTTTTAATGTGCATGCCCCTACTAGTATCATTAGCAAGAAAAATCTTTGGGTAGATCTGCTTCAATCTGCCTCTGCCCTGGGGGTCAGTTTTTCATTTTGGGAAGGGATTTTAATGTCATCTCTGGTAGTAAGGAAAAAAAGGGGGGTTTATTTGAAATCTTCAATCTCAATTAGACTTTTGTTCCTTTATTAGGGATGGTGCCCTTTTATATCTTGAATATAAGCAGGGTTGGTTTACCTAGAGCAATAGAAGAAAGGGTTTTAGAAACATCACTTAAAGGCTTGATAGATTTCTGGTTTTCCCTATTTGGTCTCTTAAAGATATATTTCTGGAAATCTTTGTTCTGCCTTGGTCTAGGTCAGATCACTTTCTGATGTCCCTTGTGATCAATTTTGATGAATCCCCTCGTAGATCACCATTCAAATTTGAGCTAATGTGGCTCAGGGATGCTTCCCTCAAAGGGTAGATTGATTTTTGGTGGAATTATTACAGATTTGAGGGCTCCAAGATGTTTAGTTTGCTAAAAATATTAAAAAAGGATTTGCAAGATTGGAATGTTAAGAGCTTTAAAAATATCTTTCAAGAAAAAGCTAGGGTTGAATCTAATCTAAAGGCTCTTAATTTGAAAGTGTTCAAAGATGGGATGAATTAGGAGGATTTTGCTTTGGAAAATCTCTCATGTGTGAGTTGGGTGAGTTGCTCCTTAGAGAGGAAATTTATTGGAAACAAAAATCTAGGGAGCTTTGGCTAAAAGATGGTGATAGTAACCCAAAAAATTTCCATGCTTCCGTAAAATTGAAAAGGAATTTGAGCTTCATTTCGGAAATTAAAAACAGTGAGGGGGTGCTTCTGGTGGATCAGAAAGATATTGTCAATGAGGGTATTAATTTCTTCTCCTCCCTACTGGTAGGGGATCTGGCCTCCTTTGATGAAGCTCAATATTCCCTCCTAGATTGCATCCCTTCTCTTATCTTTGAGAATCAAAATATTGCTCTTCAGAAGCCTTTCTCCTTCTCTAAGGTTGAGAAAGTTGTCTTTTCCATGGAGAAGAATAAATATCTTGGCCCGAATGGCTTCCTTGCTGATTTTTATCATAAGTTTTGCAAGGTTGTGGGTTTTGATGTTTGGGTGGAAGTGGAGGCTTCAAGGAGGTTCGGTTCAGTGCTCAGAATGTTGGATAGTACCTTCATTTTCCTCTTTCCCAAATTGAATCAACCCTCCTCTTTTCCAGATTTCAGGCCTATTTCCCTCTGTAATACATCTTATAAAATAATTTCCAAGGCCATTTACCTTCACTTGAAATCAGTTCTAGATCCTCTGCTGTCCCAAGAGCAAACCAAATTTATGTCAGGTAGATCCATCCCTGATGGTTTTATTCTGTCGCATGAGTTGACTCACTCCCTTTCTTCATCGAATTCTCTTGGTATGTTCCTGGAATTAGATATCAGCAAAGCATATGATAAGGTTAATTGGAGGTTTCTCATTAGGATTCTTCAAAATTTTGACTTCTCCAAGAGATTATGTGATTGGATTTTCAGTTGTGTTTTAGGCCCTTCCTTCTCTGTTTTAATAAATGGGAGTGTTGAGGGTTTCTTTGTTAGAAATTGGGGAATTAGGCAAGGGGACCCCTTGTCCTCCTTTCTTTATATCTTGGTTGCGGAAGCTCTTCGTAGGTATATCAGAAAAAAGATGGTGGAAGGTAAGCTTAAAGTGTTGAAGATTGCGGAGGGAATCCCTTCTCTCTCCCACCAAAAATTCATGGATGACACCTTCTTGTTTGGTAGGGCCAGCATTCAGGAAGCTAAGGAGTTAAAGAATCTTTAGATGGATATTCAAAAGCGGATGGGAAAGAATTTAATCTGATTAAATATTACATCTTCTTCTTCAATGTCTCCCCACAGTTTGAAGCTCGAATTCTAAATATTTTCAATTTCAAAAAGGGACACTTGCCCATCAAATATCTTGGTATCCCCTTGGTTAAAGGTTCAGGTAAGGTTTCTTTTTGGAAGGATCTGCTCTTCTCTTTGGAAGCCAAATTTATTTCTTGGAAGGGTAAATGGCTCTCCCTTGCTGGTAGACTATTGCTTATCAAATCAATTATTTGTGCTTCTCCTTTGTATATGCTCTCTGTTCTCAAAATTCCAAAGGGAGTGTTGGAAAAATTGAAGGGCATTTTAAGAAAGTTTTTGTGGCAAGGTCTCTCCCGAGAAAAGAAAATTCTACTGATTAGATGGGATGCTTTAACTAAACCGAAAGCAATGGGTGGTGTAGGGATTCTTAATTTGAGATTGAAAAACTTGGCACTTGGGGCTAAGTTGGTTTGGAATTTGATTTCCAATCCCAATATTCTTCTCAGTCAGGTATTCGAGAAGAATTATCTGGGGGCCCCACTTCAAGAATCCATTCTCTGGGTAGAGAACCCACCTAGGGGTTCCCATATATATAAATTTATGCTTGATTATAGATATTTGTTGGTATTTAATGCTGATTGGAGAATGGGGAATAGGGAGAAATCTCTTTTTTGGGATGACCCATGGAATGGTTTTCCTACCCTTGGGGACATTCCTAAATTTGATGGCATTAAAAGGAGGCTGTTGGAGGATTGGGGGCCATTCATCTCAAATTATGGGCTGGTGGCGAACACCCTTCCCTCCATGTTACAATGGAAAAGTTTGGATCATCTAAGTCTAGTGAATGATTTAAAGGCTAATTTTTTACTTGTTTTGCAGGAAAGACAAGTCTCGATTTCAAACAAACAAGATGAAATTATCTGGACCACTGCTCCCTTGGGGTCTTACTCCCCTCACCTGGGGTACCTTCTATTACATGTGGATGTTGTTATTCAAAACCCCATTTGGAAGGATTTTTGGGAACCCCAATGCCCCCCTAAGGTGGGTCTATTTACATGGATAGATTTCAAGGGTAAGATTCTTACTCAAGAGAGAAGGGAAAAAATGGATTTCATGGCCCTACCAAGTGTATTTTGTGTAAAAGGAATGAGGAAGATAGGGATCACTTGTTATTACACTGCCCCTTTGTTGTGGAGTGCTAGAATTAGTTGTGTGCTAGGCTCAACCTACCTTGGGTTCAACCTAATTCCCTTCTGGAAGCTATTTTAGCTTGGTCTGTTAAAGCCCACTCAGGTGCTCTTTCTTCCATTTGGCTTTTTAGTCTTGTGCTTTGGCTATGGCACATTTGGTGGGAAAGGAATAAAAGGATGTTTAGGGAGGAAATTTTTTCAGTGGAATCGGTCCTTTTTAGGCTAGAGGGTGTTATTTCCAAAGTTTTGTCCTCGAGCTGGTCTAGATCCCGACCATTCACTTCACAAGACAGGGTGTTAGAAAGGAGTTGTCCTTTTATTATCAAAACAAGGGATAGTTCCCAGAAATATTATTTTCCCTCCTGCCTAGATAGGAAGCTTATAAAATGGTCCCCCCTCCCCGTGGCTTTTTTAAGCTTAATTTTGATGGGGCTGCTAGAGGGAATCTGGGGGCTTCTTGTGCTGGATATCTAGTTCGAATTTTTTTTGGGGAGGTGGTGGGAGCTGCTTCCTTTAAATTAAAAGTGGGCACATACAATGTTGTCGAGTTGCAAGCACTCAGTAAGGGAGTGCTCTTAGTCGCTTCACTTAAAATTGATAACTTGGAAATTGAAGGGGATTCCTTGGCAATCATAAATGCCATTATAAAAAAAGAGCCTTGTCATGGAAGCTAGATTTGGAGGTACAAAAAGTGTTATGGCATCTATCCAAATTCAATAATTGGAACGTTAGACATGTGTATAGGGAGGGTAATCAGTGTGTCGATTGGATGGAAAATAAAGGTATTAATCAAGATCTTTGGGAGAAAGTGGATAGTAATTGCTCTACGTGGGAGGGTCTGCAAATGATTATCTCGAAGGATTCACCCATCATGGAAATGATGACAATCCTCCCCCCCATGTGAGGATTTTGGTTTCTATTTAAGTTGATTGGGAGGATCACCTTCACTCACCTCCCATTCGCAACAAGTATGGATTTTCCTCGGGCTCCTGTGTTGGCTCTATCATGTGATATGGGGGAGATGGCCTTCCGTAAAAAAGTTTTTGACTGCAGGTTGAAGAAAATATTTTGTATCTCTTGCACTGACGATTTGGAGGCTGTTAAACATATTCTGGGGTTGGATTTCTTAAATGCAGAAGGATGACTGAGAATTAACAGTGGCATTGCTTCCATTTTTGTTGAGAATTCGTTGGTTCTGCGTCCCTTAAAAGCAGAGGTGATTAAGATTGCGGCTCAATGGTTTTGCCTCACCTTATGTGGGAATCTAGTCTCGAAGGTTGCCAATTTCAACTTGGTGTCTTAGCCTGTGAAGGATGGAACTCCAGGTTCTTTGGTCGGTAGTGTCTCAGCATTTTCTGATCTGGAGAATCACTTCAAGGTCCTGTTGGAATTTATAGAATCCCTAGTGGTCTTTGCAAGGGACAAAAAGTCAGGTCAAGCTCGTATCAAATTACCAAATGTTAAAGCGCTTGGCTTACCTCTGGAGCCAGTTTTGAGCTGGTGGTCAGAGTTGCATTCCACTGCGGGGGATGATTTTGAATATATGTGGTGCGGCTAGCTCAAAGGAAACTCTGTATATGGCGATTTGGATGAAGAGCTCGGGTTGGATTAGGACTAGCCTGTTATGGGGCTTAATGTTTCAGTAGATGGTGTCTTTTAAGCTTAAGCAAGGACTATATATAGTATATAGCATAAATTTTGGTTTTTGTTAGTAAGCCACTTATCTAGTTGTGGATGTTTTTGGTTTCACTTGAGGTATAACCTCCTTTTTTATATATAGGGAATGGGTCCCTTCAACCTGCCTTATCTATCAAAAAATAAATTATAAAAAAATCTCACATTCCTTTGCCATCCATACCACAATACTAGGATTTTTAATCCTCCTTGCCTAAGTTCTTGGTATTTAATTTTCACTTTTTAATGGCTTAATCCTTTAAATGTGGTACTCATCTAGTTAGTTACAACATTGTTTAAAGAAGGAAACAATGATCGCTCTAAATTCGGTGAGGAAAATCATTCCCAAGGTTATGATGAGGTGATGATTCTGAATTTTCTCCTGATGTTTTCATTAATGTTGTTTTTGTTGAGCCTGTTATTATGTGTATGAGGTATTATGTCATTGTATCCCCTCCAAAATTTTCTTTAGGAATATATCAAAATATATTAGGAGCCTAATGGGATTTATGTCTCAGGTATTAGGAACCTTATCGAATGTTTTTTTATTTTCCCTTAAGGAGTCTTAGCAAGTTCAAGCTCTTCTCGTTAAGTCAAATTGTTGATTCTTGTATAATACTCTCTTAATGTTTTCACCATGGATTTAGAACTTCAAATTCTTAGAGAACGTTTCTCACAAATTCCACAATTTAAGCAAACTCAATGGCCTCTCATTCCTATATGTAATTTCATTTTAGAGATAGTTAAACCCATAGGTAGGTAATTTTCCATGAAGTAAACTACTTTTGTTTGACTCAATCAAACAAGTGAGTATGAAGTGAGGTTGACATTAAAAAATCACTGAATGATTCATTTTATATCTAGGTTGGTTCTGACTGATTTTCTCGAAATGTCCCCTATAATAATATTCCTAACATATGCTTCAAATACTAAGCCCCTAACCAAAAAATATAGGATTATCCCCTTATGGCTTGACTTAAGTCATCCAAGGGACCTTTACCAACCAACAGGTAAAATGTGTCAGCCAAGAAAGATGGTTGGACCACCATGGTGAACAAAAAGGAACCTATAGAAAAAAATCATTTGTGGATAGCACAATTACCAATTCTAAACCTCATCCAAATGAACATAAGACTGAAAGATCTCCAATCCTACTTATGTTTGTTCCCCTTATCTAAAACCAACTTGAACCCTTATAGAGCTAAGAAAATTCTATGTAAATAACTATTTTAAGGATAAGAACTCAGTAATGACTTATACATCCTCTCATCACTCTCCCAGTTCACCTCAAGGTGGTAATGATTCATTTAAGGGAGCTAACATGCATAAATACATATGTACTTCCATAAATGATTATCTTAAGCCAAACCAACATCCTCTCTTATCTACTAGTTTTGTTGCTTTAGATTTTGGCACAAATTTTCAGGATGGACAAAGGGAATATAATATGGATGAGCTTCCTACATGAATTTTACTTGTGGAGTGTAAGAGGTATCATATATCCCTACAAAAATACTCAGTGTGCTCTGCTTGTTAGCATATTGGAATTTTGATTTTATTTATTTATAGAAATTTAAAATTGAAGGTTTTGCCTTTCATACTTTTTGGAAATGTATTGTGTTATACTTTACACATTATCATACCTTGCATGATGAAAACCATAGTGGTGTCATTATTTCAACACCTCCAAGGTTTGTATCTTTGATTATTTCTTGGAAAGAATATTTATCAAATTGAGTTATCCATGTCATCCTTAATATCAATGTGTCACACCCTGCAAATTCTATTTGTGTTTTCGAAGAGATAAGTCATTAACTAGTGAATGATTATGAAATCTGGGTAAATTTTTTTTGCATAGACGAGTATGCAACTACACATACACATGTGTATCTTGAAGAGGGTATACATACTTACGAATTGTTACATGCACAACCATACCACAGTGCTTTCTACCAAGCATTCGTAAATCACATAGCACTTATGATTTATTCTTGCTTTGCTTTTTGATTACATATACTTACTTGTTGTGAATGATAGTTTGGTGCTTGAGTTACTGTTTGGTTATTGTATCGGTAACGCATAGATATTTTGCATCTTTCCTTATTGAACGTGACTGAGGAAATTGGACACATGCATGGTTTTTACGCCTATTATTGATAATATTGTTTTACCTGTCTTAATAATGTCTGTAAGATGAAAAAGGTCTATTCGTGATTATTGTGATTCACGTTGCCTTCTTGTGTTAGATGATGATCAGTTATTTTATATATGATGATTTTGTGACATATTTCATTGTACAACCACTAAGTACCTTATTAGCTATGGGTAATAACTTTAGGACAATGGAAATGCTATCTCAGGTTGGCATTATGGTGAATGAAATACTTGGTTGTTTAAATTCCAAGGTCTTTTTAGCAATGTTATATATATATATATGGCCTTAGGTCATCTAGAAGAGTAAAAAGGGTTATAATCCTTTGGCTTACCTAAGTATAAAATACCATGTATGTGGGGGAACATTTTAAATGTTTCTTTAGGACTTAGGTTACTTTCTATTACTTGGTTTGACCTATCGTTGAAGTTGGTATATAAATCACGAATGGTAGTAAATCCTAAAATAATATTATGCTTTTATGGGCAATATGGTCCCTAACCTCAGTTAAGGCTCAAATCACCACTATAGCAAGGAGATAAACCACCCATGTAAGTGTTTAAAGTTGAATTTTATACTTATTATTATGTGATCATTATATTTGATCCATGCAGGAGGCAAAGGAATTGATTGTTTAAATTGAACCTCTTGTCTATTTTTGCACCCCTTGCAAAAATATAGCAAATTACACAAGTATGGACTTTACGGATGTTAAAAAATGGAATTGGTAAAGCCGTGAAGAAGTTAAGCATGTCATGAAAGTATAGGAGGAGCCGTGGAGATCTGAAGATATCCGCGGAACGTTATGGAAATCCGTACTACACTTGCTATGTCACAGAGTGAAGCAAATGGTTTCAAAATCTGCAGAACAAGGAGGAGTACATGCTGATGCCACGAACTGAAAGGAACAATTCACACCATAAAAAATTTTCCACGAGGGATTATACAGAGCCACAACATGAGAGATAGCTCTGTGGAAGTCTAAAGCCACATGAAACTAAAATTTGGAAAGTTGCGGATAACCACAATTTCCACACAAGGAAAAAATCATCATAATTCTCAAATTCTTGGCCTAATCCTTAAAATTTTCATATCAATGGGAAGGTGTT
Organism: Taxus chinensis; assembly: GCA_019776745.2. Lineage (NCBI taxonomy): Eukaryota > Viridiplantae > Streptophyta > Pinopsida > Cupressales > Taxaceae > Taxus > Taxus chinensis. Next base: position 429,053,443 of record CM034146.1, read on the forward strand.
GGCCTCATCTAAGCATAGGAGTCTAAATTTCAAATTTAAAAGGTAGTTGGTGGATGTAGCCTTGAGAAAACATCTTCAACACGCACAGGTGCAATGTCAGTTAACTCAACCACTAGAATTTAATGCATTGTGGATGCTCACTCCTTCTCCTGCAGGGCATGGCATGTGGAATTAGATTTATAGAGGCATTCAGTCCCTTTTTAAGAGCATGCAGGGAAATTAAATGAATTTGGTCGGCTAGTGGAAAGAGAATTTTCCCTCTCTTTCTTCTCTCCTCCTTTCATTTTTCCATATATTGTAAAATGATGCCCAGTTTTAATGTTGGATACTTTGGGAATATGAGGGCATCATTCTATGTTACACAAGTGTTCTAAGAGTCACATGCCTTGGGCTAAATATCTGTAAATTTTTTACATCTTCCTCATGTGTCGTGATGATCTTTGCATGATCTTTCAACAGTAAAAACTTTGGTTTTTTTGCCTGCTTCATCCTTAGCTATTGTTTTATTACACTCTCTTGCCTCTCATTCATTTGCAGGTGTGTTGTATTCATTGTTTCAGAGATCTGTGTCTATTATGCATCATGAAAGTGGAACTTGGGAAATGATTTTTATATGTGGCTTTCGTTTTGGCCCTCCTCATCGTTATGCTCTTCCATTTTCTCTCTTTCTTGAGTATTCATCCCTTTTCTTTTGGTGTTATCACCTTCTCTAGTTTAGGTTTATGTTTTATGCATCTCCTTCTCACCCTGGTCCCTTGGAAAGTTAGTATATTGCTAGATAGTTGCATTTCAATTTCAAGGGGTAGTTTAGGATTAGGAGTAAGTAGAGGAATTTAACCTTCTCCAGAGGTTTGTCTCAGTTTAAGTCCCACAACTTGGAGATAGTCCCATGTTGTCTCAAATCTTGAATCGCCTATGATTCGCGCATGGGTGCACATTTGAGCTCCAACATAACCCATGCAAAACTTGACTAATGATTATTATTATTCATGTAAGATTTAGAGGTCAAAATTGGTGGAATCAAAGCTACATCATCGGTGGAGGGAGATAAGGATAAAATTAAAACACCGCCTATGTGGCTCTAGTAGACTTAAATACATTCAATGCACTGTTAGTTCTTGGGAAGAGTGAGGTTCTCCCAGAAGCTAACCTACATGTAAACACAGGGATTCATTTTGTTGTGTGTTTTCAACTTGAATTCCTCCCTCCAAGCTCAACATGTTTATTTTTTGGGGGGCAACATTGAGTTGAGATTACTGTTACTAAAAGGATATTTTGGGACCTAAATGGCTAACCCAGAATTATATATATATATATATATATATTTGTTTCTTGAAGGATGGCTATGTTGGTTGTCAAACTTGCACCCGTGTCTCGGATCTGAAGCAATCAAGTTATTTGAGACAATAATGGAACCATCTCCAAGTTGTGGGACCTTGCACACTTGAGACAAATCTCTGGAGAAGGCCAGTCCATCTACCTATTTCTAATGCTACTACTAATCCTAATGTTGGAAGAGAAACACTAAGCTAAAAATGCCAAGGGAGTAGGGATAAAAGGATAACAGAAAGGAAAACTAAACTACATGAGGAAATAACACCAGAAAAAGTGGGATGAACACTATTTGTTCTAAGTGAAAACGAGGGAGAAAGCATGAGGGGGGGCTAGGCATGTGTAGCACATACCAGCAAGCATTCACACCATCGATTTAATGAAACACAACTAGAATAAGGATTTGTGAGGAACTTAAAGTGACATAACAAACACGTAATGCAAACAACAAGAAAAAAAAAGAAATAAAACACATTAAGGCCGAAGGTAGCCATAAAACGATGCTTCTATTACTTTGAGGTATGCACAGTCGGTTAGAATGGCATCTGAAGGTCGATATTCACATGCACGAACCATATCTAGAGGTCTATGACTCAAAATGCAAATATATAGGATCCTCAACAAACACTAAAAGATTTAAAAATGCCCAACCCTTTACAATGAGCCAAGCTCTTACATTTATAGATGAATTGATGGAGGAGGAGAGGATAAGGAGAGAAATTTGATTTGAAAACTCAAGCATCAGCCATTAATGCCTACAAATCCACCTCCAATCTATCAAGTGTGGTTCTCCATGTCTATTTCGTGTGCTGGAGAAGGAAGGAAAGGACATCAGATTAAATATGGGTGGTTGAAGCAATCGGATCACATATTAATGGTGTGAAAGATGTTTTCCAGCTTCTTACCTACCAAATCCCACTAAATTTTGAATTTGAATTTCTTAACATGTAGCCCATGTTTTCAACTTTCTAAAAATTATGGGCGAGTAAGGATCTGAGCACTGGAACAAAAGTTATGACTGTCAGAAGATCTAGAATGTAAACTAGAAATGTAAGACACGTGGCACACGCAGATTAGCTGAAAAAATGGCTAACTAGTTATTTTTTTTGTCATTTCTGCCTAATTCACACACTGGTTTTTTGTAGGGATTCGACACCTTGGTGGCATGCTTTGATAGGTTACATGTGATACAGTCAAGCTCTGACAGATTTCCAAGTAGTACAGAAAACACATAAGAAGGTGTAAAGGCATGTGTGCGAAAGGATTAGGCACAGAAAGAAAATAGAGGGAAGGCATGCATAAAGTTGATGCACGAAGGAGGAAATGGGATAAATACCCAAGGAAGAAACGTATGGGAGAGGTGTGATCATTACAAAATAATGTGTGACAACAAGGAGAAAGGGCACGTGAATACTAGGGACTTCACTAATTTGGAAAGCAATTCTAAGGCGCACACACAAGATGAATAACTGCGAGGAAGAAGGTGAATGCATAATAGTTGAATGCACAAGGGAATAGTGGGACAAAGAGGAAAATTAAAATGGAAGGAAGGCATAGAAGCAGAGCACACAAGGCATGAGAGGAAATGCAGCCAAGAAAATGTGCCAAGTAGATAGTTGGAGTACATGTAACCTGCAGTGTAGACCCTCAAAGCCAGAATGTGAATGTAAGTTGTCCAAACAACTAGGGGAGTTATTTGGATAATAGGTTCTTTTAAAAAAAAACCTGGGAATGTGCATTGTGCAATCTTGCATGAGAAGTTTTTATAGTTGTAAGAATTTGGAAAAAGGAAAGACAAGTTTCAGTCTTACATCCATATACATGCTTTGTTCTATTTCCTCTCCAATGGCTTATTCTATTTATTATTTGCATAAGTAAACTTCTGCGGTAAAAATATTGTTGACCTAGGTTTTTGAGTTTGGTAATGATACTAGGTTTGCTTTTTTTTCCAAAGCTTTTATCTGTGATGCACATATATGTGTGTTCTTGGGTTACTGTATTGTTTGAAAGTTTATGTTCTGCTATTTTTGGATGAATAAATACAACCCTCTTCCGGGTTTGTGTGGTTTATATTAATGTGAATACCCATTTATATTTGGGTGTCTATGAAAATCATTCTACAGAAATTTTGGTTCGATTACGGGTTAAATCAACTGTATCAAAAATTTATTGATTCATTAATACCATAGAATGGTATGTATATAGATTTGGAAGAATAGAATGGTAGTTCCTAGATTTTCCGCTTTGCTTAGGCTATATTTGTACCTTCAGATTATTACTCCAAAAATTTATAAGGGTTGTATGTGTTATGATTATTTCATTCTAGCCAATTAGTTTGGGAATGTATCAACTTACCAGTACCTTCTTGTCGAGTCACTGAGTTTCTTTGAGTTGGAATCTAAATACCCTAAATACGTATTTACTATTAACATAAATGTTGATAGATCTGTTGTCCTTTCAGCTACGGAGAATGATCTTTATTCATACATTTAGACCTATGATATATCATTTCCCTTGAGGTGTTGATTTATATTGACCTTCGTAGTTATGGGCTTCAACTTATTTAAGGAGGTTGCGGGTATTTAAAAGGTCTTCGATAAGACTAAGGTAAATGATATTACCTTAATATTGTAGAATTGTGTGAGTTTTGGGTTTTAAAGGAGTTTTTTCTTCTTTGGTTATTAGGAAGCCTTAACCAGTAGTGTATCGTTCTCTATATTAACATCATAATAGAAAGTTCTATGTGCTTTCATGCATGATTGTATCGTATTCTTCCTTCTGATTGGTAAACGTTTGGTGATTATGTTCGGAGCTGTGGTGTTCATTTTGAATTAGTTTTTTATGGTGGATATTGTGGCTTTTGATAGGAATAAGGTAACTGATATTTACCTTAATACCGTCAAATACCCACTTTTTCTCATTATTGTATGGTTATATGTTTTGGTCGATTTTTATTGGATGAACAATGTTGTTAGATAAATGATTTATGAGGCTAATAAGCACTCGAATACAGTGAATATATTTCATATCCTGCCTTTGACCACATCATTATAATGATTTGGGGATAAAATAAATATTTACTTTGATGAATGGTTATTGTTTAATTTTAGGGAAAATAAGGATTCCCTTAATAAAGATAACAACCAAACTTAAGGAAAAGTATCAGTTTATCTAAATAAATATACACCTACTATGTAAGGTATATAGTGAACAATTAATGTTAAAATTATTATCGACCTATTCTAATAAAGAGAATCTTGTTTGAAAATATGGATGATATTGTTCGATTCTATTATTAATTTTGTCACCTTTGAATTTGTCATTAAGGCAATAGAATAGAATGCAGTGAACAGTTCTTTTTGGATGCAAAGTAAATTATCTTAAGTAGATGCTAATTTGATTTGGTGTACTATCATGTTGTTAATATGATTTTAATATTGTAGTATTCCATTTATTCAAATATTAAATGACATAAACTGTTAAGTGGGAAAGAGGACCTTTCATGCCAATTCAATCGACCTAACCTCTTATAACATTTTACAGATGGTGGAATTTAAGTCTTCTTGGCAGATGTTATTGAAAGATATTGTCTATTTTGAATTGTTTGATTAAATACTATAATGTATTTATTATTGTGAGTGTAAGCGAGTGAAATCTCGTTGTCCTGTCTGATTAATAAAAGGTTATTTATCCATTGATTCAGAGTATCTCAAAGTGAAATTATATAAATTGTAAATAATATTTACGGTTGTATAAATATTGATCAGTTTGATTGGAATATGTTGCTCTATTTAATAAATGTATTATTATGTGACCTATGTTGATTAAGGTTGTTTAATGTAAGTATTAGATTATAACCTATTTATTGGTTAGTGAATAAATATGTTATAATTAATTTTACCTGGTATGATTACAACATGGATTGTTGTTTCTTCATTTTGATAGTTGTTCAATTAAGTGACATCCTTGGAATGGTCCTATACTAAAGTAGATAAATAAAAATTAGGATTGCGGAATTTAACGCAATAAGCTAATTAAAAATTACAACTATGATGTAAAAATAATGTAAGTGTATAACTTTAATCTACATTTTCAACTTACATGAATATAAAAACATGTTTACATATACCTTAAAGTTATATGAACACTTATTAATCACATGTGTAATGACTATTCATAAAGAAAGGAAACCTATTATCGCATCAATGTGAAAGGGATCATCATGACAAATGATATCTCGCTGCGGTAACTTGATCATGAATAAGAACGTGTAATAAATTAAGTGCACTTAAGGAAACAACTATCAATGATGTACTTAGTAGTGATAGATAACATAAGATCTATCTATATACCTAGATCTCTAGGGTTCCATAATTAGTTATATGATACGAACATGATGATGTCTTTAATATCAACGAAATGAGATCACATGGATTAAGTATCATTCGTCGTATGCACAAAGCATGACGGTATGGAATGTGGTACGCATGTACTTTTAGATCACTGGGATAGGGTACAGATGTATTTATCTATCTTAATAAACTAAATCAACATAGTAAATATGAATGGACATTAATGAATGCTTAAGTTATTAACTATAAACTTAATAACTTAAGAAATGGAAAAGAATCCAGATAACTGAATTAGGTGAAGACAAGTTCCTAATAATGAATGTTTCATCATAGAAATGAGCATGGAAAACATGTCTCTGAATCTTTAGCGAAACTAGTGTAAGATACTTATTACACTGTCCCAATTCACCAAGTTCTAATGTGAAGGATACCATATGGAATTTAAATGACTGAGTTCTAGGTATACACTTAGAAAACATCATTTGATTATCAATGCCTATAAAATGAAACCAATAGTATACCTTGTATACACACTCGTAAAGAGTAATCTACGAGGGATAAATTACTAATTGAATCATGCAAATGCACATGGTTTTGTACTGTTATCAAATGGATTGAATTTGATATTTATGTTGGATTTTAATGTTGGGTGTTTAAATCAGTGAAGCATGAAGTTAATGTAAACAAAATCCTAGTTGAGAAGCGTAATGAAGTGGTTGTTACACAATGGATCCTCTTTTGGAATTATTAATCCATATGATTTTAATGATGGCCTAAAAATAATGACGTTATGGAGGTGCTTAGATGATAAATTTTTGCTATATTTTTGGCTTGTGCATGGAAAGTTCAATAAGATTGAGCATCTTGAGGATAAAGAAGACACCCTTATTATGCATTTGTGTGTTGGTAAATTTTCAACATGGTTTTTTTTCACAAACCTTTTAGGATTGACAAACACTCTTTACCAATGACACGTGTTTACTCCCCGACCTTGGTTTACTTGGTCTAACTTTTAGGCCAAAGTTGACAGGGTTCTCAAAAGGCTTGATTGTGTTATGCTGTCTAATTGACATGTTTTACACTTTCATATTTATAATGGATCTTTAGCAACCTTCTATCAAGATATGGTTCTTTTTTAGTATATCCCCATCATGTTTTATCTCACTTAGGGAGGTGTATTGAGCAGACAAAGTATGAAACTAAGAAGAAGGTGCACAGAACATTCGTGCACGGTAGCAAGATAGATTGGAAGGTGCGGAAGGATAGGGAAGGAAGCGTGCACGGAAGACAGAATGAATTTGGACTTACCCATTTTAATGGTTATGGGCTATTTTTGGAGATAGCGTGCGGAGCACACAACCAGATGTAAACTTGCGCAGTACGCAAGTTTTATTTTTGGAAGAACTTCTACTAAGCGCTTTGCATGAGTTTGAGTTAATAACAGGATTATCACTACCAATTAACTAGAAGAGATCTATTATTAGTGCACTTGCATGTGTGTTTATTATTTTAAAGGCACGTGGTTATTTTTAGCATGCGACCTATTTTGGGAATTATGTAAGCGGTGAAGGGAAAGTCCCCACCCTTATAAATATGTAGTAATCTGCATAGGTTAAGAGAGGACTATGTATGAGCTATTATGAAGTTATGTTGTCAGATCTGATGTGCACATGAACTTATGGTACTACTTATTGTAAGAATCTTTTGTGTTCATTGTGTTTTTTAATATAATGGAGTCTATTGGATGAATAATGGAGTCAAACGTGACTATAACTAGTTATTGCATGGATAATTTTATTATGTTTATCATTTGATCCATGATTCTTTAAGATCTAGATCTAGAATATGCTTTGTGGAAAGTGTATATTGTTTATGGATCTGAATGTATTAACCCTTCATCATGTTTACATCCTACACAAGCAACTCTAAGGAGGTCCCTGGTACCTTTGCATGCTTCAGGTGAGCTCTCAGTCTAGGCTGAGTGATGTACTAGTGCGCCTGTGTTATTATTGGTAAATTCTAGATTGCATCGTTGGTTCCGTTGCCTAGACCTCTTTTCCAGTTATTTTTAGGATGGTTCATGATGAAGACGTACCTATTGACCCTATAAAGTATTGAGGAGTGGATAGAAGATCTAGAAAAAGAGTACGTATAGAGGTTCAACACTAGATTTGAGTTTGACGCATGTGTGTGGGTGGAACAGAATCTGTATGACAGTTTGTATGAGATCTTCTTCACTATTTTTCCAATAGAACTGTACGAGTGGCTAGTTACTTATACATCTAAAAGGAATTGGAGGTATTGTACACTTGTCTAGACGCAGGAAGCATTTCAGGCCCTTTATGATGCTGATCTAATTTGGACATGCATTGTGGATACTGGGTTTCGTAGTGTTCTGAACAACTATATTCTGGGGTACTCAATTTCCACTTGTTCTTACCTAGAGGTAGCGGAATTCCATTTTTTTATGGTATCCCAGGTGAACTTACTTGTAAGGCATTCCACTAGCGATTAAGATCTTGATGGTAACCCTAAACTTGGAAAGCAAACCGATGGCTAACTAAACCCCACCACTCACGGGGGCAGGAGCAGGTTTGGTGAAAGATGGCGGACCTAGCGGTAGAGAGGAAGAGAGAAGAAATGTGACTTAGTTACAATGAATCATGTGAGAGGGAGATAGAAAAGTAGCGTGAACCTTGCAGAGTGAATGGTGTTGAGGAGAGAGATGGCTCATGAAGGATTTAGTACTCACGTAGAAGGCATGGAGCCAAAGCATCAGGAACTTCCCCATTTGGGAAACCATGAAAGGAAACCCTCTTTGGTCTCACACAAGAGTGTGGCAGCAGAGAAAACTTGGGATGCAGGCATGCATCCAAATCTACATGGCAACCTATCCCTTGTGTTTAGTTTTCCAGTACTTAGTACATCTAATAGTCAACAAGCTAAATTGGGTAGTAGGGAAGAAGGAGTAAGTTACATAGCAAGTACATTGATGGCAGGGAAAACATCTTCATTGTTGTTTAGAGGTACCTTTTTAGGTGCATCCTCTGCACGGAATGTGAGCACACAGAATGTTAGTGCATAGAATTTGGGGCTCACTTCTGGGGGTAGTACTACCATGCAGACTGTAGGAGTTCAGTATAATACTACTTTTGGGACACATGGAAGTACATCTTCTAGTCCCCTTCTAGCTACAGGTGGAGGATCAGGGGGTGTATGTGGATCTAGTTCTGGGGGATCTAATGGTTCTAGAGGCCGAGGTAACACAAGGGGTTTTGGGTCATGTGGGCAAGGTCTGCACCAACCCTAGAATAATTACATGGAGATGTCTCTTTGTCTTCCAGAGTATAGAGGCTAGAAGATGTTGTTGAACATGTGCACATGTGTGAGATATTGTGGCACACAAAAGGGATCATGACTTTTGAGTGAAAGGAAAGTAAATTTGTAAGTACATGGCATGAACATGCACACAGTTGGTACATGAAGTTTGACCCTGATCAAAATTTCTTAGATTATGTAGCGTTTAAAGATGCATTCCTTAAAGAGTTCTATATACCTGAATTTGAGTAGAAGAGTATAAGCGCGCTAAAGGATATTAAATAAGGTACTACTGAAATTGTATGGAAGTATGATGTCCATTTCAAAACACTTTTATCAAAGCTTTCTTATGATATTCCCGCAAGCCAGCATGCGCAACGGTTCATTGGAGGTCTGATCACACCTTTTAGAAGAGCTTTATCACATAAGACATACACTGATCTGTACAAAGCACTTAAAGTAGCTTTGTGTGTTAAGGTAGTCGGGAGTTTAGACACTAGAGTTAGTCCATTCTTGGAGGCATAGATTGTAGCTATGGTGAAGCAGTTGGAGAAACTATCGGCAAATTCAACACATGAGATGTGCACGAGGATTTGGTGTACAGATTGTGAAGTGGAAGGTCACACAAAGGATAGTTGTCCCCGCAGGTCAGTACGTTCATTGCTAATATATTGTGTACTATGTCATTTAAACCATGATGTTAGCCACTGCCCATTATTACAATGCATGATAAGGAAGAACGTAACCTGCTATTGTAAGATTTTTTAGTCCACGACTCATGATACAAAGGACTATAGATTGACTAGTCAAATCCATGATGTTATAGATATTAGTATGTAGTGCCCACTTCCCTTTGACACCTTTTGATACTTATGTTGACACTATTGATCACATTATGGACATTATTATGTTTTGATTTAGTATGTTGTTAGACATTGATCATGGATTATTGTTGATCTTGATTTGATTGTGATGCATGATGATTATTAGAGACACCTTATATGTGGATGATGATATATTATTTGACATGGATGTTTTATGGATGTTGTTCAGACATGTGATTTGGATATTATGAGTTGATCTAGAAAATGGATATTATATTGATGATGATATGGTTGTTGATTAAAAATGAAAATGATGTAGTTATTACTTCGATGTTGTTGTGATTCACTTACTTAGATGATTTTTTGATTTTATTTATATCATATTGGATGTTCTGATATGGCCATGAGGCCAAAGGAGGTATTTTTATTTTTCAGGCTAAAAATATCACAATAAAACATCGGGGGATCGGAGACCAACCACAATGGAATTCTAGGTGAATTCGACAAGGTCACCATGACAACTTGTTTTGTGTGTGTATGTTGTATTTTGTTAGGGATTCCCACGGGGGAATTCCTTTATATGTGACCATGGTTTGTGTATTTTATTAATGTGTTTCTTTTATTATTGTTGCATGTATTTTATTAGTAATGTGTTCCCTTATTTTAATTAATTAAATGTGGTAGATTAATGTGAGGAATCATATGTTAAAATTTAAATTAAATTAGGATATGGGAAAGTAATTATAAGAGTTGTTGGCTGTTTGTATTAAATTTGTAAGGAATGTGTAAGTTGTGTAAGAGCTTGTGTAAGTTAGTTTTGGAGTATGAAATACTCCACCTCCATGACAAATTCGAATTTGTCCTTGGGGGCTATTTTTGGAGGCTTTTGGGACAATTAAAACTTATCCCATGCCTCTAAATTTAATTTACCAACCATACTTATGGTTGGAGAAGTGATTTGCGACTTTTATAATGCATTTTATTAAGTCATGTTGCATGTTTTTAATTACACTTTCTTACATTTTATTTAATTTTGTTGTCCCTTGAGGTGTGGGCTTTTTGGAGTGTGCAAGTAACTTGTCATTTTTCACCCACCTCTTTATTGTGCTTGGGAGATTGGATTTTGTCTTTTGTGTTTGAATTGGAGGATGTGTGATGTGGCATCCTACATGGATCCACATCATCCTCTTCTCTCCCTCTTGTATATAATTCAAACTCCTTACTTGTCGTTGAACCTTTTTGCATTCTTCCTTGGGGGCACATTTTTTTTCTATTTGGAGCTCTTGTGGATTGTGGAAGAATTTGGAGATAACTTCATACTTGGCATTGTTATTTTGAACTGTGTTCTTGGCATTTGAAGCTTGCTGTTGGAAACAAAAGTAACCATGGAGAGGTAGGAATTTAACTCTCCTTTTTATGTTATCTTTTTCTTGTTGTGTTGTGTGAATGGTGCATGTTGTGATTTATTTGTTGGTTGGTTGGGTAGACTGCCATAGGGATGGTGTAGGAGAATGATATGGAGAATCCATGTGGGGGGGCATAAGTAATGCCATTGGTATCAGAGTTTTGTGGAGGGATTTTGGGTTTGGGATCCACCATGGAAAAGAAATAGCTTGCATTTCTTACTTTTTGGGGGGCATAAGGAAATTTGTGGGGGGCATAAGAAGGGATTTGTGGGGGGCATAAGGATATGTGTGTGATGAACTATTTTGGCATTTTGTTACTGGTGGATGCCCAATTCCCAATTGGGAGGCATAAGTATCTTTCCCCATAGACCTTGCCCCTTTGGCTTGCATGATCAAACCTGAGTTTTGATTGAAATGTTTTCAATTGCAGTTGTGAACTGTTGTTTTGTGTTGAACTATGTTTTATATCAAAATGTGCATGTTTGAAAGAATTTTGTGTGTTGTGGAAGCAAGTTGTTTCCATGGGTTGAATTGCATCTATTATTGTATTTTGGTTGGGGCTCAGGGGCCAATGATGAAGGAAGGCTTCTCCTTTCATTGGATGTCTTGGTTGGGTGGAGAGTGTTGCCTTTCCCCCTCTTTTTTTGTGATCAACTTGGAGAAAGAGAAAATGTTCATGTTGTTGTCCTAGAGCAAAGGAAAAATGCAGTTTAACAGTCCCTTGTGGAAACATATTTATTTGTAATCCTTTCCCACTTGTTGTGGATGAAATTGTAATATGTATGTTGTGAAGAAAGATATATGTAATCTGATTATGAAGTTAGATATTTGAATTGTGAAAGACATGTATATTCTGTTCTGGTTTTTGGAAAGAAAGAATTAGAAATGTGTTATTTACACCCAAAACATGGAAAGATGTAAATAATTATAATTGAAGTCAATAAAGAGTTGAAAGACCTTTTTGTTTCATATGTATTTTTGGATTGAATTCATTGTTCCATTATATGACAAAAGAGATAGTTAGATCTATGTTTGGAAAGAGGAAATGTACATGGAAACTATGTTGTATTTCTTGTATTTTGGGAATGTGTATAAATGAAATTTAGTATTTGCTTTGGATTTAGAGTGGTTTGTTTAAAAAAAATTGATTGTATTAGATTAAAATGGAAATGAAGTACCTTACTTGCAGGAGGAGGAGGATTCCCACATGGACCACAGATACAGAGACTAAGGGTGAGCTCTAGTGAGGAGATTGAGAGAGGAGGTCGGGGAATTTAGGGGGGTAAATGAGGACAGTTCAGATCTGGGAGTGGAATAGTCACAAGTGAGTTTTTGGAGGTAATTCTAGAGAGGATGAGGAGGCCTAGAAAGAGACCCTTGTTTATGAATATTCCCTATCTCCTGAGATGGGTGGTGATGAGACATTTGTGATGGGCCAAAGGGTTTCCTCAAGAGAGGGATTTACACAGTCAGATTCCTGTCAGTGGCTTCTGAACAACTAGTTGCAACTTGAAATTGATTAAGCTATATGGACTGCCCTAAACCACTGTGAGTCCTTCATAGATAAATTATCTCATGTCTATGTTAGCTATAATTGTTAGTGAAGGACTACATCCAATTGTAATCAAATTCAAAAGTTGGTTTTTGATCAATTGGCTTTTCTAACTAGCCATTGCATTATTTTTGTTGCAGCCATTTACCCTGATGGATAGAAAGATCTTATTTGTAGGATCTATGTTGCAAATAGGGCCTTAAGTTGATTCCCTATGGGGAGGACTTGTGTGCCAGCTACTGGAGGATTCTAGAAAAACCATTGTAGGCTAGATGATATACTAATGTGTTTGTGCCTATGGCGGGAAAATTTGGTCACAAAGATCTTGACTGGTGGGCTCGCAGCCTGAAAACATTACCGCATATGAGATGTCAAAGAGGATGGTGAGATAGATTTTTTTTGACACATTGAGGCTACGAGAAAGTGGTCAATCTTTTCACGATCACTATCAGCCACTTGGTGCATTCAATACATCGGAGCTGTAGAAGGAGTCCTCAAGGGTCAGCGGCGGAGGCGCACCATCTCAGGGTTATCCATGGAGAGGGATATGCCATTGAGCTCTTAAAATTGATTCGGTATAATTTTTCCTTTTTGCACATATATGCCTTTTTATGGATTTTCACAGGCTGCCACGTGACGAGCATTGGAGCACACCTAGAGTGTGATGGCATTGTACCAACATGACCTATTTCACCATGATATGATACAAATATCTCTTTGGGAATTTTTCCCTTTATCCTTTGCACAAGAGCCCTGCACTCCTACCATGCCTTATGAGAAGATACTTCACATGTGTACTCTTGGATGTTTAGAATCATCCAATTTTATATGCTTTTTCTCCTCTTCTAGTGAAATTCAGTTGAATAGTCTGCCAGAATACCTCATCAAACTTTTTTGTTAGGACTTGTTTTATGATGGAGTGCTAAATGTCCACTCATCCTAATGTTGACAAATGGAAGCCAATATTTGATACTTTTGTCCTTGTTTCCACATGTGATGAATGATTTGATATTAAATATTCACTTAGGTCCAGGTCATAGGTCCAATAAACTAGTAAAATGTCACATGGGTTAACACTGTAGGGACATGATGGATGTAGATTCCTGTACACATCATTATGCTATCAATGCGTGATAGTGCATCATATGACATTGTACTTCTTGTTCTGATAATGTAATTACTCTACTTCTTCAACTTGGAGGATTCTATTTTAGGAAATGGTTAGTTACAGAACACAGTCTTATTTATACCCCTTACCTTTCTTTCAGATCTATGAGAGGAATATAGATATTTTCCCCTTTTCAGAAGGCCTCCTGATTGCATGCAAATTCATACTTTTAAGGTTCTCACTCCTTCACGGAACCTCATACATGCTTTCGGTGGTGTAACTTATTCGATGTTTGCGTTATCCCGCATAATCTTCATGCTTCACTTTTTATCTCATTATTCATCATATATAACTTTGGTGTTTCCATAGCTTACTGTGTCTAATTAGTACCCCTTTTACATTTTTGTCATGATACTAATGTGAAGCATGGAGACTCATATCGGAGGGAATATCTTCATAGGCAAGTAAGGTACCTTCCCTCCTTTCCTAATCTTCACATCAATAGTAACAAATGTTGGGCTCATCATTTCTAGACTGGTCGGGATTAGGAAGTGTGGTTTTAATTGTAAGTCGTAATCTCAAGATGCATTCTATTTGATTTGCAAGAACAAGATCATTTTTAGGATTTTAGAGGCCAAGCATTATGAAAAGTAGTGACTAGGAAAAATGTTTCCCTTTCCTTAATGGGTCATTGTAGTACCAATCACAGGATCGTGAGAGCTCAAAACTGAATGCTAAGGTAGGAACCCCAAATGATCCAAGTAAAAACTTTTAGAGCGCTTTTGCGGACAAACCAACTCATCAAACCTATTTGGTTGGCATAGGATATGGTGATAAGACATATAACCAAGGTTCTATCAGGCCATCTAGGCCTATGGGCAAAGACACCCCATCCCTTAAGAAGAACAAAAAGCTTCTCAATTTGAAGCCTAAAACTCAACTATGCAAATGCTCTTAGTAGGATTAGAGTCAGAAATATAAAGGCTTATCTTTTTAGAAATTGTGTGAGGCATCATGGAAATTAAGTATTGATGATAATATTATGGACCTATTTGTATTAAGTGTGATGTTAGGACAATTGAAGAGATAAAATAGACCTGGATATTATTCCTTTATAGGCATTTGTAGACAGTAGAAAATACCTATTTATAGGAATGGAGAAACAATATTACAGATCTCTATTATTATTTTTAATAGTGTAATGAGAGAGATAAATAACACAATTATTAGATATGACAACATTTTAACGTGGTTCACCTCAGGATTTGTGCTACGTCCATATTAGACTCACTGAAATTGCTAAAGGATTTTATTACAAGCCTCCTTATTCCTCATATGGAATACCCAGAGATCCATTTTGAGCTAAGCTCGACAAACTCTACAGAATTCACAGCACGAATTGAAGAAGCATACTCTGCAATCACCAAGTTAGTTTTTCTTGGAGGCCGAGGAGGAGCATAAAACCATCAATATTGAGTTCATTGACAAGGTTGGCTCTAATTTTAGCTCTGCATAGAGGCTAGATGGTTATGCAACACAATAGGCAAATATGATCACCATTCGTCAACTAGAGACCTATGGGTGTGCTGAAGAGGTGGTTTTACAAACCAATGGGTACCGAATAACCATGGGCCCAAATTGAACCCATCACACATGGTGTACCCATTACTTAGCACTGTGTTAGAGGTTAACCACCCGTGCAATGGATTGGAGGTCGGGGAGAGGTTGCCCCCGAATCATGGATTGACCCGCTCACCGGCGACTGGAACATTGATCTGTTCTAATACCCGAGTCTAGGTCTACATAGACCAAGGTGGCATACCAGGTTCAACTCTAACATTGATTATAGGTATTGTACAAGTTTATTTGTATTGTACAATCAAATTGAATGTAATTTTTCCATTAGTATCAGCTAGAAGCTTTTGATAGTTTCCAGAGACACAATAATTCTTCCTTGACTCTATTATCAACCCTCTTACGTTGTTTGATCTTAGTTTTATATTTGAATTTCTTTAAAGTAGATTTATTTCAGGGTAAATTCAGTAAAAGTGGTAAATGTATCAATAAGGGTCCGGGGTCAACGACTAACGTTTCAAATGAAGTGACAGTTGAGGAAATCACAAAATTCTTTACCCTATTAGAGCATGAATATAGGTGATATGCCCCATTCTGGTAATCTCTCAATGAACTCAATATGGGCCCAACCACTTGAAGACTGAATTTCCTTACTTCACATGGTAGTAGTGATATGTCTTTCCTAGCTATCAAGTCTCAATACTAAATGTCTAATGAATATCTTATGATACATGGGTACCTTATTATTACACATGATGACATCATCCAGTCAGAGTAAGGGATTATGGAAAATTACCTCAGCTCTGAAGCTAAGCTGCATTGAGAGTTTCTAGTGTAGACTCCAAATTTAGGTCACTACTCCCCTATGAGACCCCACGTGATAGTAATTTAAGGGACCCATAAGAAAAATGGGATGGTCCTCATGAGATGTGCAATATGTCTTTATGATTTAATTATCATAATTAAGGAATAATGTTCCACTTCATTTGTTCCTAGACACCTAGCACCCCACTAGGTCACCTAGATACCTCATCATAAACCTATTGTTGGAACATAGAAAAGCACTGGTAATAGGAATCAATAGTAGTCAACCTATTGTAGCTATAACCCAGACTAAGACTTAGAAAATGAATCCTAAATTAATGAAAACATCTATAGACTTAGTGGAACCTAGAGAAGAAATCAGTTGCATGCCTAGGTTCTGAGACTTAGGAATATATTCCTTGGTAAGAGTGATCACAGAGTTACACAATGATTCCATTGTGTTAGGAATTAGAGAACAAATATTCGGAAACAATTCCTCAAATCACAACAATAGGAAACTATATACCAGAATTATACATTTAGAAATATAATAACATAAATAAATAGTGCACAAAATAAGACAAGACAAGAATTTAACATGGTTCACCCAACGTGGGCTACGCCCAGAAAGAACTTTCTCAGATTTTATTATCAAAAAGAGTAAAACAACTCTCATAGTCTTCTTTCAGTTATGAACTCACAACATAATTCTAAATATTCTAAACCACAATCTAACACCACAATTGACTTAACCTTGATCACTCTTGATCACCTCTTGATCACTAAGACTCAAGACCTCTTGAACACACAAGATATCTTCAAGATATCCTAACACCTCTATTTATAGGATTAAAATTCTTTTAAGAAGTCCAAAACCTGACCCTAGAAGTTTGAAAGTGATGACCTTTCATCTTCCCATGGCTGGAAAAGAAACTGTAATGACCTTTCATCTTCCCATGGCTGGAAAAGAAACTATAACATGACCTTTCATCTTCCCATGGCTGGAAAAGAAACAATCACGACCATTCATCTTCCCAATTTGAACTCCAACACTTCAATACTGATTTGAGAAGACCAAAAATAGGCTCCACACCCCAACAATATCCCACTTGGAGACTATTCCTACTGAGAAAAGTTTCCAACCCTTCATTATCAACCATGAAGGCCAATCAAAGTTAAACACAACTTCAACTTCTTCCTTGTGACTGCCTTGGTCATCATATCCATAGGATTCTGACTGGTATGAATCTTTTCCAGCTTCAACTTATCTTCTTCCAAAGCTGCTCTGATGAAATGATATCTCAGTTGAATGTGCTTCATCCTAGAGTGAAAAGTGGAGTTATTCACTAAATGAATAGCACTCTGACTATCATTGTGTAGTCTCCCAACTTCCTACTTATGACCCAACTCATCAAGAAACTATTGTAGCCAAATCATCTCATTACTTTCCTCTATGGAAGAAACATACTCAACCTCTGTGGTTGATAAAGCCACAAAATTTTGCAACCATGAAATCCAACTCACTGTTGTATCTCCAACCGTAAATACATAACCTATCATGATCCTCTTGATGTCTAAATCTCATGCCATGTCCAAATCTACATAACCACAGCAATGTAGTGTCCGATCCACTGAAACAAAATGTTGCTCCCACTGGTCCTTCTCAAATACCGAAGGATCCACTTCACTACCTACCAGTTCTCTCTACCTAGATCACTCATAAACCTACTCACTACTCCCATTGCATGGGAATTGTCAAGCCTAGTGCATACCATATCATACATCAAGCTACCAACTACTAATGAGTATGGTACCTTAGGCATCTAAATTTTATCCTCCTCAGTCTTGGGACTCCACTCCTTTGATAATTTAAAGTGACATGCCAAAGGGGTACTAACCTGTTTAGCATCCTACATACTAAACCTCTCCAATACCTTCTTTATTTACTCTTATTGGGATAAAACCAACTTCCTCTCCTTCCTATTATGATTTATTCTCATACCAATGATTTTTTTTCTACCCCCAAATCCTTCATAGCAAAGGAGTCACCTAGCTGCTTCTTGAGTACCTTTATTTCCTACATGTTATTCCCTGCAACAAGCATATCATCCACATACAAGAACAAAATAATATAACTACCATCAAGAAACTTCTTGATGTACATGTAATAGTTTAAGTGATACCTGGCAGTAACCCTGCTCCTACATAAAACTATCAAACTTCTTGTACCACTGCCGTGGAGTCTTGTTTCAAGCCATACAAGCTCTTCTTCAATTTCCACACTAACCTCTCCTTCCCTTTGACCTCATAACCTTATGGCTGTTGCATATAAAATTCCTCCTCAAAATCACCATGAAGGAATGTAGTGTTCATATTCAACTTCTCTAAGTCCAGGTCTTCTACTACTACTAAACCAAGAACATTCCTAATAGAATTCATTTTAACAATAGGAGAAAAAATTTCATCAAAGTCTATACCTTTCTTCTATGTAAATCCCTTGACCACCAACCAAGCCTTGTATCTTTTCCTACCTCCATATTCCTTTTTTATTATATACACCCACTTTTTCTCCAATGATCTCTTGCCCTCGGGGTATCTCCACAAGATCTCAAGTCTAGTTTTCCATAAGAAATCTATTCTCTTCATCCATGGCCTGCTCCCACTTCTTCCTAGGCATCCACTTGCATTACTTCCTCAAAGCACTCTGACTCTCCACTCTTCAGTGAGCAATAAATAATTAAAATATGGAGTAAATCATTTATGTTCCCTTTTTACCCTAAAAGACCTTCTCACCATCAGGAGTTTGGGGTTCCTGGTGACTAGGTTCCTGAACTGGTTGTGCCAAAACATGTTGCGCCTGAACTGGCCCCTTAGAAATCTTGCCATCCATAATGTCCTCTAACACTGTGTATTATTTCTTTGATATCTTTTTTTTTCCTGCAACTGATCTTTATACATGAATTTTTCATTAAAGACAATATCTCTAGACCGAAATATTTTCTTGTCCTTAAGAATCCAAACACATAAACCAAAGGCATCCTCACCATATCCAATAAAGGTGCATTTCTCAGTCTTATCCTATAACTTGGTCCTATAATATTTATCAATGTGAAAAAATACCTCATATACAAATAATCTAAGAAATGAATAATCAATTTTCTTACCAGACCAAACCTCCTCAGGTGTACCTCCATCCAAAGCCATAGAGGGTCCTATGTTAATCAGATAAATAGTTGTGTTCACCGTCTCCACCCAAAACATGAGTGGAATCCCCACATGTAACCTCATGCACCTAGAATTCTCCATGATTTTTCTGTTCATTCTATCTAACACTCCATTTTCTTGTGGAGTATTTGGAACCATTCTTTTCCCGCGGATCCCATTTACTAGACAATAATCAAGAAATTTATTGTTGCAATACTCCCCTCCATTATCTAACCTAAGACATTTCAACTTGAGACCTGTTTCATTCTCAACCAAGGCTTTCCATCTTTTGAAGGTTTTAAACACATCATATTTCTTTCTAATGCAATATACCTAAAATTTTCTAGTTGCATCATAAATGAAAGTGACATAATAACATGAACCACTAATAGATTTTACCTTAGTTGTCCTCTAACATTTGTATGCACTAAATCCAACTTGCCATCCTTCCTGGTAGGTCAAAACTTGAGGAATCTCACCTGCTTCTATTTTCCATAAACACATTCCTCACAAAAGTCTAAATCTAACTCCTTTAATCCAAGAAATCTGACCTTTATAATCTGCATGCCCTTTTCACTCATATGACTAAGTATCTGATGCCAAAAATTTACATCTCTATATGCAAGCAACTAAATTAAAATAATGAACACCACTGGTTAAATACAATGTACTAGTTTTCTTACCTCTTGCAACCACAAGAGCTCCCTTGGAAACCTTCCAAGAATCCGCTATTAAACTGATCATACAGACATCACTGCCTAGTTGACCCACTGATATCAAGTTATACCTCAACTTAGGCACATGCATGACATCCTTAAGTAGCCATGTGTTCCCATTCTACATTTTCTCCCAAACACAACCTTTCCCTACTATTTTTCATGGTTCATCATCACCAAGATATACATGTCCAAAATCTACTCGAAAAAATTTAGTAAAGTAATGTCTATATGGGGTGGCATGGAAAGAAGCCCCTGAATCTAACACCTAAGACTCAAAAATATTATTTAAAGAAAGAAATAAGGCATCCTGAAAAACATCACCTGCTGCCAAATTTACCTCTTTAGTTTCCTCCTTTTTCTTCTTATCCTGAAGAGCCCACTAATCTTTCTTAGCATGACCAACCTTCCCACAGTGCCAACATTCTAACTTACTCTTGGAATTTGAGATTATGTGATCATTCAACTTCCCACGGTTACCTTTCCCTGTGTTCTTTTGTCTCCCTTTGCTCTCCACTGTAAAAGCATTTCCAAAAGTAGAATAATATTCGGTGCTCTTTGTTTTCTTTTCCTCGCTTAGGATCACACCTATTACATCCTCAAACTTCATCTTTAAATTATTAGAGACTGAATTATTTACAGCCATAACCAAGTTTTCCCAACAATCTGGTAAGGAGCACAAAATCAACAAAGCACTGACCTCATCATCAAAGTCAATTTTTACCGAGTTTAATATACTCACAACCATATTAAATTCATTTAAATGAACAACAATAGAACCATTCTATGAAATCTTCGTATTAAATAAATTTTTCATCAAAAATATTTTATCAGAGGCAAAGGGTTTTTCATAAAACTTCCCCAACACACACATGATACCTTTCATGGTATTCTCCTGCAATATGTTAAAAGTAACCAAAGTTGTAAGGCATAACTGAATTACCTTGAGTGCCTTTTTATCCAGCAGCTCCAAATTCTCATCCGACATGGTTGTAGGTTTCTTTGATTTTTTAGCCAAAGGAACATGGAGGTCCTTTTGATATAAGTAATCCTCCATTTGCATCTTCCATAAACTAAAGTTCTTCCCATTGAACATCTCAACCCTTGATCTGACCTCATCCACCATAGCTCCCACTCAAGCTAAACTTTCCTTGTGATTTACCACTTCAGCAAAAAATAAACCAAATATCTGATACCAGTTGTAAGGAATTAGAGAAACAATATGCAGAAACAATTCCTCAAATCATAGCAGTAGGAAACTATATAGCAGAAGTATACATGCAGAAATATAATAGCATAAATAAATAATGCACAAAAGAAGACAAGACAAGATTTAACGTGGTTCACCTAATGTGGGCTACGTCCACCAAGAACTTGCTTAAATTTTATTATCAACAAGAGTAAAACAACTCTAACAGTCTTCTCTCAGTTATGAACTCACAACAGAATTTCAAAGATGTTAAACCACATCTAAACCACAATTGAACCTAATTGCTTAACCTTGATCACTCTTAATCACCTCTTGATCACTAAGACTCAAGACCTCTTGAACACACAAGATATCTTCAAGATACCCTAACACCTCTATTTATAATATTACAATCCTTTAAGAAGTCCAAAATCTGACCCTAGAAATTTGAAATTCATGACCTTTCATCTTCCCACAGCTGGAAAAGAAAATGTCATGACATTTCATCTTCCCATGGCTAAAAAGAAACGGTCATGACCTTTCGTCTTCCCAATTTGAACTCCACACTTTAATATTGATTTGAGAAGACCAAAAACAGGCTCCACACCCCAACAACTAGAAATTGGCAGGATTTTATTATAGGTATGGTCAAGAATTTTGACTACTTCTCTACTAAACCTCCAGTAGAAGAGGTATTAAGGGTTATAAAGTGGTTAACTATGGGAGATAATGCAAAGGTGGAAGAACTCATTCAGGATTTATTTGATGGCAACAACTCAAGAGCACATTTTTCTAAAGAAACAGAGATAGATGCCACACTACTTAAGCGCACTTTCTTTGAGAAAGAAATAGGGAAGATGGTCTACATAATGGATGATGAAGAAGTATAAGATCTGGATATAGATCATTCAACAGGTGCGCACAAGGTCTTGGATAGTGGAGATAATAACACACACAAATATCATGAACCTATGAGGAATAAGAAAGTGAATATTGGTACGGATGTTGAGCCTAAAGAGGCGATAATTGGAGATTATTGGTCTGAATTTGAAGCAACAAAAATAGTGGAGTTGCTCCATTATTTTCAATATTTATTTCCTAGGGGCTACCATGAATCGAAATGAGTGTATGCATCATTAGGATAAATGAATATAAATCTTAAGGAAGGTTTGCATCTGGTCAGGAAGAGACCCTACAGGATGAACCCCAACTTGCGTGAAAAGGTCAAGGAAGAAATTGACAAATGTTGAAGTTTGGAATCATCAAGCCCTTGGACGAGTCAAAAAGGGTTAGCCTAATGGTGATCAGTATAAAGAAAGATGATCAGATTAGGATCTGTGGGACTATAGGGAGTTAAATGTTGCATGTGTGACTGATCCTTTCCCTACGCCATTCACAGAGGAAATATTAGAAGGCATTACAGGGCACGAGATCTATTCCTTTACAGATGGATTCTTTGGGTATCATCAAGTTAGTATTGCACAGGAGGATCAGGAAAATGCTACTTTCACCACTGAATGGGGGATTTTTGCATATAATGTGATGTCGTTCGGACTAAAAAACATGCCTGCTGTATTTTTATGAGTTGTTCAAGCATTCCAGGAATTTTTTCATCTTTTCGTCCAAGTTTACTTGGACGATTGGATGGTGTATGGGCTTGTTAAGGATCATTGTGAAAATTCAGCTTAATGTTTGAAAGATGTAGATAGTTAATCATATCTTTTGAACATCAAAAAGTGTGTGTTTGCTACACCTTTTGGCACTCTTTTACGGCATATTATCTGTAAGGAAGGTTTTTTGGTAGATCCAGATAAAATTGCAGTTATTATCGGCCTAAAAGAACCTACCAGTCAGAGTGAGGTGCGCAGATTTTTGGGTCACACTGGGTATTATAGAAAATTTATCAAAGGATATGCTAAGGTTGTTGCACCCTTAGAGGAGTTACTAAAAGGAAAAGGGGGCATTCTATTGGGGGGAACCGCAGTATCTTGCATTTGAGACATTGAAGGAGAAACTTACTACAACGCTTATTCTATGCTTTCCCTCGTGGGACCAACCGTTTCATGTACATGTGGACGCTTATGACATGACCATTAGCGCAATGTTGACTCAACTTGGAGAAGGTATTATAGATCATCCTATATGTTTTTCTAGTAGAAATTTGACTCATGTAGAGCATAATTATACAACTATAAAGTACGAAGATTTGTTAATGATATATGTACTACATAAATTCAAATAGTACCTGATAGCAACACCATTTGTATTCTATACCGATCACATGGCATTGAAATACTTGGTAAATAAGCCAGTGTTACAAGGGCGCATATGTCGATGGGTGCTCTTATTCCAAGAATTTTATTTTATAGTTGTGGTAAAACCAGGGAAAAGTAATTCTAGCCCAGACCATTTATCAAGGATATAGTCATGGGAAGATGTGCAAACAATTGAAGATACAATGCCGGATGTGTAGTTATACATGCTACATTGCGTGCCTTATGACTTGGAGGATATTTTTGTTTTTCTACGCATAAGTGTGGCACCAGAAGGACTCAAATCCTTAGCAAAGAAACAACTAGAAATTCATGCAACACCTTTTATGTTGATCAATGGTGACCTATACAAGTTAGGCTGAGATGAAGTACAACGCCGATGTGTATTAGAGCATAAGCACACAAATATCATGGAAGAGGTTCATGGTGGTATTATAGGTGGGCACTATACAGGTGATGCCACTGCACGCAAAATTCTACTCATTGGATTATGGTTGGATACCTTGTATAATGATTGTAAGGCATATTGTAAGGCCTGTGATCACTGTCACTACCTTGGAAAACTAGGGCAAAGAGATGAAATGCCTTTACAACCTATTCCTAGTGCATAACCATTTGAAAAATGGGCTATATATTTTGTGGGTCCTATTTCACTAGCCGCACGTAGAACTGGATCGCGCTACATCATCACTTACACAAATTATCTTACAATGTGGGCAGAAGCAACACCTACCAAGGATTGTACAGCAACTATAGCAGCCAGGTTCTTATGGGAGAATGTTCTTGTTGATGCAAACACGTGGCGTTTCCTGATTCGTTGGCAGCTTTTCCGGGTCTTCGCGTCCCTCGCGTATTTTTGGCCCGGATGTCCCAAACTGTCTAGGACAAATTTCTCCGATCCGCCCAATTCGGGCTTCCCTGTCCCTCTTTGAGGCAAAGACACATGGCACATTTCCATTCGCTCTCGGCTCTTTCAGCTCTTCACATCCTACGCGCACTCTTGTCCCAACTGTCCCAGACTGCCTGGGACAAATACTTCCAAACCGCCCGAAATGGACTGACTTGCGCCAAACCGGCCGATCCGCGTCTTCCACGTACTTTTGGCCCAGATGTCCCAGACTGAGCGAAGCGAGACTTAAGAAAAAAATTTCCATTTTTCCGGCCGATTCAGCTTTTCGCGCCCCACGCGTCCCGGTGTCCCAACTGTCCCAGATGCCCCGCAAACCGCCTAGAGGCTTTTCGGCCGGTTCGCGCCTCGACGTCCCAACTGTCCAAAGTGCTACCTGGGCTAGGACTTAGCCAATTTTCTTCAATTTTTCTGCCCCAAGCCTAGTTTTCTGCATTTCTTCTATTTTCTCGACCTGTTGGGATTCCTTCTTGGATGGGAGAGTTAGAAGGTGTTATCCCGTAAAATTGACAAGGGCAATTTTACTGATAACCATATGGAAAATTTTGTTTCGATCCCTTGTTAGGGATCCCCTGCGTTCGAAACGTCGTAAAGTCCCTTCCCGGGAAATCTAGTTTTTGAACTTAGTCTTTTTGAGCCTTTTTTGGCTGGGCGCATGGATTTGCACTTGTAACACCACAGTTTTGGTGCGCCCCTTTAAAAAGCCTTTGGCGCATGGTTTCCCATGTCAACACGTCTTTCGGTGTGCAAAGCATGTTAAGCCTTATTTGCGTGCGCCGAGGCGCATGCGCCTCGATGTTGACATATCATTTGTCGCGCCTCTTTTCCATGCGCCAAAGGGCGCATGTATTTGACATGTTACACCAATTTTTGGTGTGCCCAAGGGCGCACATAAATTCGTGTCGACAACTGCGTTTGATGCGCCAAATTCGCACCCATTCTCCTGTTGTCAGAATACTTCCATGCGCCAAAGGGCGTATGCTTTCCTCTGTCGACAGTCAGTTTTCGCGCGCCTTTTCAAATAGTGGGTGGCACATTTATGACAAGGTTTTGTCTATATATAACAGTGCCCCGCCCAATGTCATTTTCATTCCATTTTGACAAAGCACGTGATCGCTCTGGATTTGTCAGCTCTGCTTTGTCGCTGTCATTGCCTTGTGGACCCACTCGCCACAATTTTTCGATATATATTCGAGGTAGGTGGTTCTCCCTGGTTTGTCCATTTTGAAGGCTTTTCACGTTCTTGGTCTGGGCGTGTCTTGGTCTCTCCTTCGGTTTGCTGGCCTGTCTTTAAGCGAGGTCTGTTTGAGCTGGTTTCCCTTGCACTGGTCCTGTCTCCTTTAATGGCTAGTCGGTCCTTCCTTGGGCTCCCTGTTTCCAGATCTGCTGAAAGGGAGCTGTCCTGAAAGGGCTTGGTCTGCTAGACTTTTTCTATGAAACCTCTCTCTCCTTGCTATCTCCGGATTTGTTGGAAGAAAGAATGAAAAATATTTGGGTGGTTAGTGCAGTTCAGTGGCGCACTGGCAAGTTTTGTTGCAACAAAAATAGTTGCGCCCCTCGGCGCACTTACCCTCCATGTTACATGACCAAAACCCTTGTCAATGACGCAAGCCTCCTTGTCGTGGTGGACCTAGAACTCATGCGCCCTCAATGGCGCGCCCTTTTTGCATGCTAAAAGACTAAATCCCCGCGCCTCCTTAAAAGTGTTCGACGCACCCTTTGGCGCACTGTTGCGTCATGTTGCAATGAAGCCACAGTCGCGCCCCTCGGCGCTTTCATGCAACACCAGCCTTATTCGCTGCCGAGTATAAAGTTAGATCATGCGCCCCTAGGTGCACCCTCCATTCGGCCTGTAACATAACGTTGTGTAAAACCTTCATGCGCCTCGCTTCAATGCCTTTGGCGCGTCATTTGTTCCCATGTTGCACGATCTGCCCATGCGCCAAAGGGCGCACCAAATCTCAATGTAACATGCATTTCCTATGCACCCTTCTATAAAATGCAGTCTGCTTCATCCATGCGCCATGCGCCTTTGGCGCCAATTTTACCTCTGTTGCATTCCTTTTCCTATGCGCATTGTCTATTCAGCCTGTTAGTATACATTTTCCATGCGCCCTGCGCCCCGAGCCTTAAAAGTCTCTAACTCTTTCTTCTACCAGCTGTTCCCATTGAAAATCAAATGACTAATTCAAGCTTCTTGGATTGGGTTTCACTCCTTCTACGTGCAGATCATCAGACTAAGCCTTCGAAAGAACACATGTCTACGTCAAGCAAGAAACCCGCCAAACCAAGAGGAAAAGTTAAGCTAACAGAAGAAGAGATGAAGTATAAGTACCAAAGGGTTAGAATGCCCGAATCTCAGGCAGAATGCAATATGGATGTCAGAGATTCTGAACTGGGCCACATTGACATGGACGAATTCTGGGTGAGAACTCAGAAAGTAACAAGAAGCCCCTGGATGGATAAATTGATGGGTAGTGCTCTACACTTTCGCCGGTGGGATTCCAGTCAGTGCTATTAATAATGAGTTCATAATGGTGGTTTCCCAATCTTACAACAAGGACACCAGGTGTGTCGAAAATAGTAAGGAAGAAGTGGTCATCGACCTCACTGCACTCGTACATTTTGAAAAGATTCTTGGCATCCCTCATCACCGGAAGCTTCGTGGCTGTTACCCAACGAAGAATGTGTCAAGACCTGGGAGGACAATGAGGACCTAGTGCATGCAATTAATGAATGAGGTCTACCTCAAAGAATAAGAAGGTAGTGACCCGGTGGCCCCAGACTATCCACCGAAGCGACTTCTCCGAAGAACTCAGTGACACCATCACTTTCCTGAGCAGAGTCTTTGGGCTTTCAGACGCCCACTACTTCCATAAATGGATGCTGCGGTACCTAGAGACGATGAACAAAAATTTTCCCGATCAGCGCTTCTGCTGGGGGGAAATAATAAGCAGCGCCATTTCTGAGCAGCTACAATAGTTCGCCACAACAGGAGTGTTCCATATGAACTCCTATGTAGTCTATGCTGCAGCGTCGGAAAGGGATTATCCAGGGCTGAACCGAAGTGGAACTTGGCCTCAGGCCAAGATATATGAATACTATCCAGAGCTGAGGCTGGAGAATAGCATCCAACACTTTTCGCCAAAATTAATGATGCTTTCTTCTATCATATCATATGCCTGCTGAGGCCAAATCATGACTCATGGCCGCACGACCAAGAACATTGTGTCAGTCCATGGAGAAGTGGGGGGCCCTGTTCACCCAATTTCCCACATTCACCTATCTGAGGGCGGTCAACTTCTTGGGCGAGCCAACCAGGCTACCAAGGTATGCTGGACCTAAGCTGATTCTACTAGAACTGTTAAGGCAGCTGGTCACATACCATGAGAAGTGCCTCAAAAGAAAGAAGGGTGGAACTCCTTTCCCCCTCACAGTGGGCCGATACACATGCTCCACCCATCACAAGGCGAAGGAAATGTTCGCAGAGCTGGAGTTGCTCAATTTGAAGCATGACTTCCCAGCCAGGCCTACCTTCGACCCAAGGAGCTGCCTGCCAAGGGCTAAGCTTGATCCGATCCATGTCCCTCAAATTGAGGATATTTACATTGACGTCATCCACGAGGTGGAACTCAGAAGAAAGGATCATTCCCGCTTAGCATTGGCAGAAATTATTCAATATGGAGTGGCCATTGTCCCCAAAGGCTTCCAAACTATGGAAGATGAAGTAGACAAAGTATATAATGACACGGATGGGGACAATTGGCCCTTCCCGGCCATTGACAGAAACAAGGCTCCTCAAACAATTGAGGAGAGGGTCAAGGAGACTTTGCGTAGAACAGAGCATCTGGTGCCGCATGAATGGATTGATCTACCTCGGGGTAGATTTCACAACTTCCCCTTTGGGTAATGCACCTCCAAGGTCAAAGAAGCAGCTAAAAGGCAAAGGTGCAGAAGGTGAATCTAGCACCATTCAGGAGGAAGCCCCTGAAAGTCCTCTTCCCTCAGAGCCAGAACAAGTCATAACTCTTGGATGAGGAAGAAGCATGCAGAGGATAGTCCCGATACGCCCATCCACTCAGGATGTCGGCATTGCTACAACTACAGAGGTCCCTTCTATCCCTTCTTCTTCTCTTCCTTCCCCTCCTCAAGTGACTCAAGCGACCATCCCTTTGGTCGTGTCCTCTCCCCCTTCTTCTACCCTTTCCCCTGCTTCTTCATCTATCTTCTCCTCCCTCGCTGATTTTTCCTCCTCTATTTCTTCCCTCATTTCCGGGCTCCCTTCCCTTCCTATGTCTTCTGCAGCTGCTGGTTTCCCTTCCTCCCGTGGACACTTCTTCGGCTATTCTTTCAATGCCGCCACCCGCGTGTCTCCACGTTTTTCCCCTCTTCTACTGTTGCTGCCCTCCCCCTCTGTCTCTGGTCCTTCTTCAATAGGACCAGCTTGGATCTCTCAGCAGCTGAGCCAACAAAAGAGGAAAGTCCCCATCGCTCCGATGGACTTTTCGGTTATTCCGGCTAAAGGAGCAAAGAAGCACAAGCCGGTTACACGCTTCTCAAAGAGCGCTGCAGGTGAGAGAGTCATGGAAATAGCTTACCCCGATCCCCTCAAAGAGAAAGAAGATCTGTCTCCAGACAGATTTCACAGTGACCCAAGTCACAATGGGGACATCCTCTGAAAGTCTCCAGGGGGGAAGCTCTTTCCGCAGTTGATGCACTCTGCAAAAAGCTTCAAGAAACCAAAGAAGAGAAAAGGCTACTGAAGGAGCAGAACAAATACCTGCTTCAAGCCTTACAGAAGATGGGAAGTGCACCTCCCACAACTGCCGCCGAGACTCCTGAGCTGCTCAGTCAGGAGAAGATCAATGAATATTCAAAGATCGGCGAGCAGGGTATGGCTGTTTCTGCTTGGAGGAGCCAGATCCTCAAGGATAGTGAAAGAGTAATCACCGAATATATCAGTTTATACCCTAAACATCAGAAAGGTGAACAAGGAACTCCAAGCATTAGCAGGTCCGATATCAGAAGAGTTAGAACATGCTAGACTCCAGCACGAGACCTTCCAACAAATGTTCGACTGTTCAGTCAAAGATCTGGTCAAGTTTGGAGTATTCGGTCATCCAAGGGCCCTCAACAAAACTATGTCCACTCTGGACTATCAGATAGATCAGCTGGAATTTGTTTTAGAAAAGATAGACAAGGTGAAGGAAGAGGCCCTGGATGCGATGCATCAAATGGAGAAAATTGTTCTTATCCATGACTCCAGGGTTGCTCACTCCTTCCCTTACCTTGAGATCAGCTGATGATACTATCCGGATTTTCAAGGAGATAGCTTCTCAAGGAACAGGGCCAGAGGTCACATTTGACACTGAATCTATCAACAACCTACTGGCCTGTAGGGACTTCATCGGGTTCCTGATCGAGGCGGAGAAAGATTATTCCAAACTCCCAGAAAAGCTCGTAGACGAGTGGGAGACTTGCGAAGCAATCAGTGAACGGGCACAAGGATCCATCACAGGATCAATTTGGGCCAATGATCAGCAAGTTTTTGGAATACCGCGCTCAGTTCCACATATCATCTCCTGAGCAGCATCAGAAACAGGGAACCCCTTTTCGGCCGCAGGATGATGATGATGAGTAGCTTCTTCTTCTTCTTCTTCTTCTTCTTCTCTCTATTCTCTGACTTTCTTTTCGAAATGTCTAAAGTGTGTTGGCACAAATGATGACATCATCCATGTTGCATCATGGGATGATGTCATCCACTCAAGTTGTCAAAAGTCAACATGACTTTTAGATATTTTGTAAATATCTTGTAAATAAGTGGTTGGCTCCATTTTTGCCTTCTCTCTCTCCTCATCTTCTATAAATACTGAGAATACTTGTTGTATTCGGGTGAACATTTTTTAGATAGAAATAGAAGTGAGGAGAGAAAGACTTTGAGCTTTCTTGTAACAGAAAAGAACAGTAATACAATTATTCAGACTTTGTGCTCAATAGCTGTGTTATACATTAGATCTTTCTTACGTTAGATCTGTATGTGTTTAATCTGTTGGATTCATATCTACTTTTCTGTCATTTGTTTATCAGTATTGCTTTGTTTATTTATGCAAGTAGGTTTGGCTCTGTTTACTACCAGCCAACTAAAAACATAAATCTTCTGACCTTTCTGCTTTGGAATTCATTTCTTTTCTTCCTTCGGATCTGTTCTTTCTCTTCTCCCTCTTTCATTCCTTTCTTTTCGCAGCCTAGAACACTCTACTGGGATGAGATCCCAACCCCCGAAGGCAGAATCTGTGAGACTTGCATAGGTTCCTGCTAGTAGAATAGCAATAAACCAGTTTCGCTTTGCTGTCTCAAAGAGGGGCTAAGCCCTGCAACACCGTTGGCTTGTTTATCCATAGATCTGTCCAGCGCGACAGGTTTTCGGACCAACACATCCATAGTCCCAATTGACACATGAGGGATCCATTCTTCACAACTTCGGAGATCATAAAGGATAGGCTACTTCATAATTATATGTTTGATTCTGGTGCATTTCACATTAAGATGAATTATCATCCATCTAGAAGTCATCAATGAGTTGGATATCAAATGTGCTTGGTAGCTTCATGGTGATATCTTGCTATGGCATTTCATGGACTCAATAGAATTACTGGCCATTATTCCTATTGTGTGAAGGGTTTGGTTGTGCAGTACTGGTAGAATCTTATCCCGAGTATAGGACAATATTAAAATTAGATGTTCATGCATCTCTGTCTGGAAAAATTGCCCTACCACATGGGGTATGTTATTGTACAAGAAAGATGGGCTGCAGATTTGGATTGGATGTGGGATTTCTGTTGCAAGATGGATATGTATTTATGAGCACCATTCCCAGTTGAGGGCAGCCTTGTGCAAGCTCCATGGAGCTTCCAGAATATGTTGCATCTAATTGAGGACTCAAACAATGCTTCTTATGAAGTATTATTTGTTGATGTTGATGCTGATAATTTTCATTGGTTTTGCTGATGGAAAAAAACACAAAATGGATTAGTCAAATCTCCTTGAACATTTGGTATGTTCTCCTTGGGGAGAGAATTGGTACATAAAGTGATTGATGGAGCTTGCTCCAAATTTGGATGATGTGTGCTGGAGGTCGTACATAGGGTTGATGCATGGTCCGAGCACTGATATAGAGATTTGACATATTTCCTTCAAGATTAAGTGATATGAATGTACTAAGGGATGGACATTGGAGAGTGGTGAAGCCTATGTTAGTTGGGTCTGATGAATGTAATGAGGAAGTATGGTGTTAAGTGCACATCATTGCAAAGGGATACCAATAAGCTAGTTGTCAAACGAAATAAGATGGAGGGGGACCTACCCATGCTTGTTGACAAAAAATCCAGTGGATGAAGGCAGTATAAGCAATAGCAGATTGATGATCTAATTTAGATGTTTGGGATTCCATTCAGGGTTATGTGACCATGGATGACTTAGTTTGTAGGTGGCCTGTATTACTAACATGGACAAGTGTAGGCAGTGTTGAGAGGTAGCACCTATAGACAACTATAGTTTGATCAAAGAAAATTTATTACCTTACTTGTGAGTAACTAATCCATTGAAATGTTTAAACTAGGCCAGCTAGTCCCTAGTTGAACTTCAACCCACTTGCAATCTGTTCTAATGATGATGCTCAAGTGTAACCAGGTTACTTATTCCCCTCTAAAAAGGTGAGTTCACAAGCCTATTCAACATATTGATTGGGAAGCCAATGATAGGGTTAATGACTGAATCCACCTTTTACTTTGTTTGGAAAAGGAACTTATCCAATTGAAAACTAACACCATTGCTATGTCAGGTCTTGTTGCTCAAATGTCAAATTTTAGCAATGTTGCATTGCATCATCAATAGAAACATATCTACCTCCAAGGGATGCATCCAAAGAGCTCCCTTTCTGGGATAACAAAGGAATCTACCAAGAAACCTCTACCCCTGGGCAGTAGTTTAAAAAAAGAAGAAAACTAGTCCTACCTCCAATTAGAATGAAACCATAGTATTTTTGCTAAGACTGCCTAGATAATTCTTCTGGTTATTATTCAGAGTATGGAAGCTATATAGAGAAGACTTATTTCCAGCATGAGATCCCTCTTGAAGTGAATGAGAAGAACCATATGGCCATATAGCCAGTAACGCAAAGCTCTCACTCTTAATCCACTCCTCTCCATGAAATTGCAAGAAAATAGATTGTTAGGAAACTCATAGGTTCAGGGATTTTTTGGATCATTCAACCCAGTAAAGATTAGTATTCATGTTTGGGTTGCAATGTATTGTGCCAGTCAGAAATTATAATGCATGCATAGATCAGTATCTCTTGTGTAGATCTTATCTAGATGGTTCATAGTTGAGTTTGTAGAAATCTTTGGGGCTTCATTGAAGTGTTCTACAATTCATCCTTTTCCATAACTTTGGAGAACATGCTGCATGTTAGTGATATGGCACGCCCATTGTTGTCCTTACCTTGGATGGTTTCTCTAGCTACAATCAGGTTGTTGTCAAGCTTTTTACTTCAAGATTTAAAACCTACCTTTCATGCACTCCTTGAAGGTTAACATGATTTTTATGTGAGAATGCCTTTTGGTCTCATGAATAATGAAAGAGCTACTTTCCAATCTTACTTTTGCATGCATATGGATTTTGGTTTATATTAGAAATTGAGTTATATAGAAAAAAATCTAACTTGTTTGCAGTTTATCAGGATGATGCTGACTATGTTCTTGTCATTTTCTTTGAAAAGTTTTCAGGCTTGTAGCATTTGGACAAGAATGTTTTTGAAAGGGAGTGCTCAGATAATTTATAATCATACTCTCACATCCTATTTAAAGACACACTTTGGGGTGTAATTGGGATGCACAGCTTCATTTCCCTCGCCACGTACATTGTTACCTCAAAGGTTGGTGATCTGAAAACGTGATGTGTATTTTTATCACTTTTATAAGTTTCCAAAGATCGTGATTTTTTAACCAATTTTAAGTATTATTGAATCCAAAAATTGATTAAATTCTGATTATTTTGCATCCATAGAAGTTTGGAAAACTTGTGTGGCAAATAAATAATCAGAAAAAACTGAAAACATTCATATAACAAAAGAGATTGTTTACGGGGTTCGGAATTCCTACGTCCCCGGGTTCAGATTGAACCGATCCATTAATAATATTGAAATGCAAGTACAATAACTATTACAAACAACCAATAATGAATCAAAACCTGCAAATGAGCTTATCAATGTCCTAAGAACTCTGAAAAATAGCAGAAACTGTCCCAAGAACGATCCGTGGCTCCTACAGTGTTTTCACAATGTGATCTCCCTGCAACTGTGTTAGAAAAACACCTACAAATGGAGATTTAAAAACAATCTATGAAAAAAAATCATATTTCTAAGATCATATCTCAATTCTGAACAATTTTCATGTTTACACCAAGTCACAATTTGGACTAGAAGTGCATTGAAATTCGTGTTTTCCAACTAGCTGTCTTGAAGATCCCTGTCAAAATCTGCATTCAAAGCTTCCAAAAAATAGGTTAAAAATCATCAAAAAAGATCAAACCTAACATCGTTGGAATTGTCTCATAATTCTCTACATTTCATCTTTTTACTCCGAATGCCCAATCTGAGTGCACGACCTTCAAAAATGGAGTTCTCTGCAATCTGGTCCTTAAGCTTCTTGCACAGACCTGTACCTCCTCCTATTCAAATAGAATATCACCCTATTTATATTGTTTGTGCGCCTCCTGGTCTGATGGCTGGGAACTTATCTTTTTACTCGGACCACCCGAGTTCCATTCCCCTCCTTAGCTGTTTGTTTATCCTTTTGGGATTATAATCCCACATTAGGCGCATGGAAACTAGGATATGGGTTCAAAATAGTAAGTGGGGCGCGCATTTTGTGTGGCAAGGTAGCCACCTAAGCCTATGTAATAGGCGCTTGACTTGGGGGATGCGCATTGTTTGGTTTTAGCGCCCAATCCATAGGATCTCCATGCATGGATATCCTTAAATGGTGGACAGTTCAAACTAATGCGTGGGAAGTTTTTTGATATATGCGTGGCATTTGGAAATAAGGCGTAGAATATGAAAAGTGGTCTTATCAAGATCATATAATTTCGACCCAATTAATATAATGACATTCCAAATGAAATGTGGCAATAAAATACCACTTTTCGACCCTCGATAGGCAAATCGAGCGAATTCGACGAGTGGTGGCAAGCCACGTGGTGGCTTGTGGACCCACCACGTCGGCGATAATACCTTAGTCCACACGGCGGCCGGGCTCCCCCTCCGTAATAAAAGTTGAGCCTCTTGTTCCCAAGCACCTTTATTTTTTTACACTCGTCGAAGACCAATGGTCAAAAACCAACAAACAACTCCCTTTTGCCTTTTCGCCACGTGTCGCAGCGCGATTGGTCCATTATTGACCAGTTGACTAGAGTTGACTTTCTGTTGACCGAAATTTGACCAGACATATCTAGAGCTCCCGATGTCCGTTTGTTGCATTCTTATAGTCGTTGGAAAGCTCTCAAGATGATATTTTGCACTGACACCATTTAGGGATGTTTAGGGAAATTTTTCAAAAATGATCCCCTGATCACACCTCCCCACTGAGAAAGGCTTTTTGTCCACAAAAAGCTATGTATCAACCCACAAAAACATGCTATCTCTTCCTGCATTGCACAAACACATACAAGAACCCAAAATAACATTATAGGTTAAATAAACGCAAATAGTTGATTAGCTAGTCACATAACCGATCAGATAATAACACCCAATTAAGCTAGTGTTCAACTGAAACGCTGCAACCCTGTCAACTCTACGCACAACTGTGAACTGTCATACCCCACTGTAATGCCATCACAAATAACTGACCAGATAATAACACCCATTCTATTACGGAAAGCTAGTGTTCAACTGTCACTTTGTGATACGGCCAATTACCAAAAATTACAATTCCATAACACAAATCAGTATACAAGACATCTAAACTGCCCACGATTAGGCTAGTGCCCACTGCCCATCTGAAACTATAACAACTGCAAGTATTCACTATCAGAATATAATAGACTATCAACGCCCAAAAATAGCTATAGTCAATAACTGAATCAACATGAATATGCCAAAACACTGTATCGCCATCACAAATAATAAGTCAGATAATAACACCCATCTATAACAGAAGCTAGTGTTCAACTAACACTTTGTGATTATGCTGATTACTACTGCAAGTTTCAAATTTAGACATGCTACTGATGCCTATCCCTACATAGTGTTTTCAACAATGGAACTACCAACCAATCTGAGAAAACAAAACATGAGTATGATGAACCTATCACTCAAATCTTCTCTTTAGCTGTTTCCATTTATTTTCAAAGCTTAAATATCAACTTAGGAATGAATCCTTATCAATCAACAGGAATCCCTAAAATATAGCTCTGAAAAACAATTTGCTTGCCTACTATCAAAAATTTACTGTAGTGCAAATATAAAGTTAAGGAGTGTTTTTCCCAACCAATCACTTGGGTTTTTCCGTTTTGGTTGTTTTACCTCCTCAGTACCACAATGAGTTATAGTTAGGTTTAGCACTGTTGGTTTTACAATACTGTTCTTTTTAACAACTTTCCAATTTTGTTGTTTAGGAACAAACCAACAAACCTTAACATCCTGACCATTCCTATTACAATGGGAACAAAATTTAACTTCCCTGTTTTTAGGAGTCTTACCCATTTTACCATTCTTAGAACTCTGTCTACGAGAATGATTCCCCTGTTTAGGAGAGGTAACATTCTTGCCATTTCTCGCCTTTCCTTGGTGAGATTGGTCTTTAGCACCTGCCTTATCATTCACAAAAGGCATTAACTTCTTAATCAAATTTTTCCTCTTCCAACAATATACAACAGAATGATTAGTACCTTCACAAAATGTGCAAGGGAAAGCATATTTCTGTCTACCAAAGCTATATTGTTCCAACTGAAAGAGTGTATTAGAAGTTTTAGGATTTGATTTTCCCTTAGTGCTATTATTAGTGTAAGTGGAAGGAGGTGGAATATGATTACCTCTTTTACTTGTTTTCTTACACCTTTCATTGTTCCTCCTGATGGTAGAATCCTGCAATTCTAGTGGTGTAGATCCTTGGCTGTTGGAAGCTTGTCTTCCTTCAGCTGCTTTGGAACTTTCTCCAATTTCCATTTTCCCACTAGAATAACCCAAACCTACAAACCGAGGCTGATCCTCTACCTGTACTGGGTTAGCATCACCTTGTCCATTTTTACCAAGGCCCATTCCGTTAAATCCCATCTTAACCATTAGTTTAGACCCAATTCCCTTAGTGTGTTTTTCAAACTGACCCAAAGGAACATCTGAAACTGAATGAGAGGAAGAATTAAAATGTGAACAACTTACAGTGCATTCTTCTATCATAGTACCTACATCTGCTTTGGAAGGCATTTCCTTCTTGTGTTCACCTTGTTGCAGCTTTTCCAAGAGGGCATCCTTGGTTCGTATTTCTTCCTGCAACTCTTTAACAAAGCCCATCAACTTCTTGCTCTCTTCAAGCATCTTGTTGACATACTCCTCTTTCTTGGTTATAGAGGATTGTGGCTCAGATTTTAACCGCACTATTTCCTCTTCTAAGGAATAAAAATTAGCTCTTAAGAAAGAGTTTTATTCTTGGAGTTGGCGGTTTATGGCTTCAAGCTCATCCAGTTGCTCTTGTTTGGATGACTTGCCCATGATTCCCTATTCCTGCAAACACAACCTGTACTTCCAAAACTGCACACTGCAAAAGAAGATTAACAAGCCCCAAAATGTTTGCACACTGTAAACTGAAATCAATATTGAAACTGAAGCCAAATTCAATTAGAAGCTAATCCGGCAATCTAACAGCTCTGATACCAAACTTGATCTGAAAACATGATGTTGTATTTTTATCACTTTTATAAGTTTCCAAAGATCGTGATTTTCTTAACCAATTTTAAGTATTCTTGAATCCACAAATTGATTAAATTCTGATTATTTTGCATCCATAGAAGTTTGGAAAACGTGTGTGGCAAATAAATAATCAGAAAAAACTGAAAACATTCATATAACAAAAGAGATTGTTTACGGGGTTCGGAATTCCTACGTCCCCGGGTTCAGATTGAACCGATCCATTAATAATATTGAAATGCAAGTACAATAACTATTACAAACAACCAATAATGAATCAAAACCTAAAAATGAGCTTATCAATGTCCTAAGAACTCTGAAAAATAGCAGAAACTGTCCCAAGAACGATCCGTGGCTCCTACAGTGTTTTCACAATGTGATCTCCCTGCAACTGTGTTAGAAAAACACCTACAAATGGAGATTTAAAAACAATCTATGAAAACAAATCATATGTCTGAGATCATATCTGAATTATGAACAATTTTCATGTTTACACCAAGTCACAATTTGGACTAGAAGTGCATTGAAATTTGTGTTTTCCAACTGGCTATCTTGAAGATCCCTGTCAAAATCTGCATTCAAAGCTTCCAAAAATAGGATAAAAATCATCAAAAAAGATCAAACCTTACATTGTTAGAATCATCTTAGAATTCTCTACATTTCATCTTTTTACTCCGAATGCCCAATCTGAGTTCACGGCCTTCAAAAATGGAGTTCTCTGCAATCTGGTCCTTAAGCTGCTTGAACAGACCTGTACCTCATGGTATTCAAGTTGAATAGCGCCCCATTTATATAGTTTGCGCCCAAGCCTCCTAGGTCTGAGTTGGTTGGAGCGATTCGGCTTTGGACCCATGAGGTCACCTGGGATCAAATCCCAGGGGCCTCTAGCTTTTTGGCGGATTTGCATCCTTTATAAGGGACAATAATCCCAAATGAGCGGGCACTTGCATTTTTATGATAGTGGGATTCAAAATCCCAGTAAGTGGGCGCGCATTAGGGTGAAGTGGGTAGGTATCCCACATTTGGCGGACCCTTATAAAAATAGTGCTCCATGACTTGGGGGATCCAAGGCTATTATTAGCCTTAAGTGTGCATATCCATAGGACTCCTCCACGCATGGATATCCTTAAATGGCCCCTCCACCGCTCAAACTAATGCGATTGCATGTTTTTTGGTACGTGGCGTGGCATTTGGCTAGACAGTGGGTCGAATATGAAAAGTGGTCTTATCAAGATCATGGGGGTGTTCGACCGCAATTAATATAATGACATTCTTGAATTGGTAAATTTTGTCAATTGACTACCACTTTTTTACCCTACGATAGGTTCCACTCGAGTGAATTCGACGAATGGTTGCAATCCATTCGAT
Source organism: Taxus chinensis (assembly GCA_019776745.2). Classification (NCBI taxonomy): domain Eukaryota; kingdom Viridiplantae; phylum Streptophyta; class Pinopsida; order Cupressales; family Taxaceae; genus Taxus; species Taxus chinensis. The sequence goes on from CM034146.1 coordinate 429,092,329, forward strand.
GATGGCTTGTGGATTCAAACGACATCGGCGATAATACCTTAGTCCACACGTTGCGATTAGAAGCTCCCCTCCGTAACTAAAAGTGGTGAGCTCTCTTACTCCCAGTGTACCTTTATTTTTTTACGCTCGTCAAAGACCGGTGATCAAAAACCCACAAACAACTCTCTTTTGCCTTTTCACCACGTGTCGCAGCGCAATTGGTCCATTATTGACCAGTTGACTAGAGTTGACTTTCCTGTTGACCGAACTTTGACCGGACATATCTAGAGTTCCTGATGTCCGTTTTTTCGTGTTCTTATAGTCGTTGGAAAGCTCTCGAGATGATCTTCTGCACTGACACCATTTAGGGATGTTTAGGGAAAATTTTCAAAAATGATCCCCTGATCAAATAGACCAGCATCTTGCATCTGATTGTCTTCATTATAAGCATACTCTTGCTCTTGGAAAGCTCCATAGCCAAACTGATTTTGGCATTGCTACTCATATGGGTATGCATGTTGATCTTGAATCTGCTCAAAATGCTGATTTGGAGGATTTAAAAAACATGTTGGAGGTGGGAAACATTGATGCTGCTATAAATGTGAGTTCCATGATGGAAATGAAGTCATGATTGCACAACTTCATGGAATGGAAAAGAATGAAAGAGATGGAAAGAAGGATGGATGAGAATGGATGAAAAATAGGTCTGTAACTTCAGAAATGGGTTCCTGGTCAGATGGAGTCACCAGATGTGTTTGCAAGTGCCTCCAAAGGTTGAAATCTTCACAGGGACACACCAACCTGCAAAAGATGAAGTGGAAGACCTCTCAGTGTCCCACCGGGCGTGCTAAAACTGTTGATGCAAAATCACAGCACCCCTGGATGTTGATCAGGTTTCTAAGTTGATCACTCTAGAATCCAGTGTGATTACACAACATTGAATCCTTTCTCCAAGTGTGGGACTTGCAAGAATGAGAAAGGAATCTCCAGAGAAGGCTGGTTCCTGCTTCTAAACTACCTGCCACAAGCTATTCCAGTGCAGGCAAGCTAATCTAAACCTAATCTTACCATGCCAAGGAGACAGAGAGAGAAAAGGGAAAAACAGCAAAATCCTACACTAAAACAGTGATACACCAGAGAAGGAGAATGTTGAACATCTATCAAAACTGCCATGGAACAAAGAGAGGTGAGCAATGGGAAGGATGGACAGATGCATCACAGGCCCAAGGATAGATTTCACACAGAAAATGTCCCAAAACTCCATGAACACAGCTCCAAACCTATAATGAACATTCAAACTTGCACAAATACCTGCAATGAAGAGAGGCAAGAAGAAAACAAGTGAAAAACGAGCAAGGATGGATAGATGCATCACAAAACACATTTTTTGTTGCTTTAGAAGTTTGCACAGAACATCATTTCAATAGTAAAAGGCAAAAACACCATTACAGAGCAAGGGAGGAGGTTTAAACTCCATTTTCAACCCTGGAGAAGAAAATAAGGGAGGGCAGAGTCGAAAAGATGAACAACTTGTAATGTCCCCTTAGAAATGAGCCAAATCTGGCCTTTACAATGCATGGGTCGAGCCCAAGAGAGAGAAAACGTAGGAAAACATGCAAGCAGCCCAACCATTGACCAAAATGCATTCTTCATTAAAATCGGTGGTTGAAACATCACTTCTGGCCATGCTAAAGAAGAATGCGACCCATTGCATTAAATCAGTTGTTGAAACGTCAGTTCTGGCCGTGCTGAAGAAGAATGCAACCCATTTGCATTAAAACTGGTTATTGAAATGTCACTTCTAGCCATTACTACATGCCAGAGACATTTCTTGATTTTCTCTCTCCATACTGAACCAAAATTAGAGATTGACCATGGAATCCTGCAGAGCATCTCATCAGCTTTCCATTGATATAAAGAACGTGCAAATCTGAGCTCTGGATCACAAGATATGGGGTCTAAAGTTTTAGGGCAAAAACGGCCCAAAAAACGGATATTTGAAATTTTCCCGCGCACTGCCACTTGGGTGACACGTGTCGGGTGCTGATTAGATGAGCAATTCTCTCTCCTCCACCTTTCTGCGGGCTTTCCTTGAAGATTTTGACTTTTCTTACACTTCGGAAAATTTTCCATTTTTCCCCCGCGCCCCCGCCACTTGGGACACGTGGCGTGATCTGGTTGGAGGACAGGTGCGCGGGGTCATCCTTGTCTTTTGATTTTTTTGCCAAAACTTTTGCTAAATTTTCTAAGTCCTCCCTGAGCTCCGCACTTCCCACCTTAGGACACGTGGTGTTTCCTGATTCGTTGGCGGCTTTTCCGGTTCTTCGCGTCCCTCACGTATTTTTGGCCCGGATGTCCCAAACCGTTTGGGACAAATTTCTCTGATCCGCCCAATTTGGGCTTCCCTATCCCTCTTTGAGGTGAAGACACGTGGCACATTTCCATTCGCTCTCAGCTCTTTCAGCTCTTCGCGTCCTACGCGTACTCTTGTCCCAACTATCCCAGACTGCCTGGGACAAATACTTCCGAACCGCCCGAAATGGACTGACTTGCGCCAAACCGGCTGATCCGCATCTTCCGCGTACTTTTGGCCCGGATGTCCCAGACTGAGCGAAGCGAGACTTAGGCAAATTTTTCCCATTTTTTTTGGCCGATTCGGCTTTTTGCGCCCCGTGCGTCCCGGTGTCCCAACTGTCCCGGATGCCCCGCAGACCGCCTGGAGGCTTTTCGGCCGGTTCGCGCCCCAACGTCCCAATTGTCCCAAGTGCTACCTGGGCTAGGACTTAGCCAATTTTCTTCAATTTTTTTGCCCCAATCCTAGTTTTCTGCATTTCTTCTATTTTCTCGACCTGTTGGGATTCCTTCTTGGATGGGAGAGTTAGAAGGAAGCTGAGGGACCCCAAAAAACATGATTTTGGGCCTTGAATCAATCTATTTGCCTGGGACTTGAATATTCTGATGCATGTTATCAAAATTACCCTGGGGGTGAATTTTGGATAACAGTTCTTACAAGGTATGGATGTCCATTGAGTTTGACCAATGATAGAGGCACACCTTTTTTGAATGAGACAATCAAAATTCTATTGGATGAGTTCATGATTGCACACCATAAAACTACACCATATCATCCTCACACAAATGGGGCTATTGAAGCTTTCAACAATATTTTGAGCTAGACATTGACAAAAAATTGTGATGTTGGAAGGAAAGATTGGGATGATAAAGTTTTTGTCATGCTTTGAGCGTATAGAACAACATACAAGTGGTTAAACAAGGCCACACCCTTTCAATTGGTGTTTGGCACAAAAGTAGTTCTTCCTATGGAATTCATGTTACTTTCTTTATGTATTGCACATGTAGGAGGTCTAGAAGATGAGAAATCATTAGAATAACAAATTGAAAATTTGATCAAGTTGGATGAGTGAGGAGAAATAGCATGATGGAGTCAGAAGCAAGAAAAGGCTAGACAGAAAGCATGGCATGATAGACACATTAGGGACAAAATGTTTGAAATTGGATAGATGGTGCTTCTTTATGAATCTAAGTTTCAATGCATTGGTTGGGACCGTATGTTATCATTCACATACTTGAAACAAGTGATTTCCAATTAGAGACGCTTGATGGAATATGGTTACCCAGTTACTTTAACAGGAGTAGGTTGAAGCCCTACTATAAATAAGTCTTCTTGGTGTTTGTAATAAGGTAGTGTTGCCATTTAGATTACATTTTCATTTATGTATTCTGTTAATGTATTTCCTTCTTTTTCGTTATGCTTTGTCATTTTACTCGGTGTTTTGTGTAATAAGTGTGTTTACACGCTGAAAGCTAATTACCATTTATAGAATTTTTATGCACAGAGGACTGCACATACCATTTTTGTGGGGTGGCTATTGAAAAATGGGTACACATAAAGGAACAAACCGTTACATGTGTTATTCAAGTTTGGAGAGTTTTTGGAAAGAAGATTACTTCCAAACAAAGACCATAGATGGAGATAAACAAAGGAACAAGTATAACATGAGGTAAGAAGAGGCCATGGAGACTACCAAGGGAAGGCGCAGTGGTGAGCTACTCAGGTGCATGGAAGAGTGCTGAAGAGAAGTATGTGACAAGAGGGTAGGAAGGCACACTAGAAGGTTATAGCTTTGGCGCGAAGATGTACCATGTGGAAAGTATGAAACTGGTCAATTAATGAGAGGATTGTTGGTAGGTGAAGGAGTAATAAATGCACCAAATTTTTTAAAATCTATATAAGAACATGATGTGAGTTCATTTTTACTGTTGTGATCACAATAATTTGAATGAGCTAAGTGCGAATGAGCTGAGCAAAGAGTATTGAGGTGTGAAGAGTGTGAAACCAAACATGGAGAGTGGATTTGTGCACAAAAGAAGCTTACATCCCCATTGGTGAAGGGTTTGAGTGAAGCAGATGCATTGAGAAAGAGATAGAGCACTTGGTTTCAAACTAGGGCATGTATATTCAATCTAGGATTTTGAATTACTCACTAAGGTGGACAGAAAGTTGATATTTTCATATGGCACCAAAGAAAGCACCTACCGCAAGAGCCAAAGGAAAGAAGAAAGTAGAAACAAAAGTTGAAATTTCTCCCGAGAGTAATTCTCAGAGATGCAGTATCTAGAAGGTGTGATAATTGGGAAAGAATTAGATTCCCATATCCGTAGCTGTAAGGTGAGTGATTATAACCACCGTACTTCTAATAACAAGAAAGAATTAGACACGTTATTGAGTACAAAGACTAATAAGCACATTGCGGAAGATATGCCAGTATATGATGACGCTGGGGAGAAACTATTAAAATAGGTGGGAGTCTATCAGTTGTATGAGCTCCCATATTTTGGCAATTATGAACCTCTATACCATTGGCTTATGAGAAAATTCCATGAGGACTTCTTCTATTTTATCGGATGAAGGGTAAGGATTACATTAACCCTGATTTCGACATTGATATGATTAAAAGGATAGGGGTAGACATGGCTAGTGACCTAACTGATAAAGCAGCAATCATGGAGACACAGAAGGAGTTGAGGTACACAAAGGGTTAGTGCATTATGGATATTGACAAATTGAAGAAGTACCCAGTGGTACAAGAAGTTACACATCTAGTGACCAAGTTGAATGATCAGGAGAGATGGTCGTAGGTGAATACAATGTGGCTCCATGTCGTGAGGAAGATGTCTAAGGGAATAGTCCATAATATAGCAGGCTACATTACAGAAACCATCATCGAGGAAGCATGCACAGGTGATAAAATTAGTTTTGGCACTATCTTTTTGTCTCTTGTATTTATATAAATTAAAGTGCCCAATGGGCCAAAGAACAAGATTTGAGAATATCCCTTGGAAAACAAGTCCCTAGCAAAAAGATTTGACAAGTATTTATGTGAAGGGTCTATGAGTGGGTTATTTAAGAAAAGGGCGGAGATGTGGTATGATCGACTCCGTGTGACATTTGAAGAGGAGTGGCACATCCTCAAGGAGCTACCTATGGTATTTGGCAAGGTAGTACAGTTCGTGGTGTACTAGCACTTCTGCATCATGTAGTTTGCTATGAGGGATGCGACATCAAGCCCATGGTGAAAATTCCATATGCCTTCATAGCGCACTACGTCCAAGCATCAATCCACCATTTTAATTATATGTGCCACCTAAATTTTACTGTAGACAAGGTAGACTGTGACTACCACACTATGAGGAAGACATGTCTATCTGGGAATGACTGCCTATGTTGAGAGGCTCATTTCAAATGTTCTAATCATGAAGCTTGTAACCTTGACAATTGGGGACATTGGAGCAGCACTCGTATACCTTAAGCTTAAGCCCAAGCTGGAGAATAACAAATATGTGGAGAATCTATTTGCACTCCCAAGGCCACCTAAGGGAAAGCATACAGTGGAGAACGTGCAAGTCCCAAAGCTCACAGAAGCTATAGAGGTAGATGATGAGGAAGAAGAGCCAGAAGATAGTGGTGGCCTAGAACATAGAGCCCAGAGATAGCCCACAGATAGAATGGAGACTGAGCGTGCAAGTACCCCACCTCAGGCAAAAGAAGAAGAAGAGGACTTGGAAGTAGTCTAAGGAGAGATTCATTTCAAGAGGGTGTTCAGAAGAACAAGGACACGAGACACGAGAAATCCTCAATCTATTAATAGGTCACCACGAATATCTCCTTAAAAAGAGACAACTGAGAGGAAAAATAGGAATTTAAAGTTGAATGAGGAGGCTGAGGAGTTTGTAGAGAGTGCGCCTGGATCCCCTATATAGCCAGAAGAAGTGGAAGAACCCAGGGATGGAGATATAAAAGATAAAGAGGCAAGAGAACCAAAACATGATACCACTCTGAACATAAAAGATCTAGCTCCAAACCTTGGTGCTTAGGTACCTAAGGGGGCAAGAACAAAGCACAAAAGTGGGGAATATAATGTTTCGTATATGGGCTATGATGAGGACACATGTAAAATTTTTTGCGCCCGATTCTAGAATACAATGGGCCTCAAGGAGTTGTATTGATGGGAGTTTATGGACCCAAACATGGCAACCACATGCACCAGGAAACAATTGTCCTAGTAGATGTAAACTCACATGGATGAGCCCAATTTTGATGTATGTGAAGAGTCAAGTGTATCAAGAAGAATGAAGAAGGCGTCGTAAAATAGGCACATAACTATAAATCCCACTCTCATTTCTGATGAGTAGGTAAGTAATGCCTTGGTAAAAGTATCTACAGAGGTGGTGTGGAGGAACATAGATAAGGATGCCACTATTAGAGCACTACGAGAAGAAAACAAAGCCAAAGATGCCAAAATATCATGTCTAAAAGGAGAGAAGGACCTAGAGCAAAAGAAGAATGGGGTCCTCATTAACATGGTAGAGGAGATCGGTGATCATGTCCTGAAGGCAAGACCACACTTACAGTCCAAGGTACCCAAAAGGTTCCCTTCAACTATGCATTATGTGTGTACCTTAGCTGATTTTGTGCTTGAGGATGGAACAATTCAAATGTCAATGCCAAAGGACCCTGAACAAGAAGTGGAGGGAGCAAGGGCCTTAGTATTTAGAAAGATTTCATCTTATGAAGCCTTGTTCCAGACTATACAGGAAGAGCTGAAGAAAGTAGACCAGACATTGAATATTTGTGAAGCTCCAGAAGCAATAATCAGAATTAGGACAATGGTAGAAAATAATGAAGTCCTAAAGGAAATGAAGGATGAAACTTTGGGGTGCGCAGAGATATTAGCACTAGTCAAGCAAAAGTGTGAGGCACTTGCAGCAACCCAAACCCGCATAAAAGAAAGCTGGATGAAATTGGGAAGCTTATAGCTTAGAATATGGATCTTCTGGAAGGAATAGTAATTGCAATGTCTAACATTATTCTAGTATTACAGAATGAGAAGGAAGAGATTTCACAAGAGGAGTTAGATTCTATTACACCGGATATTCCAGAAAAGGCAGAAGTCGCGCTAAGTGATTGGAAAACTTTAGAGGTTGAAATTAAAGAAGAATATCTGGAGTTAATTCTTCCAGTTGAAATAGAGGACGTTGCAAGGTGAAATTTCATTCTTTGAAAAATAATTCTTTAATTTCCTTTCATTCCCATTCTTTATTCTTTGAAGTATCAAAAGGTAACCATTACCGGGGCGGAAATGCAATTTAGTGTGGGGTAATGTTGAGTAGAAAAAATATGACACTAAGAAGAAGGTGCAGAGAAAATTTGCACGCGGTACCAAGAAAGATTTGAAGGTGTGGAAGGATAAGGAAGGAAATGCTCTTAAAAGACAGAATGAATTTGGACTTAGCCATTTTCATGGTTCTAGGCTATTTTTGGAGATAGCGTGAGGAGCACACAACCAAATGGAAACTTGTGCGGTACGTAAATGCTAGTTTTGGAAGAATTTCTTCTAAGTGCTTTGCATGAGTTTGAGTTAATAATAGGATTATCACTGTCAGTTAACTAGAAGATATCTATTATTAGTGTACTTACATGTGTGTTTATTATTATAAAGGCGCATGGCTATTTTCAGCATGCAACCTATTTTGGGAATTATGTAAGCAGTGAAGGGAAAGTCCCCACCCTTATAAATATGTAGTAATTTGTGTAGGTTAAGAGAGGACTATGTATGAGCTATTGTGAAGTTATTTTGTCAAATCTGATGCGTGCATGAATTTATGGTACTACTTATTGTAAGAAGCTTCTATGTCCATTTTGCTTTTTAATATAATGGAATATATTGGATGAATAATGGAGTCAAATGTGACTGTAACTAGTTATTGCATGGATAATTTCATTATGTTTATTGTTTTATCCATGATTCTTTGAGATCTATATCTATAATATGTTATGTGGAAAGTGTATATTGTTTATGGATATGAATGCATTAATCCTTCATCATGTTCGCATTTTGCACAAGCGAGTATAAGGAGGGGCATGGTACCTTTGCGCACTTTAGGCGAGCGCTCAGTCTAGGCTGAGTGATGTACCATCACCCTTGGGTTATTCTTGGTAAGTTCTAAATTCCCACATAATCATTTTGACGTCAACACTTCAATTTTAATAGGGGAGGGAACCATCCAAAGCATTACCAAGGAGTGAAACTTGGTGCCACATCTTCCTTATGCTTCTATTAGATTGAGTAAAGGAATGATTCCATTAGTTACACCACAACCTTCCTCTAGAACTTTGGAAAACAAGTGGTGCATGTTCAAAAGAAAGATGACTATGTTCTTATCAAATAATTCTAATGGGTTTCTACACTTTTAGACTATTATCCATTTGATCCTTAGTTATAATCTACGACGGTTGGACTCAAACATAGACTCAAACTCAATTAATCTCATGTTATTAGAGGATCTCAAATTTGGGATCGTATGCATTAGCTTAAGAGGGGATGGTGACTTGAAATATTTCTTAAAATCCCTCCATGCCAAAATAGCAAAAGAATATATTAAGGTTAATTAAATAGCTCATACCCAGCTTACCAACTTATTGAATTGTTCCTTAACTTTTGTAGAAAACTAAAACATGGTTTTCCAAACTCTTCAAAAATGTCTTGATGTTGTTTCTTTAAATATTTCACTTATGAATGGGCTTTAATGTGACCCCCCCCCCCACACTAGATGAGATTTTTAAGGCTCTACAATGCATCATTGCACTATGTATTGATGGTTTCACCTATCAATTTTTCAAGGCCATGTGGAGTTTTGATGGCCTTGATTTATTAAAAGTCTTTAAAGAAGTGTTAAACATCAAATCCTTAGGCAAAATTATTATTAAATGAAATATCAAACTCACACTTAATGTAGATGACCTATAAATCATTACTAATTGCCATCATATCACCCTTCTGGATGTATTATATAAAATTATATCCTAGACTTTACTGTTTACATTATCTATATTCTTATTGTAATTATCATGCTTGAGTAAACTAGTGTTATCAAAGGGAGATATGTTTTTTATAACATTAGTGCCATTTGGGAAGGCATGTAATGGGCCTTTGCATCTCAATAATGAACTACCTTTCTTAAGATGGATTTTGGAAAAGCTTATGACAACATCAATGGCCTGTCATTCACGCCATGCTTCAAGCTCTGGGCCCCTGGAATATTGGTCAAGTATGAAGGTGAGTGGGCACGTGGGATCCCAGTTATAGAAGGGTTCACAAGGAAAAAGCATGTAGCAGGAAGAGTTAAGAAGGCACATGGTTTCACGCAGCGTGTGAAAGGAGGTTCGGGACTTAGCCAATTTATGCAACAAAGGTAGAACACGTGAAAAGCGTGATTGGTTGCGCATGGATAAGATGTCAGCCTGGTAACAGGTGGCCCAGGAAAGAGCATGCCAATGATGGAATCTTCTAGAAGATCATCATGAGATGGAGTGGAGAGCTCAGGCCTGAAGGAACATGCTCACTTGGAGGACCACATTCGACACTTGGCGATGGATCTGAGGGTGCGGCAAGGTGAGTTGGTAGTGCGGGAAGATGATAAATACAAGTGCCTGTGGAGATAGAAAAAGAGACCGAGATAACATACAGATGGGGATATAGAGATAGAGGAAGAGATACAGAGAGAGAGAGAGAGATAACATGGGTGAAGCTTTGCAGGATTGCTGCGAGTGGAACTTTAATGTAGAAAGGAATGTACTAGGCTTAGTATTGTAATTTATTTTTCTTTTGGCATAGTTATACAAGCCTAGTGATGTGCATGACTACGGTCTTGCCCTCTATGGCTCTTTGTAATGAAACAATGAATACAATGAGGTTACCTGTTGCAAATAGACATGGATATCAGTAGCTTTAATGTATATTTCATTCATAGGAGTTCTCTTTCCTTGCATGCTATGAATGAATGATTGTATCTTTCTTTTTGTTATAATATATGTTATGGAGTCTGTTAAAACATCTAGTCTGAAGAAGCTACAAGGATTTGGAGGCCGTTCTGAGCCCTATGATTCTTGTATGTCTAAACTTCTTTCCTGAATACTCTTACACTAATCATAGATAAATGCTTCCCACTAAAACTCACATAAAAGAGAGACTCGACACCTGCGTGTGCCTCAGGTGAGCGCTCAGCTTTCTGCTGGGTGATAGGCCAACATGCATGGGATTCCTTCCTTTTATAGTGGGAGTAAAATTGACTACATCTTGGTTCCGTTGCCGGGACCTATTTTCAAAGTTGTAGTGGGATATAGCATGCATCATGATCTGTGTAAAGAGTAATGAAGGATCGGTTAACATTGGAAAATGTTGAATCATGGTTTAAGAGCACAGAGGATGAATTTTCTCAGAGATTTAGCACTAGACCTGAGTTTAATACACGTAGATGGGTAGAAGAGAATCTCTACCATGATCTGTATGAGACTTTTTTCTGCTGCTTCCCAGTAGAGTTATATGGATGGCTTTCAGCCTATGCATCTAGATCAAGTTGGTGTTATGGATCATGGATATGGACCGAAGAAGACTACCAGAGGTTGTAGGATGTAGATCTGATGTGGACCTATGCTGTAGATCACTGGTGGGGAGGAGTACTAGCTAGCTACACTCTGGAATATGCCATTTCCACGTATTCTTGCCCAGAGATTGTTGAGTTTGAGTTTCTACGAGAACCTAGAGGAACATTTCTACATGTTATTCCTCTAGCTATGAAGATATTGATGGTTACCATGAGTTTAGAGGTGCTCCCAATGGCCGGCTAAACCATTCTGAGTGTTGGGTAAGGAAGCTCGGGTGGAGGAATATGACAGATGATACAACAGAAAGGGAGAGGGAAGAAAGATGGCTCAAGTATGGTGAAGCGTGTGAAAGGGAGATTACTAGGTGACGTGAGGCTACTAGTGTGATGGATCTATGGAGATAGACATTGCGGGAAGGAGTTGAGGTTCACGTGCAGAAGACGTGGAACCTGAGCAGTCTGTGCTACCCCATCTTGGCAAGCGCATAAGGGAGACCCCTTCAGCTTCTGGTGAGAGTTCGTTAAATGGAGAAAGGAGAGTCATTGTCACATATCTGAACCCACCCAGTGATTGAGCCCTAGTGCTTGGTTTTCCTGATCCAGGAGGAAGTATTGACCCAATTGAAACCAGTGGAAGAGATAGATCCACGCCTAGGAGGTATAATTTTTCAGTTCCTTCTTCTATGGCTGCACATATTCCAGTATTTGGAGGAGTTTTTGGACAAGGGGCAAGTGTACAAGCTTTTGGTCTCACATCAGGGAGTGGCGCGGGACAAAGTAGCGGTAGTGGGGTGCTATCACAGACCGTCGGCACATAGTTCAGTGGGACTGTGGGGTGAACTTGGCACAGCTCCTACAGGCCCTATTAGACCCAGTGGTTCTGATGGATCTGGTGGCTCTGGAGGTACAGGACCCGGTGGACCTAGTGGATCAGGCAGTGGAGGAAACACTAGAGGGAACCAAGGCTCTGGTTCAGACAAGGACCCCAACCACCACCTCAGGTTTTCTTTGAGATGTCTCTGCATTTACCAGATTACAGGGGCATTGAGGATGCTGTAGAACATGTTCACAAGTGTGAACTACTATGGCGCGTGAAAGGTATCACAACCCCAGAATGAAAGGCTAGTCAATTTGTAACCACATTGCAAGGGCGCATGCATAGCTGGTATAGAAAGTATGACCCTCATCAAATGGTGGTGGATTACACTACCTTAAAGAATGCATTCCTGGCAGAGTTCCACATTCCTGAGTTCGAGCAAAAAAGCATTAGCGCTTTGAAGGAGATACAACAAGGAATGGCAGAGAGTGTGCGGGAGTATGATGTGTGCTTTAAGACTCTCTTGTCTAAATTATCGTATGATATACATCCTTCTCAGCATGCATAGTGGTTTTTTGGAGGATTGATCACCCCTTTTAGAAGGGCCTTGTCTCATAAAACTTTTACAGATCCGCGCGAAGCATTGGAGGCTACCTTGCGCACCAAAGCTGTTGGTAGTATTGATACTGGCATTAGCCCATTCTTGGAGGCTCAGATTGCTGATATGGCTAAGAAGTTGGAAAAGCTATCTATGAACTCAGTCCATGAGACTTGCAGTGGTTTGTGGTGCACATATTGTGAATTAGAGGGGCACGTTAAGGACAATTTCCCCCAGAGGATGGTACGCGCTGTGACATTAGACTATGAAATCTGTCATGGGGACCATGATGCAAGTAGATGTCCCTTGCTGCAGTGCGTGATCAAGAAGAATGTATCTTGTTATTGTCAAGATTTACACCTCCATGACCCATGATACTAAAGACTTTAGGCTCATTGATCAGATACATGAGGCCATTGATCATGGGGTGTGCCAAACCAGCATTGCTAATGGTTCTAAAAATGATGATCACCATTATGAAGAGCACACAGATGGAGGCATGCATGGAAGAGGTTTTTGAGGAGGATTTCATGGATGAGGTAACTGCAGAGGAAGGAGTGAGTTCCCACGAGGAACATGTTTTAACTGTGGATCTACATAACATTACAACTATGAGTGCCTAAACTTGTTATAGTGTTCATGGTGCGGTAAGAAGCATAAGTATGAGGAGTGCTCAGAATTATTTGAGCATATGAATCAGCAACACCGGAAGGACAAAGGTGATGCAATGGTGAGCATCAAGAAAGAAGACATACAGTGGATGCCTCAGGTAACATGGGATGAAGGTTTGGAGCCTGTCTTGGTAACAAAAAGGGCAGAAGCCACGTGCACAAGGGAGATACCAAGACAGAAGAACCTGGTTTCAAGGGAAGAGGTCGTTCATGGAAAGTATCTAGACCCCGCGCATCAAAAGGAGATATATCAGGACACCATGGATGTTATTCAAAGCTTGCAAGGGGAGATCCAGTGTCTAAAGGAGAAATCTAGGAGGGAGGAACAAGGAAGGAGAATCGAGGTGCAGAAAGATGACCTGGATGAGGTCAAGGAGGTGTGAAAATTTGCTAAGGCAGGAGAACATCATTCCCTTGCTAGGATCCTAGTTGAGAGAGAAGGTACCATGCGTCAGAGAAGAGTGTAGAGAGATAGGTCTTACATGTGAACCTTCCCCCTCACAGCCTCGACTATGACAAGGAGATTACATTGAATGCAGTTGTAGATGGATGGCTCCTCAGTAATATACTCATTGACACTGACATGGAGGTTAATGTTTTGACTTTGGATGCATGACATCAGATGGGGAGACCTGCATTACAGCCATCTTCAAATGTGATGTATATGGAAAACAATACTAAGGAAATTCCCATCGGTGTCTTGAAGGATGCAGCTATTACTATTTAGGGAGCCAAGTTTACTGGGGACTTCAAAGTCTTGGTGCTCACCGAGGTGGATAATTTCCCAGCATTACTTGGGCGCCCTTGGTGTTACAAGAACAATGCAGACCTTTGGTTCAACAAAGGGTACATCAGTTTTGAGAACAAAGAGGAGTGGGTCATTATACCCCTGGTTGATGGGAATTCAGTGCCCTACATTGAACCATTGGGAGAAGAAGTTCTAGACAATATTTATGTGTGCTCAATCAGAGACCCTGAGATGGTACACCCTATTAACGGGGTTATCCAGTTTGAAGATGCTCAGTCAGTGAGTGATACCACCAGTCTGGCATGTGACAATTGGGCACATGGGACTTACGAATTAATGGGATAGTAGTTGAGAGGATTGGTGACCAAGGTAACAAAGGTGTGCATGGTTTGGTGCCTTGGAGGAAAAGAACTACCCAAGTACTCTGGAGGAGCCTTCCTTGAGATCTTTCTGCAGGAGATAGAAGCTCAGTGGAAGAATGAGAAGGAACGGAGGGAGATGTTGAGTTACATCTTGCTCGGCACAGTAGCTCGTTGGTGGGCCACACATCAGGAGAGCCTTTTAGAGTGGCATGAGGTAAGAATTACTCTCTCTATCAGATTTTCTAGAAGTAATATACCCACCATCATCAAGGAGTACCATGGGAAGGAGCCCGCCTCTTTCCATATCTAGGAATGTGAATGGGTCTAGAGAGAAGGCATGGAAGCCTTGCCACCATCCCTCTGGGTGCACAAGTTGTATTCTACATTGTAGGGTTGTGCATGCATGGTACATTCATTCAGAGACACACTGCCAGACAAGGAATTGGCAAGAGCTCGTAGCTGATCTTATTCAAGCCTTTGAGTATCGGAGTACCAAACCATTGGTTGATAAGGCCTTACAAGGTATCAAGCACCTTACCATGGGGGATAATGCTAGAACGAAAGATAGGTTGTTGGAATTATTAGGTGAACTAGGATTAGAGGCGCGTTTCAAAGAGATTGAAGAAACAAAAGAGTTACAGCTTGACGTGCATGTGTTTGGAAAAGGAGAAGGGAAAGTTAGTATATGTGATCGATGGAGAGGAATCAGAAAGTTTAGATGTTAACCATTCTGTAGGGATGCAAAAAGTTGTGGATAGTGCAGATGCTCACGCATGTGCTTACCATGAGCCATTAAAGACAAAGAAAGTTAACATCGGTTCAGGAGAAGAACCTAAGGAATCTATTATTGGAGATTATTGGATGGAGAAGGAAGTATCAAAGATCATTGATCTATTGTGTGAATTCAAGGATTTATTCCCATGTGGGTACCATGAGCTAAAAGGTGTTCACCATTCCTTGGGGGAGATGAGGATAAAACTAAAGGAAGGTGCACGCCCAGTTAGAAAAAGGTCATACCGGATGAATCCCAACTCACACATGAAGGTTAAGGAGGAGATAGACAAGATGATAGCTTATGGGATCATTGAGGCAGTGGAAGAATTAGATTGGATAAGTTCAATGGTAATCAACATCAAGAAGGATGGGTGGATTAGAATTTGTGTGGATTATAGGGAATTGAATGCAGTTTGTGTCATTGATCCATTTTCGACCCCCTTCACTAAAGAAATTTTGGAAGGAGTTGTTGGGCGCGAAATCTATTCCTTTACGGATGGATTTTCAGGATACCACCAAGTCCGGATTGCAAAGGAGGACTAGGAGAAGACAACTTTCACCACCGAGTGGGGAAGTTTTGCATATACGGTCATGCCCTTTGGGTTGAAGAATGCGCCTGCTGTCTTTTCGCACATAATGGTGCAAGCATTCCAGGACTTCATTCATAAGTTTCTCCAGGTTTATTTGGATGATTGGACAGTATATGGTCTGGTTAAGGACCACTGTGACAACTTGAGATTAATGTTTGAAAGGTGTAGGCAGTTGAGGATATCCCTCAACATTAAGAAGTGTGTGTTTGCTACACCCTTTGGGACTTTATTGGGGCATATCATATGTAAGGAGGGCTTGCTGGTAGATCCCACTAAAGTTACAGTTATTGTGGGGTTAAGGGAGCCTACTAGCTAGAGCGCAGTGCGCGGATTCCTTGGGCATATGGTGTATTACAGAAAATTCATTAAGGGGTATGCCAAGATCGTCGTGCCCTTAGAAGAGCTGCTTAGACACAAAAGTACCTTCCATTGGGGAAAGGCGCAGCAGAGGGCATTTGATACATTAAAAAATAGGCTTATTACCACACCTATTTTATGATTTCCCTCTTAGGACAAGCCCTTCCATGTCCATGTAGATGCCTCAGGAACCGCCATTGGAGTAGTACTTGCACAAATAGGTGAGGGGATTATTGATCATCCTTTCTGTTTTGCGAGCAGGAAGTTAACACCAGCAGAGCATAATTATACCACAACCGAGTGTGAGGTATTGTTAATGATCTATGCACTTTTCAAATTTAGACAATATCTGCTGGCGACACCCTTTGTATTCTACACTGACCATATGGCATTAAAGTATTTAGTGAATAAGCCCGTTCTTCAAGGGCGCATATGTCGATGGGTGTTGTTGTTTCAAGATATTGAATTCACTGTTGTAGTGAAGCCCAGAAAAATTAATTGTGGTTTTGATCATCTGTCAAGAATTGATTCAGGAGAGGATGTGCAAAGTATTGAGGAAGCAATGCCAATGCACAATTGTTTAGATTGTAGCATGCGCCCTCGGATTTGGAAGAGATTACAATATTTTTAAAAGAAGGTGTGGCACCAGATGGAATGAAGGCATTGGAAAAGAAGTAGTTGGCCATACGCACCACGCCCTACATGTTGATTAGTGGAGACTTATACAAATTGGGATGTGATGAAGATTTTGCGCAGATGTGTGTTAGAGCATGAGCACCTGGCCATCATGGAGAAAGCACATAGAGGAAGTGCGGGTGGGCATTACGTAGGTGATGCCACCATGCAGAAAATATTAATGGCAGGTTTATGGTGGGAAACCTTGTACAAATATTGTAGGGATTATTGTAAAGCATGTGACCACTATCAATGCATTGGAAAACCAGGAAGGAGGGATGAAATGCCTTTACATCCTATTCCTAGCGTGGAGCCTTTTGAAAAGTGGGTGATAGACTTTGTAGGACCTATTGTACCGGTAGTGCGTAGGACTGGGTCATGTTATGTCATCACTTGCATGGATTATCTCACGAGGTGGGCGGAAGGAGTCCCAACTAAAAATTGCATGGCAACAACAGTGGCAAGGTTCCTATAGGATAACATTATCACAAGGTATGGATGCCCTTTGAGTTTGACCAGTGATAGGCGTATGCATTTTCTGAATGAGACCGTGAGGATCCTGCTATCTGAGTTCATGGTGGCTCATCATAAGACTACGCCCTATCACCCACAAGAAAATGGAACCGCAGAAGCATTCAACAAAATACTGATTCATACCTTGACCAAAATCTATGATGTTGGAAGATAGGATTGGGATGATAAGGTATCAGTAGTTTTATGGGCTTACAGGACTATGTATAAAAGACTAAATAAAGCCGCACCTTTTCAATTGGTGTTTGGCATGGAAGTTGTTTTTCCAGTTGAATTTACGTTACTTTCTCTACAAATAGCGTGTATAGGAGGATTAGCCGATGAGCAAGCGCTGGAAGAAAGAATTGATGAACTAATGAAACTAGATGAGAGACGATCACTTGCCCATTGGAGCCAAATAGTGAAAAAGGTAAAGCAAAAGGCTTGGCATGATTGCCATATTAGAAACAAGAAGTTTGAGGTTGGGTAGATGGTGTTACTATATGATTCCAAGTTTTTGCGCCACCCTGGAAAGTTGAAAGTCCATTGGTTGGGTCCCTACAAAATCTTGTACATCCTTGATTTGGGCACGTGCCAGTTGCAAGCGCTGGATGGGACGAAGTTTCCTGGACACTTCAATGGTAGTCGGCTGAAGCCCTACCATAAATAATTCTTCTTGGTGTTTGTAAATAAGGCAGTTTTGCCAGTTAGTTTAGAATTTTCCTTTATGTATTTTCCCTTTCTTGTGTTTCCATTTTGCGTTGTTGTTTGCTTTGTGCCTTGGTACCGGTAACCCTATTGCTATTTTTGGAGAATTTATGAGTGCGCAGAGGACTGCACATCATTTAAGTGTGGGGTGGAGAAAAGTGAAGGAGAAAATTGAAGAAGCGCATGATTAAAAGTACCAAGGAAGTTTTGTTGAAGAGCCTTGTTGAGTAGCCTGGTTGAAATAGAGATGAAGAGAAAAGATAGAATGGTTAGTGCCAGGATAAATCTACTTATAGATCCCACGTACAAAGGAAAAGGAAGTGCAGTTAAAGCAACATGAGGTAGGCAAAAGCAAGAATCTAGATAGAAGAAGTTCCTTCAGCGCGTGTTGAGCATGCGTAAGAGTCTCCTTTCACGTTGGTTTGTGCGCCAGAAGGTTGGAGGCGTTTTCATGCAGGAAGTGCGCATGAGTTAAAGAGGGTTTTTGCACATGAAGGGCATGTGAGTGAAGGTGTTGAAGGTGGGCTTTATTTTAAAAAGCTACATTAAATGAACAAAGTATGGGGGTAGGTAGAGTAGTGTTTAATGACCAAAAAAGGAAAAACTATAAATAGAGGGTTGGGGCACTCTCGTTTTTACTTTGCAAAAACGAACAGTTGGAGATATAAGCGAGTATTATAAACTAGGGTTTTTCAGATTTGATCAAGTGGAAGATCTGTGTGGTTTAAAAACGTGAAGAGCATGTTTGAGATTGTGAACTAGAAGGAAGGAATTACACGGGCATGGAAAGAAGTAAAAAGATGGTCTTGTGAAGAATTTATCAAAGTTAGGGTTCAGCAAACTAGGGCACAGGTTTAGAAGAATTGTATCACAGATCTGAGATTGAAGGTTGGGAGAAGGAAAGTAGAGTAACAAGGAGAGGATTGGAGTGATAAAATTACCTCGACCATGGCACCCAAGAAAGGAAAGGGCAAATCTATGGCTAAACAACTAGAACCTGAGGTAGATACAAATGAAGAAAGGTATGCAGAGATACAGTACCCAAACAGAGTGATGATGGGGAAGGAATGGGAATCCCATTTGAGAAGCATACCGGTCAGTGACTATAATCACCGCACTAACACTATAGAGAAAGAAATGGCATTAGAGTTGGTACGCCCAACCAACAAACGAACACCTGAAGGTTTGCCTATCTACAATGATGATGTAAAGGTCAAGCTGGCAAAGGTAGGGTTACTGCAACTCTATGAGTTACCTTATTTTGGGAAGGTGGATCACTTGTACCAATGGTTGATGTCTTGGGTGCACGAGGACTACTTCCACTATGTTGGGCACAAGATGTGCATGACTCCCCAGTTGATTTCACAGTTTACATGCCTCATATGCAAGGGAGATAGCCTGGAAGATGACCTTGGCGACGAGGAGGAAGATTTGAAAGACAAGGAACCTTTGGAACCTCATGTATTTAGTGTCTATGACTCAAAGGAAGAGAGTGGGGATGAAAATCAAGAGTTCATATTCACGCGACGAAAAGGCGCACAAGGTGATGAAGGCATTGAAGATACAAAGATGGATGAGAAGGATGCCATGGAGAAGCAGGGAGACATAAGTTTTACCAAGGAGTAGATAATCGAAGTGGCAAAGTGAGAAGTGAATAAAATGCTTGAGGCCCTTGTAGACCAGGAGTTAGAGCATAGCACATTCATAGTACTTAAGGAAGGGAAAGAGGAGAGTGTTGAAAAGGGACATGACAGCCTAGGAGGCCCCACTCTGATAGTTAGCTTCCCCAAAGGTGCGCACTTGGGTAGAAGAACTTTGGATGTAGAATAGAGGCAGATAATGGGATATGTGGATGATTCAAGGAAGGTGTTACGCACAAGGTTCTAGAGCACGATACCCACTGAAAGACTTATAGCCATGGGATCATTTGAGAAGGAGGGCGCGTACCCCAAGACCAAGAAGATGCTTTCTTGGGCATTTGAGTCCCACGTTGATGAGCCAGACTTTGAAGTCTACCAAAAGGCACTTATCACATTGCCAGAGTCTAAGGGAGACAACCCCTCAATAAATGCTCAAGAGCTCTCAGATGAGCAAGTATGAAATGCTCTAAACAAGGTCGCGGTTGAAACAGAGGCGAGGCTATTCACATGAAATGACAACATAAGGTCCCTAGAGGGAAAATTGGCCAAGAAGGAAGAGGAGTTGGCTAAGGTGGCCAAAAACTTGAAATAGGAGGAATTAATCAGTGCATAGCTGAAGTGCGAGCTTAAGGAGGAAAAGGCAAAGGTGTAGGAGGTCTACAAAAAGGTAGAATTGATAAAAAGTGCCATAATTTTAAAACACCTAGATCTAATGCCAATCCCCCAGAGATATGCATTGACGCTAGAATTCCTAGAAGACTTAACACGTGTCCTCACCATGGAGAGACGACCCTTGGCATTAGAATCTGTGGAGGAAGTGGTCGTGCGCATGAAGGAGAAGGACCTATTAAAAGTGATAGCACTTGTTGTTGAGTACAACCAAGTACTCGCAGAGATCAAGGTCACTGCTCAGTCTGTAGAAGTTGCATACAATACATGCACGGATCGAGATAAGGTGGCAAGCTCCTTGGTTGCCACGCTTGAAGCAAAGCTGAAAGAGTTCCAGGAAAAGAACAAGGGGAACAAGGCAGAGAGGGACAAGGTTCTGGCCAAGGTAGAAAAGAAATCAGAGGCAATTGAGGCTCTGAGAAGCTCAATCAAGGCCCGGCTGAAGGAACTGTACCCCCAGATTACCAGGAGAATGGACAAGCTCGTGGATCTGGGTAAGGAATTGGAACAGATTGTGGACACTTTGGGTGCCTAGGGAGCTAGCCTAAGCTTTGATAAAGTGAGCACCCTAGTGTTGCCAGAAGGTGAAGGGAAAGGTCAAAGTGTGGAACAACGTGGAGGCAGATTTGTGACAGGAATTTCCCAGCCTTCTGAATTAATGTCCCCACCATTCTTCATTCTTTCCCCTATTATTTCATTCCTTATTCATTTTGTAAAAAAATATGTCTACATCTTGGTTCCATTGAACCAACTTGCACCTTGGTCAAGTAGAATGTTTCTGAGGACGAAGCACAGGCGTAGTGTGGGGTGATGTTGGGCCCTTGGAATATTGGCCAAGTATGAAGGCACATGGGCGCGTGGGATCCCAGTTATAGAAGGGTGCGCAAGGAAAAAGCATGTAGGAGGAAGAGTTAAGAAGGCACATGGTTCACGCGGCGTGCGAAAGGAGGTTTGGGACTTAGCCAATCTATGCAACAAAGGTAGAACACATGAAAAGTGTCATCGGTTGCGTGCGGATAAGATGTCAGCCTGGCAACAGGTGGCCCGGGAAAGAGCATGCTAGCGATGGAATCTTCTCGAAGATCATCATGAGATGGAGTGGAGAGTTCATTCCTGAAGGAACATGCTCGCTTGGAGGATCACATTCGACACTTGGTGATGGATATGAGGGTGCGGTAAGGCGAGTTAGTAGCGTGGGAAGGTGATAAATACAAGTGCCTGCAGCAGGAAAAGATATACATAGAATGAGACCAAGATAACATACAGATGGGGATATAGAGATATAGGAAGAGATATACAAAGAGAGAGAGAGAGAGATAACATGGGTGAAGCTCTGCAGGATTGTTGCAAGTGGAACTTTGATGTAGAAAGGAATGTACTAGGCTTAGTATTGTAATTTCTTTTTCTTTTGGCATAGTTATACAAGCCTAGTGATGTGCATGACTGCGATCTGCCCTCTATGGATCTTTGTAATGAAACAATGAATACAATGAGGTTACCTGTTGCAAATAGACACAGATATCAGTAGCTTTAATGTATATTTCATTCATAGGAGATCTCTTTCCTTGCATGTTATGAATGAATAATTGTATCTTTCTTTCTGTTATAATATATGTTATGGAGTCTGTTAAAACATCCATTTTGAAGAAGCTACAAGGATCTAGAGGTCATTCTGAGCCCTATGATTCTTGTATGTCTAAACTTCTTTCCTGAATACTATTACACTAATCATAGATAAATGTTTCCCACTAAAACTCACATAAAAGAGAGACTTAGCACCGTGCGTACCTCGGGTGAGTGCTAGGTGATAGGCCGGTGCGCATGAGATTCCTTCCTTTTATAGTGGGAATAAAATTGACTACATCATTAATGGTCACTTTATAAATGACTCCTTTCTTATGCTTGCCAAAAATGAATGCTTCTATAAGAAAAATCTAGTCAATTTTACATACTCCTTTTAAACCCCAGGTTAACTCAGCATATCACCCAACATGAACTGAGCACTCACCTGAGGCACACGAAGGTGCTAAGCCCCTCTTTTATGTGAGCCTTGCTAGAATAGTCATCATTATAACATAACAACATATAGACATAAACACATACATATTATGATAGAGATAAAGAGACTAGATCTGAGCCTAAATGGTCCATATTATGATTTTGAATATTAAAAATAACATACATGAACCTGAACACAATAAAGAACACAAACACTTAGATCCATTGAACACTGATATTTATGACAACACCATAATATTAATTCACCAATATTACAATAGTCAAATACATCAAGAAATCCATAAAATAGACCAGATACATCATTAGAGTTTCAACATTTTCCTATAATGGCTCCATTACAGAAGTCACAATAGTGATCACACATATCTATCCTAGCTCTCTCTACCTTATTTCTCACATATATTTTACACATTATGCACACCTCTCATTTTTAATCCCCATCTCTCTGTTGTCGTGTAAGTCAATACATATACAAGAGAAGTTCTTGGGGATCTTGCCCTCCACCACCTAGTCATCATTCAAGAGTAGAACCACATGCCACATGTCATCATGCCCTGCCATACTCAAGTACCTTAAGCATGTAAGATTTCTATTAATGATATCTAATCCATAACTAACTCTACTCTACAACTCTTAATCCTAGCATAATGATCATATCCTATTGTAGGATTTTCTTGGGTTACAACTCTCCATACTTTAACCTTATCCATAACCAAATATGGCCACATCTCCATGTGTCCTTCATTACAAATCTAATTGTGGCCTAAAATGTGGCTAAGTATTGAGCCTATTCTGCCTGGGCATGAACCTCTGCGCCTTCCCCAAAGTTACTTCCACATGAGGCTTTGCACCTTACTGACACACAAAAAAAACCTTTCATGCCTTAGGTGCTTAGTATCCTTAGGGTCTCAACATTACCCCACACTATTTTGATTTCCGCCCATGACAATATTTTGCGCTCGCCAAACAAAAATCCAATAATCTAAAAATCAAATAAGGTAAAAATCCTGCATGATGCAACGGTCTAGATGACTAACTAGAGGAGTTCAGGAAACTCTACATCTATCTCACCCTTTAACTTCTTCCATGCTTCCAACTCTACTAAATATTTCCCTAACGCCTCCCTTACTATGTTGAGTAATTGCTCTGGTGTAATATCTCCAACCTTCCATTTGAGCTCTTGTATGACCACCATTAGCTCTACGCAAACACCCTCAAACTCATCCATACATTCTATGATGGAATCTCAGAGTTCGCCAATCCATAATTCCAACTTTTTGCACTTGGTTTTTATTTTATCCTTTTGTGTTGTGGTGTTAATTATCAACTGCGCACACTCAATATTATTCTTCGGAACCTTCTCCTCTAATAAGGCCTTGAGGACAACCTCTTCATCTGCTACCCGTGCATTAATAATGGGCTCATATTTTGGGCAACTGTTGAAGCCCCTATCTGTCAATATATTTTCTTCCTTGAGTTGGGTGAGCAAATCCTCCAACGCAGTGATCCGGGCCTCCACAACGATCTTATTGGTTTCCTTTTCCTTAGCAAGATCCTCATCCATAGGCCTCACGCGACCTTTGATGTTGGCGAAAAACATCCCCACTAAGTCTTCTAAATACTCCATTTCATCACCATAATATGTTCTGTCTTGTCTCACCAGCGTCAGACATTGTTCCAGGACCTTCTTGACCAAGGTGGTAGCTTGATCATATGTTTCCTTAGTCACCGGTGGTGCAACTATCTCATTTTCTTTTTCCTTCTTAATTATGACCAAAGTCCAAACAGTCATCCTCACATCCAAACTCTACCTTATAACCTCCGAGGACATCTTCTATAAAGCGTTATGTGCCTACTCATCAGTGAGGTGGATTGGATCCACCACCTTATATGTTACCACTTTCTTCTTCTTCAAGTGAATGGTCTCGATCGCATGATCATTGACCTTAAATTTGGGCTCCTTCGCATGATAATGTAGATTCCATCTCATCATCTTCTTCATCCTTGTTATGCCCCCATCTTGGTCTAAAATATCCCAAGCATGTAGCTTATTTGGGGCAAGGGTGCTCTGGAACCTTGCGCACAACACCTTTTCGGGATTATCCACAAAATCTATGTGGCGGGACATAGGTGTCTACTTCTTCCTCTTTTCCTTACGGTTTGAATGTTGCTTTCTTGGGGTACTTGTTCTTGCATTGAACCCTTTATCCTCCTTGATCACAAAGGAGTCTCATTTACTTTTATCTCCTGAGCTCATGGGCTGGAAAGGTGAGGTCCCTTGCGCTGGACTCTTCACATGTTCCTCCATAGAATGTGATTTCTCCTTGGTGTGCACATCATCCATTGCCTTGTTCTCTGCCTTAGCCCTTCTCTTCTCCTCCTCCTCCAGTTCTACCTCGAGTTCCTCCCTAAACACTGTGTGATCCTCCTTTGAGCCTGTCTCCATCATAGAACTGGAGACATCATGTACTTTGTGTTTTTTATTCTAGTTCTTTCCCTTTTTGATTATTTATCTTCCTTGCAATTTAGTTGTGAAGCCTCAGCGCTACCTTGTTGCGATGTACCCGCGCCCTCACTACTAGTCTTGCACGTATAATACTTCCTCTTCCTATAAGTGTCCAATTTCTCTTCACTTCCTTCTTCTTCTTCTTCTCCTACCTAGACCACTCTCAGAGGCAGGATTGGCACCTCTCATGGCTTTGGAAAGGTGGAGTCTATAACCTCCACCTTAACTCAAACTTGCGTCTTGGGATGCAACTACACAAACTCTCAGTGGATGAATTCATTAATGGTCACATTTATCTACATCTTCAGATCTAGGAAGTCTTTCTCCAAGACTTTGATATACACTGGCCTCACATCATACTTTTAGGTCGCACGAAGAGTGTGAACATCTGAGTCCACTTTTATGGCATCAATGGTCAGCTTCTATGCATATTTTAGCCAATTGATGGTACACTTCATATATTTCACATTAAATGTGAATGGAAGTTTGCACCATGGCCACATTCACCCATTGGCCATCTTAAATTTCGCTAAGATGAAGTGTTGCATAACTGCAAACTTCACTTGCTCCCCTATAATTTTTGGTAACTCAGGTGAAATACATCAGTTATTCTCAAATGAATCACGCATTCTCTCATACCATTTACTCATTTGGGCCTTATATTCATTTGTGATGGAGCCATCACAATAGAACTATGAAAATTACACCACAGGAAGTGAGTGCGCTAGAGGTAAAACCACATGTTCCCATGTAGTGCATCGGGGATGCCAATCTCCCTAAAATATGATTAACAATAGGATTTAACTCCACGTGATCTTTGATTTATCTTCAGTTCTGCACCTGCACTTCCTCAATGATACTCTTCGTAATGAATTATGCAAATGTTATAGTGCACTCTATTTTGATATCTCTGTACGTAATGTACAAGTAACATTATTTTTATCTCTGTCCTCCATTCTAATGCACCCATATTTGTAAATGATAAGTCAGGCAGTGAACCCTCAATGTCCGGATCATCCATATTTGTAATGACCTAAGCCCTTCCCCCCCTTATCATAATTCAATTACTTCGCCAATTCTTCAATTTTCATCAGTTAGCACATAGGTCGAATGCCATATCTTTTCTAGTGTTTCATAAGCAGGCCTATACCCTATCCTTATCAACTAGCCCTTGTAATTCTCATTCTTTTCCTCACAAAAAGTAGAAAAAATCCATTGTGCACCTATGAAATTAACCTCCGGTAGAGAGGGTTAGGTCTAGCAGAGAAGGGAAGCTCCCATAGCTGATAAAAATCTAGTTTTATGTAAATCTTGTTGCATACTGACTCGTTAACCTTAGGGTTTTCCATGGTCGTCTAACCTTGAGATGTCTTTAACTAGATCTACGAACACATAAAAATTTTTTTGTTCTTATGTTCTATGGTTGAACTCGTTAATCTTGACACATTTATATATTTGAAACTCCACTTTTCTACTTTGATTACACCCAGGGGGTACTGCATTTATAAGTATATCTCTACGGGTTCCTCCTTCTACAATGACTGGTATCTTGGTTTATGTCTCTTCTTTAGTGGCATTTTTGTTGCTTCACTGTGCATGCCCTAGGTGTTCAACTTCTCCTTGTCTATCTGAGATCTCTGACCTTTGATAGCTTCACTCTTATGTAACCCCCTGCTACCTCATTATATACTCCACTTGCTACTTCTACAAGGTCTCCTCACAAGTTCTATAAAATGGCACTGGTTCATAAAATTATTTCACTTCTTTATCACAACCTTCGTGCACAATTCAATCATGCTCAGGAGCACAAATATTTTTCAAAGAAAAGGTATTTAAAATGACTACCCTTACCCCATATTTATAATTTTTCATGACCTTAACATCATTTTGACCCATGAATTTTAATGTTAATTTTTAACAAAATAACTTTATCCCCTTAAGTAATCTTCCATGACCCCATCTTACACGCATTGCAATCGTAACATTCTACCATGATAACACCACTTCAATGCCATAGACCTCCTCTGCATGCGCCTCACTGTGCACTGAAGTACTTAACCTCTACGCTATACGACCAAGTAATTTCCCCTACCACCAACTACCTCATGTTACACTAGAGCGAATTTGTTTTTTTCTCCATGTGTGGTCTTTAATCATCTCAACCTTCCTCAGAACACCTCCCATATAACATAAACCAATTTTTTTATAAATTCAGCACCAATATCCTACATTTTTTTTTCAATCAAACCCAGAGTTCCCTTTAGAGATGTCTCCAACTATTCTCCCACATTATACTTTGATCCACCCCACACTAAATGTATACACATTCTTCTGCGCATGGAATCACTTAAAATTTTTTTAGCTATTGGCGTGCCAATGCACAACACACCACCAGACTAAAATTACAAAGCATAGAGATGATGATGGAAGAAAAAAAATATAAAGGAAAATGCATTAATAGTAAAACCTAAGCTAAATAGTAAAACTTCCTTATTAAAAACATCGAAGAAGTCTTATTTATAATAGGACTTACAACCTACTCTCTATTAAAGAAACTAGGTACACCCTGTGTGCCATTTAAAGATTCTAACTGGCAAGTTCCTGAGTCAATTATATAGGGTCACAACATATGGTCCCAAAAAATGCACCTATAAATTTCTAGGATGGCACAAAAACTTAGAGTCATATAGAAGAACCATCTATCCAACTTCAAGTTTTTTGTTCTTAATGTGTCGATCATGCTAGGCCTTTCTGTCCTTACATTTATCTATCTTCTATCTCCAATGAGATATAACATGCCTCTTATCCAACTGTATCATTTTTTAGGTAATGTGCTCTTCTAGTGCTGGGGGGACAACCAATCCTCCTGTGGGTGCAATACACATGGATGGTAACATGAACTGCAATAAGTAAAACAACCTTTACACCAAATACAAATTTATAGGGCATTTATTTTTTCATCAATACATACAGGTCAAAATCTAGATGACAAATTATATTAACCATGAATCATTTAGCATCCGGAATATAGTCCTTCTAACATCACTAAATATTTATTAAAAAATGGATCAAGAATAGCTATATGAAACACTCAACAATTCCAATTGCTTATGGGTGATAGGGTGTAGTCTTTTAAAACGCTACTATAAGATCTGAAGTCCGTTTGCCCACGATTTGGATGATTAAAGAAATTAATACCCCTATCACTTGTTATCCTTCGGTGAGAAGTTAGATGCCTACTTATGATATTATTGGGATGGAATTTTATTCTTGTATTGTTTTGCAGTGCAATATTTCATTTTTTATGATTTATGCTTCCACTGAAAGTGGTAACATATAACATACAAGTAATGACTGTAGTGCAACCCATTCCCACACTATTAGTGGCCCACCATGACCCAAAAAGTCAATTAAAAATTTATTGAAAGACTTCCACACTTATTATAGGCCTCAACGACATTTCATCTTTATGCCCATGCTTCCCAAGGCACTGGCAATGATCACAGCCTCTAGCATATTCTTGGCAATCCTTATACATTGTCTCCCACCACAAACATGCCATCAAAATCTTACGCGCAATGGCTCAACTTGCATAATGTCCACCAGTAATCCCTACATGAGCTTCTTTCATGATACTTATGTGCTCATGCTCTAGTACACACCGGTGTAAAAGCTCATATCGGCCAAGTTTGTATAGATCTCCACCAATCAACATATAAGGTGCGACATGAATGGCAAGTTGTTTACTTTCTATACTCTTCATTTTGTCAAGTGCCACACCTATTCATAAAAAGACAACAATATCCTCCAAATCAATGGGCATGCATTATAATCTGAATAATTGTGCATCCAACATTGTGTCTTCAATGCTCTGCGCGTCTACACCTAAATTAATTTTAGAAAGATGGTCAGGTCCTGAATTAGACTTTCCTGGCTTGACTACCACCGAAAAGTTGAAATCCTGAAATAACAAGATCCACTGGCATATGTGTCATTGCAAAACAAATGTGTTTACCAAATACTTAAGTGTCATGTGATTTTTGTAAAAGATAAATGGAGTAGTCAACAAGTACTACCTAAACTTATGCAGCACATAAATCATAGACAATGCTTCGTGCTCCATTGTTGTGTAATTATGCTCAATTGGGGTTAACTTTCTACTTACAAAACATACATGGTGATCAAAAACCCTTTCCCCAGGTTGTGCTAACACTACTCCAATTTCCATACCTGAACGGCTTGTCCTAAGAGGGAAAGCAGAAAATGGGCACAATGGTAAGCTTCTCCTTCAACGTATCAAAAGCTCCTTGCTACGCCTCATCCTAGTGAAATATCCCTTTGTGCCTCAATAGTTATTCTAAGGGAACAACAATCCTAGCATAACCCTTGATGAATTTTCTATAGTAACCCGTATGCCCCAAAAAATTGTGTACTGCACTTTGATTGGCAGGCTCCTCCAAACCCAAAATAACAACTTTGGCAGGGTCTACCAATAAGCCTTCCTTTCAAATAATATGACCTAGCAATATGCCAAAAGGAGTAGCAAAGACACATTTCCTTAATGGTTAGGAGAGTTACTTAACTATTTCTACATATGCTCAAACATCAATCTCAAGTTGTCACAATGGTCTTTCACTAATCCATACACTATCTAATCATCTAGGTAGACTTGTAGAAACTTATGAATAAAGTCTTGGAATGCTTGCACCACAATGCGCGAAAATACAATAGGTGCATTCTTAAGCCCAAATGGCATAACTGTATAAGAAAAGATTCCCCATTCAATGGAAAAAGTAGTCTTCTCTTGGCCTTCTTTTACAATCCTTCCCTGGTGATACCTTGAGAATGCATCTGTAAAAGAGTAGATCTCATGCCTTGTTACACCTTCTAAGATTTCCTCAATAAAAGGCATTGGAAAAGGATTTATCACACATGCAACATTCAAGTATATGTAGTCTACACAAATTTTTATCCTTCCATCTTTCTTGATACTAATCACCATTGGACTAACCCATTCAGACTCTTCAATAGCTTCAATAATCCCATATTCCAGCATCTTGTCAATTTCTTCTTTTACCTTTACACACACCCTTACAAAACAAGATTGTTTACCGAATACTTAAGTTCCATATGATCTGTGTAAAAGATAAACATAGTAGCCAACAAGTACTACCTAAACTTATGCAGTGCATGAATCATAGAAAATGCTTCGTGCTCTGTTGTTGTGTAATTATGCTTAGCTGGGGTTAATTTTCTACTTGTAAAACATAAAGGGTGATCAACAATCCCTTCCAAAAGTTGTGATAACATTGCTCTAATTATCATACCTGATGCATCCACATGCACATGAAAGGGCTTGTCCCAAGAGGGAAAGCATAAAATGGGTGTAATGGTAAGCTTATCCTTCAATGTATCAAAAGTTACTTGTTGCACCTCATCCCAGTGAAATCTCCCTTTGTACCTCAATAGTTCTTCTAAGGGCATGATAATCCTGACATAACCCTTGATGAATTTTTTGTAGTAACCCGTATGCCCCAAAAATCCATGCACTACACTTTTATTGGCAAGCTCCTCCACACCCAAAATAGCAACAACTTTGGCAGGGTCTACAATAAGCCTTCTTTGCAAATAATATGACCTAACAATGTGTCAAAAGGAGTAGCAAAGACACATTTCTTAATGTTTAGAGAGATAATTAACTATCTACATCTTTCAAACATCAATCTCAAGTTTTCACAATGATCTTTCACTAATCCATACATTGTCCAATCATCCAGGTAGACTTGTAGAAACTTATGAATAAAGTCTTGGAATACTTGCACCACAATGTGTGAAAATATAGTAGGCACATTCTTAAGTCCAAATGACATAACCATATAAGAAAATATTCTCCATTAAGTGGTAAAATTAGTCTTCTCCTAGTCTTCTTTTATAATCCTTACCTGGTGATACCTTGAGAATCCATCTGTAAAAGAGCAGATCTCACGCCCTGCTACACCTTCCAAGATTTCCTCAATAAAAAGCGTTGGAAAATGATCTATCACACATGCAACATTCAAGTCTCTATAGTCTAAACAGATATGTATCTTTCCATATTTCTTGGTACTAATCACCATTGGACTAACACATCTAGCCTCTTTAATAGCTTCAATGATCCCAGATTCTAGCATCTTGTCAATTTCATCTTTTACCTTTAGGCGCAGATTAGGATTCATCCTATAAGGCCTCTTCCTAATCAGGCATGCACACTCCTTTAACTTAATTTGTATCTCTCCCAACAAGTGATGAACTCCCTTCGATTCATGGTATCCATGTAGGAACAAATCCTGGAAGTCACACAGTAGCTCAATTATCTTGGAGACCTCTTGCTTTGTCCAATAATCACCAATGATTGCTTCTTTCGGTTCTGCTTCTGTGGTAATGTTGACCTTCTTTATCTTCAACGGTCCATGGTAGGCATGCGCCTTCTCATCCGCATTATCCAAGATGTCGAGCATACCCTCTGTATGATCAACATCGAGGTTTTATATCTATTCATCTTTAATCAAGTACACCATTTTTCCTTTCTCCTTTTCTAGGCAAGTGCGCTCAAACTATACTTTATCCATTTCTTCTCCTCCCTCAAAGCACGCCTCCAAATCAATCTCCCGTAGCAAATCTAGGATGAGTTCCTCAACTTTGGCACTATCTCCTAGAGTAAGGCACTTGACTACATGCAAAGCCTCATTCATTGATGTTTTAGAAGATAGATACTCAAAAGTTTGAATAATACCTACTGTTAACTCTATCCAATTTCTCATCTGACGACTTAACTCTGAACGAACATACCAAGCACGTGCACAACCCTGTGAAGTGGAATAGAACTTATGCACCCATATGGAGGGGGGTAAATCTTCTGGGCCTTCCATCCAAGCCTTCTCACATTCTTGAATGTGGTACAAGGTTGATTCCCTCCAATGATAGTCGTATATCTTTGAAGGTGCATTGGTTCAGAGAAATCGAATAGAGAATGCGATTCTTACCTCGTGCCACTCTATAAGATTATCCCAATGAGTCATCCACCAATGCGTGGTTGTCCCATACAAGATATACATAAATTATATTCCTCCATTCTACTTCACAGGTCCACTGGACTTCCATAGCATGCAAAAAGACATCAGGGTTACCTTCTCTAGTGTAACTTGGTAACTGTCTTCCTCCCAGACGCCTAATGAACATGCCTTGACAAACTGAGTCACAGTGCCCTTCAATTCTCTCCCAACCAACTCATAAGTCCCATGCACCCAATTATCACATGTGATGCTAGTCGTATCACTCATGGACTAAGCATCATCCCACTGAATGAATCCTTCTCTCAACGGCTCGATAACCTCTGGGTCTCTTATGGTGCGCACATAAATTCTATTTATGTCTTATTCCCCCAAAGGATCGACATAAGGCACAGACCTTCCATCTGTTAGTGGAATAATAACATGCTCCTTTTTGTTCTCAAAGTTGATGTATCCCTTGTTGAAGCACAAATCAACATTATTCGCATAACACCAAGGGCATTCGAGTAATGTTGAGAAAGTATCTACCTTGGCAAGCGCTAAGACTTCAAAGTCCCCAGTGAAATGTCCCCCTTGAATGGTTATGGAAGCATCCTTCAAGACTTTGATGGGCATAGCTTTAGTTCTATTCACCATGTATAACACATTTGAAGATGGATGTAATGGTGGTCTCCCCATCTGATTCCACACATCCAAAGTAAGAACATTAATCTTTGCACTTGTGTCAATTAGTATGTTACTCAAAATCCATCCATCAACTATTGCATTCAACGTGATCTCCTTGTCATAATCAAGACTATGAGGGGGAAAATTAGCATGCAAGATCTACCTCTCACGCTCACATCCATCACATGCGGTACCTTTCCTCTCAACCATTCTCCTAATAGGGGAATGATATTCTCCTGGCGTAGCATCTTACATACCTCTTTGACATCATCAACATCATTCTGAGGGATCTCAACATTATTCGTGTTCTAACTTCTGCGATTGCTCTTTCAAGCATTGGATCTCCCCTTGCAAACTCCTAATCACCTCCATAGTCTCCTGGTAAACCTCCTTCTGATAAGTTAGATCATGGTACTTCCCATACAATACCTTTTCTTTTATAATGAGAGACCTCTACTTTAGTATTTCTCTGGTGCGTGCAGCTTTAGCGCATGTAGTTACTAATACAGGCTACAACTGAGGAATTATGACTACCTATAGGCATGAATAGGGGTTCAACATGATTTCACACTAACCATTCACCCTTGTCCTTCTTCTGGTTATGGCTCATGTGATCATACAAGTCAGGGCACTCCTCATACTTATGTTTCTTTCCACACCATGAGCATTGCAGTAAATCCAGGCACTCACGCTTGTAGTGATCCATAGATCCACAATTAAAACAAGTTCCATGGGGGAAGTCACTCCTTCCTCTATCGAAACCACCACCGGAATCCTCTGAAATTCTTCTTCCTCTTCCTCCACCATCTCATGCCCTTCATGCTAACGCCCCTCATTCTTATAATGTTTCGCAATGTTGGCCTTACGCACACCAATATAAATTACATCATGAATCTGGTCTATCAACTTGCACTCCTTAGTATCATGAGTGGTAGATATACAAATCTTGCAAAAACAAGACACATTCTTATGAAGCGCGCATTATAACAATGGGCATCTACTTGGATCATGATCCCTGTGAAAGATTTCACAATCTACTAACATGGTGCGCAGCGAATTTCGAGGGAAACTATCCTTGGTGTGTCCTTCTACTTCACAATCTATACACCAAAGTCCATTGCGAGTCTCATGTGCTGAATTTGTAGACAATTTTTCAAGTTTCCTTTGACATGGAAGTAATTTGTGCCTCCAAAAAGGGACTTACCCCAGTATCAACACTCCCCACAGCCTCAACGTGTAAAGCAGCCTCCAAGGCCTCCCACGGATCCGTGAAAGTCTTATGTGAAAGTGCTCGTCTGAAAGGTGTTATCAAGCCTCCAACAAACCACTGAGCATGTTGAGAGGGATGGATATCATAAGATAATTTTAACAAGAGAGTCTTAAAATGTGCATCATACTCTTGCACACTTTCACCCATAACCTGTTAAATCTCCTTGAGTGCACTGATGCTCTTTTTCTCAAATTTAGGAATATAAATTTCCAACAAAAAGGCATCACGCACATACGTTATAATCCACCTCCATTTGATGTGGGTCATATTTTCAGTACCAACTATGCATGCACCCCTACAACATAGTTGCAAACTGGCTTGCCTTCCACTCTAGGGTAGTGATCCCCTTAGCAGCGCCATAGCAATTCACACTTGTGTACATGATCTGTAACATCCTTAACACCTTTATAATCAGGAAAATGAAGAGACATCTCATAAAATACCTGTTGATGGGGTTGTGGTCCTTATCCACCAGATCTAAAACCTTGATTTCCTCATGTGTTTCCTCCACCACCAGATCCACTAGTTCCACTAACTCCTAACCCTCTCAATCCACCATATCCTCTAGCCTAAAGTAGTGCTACTATGCATTTCCATCGTTGTACTAAACTGAGCTCCAACAATCTACGAAGTTGAACTACTTCCAGACATGATACCCACCTTTTTTGAGCCCACTCCTTGTCCAAATGACGCACCTGATAGGATACCACCAAACATAGGAAATATTTGTGTGACCATAGATGAATGTAATATAAAATTATATCTACCTGATGTTGTTTTCTTACTAATGCCAACTAAACTAGCAATACTTGTCTCAAAAATTGGAAAACTAAGCGCAAGGGCTCGGTCTTTAGGTGGGTTCAAATGTGTGCCTATGGTCTGTCTCCTTTCTCCATCAAATAAGCTCTCAGCTGAAGCCAAGGGGGTTCTCCTTCCATGTTTGCTAAGATGGGGTAGCATAGACTACTCAAGTTCCATGTCCTCTACGTGAACCTCAAATCCTTCCCGCAATGTTTGCCTCCAAACATCTATCATTCCTGCAATCTCACATTGTCTCACCAATTCCCTCTCCCCAACTTAATTATACTTGAGTTGCCTCTCCTCTCTCTCTGCCTTTGCCATTGGATCCACCATTTCTCACCACACCCACTTTCGTGCCTCGCACCTAGTGGGAGTTTAGCTAGCCATAGGAAATGCTTATAAATTCAAAGTGATTATCAGGATCTTAATGACTAATGGTATAACATGCAAGAAAGATCCTCTTCGTTCTCACAAGAACTCAAAAATTAGTAATCTCTGAGCAAGAATACGTAGAAATTACGTACTCTAATGTGTAGCTACTCAACACACCACTCCACCAACGATCAACAACACGAGTCCAAATACGATTGGCATCATGAAGCCACTTATAATATTTTTGGGTCTACACACAAGGTTGATAGTACCAACTCCTTCTCGATGCATACACCGATAACCATTCATAAAATTCTATTGGAAAATGGAAAAAAAATGTTTTATAGAGCTCATGATACAAATGCTCCTCTACCCATGTATGTGCATCAAAATCAGGTCCAATGTTGAATTTTTGTGCAAACTCATCCTCCGTGTTCTTAAGCTAAGTCTCCATGGTGGCTAAAGTCAAGCATTCTGCCATTACACGTCATTCGTATAATAGCTTCACAAGAGGTCCTGACGACGAAACCAAAATGTAGTCACTTTTACCTACTCCTTTTAAACCTCAAGCATGCCAGCATATCACCCAACCTAAGTTGGGTGCTCACCTAAGGTGCGTGAAGGGACCAAGCCCCTATTTTATGTGAGCCTTACAATAATATTCATCATTATAACATAACAACATATAGACATAAACACATACATCTTATGACAAAGATAATGAGACTAGATATGAGCCTAAATGGTCCATATTATGATTCTAAATATTAAAAAAAAACATACATGAACCATATCTGAAATCTAAACACAATAAAGAACACAAACAATTAGATCCACTGAACACTGATATTTATAACAACACCATTATATTAATTTGCCAATATTACAGTAGCCAAATACATCAATAAATCCATAAATGGACCAGATACATCTTCAAAGTTTCAGTATTTTCCTATAATGGCTCCATTACAGAAGTCACAACAGTGATCACACATATATCTCTGAGTTATCTCTACCTTCTTTCTCACATATATTTCACACATTATGCACACCTCTCATTTTTCATCTCTCTCTCTATGTTTTCGTGCAAATCAATACATATCAATGGGATCTTGGGAATCTTCTCTTTACCACCTACTCATCACTCAAAGTGAACCACCTTCCAAATGTCATCATGTCTTACCATACTCAAGTATCCTCGACATGCAAGTGCCAGTTAAACCGTAACTAACTCTACTTTACAACTCTTTATCCCATCATGATAATCATATCCTAGGATATGCTTTCCTTGGGTTGCAAGTCTCCATGTTTTAGCCTTATCCACAATCATATATGGCTGCATCTCCACTTGTCCCTTATTGTAACTCCGATCATGGTCCAAAATATAGCTAATTCCTGAGCCTGTTCCTCCTGGGCGTGAACCTCCATGTCATCCCCAAAGTTACTTCTACATGAGCATTTATGCCTTGCTAGCACACAAAAAAAAAAAATTGTGCGTTAGGTGCTTAGTCTCCTTGGGTCTCAACATAAACTATTAAACGTATTGATATTTTATGCAAAGCTTCGAGATCCAATTTGTAATGAACAAAAACTCCATGTTATATGCAAAACATATTTTCCATGTTGGATTGGCTTAAAGACTTTTCTTGGAAATGAATTCAGTGATGAGAAAAATTCAAATTCCCTAGTATTCCTTTTGCCTTCAATAACACACCTTCTTAGTTGTGGAAATATGTAACAAATTTAATAAGAAGATGTCATTTTAGATATCTAAACTTCTCTCCCTTATAAGAAAATCTTAGGATTGTACCAAGATTATCTCTACTACTCACATGCATTACTCCTCGTGTTGCACTCCTTCCAAGGCTTGTTGGGGTTAGCATAAGGTTATACAGATAATATATCATATCTAAGCATACATGCAATAAAATTGGATATTCTACCAGAAGAAATATATAAAACAAGAGATATAAATCAACACCAGATTTAACGTGGTTCACCCAGTGTGGGCTACATCCACCAAGAAACAAGCCAATCTATTATCTAAAGCTTTCAGAAGATATACAATTGAAGATTTACAATCTTCCACACCTCTCACGATGTACAATAATTTATTTCTCTCAAGCTTCTCCTTCTTCTCCAAGAATTCTCTCTCTCACAATTATTCACACAATAATCATCAATTCTTGCAATCCTCTACTTCTAAACCCTGGCTTTTATGCTTATATAGGCATATACAAACTTAGGGCAATCAGCCATGTAATTACCATCAATAGGTCTGCTTTAATGCTAAAATGAGATCTAATTCCTGTGAGTTAAATAAAACACCCACGCACAGGTAACCGACGTCGGTTAGCCCTAACCAATACCGGTTCCTCTTTTCCTGACTGATGTCGGTCAGGTAAATGATGTTGGTTATAGGTAAATGATGTCGGTCCATCTATAACCGATGTCGGTTACTGTGCTTTCTTGCAAGTTTAATATAGCATGTTAATCTGAAGTAATTGAGCTCCACAACTCAAAAAGGCTTCATCTAACAAGTTTTCTAAGATTATTCATGATTTTCTTCGGACCAATGCCAAACAAGCCAAAGGATTCCACAAAGTTGTTTGGAATGCATGTTTCCTTCTTTAAAAAAATGTGGTTTGGGCATCATTGACATTCAAACACATGCATTTCCTTATATGCCAAATGGGTAATTAAATCAATTTAAGGTAACGAGGCTTGGAAAATTCTTTTAAGACATTGCATTTTTGTTGGTGTGGTTCATGGAAACATTTATTGGAGAAACATTGGCCTCCATAATTTTCTTATTTCCTTTGTTCCAATAAAAAATTGAAGGATCTTTTGTGGCTAAAAGATTTTGGAAACCGTATGAGACCATTAAGCTATTTTTTAGATGTGTTTGCAATGGATTCAAAATAAGGGTTTCCTTCAATAATCATAATATCTAGTGGTCACCCATATTGATCGTAAATTGCCTGCCTCTTGTAGGCACACTTGACGTTAAATATCTTAAGATTTTTTAGAAGGAAATTACTACTATCAATGACCTTATTTAATCCATAGACTAGATTTTTGTGGCCTGAGCTTAAAAAAAAATTTAATCATGTCAATATCAACCTATCATCTATTATAAAGATTCGTGAACTTTTGTTAGATGTCATGTTGCATATGCTTGTCCTTTATCCTCCTGCTAGTGGAGAGACTCGTGGCGGAATGTTGACACCTTTTTTAAAAAGTAATCTCTTGGTTTGCTTTACTAGATCATGATCCCCTTATTCCTTGCTCTGTGTAAATTAAATTCCCGTTGGAGTTTACATTCCTCTCATAGATTGCATCTCTCTCACCTCAATCGGGTTTGGAATTCTAAACTTGATCCTAACATTTCACATTTAATGGGGTGCTTTATCTATCAAGGTCTTCTTCTAGGTGACATACTTAAGCATGTTGGTATTTCAATTCCCAAATGTCCAACTTGTGTCATATCTGAGACGTTTAAACACTATTTTTAGACATTCCCTATTGCTAGATGTATGTAAGTAAATAATGGTCTAATAGAATGCCCTCTTTATTTTACAAGTAATATAGACTAGGATAATGAAGAGACCATTCTAAAGCTATACACACGAGGGTTGTAGGTTGTAACAAACAAAAACCTAGTAGGAGATAGTCTGCACTATATGAAAGATATAGGTTCCAAATCCCAAATCTAGGATAGGGGAGTGTTGTCTAACTAGGTCTAGATTATAGATTGATTATAACAAGATAGATATATTTATCCTAGGATTGTAAATATGGATCGTAAGGATCGATATGTTATAAATCCAAAAAGGTAAATTTTAAAGGTAATGACCAATATATAAGAATGAAAAAGATTAAGAATATTATACTCTATTATAATGTATGCATGACCAAGACAACAATAAATCAAATCTCAAATAAAATAAACAAAATGAGAGGTTAGAGATACTTACCTATTTGTAGACACCATTGATGGATTAACATCCTCTGAGGTTAGCAACACCTTGTGAGAGAGTTGATGTTGTGATTCATGAATGGATAGAACAAGACCTAGAAAATTCATTTGTTGAAGACTCCAATGGTTGGGAAAATCTTAAGAAGTGTAACTCATATGCTTGAGAATCCTAAGTACCCAATGCTCTAAGAGAAGAATCCAAAGGATAAACATGACTAACTTCAAGACCTTAAGAGCATATTTGTGAGTAAAAGCATATCGAATGACTGATGATGATGTGATGAAAAGAGAACTCAAATGCCACATGTATATAGGGATCATGATTACGCATTACAATCTTTTTAGTAGATGTCATTGACTATGGTTGATGTAGTCACTCGTCACAAATCAAAGCTAGACAATGTTGACCATGGTCGATGTCATCACGTCAATGTAATGTGCCATCATAGGGTCATATAAGGAATTATTAGAGGATGAATGGATACTTTGGAGTTGTTGAAATGTGATATGATAAAGGTATAAGTGTGTTATAAGTAGATATGGAGATGACCATAAGAGGATAACAAGGTGATGTCTTAAGGAGACTATAAAAAGATGATTTTAATGACATAAAATGTATTAAAGGTGTCATAACATGTATTACACACCAAGGACCTCTCATAAGTGCCAATGCTAACTGAACTAATATAACCATTTCCGATTACCCCCACTCTCGGCAATATCCTTAAGGACATTACTCTAGGGAAGCCAATGCGCCGATAGTGCATGTGATGAGAAAAAGTCAATAAGAACGAAAATTCAAGTGTATATGCTAGATATCCTTAGACACAGATTCATTCCCTTTTTCATCCTTTCTACCGTAAACCTTTCACTTGAAAAATGGATTTATTTGTAGACCACTCCCACTTCCCATCATATATATTTTTTCTTTAAAACTTTTTAGAGCTATAAATTTATTTTAATTATAAAAAGCTAAAAATGTTGTTATTTCTCAGTGATTTCTTGTAAATGATAAAATCATTATTATTTCTTGTGTTTTCTTATAGATAAAAGCACATGCTAAGAAGGAAACCCTCAAGTTTCAACATTTTCAACTTTTAAGACACTGAGGGAACACGCCTTGCACCATGAATTGGGTTCCACAGAATCCTCCGCAAATGGGCCCTCCACCTCTCACCACTTGCATAGTCAATTTTTATCCCCTGTTCATGGCCACTTTTCCATCATATTGCCTCAGTTGGGACATTGGAGCCCACCGACACCTCAGGGAAAGTTTTTTCTAGTCCTTTATGTCGAGTCTCGTACAAAGCATTATTGTTGTTATTGGTTCTCCAACACCAATTTGGGGAATCATGTTGTCCTTGAGTGTGAATGTGAACTCTCAAACTTAGGATATGTCGCTCCTCCCACATCCATCGATAAAGGAGACCACTAGTTTTGGGGATTTCCCTCCTAAGGATGACTCATCATTTCCCCTAATGCCATTGTTGTTTGTGGTCAACTCTCTTGTATTTGATTTGATTTTATAAGTTTGGTCTTTTTGTTGTCACTTGTGACATTTTGGTTTTTTAACGAGTTGTTTTTCCTCTCTAAGATGGATATTGGACCATGATTTCTCTTGTATGGTCTTTTCCTTTTTAACTGTAACCATCTTATATTGATTTTCATTAGTTAATATAATGATTAATTTTTTTTAAGAAAACAACACATTAAATATATTTGTAATCAGATGAATAATTGGCAGTCGATCACCCTGTTGAATGTTTCTTACAAAATTCTTACTAAGGTGTTGGTTCTCCGCATTGCTGATATCCTGCCTAAGATTTTTCAGCTCGAGTAGACTAGTTTTTTCAAAGGCCGATACATCCTAGACAATCTTGTTGGTTTGGGAAGGCATGGAGTGGGTCTGAGTTTCGTCACAGAAGCCTCTTTTCCTTAAGATTTACTTCGAGAAAGCTTACGATCGCATTAAATGACCCTTCATTCTGGCTATCCTTAAAGCCCTATGTTTTGAAAAATTCTTCCAAATGACTATCAACATGCTCTTCTCTAATGCTTCTACTCGGCTCTCCATTAATGGTGACAAGTCTACTGCCATTGGCCTCTTATACTCTATCAGACAGCAGTACCCTCTTGCACTGACACTGTTTGTACTCATTTTTTATTCCCTAGGGTATTTAATTACCCATCAAACTACTCAGGGATAAATTTGGGGGATTGTTCTTCTCGATAAGGAAACACAACTTATCAATAGACACTTTGTTTATGATTCCTTTCTTACTCTCGTCGAGTTAGAACAAAATGTTGCTACGGTCTTTCAATGTCTTCACAATTTTTTCTTGGCTTCAGGTTCCAATATTCAAATGGATACAACTTTGGGCTATTGGCAGAGCTATTTACCTCCTCCAGACTAGTTAACGGCTTACCCCTAGAAATGGATTGGTCGTGGCGAGTAATTCTGATTTATAGGCATTCCCTTTGCTTGTGACAGTGACTCTGCGAATTTTTGGAATTATGTTCTAAATAGAGTGGAGAAGAAAGTTACCAAATGGTCTCTGGCTAGTAAATTCCAGGTTTGCACCAAAATCCTTGTTGCTACTCATTTTTATTATTCTATTTGTTGGTGTCCTTCTCACACTTTGTTCAATTAGCTTACTAAGTTGCTTTGAGACTTTTTAAGGGTGTCAAAGTTATGGTTCAGCTGGCTTTCACAAAGTTTCTTGGGATGTTTTTTGTCTTTATCATGATAAAGGTGGTATGGGAATCATTGATGTTTATCGACTAAG
Organism: Taxus chinensis; assembly: GCA_019776745.2. Classification (NCBI taxonomy): domain Eukaryota; kingdom Viridiplantae; phylum Streptophyta; class Pinopsida; order Cupressales; family Taxaceae; genus Taxus; species Taxus chinensis. The sequence goes on from CM034146.1 coordinate 429,133,840, forward strand.
TGTGACTCTATGTGACAAATGGGTTATTTGGTGTCTTTCAGGTAAACAGACATGGAAAATTCTTCTGCGACATTATATTGAATATGGAGCCCCTTACAACAAGAAGTGCTAGAGCAAAATTGGGTTACATTATCTTATTATCATGATTGTTCCTATCAAGATTACTAGTACCTTTTTTGCCAAGAGTATTTGGAAATCCTTTGAGTAGGTTAAGCCTTTAATGAGGTGGATTAGCGATGGATTTCACACTGGCCTTTATTTTAATTCGCAGAACATCTGATGGTCTCCTATTATCACTAAAGGCACTCTTCGGCTTGCTGAAACCCCAGGCATTAAAGCCATTCATATTTATCACAAGGATATCCATACCATTCAATATCTTCTGCATTGTAGAGATTGCATTCCTTGGTCTGTGTTGTCAAAATTTCTTGTTCGTAATGTAAGTGCACTAGCTACTAAAGAAGTTAGCAACTAAGAAATTTTGGAGGGTTTATGTTACCTCAGATATGATGATGCTTGATACATGTGTTGAATGATAAAGTTAGTGCTACAAAAACCTAAGAAAATGAAATGGATTGGATTAGATAGATAGGGGCAGGGGTTGCTGTACGACGGAAAAGTGATATGCGAGCATGGGAATCTACAAGTGACTCTTCCTCGCACCCGACCTCCCGAGGTCGTGCCGAGATAGCCGGTGAGTATGGAATATGTGTGAGATGTAGACAAACTAGTCAGGCAATCTAATGTCTTCAATACACACTAGCGGAACTTGCGAGTCTAAGGTAAAGAAGGCCCTCCTAACTTGAACTGGTGTGATAGATCGGTCAGTAAGGATAACTGCTTAAAGGCTCCAATCAATATCGAGCTCTGGCGTGATTTGATCTATAGGTTGTGGAATACGTGGAAAGTGACCCGGGATAATTTCGTGTATGTCTCCGGACAGGGTCATGAAATGAATGATGGATATAGTTACTTCTATGGGTGATTTTCTGGCCTAGTCCAGAATTCTCTAGCTCTGTTAGCTGCTGTGTCTAACAAGGATAATTGTTCGATGATGATAGGTGGAAGTGGAGTAGACCAGAATACTAGTGTGCGTAGGCCAGTGTCTATGTCTAATTCTCCAATGGATTCGTTGGGCTGCGGGATTTGTGGGTCACAACCGTAGACTTTTAGTTGTTTTGGACATGTTATGGTCATGCGTAAAATCAAGTCCTAATCCCTAGTATCTAGTAATCATATGCTTTCTCAGCTTTTATATTTAGCATCAATAACTGTGTGATTTTCTCAGAATACCTTACAGGCATTCGTGCAACCTGGATTCTTAGGCTGGTATCTATATCTATAAGAGTGTCTCCTGCATCTAGCTACGGGACCAAAGGATCACAACCAAAGGTTTGTTTTCTTTCAAACCCTTCTACAGTCATATGAATATTTCCTAGGGTAATCTTTAGTTCGGTTGATTCGACCAAAACGTGTGTGCTTGGTCGTCTTCTATGTTTAGTCCGCTCAACTGGGAATTCATTTGTTGCAAGCTTACCATTGTTCGGAAGACTTGGATCCTAAGATTTTGATCTATATCAGTTATCGCTGTGATGAGATTGGGTTGAGGCACGATTGGCTCGAATACGTATTCCCTGGGCTCCCTAGGTCCCGTAATTGTCATACAAAAGCAATAATGTAAAACGAACTATAGTAAAATGAAATTTAACTATGTGAAGTGTAGCATATATGACTTCTATATTTTTTTGTAGTTTCTGATGAACCTTATGAATTTAAGAAAGTAGCTATTTAAAATATCTAGAATTGACAGCTAAAATAACAACTTAAAACAAACAAAATAACCGAGTGTAGCTATCTGTCTATGTAATTTGTAGATCTATTCTAAACAATAAAATAGCTCATCTAATCTATTTGCAAAACTCTCGATCCTACCTCAGAAGTGAGGATTGAATCATAGTTTCTCAGAAACTATCAATCCCCATAGCTTCCCTGGCAATATCGAGAGTAGAATTAATTGAAATAAAGCAATTAACTACTCTATTTGATATGATTCTAACTAGAACTTTGAAAGCTAGAACCTGGATTCTATAGAATAGTGGCGAATCCGATGATGTGTGTGATCTTGTCCCCTCAATGTGATCTCCTCGTTCCTTCGTATTCATGTGGATCCAAAAAAGTATGTAATGCTAGCATCAACAGAAGTAGATATTGGGACAAAGGTAGCTCAAGGCATAGACTGAATACAATGCGAGTAGGAGAGGGATAGCGCAAGAGTACAAAGCTTGGCTTATGTAATTCCTAGTGGGATTTATTGCGAGTCATGCAACATGAAGCGTCTAGAACCTGAAACTATCCTGTTTGAAGAACAAAACCTACAACTTTAATGGCTTCCTATTGGTAAACAGACTATCCTATTCCAATGGATTGGATAAAATAACAGCAGTACTTGCACAAGATGGATATGTGGCTTACTAACAGTAAAACAATGCTAACTAAGCATGCAATGGAAGAAACTAAGAACTCTAAGCAAAATGAAAACTAAATCTATTGCAAAGAGAAATCAGAGGCAAATTTGAGGGGCCATTTTCTTTATCACAAGCCAACTATTTATAGCATTTGCATTTAGCCAAGGTAAAAGCCAAATAGAACTCTTAAACTATAAACAATGGAAAAACACTATTCCAGGGAACCAGAATCATAAATGCAAGCTTATGGCGGTGAAAGAAAGCTGGTAAAATGTTGAAATTACGTGATTCGTGTTAAAAGAGATTTCTAGAAAATGCGTAAAGGACTGCCGCCCAGGTAGGTCAGCGGTTTCATCACTAAAGAGAAAAAGGCCAAGAAAAGAGGGGAAAAGGGAAAAACAAAGCACACGGGGGCTAAGCGGGGCATGTAGGATGTTAACGCACACTTGGAGAGCTTTTTCAGATCCCGAACACCTTGCGAGGAGACCTGTATCATCATTGGGGCACATGTTACGTTGTTCTGACAGTACAGTACCTTACAATTTTGGGTACGTACAGTTGCCCAAAAAATCAGACCTGAGAAGCATTCACTTCCTCAATGGATGTCATCCCCCATCGTTAAACAAAAGAGATGTAATCAAAATAATATATTGATAATCTCCAGAGACTAAAAAAATACAAAATTTGAAAGCAATATTGGTTGATCTAGATATTGATCTGATTGAATAACTAAAAGATAAATGTACTTAGTCTGGGTTGAGAATGACCCAGAATTTGTAAAGGCAGGTTGACAGTGACCTGGGAGGCTAGATCAAGAAAATGAGGAAAACATGTAAATTATGCAGGATCTGAGTGCAATCAGGTGGTTACAAAAGTTTGAAAATGTGGGGATCTTTCTCCAAAGAAGATTTAAAAAGACAAAAACCAGGAAAATGATAGAAAACAAGGTTTATGGGGAAAGAATAAAATTAGAACCTTAGTCGACAGCAACTGGGATGTAAATAGGTTGATTTTGTTGTAATAGAGGAGATGGATGAGGGATTAGCAGACTGAAACAAAGGCTAAGCACATGCAGGGGTTGAAGGTATCTCTGGAACAAAAGGCAAGGAATGTTGAGGCTGAGTCGATGGTGAACTGACAGGGCCGACAATGACTATGTAAAGGATTGATAAAGCCAAAGGAAGGCAAGCTAGATGATCAACCTACAAGAATGGATTTGTAGAAAAAAGTTTATGACGAAGTTGTGAGCTCTGCTGATGATGATCTAGACCCGCAAAAAGGTTAGATACAAAAGATACAAGATAATATGATAAATTTTATTAAATATACATAGACAATGACAATCTCACAAAATTTGATATCGATTGACACATGCATGCTGCAAGGAAGTCTGGGAGGTCTGCAATGGCTTCAGGGTTGTTTAGGCATGAAATATTGTCTATAGGCTATAAGGAAAGATTCAGATTCACATGCACTTGATGGTAAACAGTAATAAAACACTTGGATTTATAGATTTGACGATGACTAGGTTGGGTGGCCAATGATCGTGGGGAAAGTTTACCCAATGGGAAGATTTTCCTGATTTTGGCATGATTACTCCTCTTTTTGGAGTTGGTCGAATGGTTTAAATCATTAGGTGGGGAGGGGTTGTTTGGGGATGAGATGTAGGTGAGTTGGCAGTGGAGATATGTTAAAAAAAATGTAGGGAAAAGTAGGGGTGTAGATTTGGAATGAAAGCATTCCAAAATGGGAAGTTAGTTTGGGCATGATGAGTTAATTAATCAACTACTATTGATTAAATAAGATTTAAAGGTGATAGACATTTAATTAATTAATAGGGACTGATTAATTAAATCCAAAAAAGGTAATTGATTAAACAAGGAGGATGAATAATAAAATATGTGCATGGAGGCGATGAAGGGATTGGTACTGAATTTAGGTGTCTACATTTTACCCCTTTTTGTTGAGTGGTTTGCAGTAACAAGCCACGAGATAAAAACAAAAAGAGTTGGATGAGGATAAAGGATTGATGATAAGCTCCCCCTCAAATAGGGGATCGATGACGCCATGAGGAACCGATGATGCATTTGAAAAGAGATAATTGAAATAGGGTGGGTGGGTAAAGGATGGGTAAAATGATTACCAAGGCAAGATGACCCAGGCAAAAAGGATTCGCAATAAGGATGGAAAACTATGGTGGTGACTCAAATATCACATCGGTAGGGGACAATTGCAGTCTCAACGGAGACAAACAACAATTTTCTACGGACCAGTGAGTTGGTGAAGATCAATATAGTATGGATGCAGATCGGGATGACTAATGGGTCATAGGAAAGGCATCAAAGTATGCACAACTATATGCAAAATCCTTAATACGAGGAATCAAGCGAATAGGTATGTGTTTCGCTATAAACAGGGATAAAAAGTGTGGTACCCAATGGGACACGGAAAGACCAAAAAGGTAGAGTTTGAAAAAGATGGATGAAGAGATATCATGCCCCAAGAGGGGAAAGTATGGCCACGAAGGCAAAAAGGAAAAAGTAAAATATGCCCCAAGTGGGGAAAAGGGTATAGACACCAAGTAGATTTTGTGTACAAATTAGATTAGGATAGTGTAAGTAAAATTCTTGAAGGAAGAGTAAATATGGCCACCAAAGTGGACCTCGAGATTGAAAAGACAATGCCCTAAAAGGGAAAAATGCCACAAATGTGGACTTTGAAGGAAGGATGCCCGAAAAGGGTACATAAGTATGGTCCAATGGGACTTTGGCGATAGAGATAGACTAAAAGCAAATAAGGCACAACTGTAGGTGCATCGACGTGAAGGTACAAATGAGACTACGTTGTGTTAAGGAGCATGTAAGTGAAAACATGCCTCCAACCACATTAGAGATAAACAAGAAAGGATCTTGGGTAACGTAAGGCACATGTGACCAAAGTAGATGTTAGCATATAACCAACAATAGTTAGTCATTTCAAGGATCATAAGGAAGCAATGGGTGAGATGATCCCATAAACCTAATGTTGACATGAAAAAAGGGGTTTGAGATGAACTTGTACAGAGGAAAGAGGGTTCTCCAAAATTGGTGTTCCCTAAAACTATGCCCTAGCTCTGGGAAGGGGAAAGAGAAAGTTGAACAATGTGGGAAGCTTTCTTAGGATGTTGATAAAATGGAAGGTTGATCAATGTAGGAATCCTTCAAATGCCATGACGAGTAGCCATCCTTTTAGAGTATGGTCTACTTTTTACAATATATAAATTTCAAGAATAAAATATGGTAGCCGTCTTTCGAGGGATCGACCTAATTTTTTTTTTTTATTTCATGCTTTCTGATTTTTTTGCATGAACAACTGTCCTTCGAGCGATCAGTCTGTTTTTGATAACTTTGATTTTTTATTTGAGCATCCATGATTGTTTATTTTTATATGCGGGGAGTTAGGACTAGGTAAGTAGACCACTTAGGAGGCGATAAAGAGTGTACAAGAGACACCCCTGGACCCTTTGCATGGATCCAATAGGTGAATAAGAGGGAAATGGATGTGGTGATCGTGGAGTTCTTGCCAAAGAGAGAACCTATCCATAAGGAAAATGTTATGGGTAGATCCATGGTGCCCATATTTAAGGTCACATCTAGGAAGTGATTGAAGACCACATAGTTCCAAATCATCACAATGATATACAGAAAGGGGTTGAGATGGAGGAATCATTCAAGAATGGGAGTAATGGCACATTAATAAATGTGCTAAGAATAGAATGGTCGTAAGTGTAATGTGTTAAGTGGTTCCACTTCTAGTTTACCATTAAGGGAGGCTAGACGATAGGCTCCTAACCCATACTTATGCGTGATAATGTACGGTCTGATCCAGTTAGGGCCAAACTTTCCACGTTGGCTCCTTTCTAGAGTAGTGACATTCTAATTTCTTTGAGGATGAGGTCGTCGAAATTAAAGTCACATTCCTTAAGGTGCTTATTGTAAGCATGTTTGATGTGCTCCTAGTAAACATGATGGTGTTCAAGAATGAGAAGGCGATGCTCATCTAGTATCTTGAGTTTTCTTAGATGAGCTTGGCGATAATCTTCATCAGAGACGAAGTCGCAAAGGGACATGCCCAAAGATGGGATTAGAACTTCGAGAGGAAGGATAGCTTTGGAACTGTAGACAAGAGAAAAAGACGTAGCCCCCGTGGAGGTACAAATGATAGTATGATAGGCCCAAAGGGTGAAAGGAAGCTGGAGATGCCAATTACGACCTGCTTGATCGATGATTTTGGCAAGAATGTTCCAAAGAGTTTTATTAGTTACTTCAGCTTTGTCGTTATCTTGGGGATAATATGGAGAAGAAAAATTGAGTTGGATTTTGAATGCGTTACATATTTTCGTGAGATCTTTATTTTTAAAGGACTTTCTGTTGTCCATAATAAGTTTGTGGGGAACACCAAAGTGACATATAATGTGTTGATAGATAAAATTAATGATTGGGCCAGATTTAGTTGAGGTGAGTGGGATTGCTTCCACCCATTTAGTGAAATATTCAGTGACAGTGATGATCAAATGATGTTGTTGTGAGGAATGAGGATTAATAAGACCAATAAGATCAAGGCCCCATTGTGAAAAAGGCCAGAGGTCTTGAGCTAGCTGCAGAGCTTGACTAGGAATACAAATGAGATTGGAATGCTACTAACATTTTTCACACTTCTTAACATATTCTCAGCAATCATGATTGAGCGAAGGCCAATAATAGCCGAGATGAAGAACATGCTTAGCAACATCTAAGCCACTAAAGTGTCCCCCAAAAATACCGTTGTGGACTTCTTGGATGGCCCGAGAGGATTCATGGGATTTGAGACATTAAAGAAGAACACCGTCAAATCCACTTTTATAAAGAATTTCACCAGGGTCACCTAGTGGTGAATGCGCTAAAGAAAATAACTCTTAGCATTTTTTGAGAGATCAGGAGGAAGGATGAATTTGGATAAATAATCAAATATTTGAGAGTACCAAAGGTCTAGTGAATTAGATTCAATAAGATTAACCTGAGGTAACTCATGGAAAGGCTGGTCACGATGATGAATGATAACAGGGAGCTTGGACTCCTCTGTTGTCCATGGGATGAGAGTCACGAGGGACGCCATCGTATCAGCGAAAGCGTTTGTCAACTGGGGAACAACTTAAATGGTGTAAGAGTCAAAATATTCGAGGAGAAGATGAACAATGTTGTGATATTTTTGAAGAGTATCATTTTTACATTAATACTCACCTGTAACTTGTTTAATTACGAGCTCAGAATCTCTGTAGATGTCAAGAATTTGAACACCTAAGAATACGACGATTTCAAGACCCAAGATGAGGGATTCATATTCCACCATGTTATTTTTACACTCAAAATTGTGTTTGTATGTGAGGGGAATATGATTTTCCTGAGGAATGATAATGACGCTAATGCCTCCCCCTTGTTGACATTTTGAGCCATAAAAGAAGAGATTGAATTTAAGAGTGTCATATTTGTGACAAAATTGGTTAATGGATTTGTCCAGATATTGCTCATGAGGTATATGTGTACTGGGAAGAAGGGCTTCCACAAATTGGTTAGCAATAGCTTTCCCCTTAATGGATTTTCGAGATATAAACTCAAGGTCAAACTCTGCCAGAAACATGAGCCATTGAGTAACGCGATTGTCATGATAAGGTTTAGAATGCAATGTCTTAAGAAGATGAAAGATAATAATGACATAAGTCTTTTGGTTGAGAATATAATGTCGAAGCTTAGATGTAGAGAAGAATAGGGTGCAACAGAACCTTTCATCTTTAGTGTAGCGGGTCTCACAGTCATGAAGAGTGCAACTGATGTAGTAAATGGCATGCTCATGACCTTGGTCACTGCAATGTGCTAGCATGGCTCCCAGAGCATGATTAGTAGTAGAGATATACAAATAAAATGGCTCCCCCTCGTGTGGAGGTATGAGCAATGGTGGAGATAGAAGATATTGTTTAATGTTGTCAAAATCTTTTTGACAATCGTGATCCCAATCGAATTCAATGTCCTTCTGAAGGAGGTGATGAAAAGGTTGACGACAGTCGAAAAGTTACGAGATGAAACGATGAACAAATTGAAGGTGGCTTTAGAGGCTGCTAAGTTGCTTAAGATTGGCAAGAGGAGGCATTTCAATGATTACCTTAATTTTTGTAGGGTCGAATTCGATTCCCCTAATAGAAATGATAAAGCCAAGGAGCTTACCAGTTAAGACTCCAAATACACACTTGGCTTGATTAAGACGAAGGAAAAAGCGAATGAGACGCTTGAAAAGGACTTCGAGAATGGAAATATGGTCACGTCGATGCTTAGATTTTCCTAAAAGATCATCGACGTAGTATTCAAAGGTTTTGTGGATGAGATCATGAAAGATGTAAGTCATGGCCCACTGATAAGTAGCACCGACATTCTTTAAACCAAAGGGCATGACACAATAACAAAAGGTCCCCCAAGGGGTAATGAAAGATGTTTTGTTTTGATCTTCTGGTGCGATGAGGATTTGATTGTAACTAGAGAAATCATCCATGAGAGGAAGCATCTCATGACCTGTGGTAAGATCCACAAGATGATCAATGTTCAGAAGAGGGAAGTCATCCTTAGGGCAGGCGAGATTGAGATACTGAAAGTCCATACATATGCGCAATTTTCCCAATGTTTTAGCGACGGGGACAATATTGGAAACCCACTGGGGATAGTCGATGGGAATGATGAAATTTGCTACTAAAAGGTGTTGCAACTCCTCTTTAACAAGGACAGCAACACGAGGGTGCATGCGGTGAAACTTCTACTTTACTGGTTTAGCACTGGGATAAGTGACAATATTGTGGATAACGATAAAGGGGTCAAGAACTGGCATGTCTGAATATGACCATGCAAATGCTTGGCTATGATGGGAGAGGAATGCGGTGAAATATTCTAGCTCATGTGGATTAAGTGATTGGCCCACCTTGAGAATGCAAGGCTCCTGTGAAGTCCTGATATTGACATCGATGATGGCTTTGTTAAGAAGAGTAGGTGATTCAGACGATAAGTTCCTCTGAAGATAAGAATATTTTGCCCTCGTGTAGGAAAGTATGATGTCGGCGTCAACACACTGAATGACATCAATGTTAAAAGATTCTTCTTCTATCATCTCCAGATGGCAAAGAGGAAGGGACCTAATCTGATTGTCACACTGATAGGTGACCGGTCCCAAAGTTATGGTGGAGACTAAAAAAAGTTAGAGGTAATGAAAATGATATCATCTAGTTCCATGTCCTCAAAAGTTAGGAACGATGGGGATGGTATGTTCATGTCCTTAGGAGTCAAAGGAGATGGAGAAAGTAAAGAAGGTATGTCCATATCTTCGAGTATGACAAGATCCTTGAGGGTTGGAAAAGATGGAGAAGGTAGAGAAAGTATGCCCTCGTCTTTGAAAGCCGGAAAAGGTAAAGGAGATGGAGGAGGCATGTCCAAGAGGATCTTAGATGGTGGAATGGGATAAGGGGAATGCCCCTATAGCCTAACCCGAAATTTTTGTAAGGTTTATGACATTACTCAGGAATAAGGCCACATGGGTCATGTTCGTAATGGCCCAAGACGAATCCATTCCATACACAATGATGAAAATAGTTATAAGCAAAAGATGAACTGTCGAGAAAACTAAAACCACCATTATAAAGTCTGGTGTGTGGAATTTCATCGATGTGGGAAGAGGGGGTATCAAAACCACCATAAATAAGATTAGTGCAACGATGCGGGGGACCAAAAGGAATAATGTCTCTGATGTCTGGTTGGTATATAGGTGGCTTATCAGGTCTGCCAATATGATTGGGAGTGGGAAGAATATTAAGCATGAGAAGGCGATACTCCCCCATCGTAAGTTTGTTCACATGTCATCTAGGGAGTCTTGGTCAGGGAGTTTAGATGAAGGAATGGCTAAACTGGTGGATGATGCAGATGGATCATCCTTAGGGATGAGCACGTCATTCAGTTTATAAGTCATGTTGCATCCTTGAAAGGGAGGAGCGTCCCTAGGAAGCGTCAAGATTTTCCCTCATGCTCATATTTAAGGGAGCGATGAAGCGTTGATGGGACGCAATGCATGGTGTAGATCAATGTTCGTCTAAGGAGAACATTATATTGAAATTCTCCTTCAATGATATAAAAGGTATGATGGATGAGCTTCTTACTGACAGGGATGAGAATAATGACCGTTCCCAAGGCGAGAGTGATGGCATCATTAAAGACACGAAGGGTCGTAGGTTTTTGAGAGATAGATTCCTTTAGAATCTTAAGTTGATCGAAAGTATGTGAAGGGATGATATTAATGCTCGCCCCACTATTGATCATAGATCATCTAATGAATGTATCATTGATCTTGTTGGTGCAATTTCTAAGTCTGCACATTTTACCTTAGTTTCCATTTTCCATTTTTGCTCGAAAAATTTTATCTGCTCGAGTGGGTGATATGCAACTCGTTTTATCCAGTTGAATGCCTTCAAGAGGCCCTTGATGTTGTTGTTTTGCCTTATATTTAAGAAAAAATCCAAGTTCCCCCCTTCTATGCCCTAATTTTTTCTTCCCCACGGGTTGTGTCATTTTTTCTTTGTCAAAATGTGTAAAAAACTTGAAGTTGATCGATTCCGAGTAATTTGAGGTTAAAAATCCTGCTCCCCTGGTCAGAATTAATGTAAAATCATGCTTCACTTGATTTAAAACCAAGAAATTTGTCCTCTTGTGAAAAAAATTGGTTTCAGGGGCATCTCATGCATTTTCTACGTTTTTTACGGGTATACGGGTGTCACCTGACTGTCAAAATTATCATTGTAACCTTTTTTGATAACGTGGTAGGCTCTCATTGGCCGGGGGAAGTCGAAAAAATGTTATAACTTGTCATTTATGAAATTTTGGTGAAGGGAAAATTTTTGTCCGTGGCCCCGTAGTGCGACAATGATGTGCTTACGTGGCACGATTTGATTGGTTAATGGATCGGCGGGTGGCGGGCCGCACTTAGGAAATTTTCTTCCATTTTGGAAAATTTCTCAAAATCAAAATTTTTCCCGAAGGCCCGCAACGAATGGTATGATGACACGTGGCACAGGGAGGTCGACCGAAAAAGTGGGGACTTAGAAATATTTGAAAATTTTGGCTTCAAGATGCAAGAGGAAAAAATTGGCCCGCGAGCCCATGCCCAATGGGAAGGCGACACGCATCCAGGAGATTTAGCATGGAGAGGCGAATAGTTAGAATTTTTTTGAAGTTTTTGGCTTCAAAATGTCAAACAAATTTTTTTTGACCTGGAGGCCAGCATCGAATAAGAAAGTGACACGTACGCAAGGGGATGAAGTGGAGGGGCGGAGGTTTGGAGGATTTTGAAATTTTTAACTTCAAAAGGTAAAAAGAAAATTTTGAGGCTGAAGTCCCGCCACTAAAGAAAGGAGGACACATGTCCCGGATTCAGTGGAGATGTGGAGCGCACTGAGAAAATTAAAAAAATTACAAAGTTTGGCGAAAAATCTTAAAACCAAAAATTTATACCTGGCCCCGAACAGGAAAGGTTGAAGGTGTCCCCCCGCATCCAATCAGGGAGCAACACGTGGCACATTTCAAAGGGGAAAAAGGAAAGCGTGAGCTCGTAAAGGTCTTGGTGACTCGCGAAGTTTTAAAGGCAAATTTGGGGGGTCGGCTCCGCACCCAATGGGAAACCACCACGTGGCAGAGGGAAGCAGCAGGTGTTCGGGCCCACAGAGGATTTGGAGAAAATTTTCCTTTTCTCAAAAAGTGGCAAACTTCATCAAATTGGCTCGCGGTTTTTGTGGGGCCCACAGGGGGACATGTGGCATGTCCAGGAGGCTCGCGAGGAAATTTTTCAAAATTTTCCCAAAGTTCAAAAAACGTTTCAAATGTAATTTTAGAGGCATAGCCCCAAGCCAATCATCTTGCGACATGTGTCCAGCCCTATCAGAGTTCAAAAAAAGGGTAATTTTGGTTTATGTGTGTGGAATCCCATCGGACACGTGGAGGGTAGAGATTTAAAATTGATTTAATCGACGACAACTATGTTTTGGTCTTTGGCCACCATTGGAGCTCCAAAGAACTTGGAATTGTCATTTTTGTACCAAATCACATGAAATTTTGTACGATTATGCATCCCTTTGGCCTTCTGAATGTAATGGAATCATCCATTTGAGCTAATTTGGTGCCCTATGATGTTTTTCGTGAAATATTTTTCTTGGCCCGTGTAAAACACGTGAAATGTAAAAAATTAAAGTTGCAAAGGTGAAAAATGATGAAGTAAAAGGTGAAAAATGATTGCTAAAGCATGCTGGCATATCTGAATGCCAAAAACGTGACCCTGGGTGGATAAGGATCTGAGCTCGTGCAATATTTTAAAATATTTGTGTATCTTTGGCATTTTGCGAGCTGTTTTACAATTTTATTTCATTTTTCATCAAATGGATAGAGTTTTGTAACAAATTTGATCCCTTGAGCATATTCTTTGCTTGGGATGCAAGGATCCAAGTTGGCATAGGGTATATTATGTAGTTTGGAGGCATTTTGTAGACCCTGTTGATAATTTTGGAGAAAGAGAGAAGAATTTTCACGAGGAGAACTGGAAGAAGTCCATTTTCTTTTGGAGAAACTGCTTGAGAGCCATTTTTGATTCCTGTTTGCATCAAATGTTCATCATGTTGAGTTGGTTTCAGCTGTAAAGCCATCAACAAGCTTTGAGATTGTCTAAATAATATTCCCTTGCTGATATATTTGATCAAATTCTTGGATTAACTGGTTTTATCTCTTGGCAAAGCTTGCATACACTTGTATTTCAGTATGTTTTCAATTTTTGTTTCATGCTCACGTTGCAATCTTGTGTTTAAGATCTTTATTGGTCATACATGGTCTCATTTCTTATAGAGGGTTTGAAAGCATTTGAAATCTTCCATTCAAAAGAGCATTCATTTGAGGGAGGATAAACAAATTTAAATTCATCTTACCTTCCTTGTAAATCGAGGGTGTTTGTAAACCTTTGGGTGTACCTTAGGTCATGATCTAACAAGGGTTTCTAAATGCTTCATTGATATTTTATTTCAAGCCTTTGTGGCAGGTTATCAAATTTTGTATGGAATAGTGCCTATTTGGGCATCCATGTGTGCACACATCCTGGTTGAAAGAGCACTTCAAATTCATTGAAACATCTCTGTTGTTTAGGTGTTGTTATTCATTTACAAAGTTTCCCAAAGAAGGTGATGATTTCTAGCTACTCTTGTCCCAGCATCTTTCATCAGAATTTCATTACTAACTCATCCTACCTACTACCCCTGCATTTGCATTGTGTGTCCACAAAAGAACTTAATCCTTTCACAAAAATGCACAAAGCATATCAAGGTTTTATCATGTCTTTAGTAGCCCTAGCCTTGTTTTGAGAACATTTTCATCATTTAGTAGTGAAAACTCCTTTGAGTTTGGATAATGGATACTTGATCATGTTTTCACAAGGCCTCTTTCATGTCATAATGCAAAACACAAGGATATCTCTACCTCCTTTACCATATAGGGGCTGCAATATAGGCTCTCTTACCTTGGTTAATAGGCACAACCTAAAATAGTGAGGGTTAGATCAAAACCCTTATGAAGGTGCTATCCACTCCCTCAATTCCTGAATGCAAACAAGCAGATAGGTGTGATCCCCAACTACAAATGACATACAACCCATCTATCTATCCTTGAGTGTCTTATGCAAGTTCTTGATGCTATTCAAGTTGTGAAGGAGATTAAATATGGATACCAACAAATCCTAACTGTAATAAAGAGGGGAAGGTCATGCTCTTCCAGTGGGATATCCCGAATTTTAGTTTCATTAAATGATATAGTAGCAGAAGCAACAAACACTCCTATGAAGGATGTGAAGGGATGAGCTTCATCATCAGGTGTCAGAATGTGTTTCAAGGCTTCAATAAGACATTATCTATGATCTGGCGAGCTTTGGATGAGCTCGTAGAGTGAAATTTTGACTGGGACTTGATGAAGTTGTCTAATGATACTTTGTTCGATAGGCTTAGGGGCTGCTAAAATAGAAACCTTTGGTTTTGATGATGCGACCAACTCCTTAGGAGGAGGAATGGTAATGAAGGTCCTAGCTTTTAGCTCGGAGGTTGATTTGGACTTGCGTGGTCCATTTCGAGTGGTTACCCAAACAACATTGATGAACAAAGGAGGGGCATCGCTAGATGAGTCATCTCTCAAAGGTGAAATAGTGGATGTTGGACTAGATGCAGAAGACAAGGACTGACTTGGTCCAAGGGAAAGTCTCCCCTCTTATATGAGATTGTGAATAATGAATTAGAGTACTCTGCAATGTTCAGTATCATGTCTAGGGGTGCAACAAAAGGCACACATACGGTTAGGATTGAACCATAGAGGCTTCTTTCCTTTTGGGTCGAAGGCCTTGATGAGCGGAAGAGTAATTGCAGAGGTTTGTAGTAAGTGTTGGAAGACCTCTGTGTATGATCTAAGTAGAGTGCTAGAAGATTTCTTATACGATGCTTTGGATGTTTTAGATAAGACCCAAGTGTATTGATGCTTTGAAGATTTGGATTCTATTTTACTGTTGATTGGTGTTTTAGTGTTGGATGATCTTAGATTGGCAAGTTGAAATGTTCATGGTTCTGGAGTAGATGATTTTGGATTAGATGGTTTACCTCTAGGAGGGATCATAGGTTTTGTATGTGGGGACACACTATTAGGAGGAGCATCAATAATCTTAACTGGGGAGTCAAATGGTAACACTATGATTGATTCGGGTACAGGAAACAACGTATGTCTGAGATTATCCGCATAAGATGAGGATTGAGGGGATTGTGTTGATGACATGGAAGATATGTTTGATGATATTGCAAGGTAAAGTGCTTTTAAACATTCCTCAAATGAAAAAGTTGGGATAAAATGATTGGGTGGCGTGGATGTAACCATAATAGTTGGTACGAGTAAAAGAGTGGGAGGAGGGACCGATATGGGTTCCATGGATGGTATGACGGGCAATGGTGGAATAGATATAGGCGAGATGGTCAAGCCTATTGGAGTGGATGAAGTGGGTGATGAAGTAGATAAGGAAGTTGACAATGGAACAACCTCAGATGTGGAAATAGGTTGAAATGGTTGTTTCATGAATATCTCTAAGGGCATAAATGATATATTTGCTTGGTAGTTGTAGATGTAGGAGTAGACTCCGAGACACATGTAGATATAAAAAATGCGGGGAGGATGCCAAAGGGAATAGAGGTGGTCATTGATAAAGTTGTGGATGGAACAGGCTCCTGATCATTAGTGTTCAAGGTGTTTATAGTATGAGCATTAGGTGTTTGGGTTGTGGTATAAGTGGTAGCTTGGCTCGTCGATGTATGATTTGGGAAAGGTTGTTTGAAATGTCAAGAGGTTGATCGGGTAACGCATTTGGATTGTTGACTTGAAGATCACCCTGATTGATGAGTCTTTAGACCAAGTCCTTGAAAGTACAACATCTTTCTATGTCATGAACTTGGACTTGGTGATACTTGCAATAATGATCTTCACGATACCATACAGGTTTCGATCTTGACTCATCAACTCGTCGGATAGGAGGAAGTGTGACAAGGTTCGTTGTCATTAATTTATCAAATATCGTATTGTATGGCTCCCCGAGGGGGGTGTAGTTGGGCATTGGTTGAGTGAGTCTTTGTTGAGTCCATGTGTTAGATGTAGATGCAGGAGATGATTTAACAAGCATGACATTGGTTGTCGCCTTTGATTTGTCATTTGGCATGGATGATTTGGTAAACTCATGTTTGGGTTTATTTGACTTCAATTTTAAATGGCCCTATTCGAGGGTGTGTGTTTCAAGTTTACGGGCCATGGCGAAGGCCTCGTCAAAGGTTCAGAACAATTGGATTTATAAAGTTGAAGATATATGCTTCACACATGAACATGAGAAGAGGTCGATGAGGTCAACTTGTGGAAGAGGAAAACATAATTGGATTATAGTGAGGTGCCACCGTGTGATGAAGTCTATAATTGATTCATCTTCAAATTGTCAGATGGTGTATAAATCATTGATGGTTATTTTTCGCGCAATGTTAATAAAAAAATGTTATAGAAATAACAGTGTGAGTTAGGAGAAAGAGAATATTGAATATTGGGGGATGTTATTGTACTAGTCTAAGGCGGGAACAACTAAGGACATGGGAAAAGTGTGAAGCATAAAGTCTTGATCATGCACGATAAGATAACATGCATGTTTGAATGCATGAAGATGTTGTTGTGAATCCTCTTTATTGTTGAACTTAGCGAATTTTGGCAATTCCCAGTGTAGAGGATATGGTTTAATTGATATGGATGGGTGAATGGGCTCATTACAGATTTTCTCATATGATAACAAGACCTTGGTCCCCTAAAGTTGCAGCTTCAAGGTTGGCTAACCTATTTAAGAGGGCATGCATGGGATCATTTGAAAGATTTTGTTTAGGGATGAGGGGTGGTGGTTACATGTAAGAAGTGGTTGGATGGGTTTTTTGATAAACTTGCGGATGTGTTGGTGTTTGGGGAATTTGTTGGGGGTAAGCCATGGGCTGTGATTGAAAGGATGGTTGTTGAAAGAACTATTGTTGGGTGATGGGAAGATGATAGGATTGTTGGGATTGGGTAGGTTGTTACGGATGGTGCTGAGCAAGAATGTGGGTATGAACAAGTTGATATTGTTGTTGAAAAGGGTTAGATACTGCATAATGTAAAGAACCCATGAAAGGGGGCTAAAATACATTGATTGACATGCTAGATGTAAGAAGATCATACTGCCCAGACAAGAGATATGATGTTTGGGCATATTGAGCAGGGACACTAATGGGGATAGCGACTAAAGAAGTGAGGGGAAGAGTAGTGTTGATTGTTGTGTTGATCAGTGGGAGATTGTGAGGGATAGGGGTGACTATCTGGATAGTCTTATGATTCAAAGGATTGGTAGAGGAGGAAGTAGGATGGGCTACAAAAATATCAATAGCTGCAGGTTGGGTGACTTGAGGATTGGTTTGACAAGGATACAGTTATTGGAGCAGTGGTTCGTCTAGGGGAATTCGGGTTGATCTCCTAAGGAGATAATATTGATGTGCAACTGGATTAACATCCAGAAGTTCTTGAAACATGATAACACTGAGAGGGACCTTAGGTGGTCCAAAGGGTTCTGATCAGATTGATGGTGGGGTGGATGGCCTAGATGGGATAGATTGATGGTAATAAAATGAATTGGTCTCTCCTAAAGTTGTAGTGTGAACAAAAGGCTTTGGTTGAGAGACGTCAATGAGTGCTTGAGTGCCCAAGGGTATAAATGAGGTGGTTGTTATAGAGAACATTTGTTGAGACAAGGGATCGGTGGAAGCAAAGTTTTGTTCCATTCTTTTGGTTGCTGAACAAGTGACTACAAACATGAAAATAGTTTTTACCCAAGCAAGGAAAGCAGCCAATTTTTCTTTTATGTTTGATTATTAAGAATGTGTGGAAAATAAAAGGGGATGGTTAACCATGTACATATGAAAGGTAAACTATGTCTGGTCTCAGGTTTGTTATGACTGGGGAATGTCTGAGGTGGTTTACTGTTTGGTGATGAAATCCCAATCAGAAAACTAGGAAAG
The DNA here is from genome assembly GCA_019776745.2 of Taxus chinensis. NCBI lineage: Eukaryota > Viridiplantae > Streptophyta > Pinopsida > Cupressales > Taxaceae > Taxus > Taxus chinensis. The sequence continues at coordinate 429,151,975 of CM034146.1, forward strand.
GGAATGTTTTGATATGTTAATTTGATTTGTGAGGTTTAAGGTTGTGTGTGATAAGATGTGTGATGCAGAGGATTAAACCCCTAATTAAGCTATGTGGGTGTTGGCGAGGAAATTTGTCTAGTGGACAAACTTGTGGACTCCTTGTCAATGCTCTGGGAATTTAAGTCCCTCTACTTAACTGGTGCAACTACCGTATATGCATGCGCGTGAAAAGGTGGATTTCTGTGGTGGCCTTTCGGCTTGAGGATCCAACAGGGGCACTCCACTGACCTTGCAACAAATGCTTGCAGTTATCTGCAAGGGGGGAATTTGCTATGAAGGTGGGAAAGGAAGTGAGATGAGAGGTAGGAGAACTAATGTTGCAGGTAGAAAATCAAATTCTTGCACGCACTAATTAGAAATTTCAACACATGCATTTATGAGAAGAAACAACTCTGTAAATGGAAACAAGACGAGATAAGATTGCGAACTCAAAGTTTCTAAAATCTCCTCATCAAAGAGGCTACAAAATCCTTCTTCTTGTATTGATGCTTAACCAGAAGTTGTACATAATGTGGGAATGGAAGAAATTTGAGAATGAAGGAAAGTAGAAAAAAATGGCTATCTCCTTTGCTTTCTCTAAGTACAATACACTTGTGAGTTTACAAGATCAATTACCAGCCCTTTACAATGGTGTGAAGAAGCCATTAAATATTTTTTAAGAAATGGTTACAACTTCTTCTTTTGTTAGCAAGAAATGGTTTACGATCTTTTCAATCATCCGTGTCCGTTCAGATTCTTGATCCGCGAAGAAACGCCAATGGCGGAAAAAACTGGACTTTTCAGAATGCAGTAGTTACACTCGTTTTGTAAGTTTGAATTTGAACCGTTCATCTTGCCCTTGAAATTTTAAACCAGATCCATCCATGTGGGAGAAATTTATTGGAGCGGGCGTGGAGGATTCCTTTTGCATTTTGTGAATTTATAGAGATTTGGCATTTTGGAACATTTTGGCCCGCTCACATGCTATTGATATGGTCTTGACACGTGTGATCAGGGGATCAATTTTAGTGTCAAATATTCCCTAAACTTCCCTAAACCATGCATGTGTAGAAGATCATCTCAAGAGCTTTCCAATGACTGTGAGAACGTGACAAACGGACATCGGGAGCTCTAGTTATGTCCGGTCAAAGTTCAGACAACGAGAAAGTCAACTCTGGTCAACTGGTCAATATTGGACCAATGGCACTGCGACACGTGGCAAAAAGGCAAAAGGGAGTTGTTTGATGGTTTTCAATCACTGGTCTTCGACGAGTGTAAAAATTGTGCACGGGAACAAGAGGCTCAAATTTTATTACGGAGGGGAGCCCGGGCGCCGTGTGGACTATGGTATTATCGCCAACGTGGTGGGTCCACAAGCCACCATGTGGCTTGCCACCACTCGTCGAATTCGCTCGATTTTCCTATCAAGGGACGACATCGAGCTATTTAGCTGAGTCATGCAAGGACCGAGTTAATTATTTCTACACACATTGTATGGGTTGAAATTATATTATCTTGGTAAATCCACTTTCCAAATGTCACGCATATATGCCAAACCGCTATATATATTAATGTTTATACATTAGTATAACCACATAATCCTCCACTTACCTACTAAACCACCAACATTAAGCCATGCATGGATGTTCCACGTGGAAGGAAGGAGTGAAGCGGTTGTAGTGGAAGCTTCCACGTGAGAAGAAAGAGGTGGGGGCGGTTAAGCCCATGTGGTCCCATGACCACTTCACACAATGCGTGGAAAAGCTATTTAAAGCCTAAGCTTGTATCAAACCCACCAAATATGGGACTTTATCCCATTAAAAATGCCACGCCCAAAATTTGGGTTTTAATCCCACTAAAAAAATGCATCCGCCACTATGGGATTTAATCCCTTATCAAATGCTTAGCCGCTGAATTGGGATTTTATCCCATTAAAATATGTAAATCCTTGGCAAAATGGTAGGAGGTGGGATTTGAACACCCGACCTCTCAGCTCCCAAACACATCACGCCAACCAACCCACCGCCTATCTCGGATGGGATAGAAACGAGCTCGCCTATATAAATAGAGCTTTGTATTCTGTGTGAAGGGGGGTCAAGGAGGATAAGGACCAGATCTCTGAAAATGCCATTTTTGAAGGCCTTGCACTTAGATTAGGACCTCAGAGTAAAAAGATGAAATGAAGGAAATTCTGAGATGATTCCAACGATGTAAGATTTGATATTTTTTGTTGAGTTTTAACCTATTTTTGGAAGATTTGAATGCAGTTTTTAACAGGGATCTACAAGACAACTAGTTGGAAAACACGAATTTCAATGCACTTCTGGTCCGAATTGTGACTTGGTGTAAACATGAAAAGTGTTCAGAATTCAGAGATGATCTCAGAAATATGATTTTTTTTCATAGAATGTTTTTTAAATCTCCATTTGTAGGTGTTTTTCTAACACAGTTGCAAGGAGATCACATTGTGAAAACACTGTAGGAGCCACAGATCGTTCTTGGGGCAGTTTCTGCTATTTTTCAGAGTTCTTGGGACATTGATCAGCTCATTTGCAGGTTGTGATTCATTATTGGTTGTTTGTAAGAGTTATTGTACTTACATTTCTATATTATTAATGGATCGGTTCAATCTAAACCCGTGGACGTAGGAATTTCCGAACCCCGTAAACAATCTTGTTTGTTATCTGAATGTTTTCAGTTTTCTGATTATTTATTTGCTACATAAGTTTTCCGCACTTCTATGGATGCATAATAATCAGAATTAAATCAATTTGTGGAGTTTAGAATACTCAAAATTGGTTAAGAAAATCACGATCTTTGGAAACTTTTAAAAGTGAAAAAAATACAACACACGTTTTTTAGATCAACGTGGCCTCACTTGAGTGGAGACAGAGTCCCAGGCCACTTTTATAATTTTACCTTTTTTCAATGCGGACTCAAAAACACAAATTGCTCCGCTAACACACCCACCTACTTTGACCTTCGATGCGAGCTTAATATTTGACCTTTTCCTCATGGCGTGGGTGGGGTTGCGGGTCACTTTATGACTTTTAGCCCCTTTTACAAAAAGGCTCAAAACCTCAAATCTCCCAGCCGATCCGCTTCCCCGCTTTGAATTTCCAACAACGGGCTCAAGATTTGACTTTTTCCTTTGTGTTTGGCGGGGCTGCGGGTCACTTTTTAACTTTAAGCCCCTTTTTTAAAAAAAAGGCTCAAAAACACAAATTGCTCCGTTAGCCTGCCCACCTGCTTTGAACTTCAATGCAGGCTTAATATTTGACTTTTTCCTCATAGCTTGATTGGGGCTGCGGGTCACTTTATGACTATTAGCCCTTTTTACAAAAAGGCTCAAAACCTCTAATTACTCCGCCGGCTTGCCTTCAATTAGATATGTCCATGTACCCGTGGATAATGGGGCAAAAATTTGAAGGGGAAGAAAATGCCCGCCATTCACGATTGTGGAAAAATGCAAAGAAGAGGAAAACTCCACCATTTCACACCCGATTTTCAAATTTCTTTCTCGAACCAAGGGATTAAAAACAATACAAGGTTCGACGATCCATGGCCATAGAAAGATTGACAATTTCATTCAAATGAGGACAACAATAGAATTTTCACGCGTACAGACGGGGAAATGGAAAATTGATCAAATCACGTAGACTGGAGAGTTTAAACAACTTCAAAGCATGAATTTCTCTATCTTTTCAGGCTTCCAAATTTACTTGAACACTTCTAGAGGGCGTGAGCTCAAAATATTCAAATTTGACTTAGAAAATGAGGGGGGGGATTTTGAGGGCGACAACAATGGGTAAACTGGATACAAAAAGAATATTCTTTTTAAGCCCAAAATGAAATGTGATGTTGGATGAGGACACAGACAAAGATGGAAAATACAATGCAAAAAGGAGTAAATAGGGAAAAAATGAAATACCTAGAAAATATTTTTCTTGTTTATCTGCACTTCTCGAGTGATGATCGATCTTAGCCATGAACCCAACATAAACAAGTAATAAAGCGAAGCCTCACGCTGCAGTGTTAGTGTGAAATAGGAAAAATCAAGATATATAAAGGAAAGGGATCACCTAGAGGGTGAGTCCCACAGGGCGTGCCAAGAATGGTATCCAAATTTCTCATTCATAATGTAAGTGCACTAGCTACTAAATAAATTAGCAACTTAGAAATGTTGGAGGGTTTATGTTACCTCAGATGCGATGATGCTTGATACGGGCGCTGAATGATGAAGTTACTGCTGCAAAAACCTGCGAAACTGAAACGGATTGGATTAGATAGATAGGAGTGGAGGCTGCCTGAAAAAGCAGACCCAAGAAGCGTTAACTTGCTTGGTGGATTTCATCCCTCGTCATTAAACAAAAGAGATGTAATCAAAATGATATACTAATAATATGCAGAGACTGAAAGAATACAAAATCAGAAAGCAATATCGGTTGATCTAGATATTGATCTGATTGAATAACTAAAAGATAAATGTACCTGGTTTGGGTTGATGGTGACCTAGACTGTGCAAAGGCAGGTCGACAACGACTTGGGAGGCTGGACCAGGAAAATGAGGAAAACATGTAGACTATACAGGATCTGAGTGTAATCAGGAGGTTGCAAAAGTTTGAAAATGCAGAGATATTTTTGTAGAGAAGATCTAAAAATACAGAAACCAGGAAAACGACATAAAACAAGGTTTATGGGGAAAGATTGAAACTAGAACCTTAGTTGACGACGAATGGGATGCAAGTAGGTTTATTTTACTGTAACAAAGGAGCTGGATGAGGGATTAACAGACTGAAAACAGAGGCTAAGCACATACAGAGGCTGAAGGTAGCTTTAAAACAGAAGGTAAGGACTACTGAGGCCGAGTCGATGGCGACCTAACAGGGTCGATGCCTCTATGATAGGGATTGATAAAGCTGAAGGAAGGCAAGCCAAATGATCAACTTTCAAGAATGGATTTGTAGAAAAAGTTGATGACGACGCTGTGAGCTCTACCGATGACGATTTAGACCTGCAAAAAGGTTAGATACAAAAGATACAAGATAACATGATAAAGTTGATGAAAGCTATATAAATAATGATAATCTCACAAAATCTAATGTTGATTGACTCATGCACGTTGCAAGGAGGTCTGCAATGGCTTTATGACTGTTCAGGCACGAAAGATTGTCTACATGCTGCAAGGAAAGCTTCAAATTTGCATGCACTTGATGGAGAATAACTATAAATCACTTGGCTTTATAGGGTCGATGACGACCACGCTGGGTTGCCACCGATCGCGGGGAAAGTTTCCCCAATGGGAAGATTTTCCTGATTTTGGCGTGATTCCTCCTCTTTTTGGAGCTGGCCGAATGCTTTAAAGCATTAGGTAGGAAGGGGTTGTTTGGGGATGAGATGTAGGTGAGTTGGCAATGGAGATAGGTTAGAAAAAGCGTAGGGAAAAGCATGGGTGTAGATTTGGAATGAAAGCATTCCAAAATGAGAAGTTAGTTAAGGCATAATGAGTTAATTAATTAACTAATATTGATTAAATAGGATTTAAAGGTGATGGGCATTTAATTAATTAATAGGGACTAATTAATTAAATCCAAAAAAGAGCATTTGATTAAATAAGGATGATGAATAATAAAATATGCACATGCATGCGATGAAGGGATATGTACTGAATTTAGGTGTCTACAACCTGAGCTCAAAGTTAAATTCAATCTAAACAACTTGGACTTCCTATCTATCTACAAAATTCAGGAGCTCCTACTGGATGTTGTGCTTCATAAGTTGGGGGTCCAACCTCCGGCTGCGTGGTCGCTGATTGGCGGTGGAATCGTGAAATTGCTTTCCTCCACTACAACACTCAGACCATTTATCAACTGTTATGTCCTCTTTCGTCGGCCAATGATAAGCTCAATGATCGGTGGGGGTTGAACTATGCATAGACCAATTGGCTTCATCGGCTTTCCTGAGCTTGGAACCCTTTTCTTGACCCTAAAGTTAACCATTTTCTATGGTGTCTTGTTTGCCAAGGTTCACCTGTGGGTGAAAGGCTTAGGCATATTGACATTCCTATTCCTAATTGTCCTTTCTGTTCCAACCCTGAGTCGTTCATTCACCTCTTTTGGTCTTGTCCTTGTGCTCAATCTATCTGGAGATGGATCCATTCTCTATTCCAACCTTATCACCCCGAATTCTTTCCGTGGCGTCTAGCTTTATTTGGCGACTTTAGCCCTTGGCCTAGTTATATTGCTAATCTTTGGCATTTGTTTCGTGCCTGTATTAGATTTCATATTTGGAAAGCCCACAATGCTTTAATTTTCAAGCAGGTTCATTTTGTTATATGATTTTCCACTAATAATAAGGTGGTTATTCTATTTACTATTCACATACAGATTAAAGCTCAAGTCATCAAGGTTGCCTTGAAGTTTGCTAATTTGTAGGAGCTTCTTGATCATTGGGGGAGTGCACCATGCTTTATGAGTCGGGTTCCGCTAGATCCTTAGTTACCGCCACCTTGGCCTTTGCCTCCCCGATGGCCGCCTCCTGCGAGTCCATGTCGGAGGATCCGCTCGCACAACCACCGTTCCGCCCCCCCTCGGAGCCACCCTTTTGCCCCATCTTCCTCTGGACCAGGTTAGAGCCCACCCCCACGGGGGAAAGGTGTTGCCAGCACTCCACGGTGGGGATCTCCGCCACCTGCCATGCAGACTCTTGCAGGATCTACGCCCCCTGGTAGGGGAATTATGGTGCCTCTTCAAATGCAATATCTCGATCATGACAATTGACAGGTGGATCCTCCATCCATTGAGCCTAATAATGGAGCCTTCATCCCTCCTCGGGATGATCCTCCCCCTCCTCTTGATGCGGCGGCATGCGCTTGATGGTGGTGCTTGTTTTTTGCTCTTTGGTCGCCCACAACGTTTTTTGGTGAAGCCCTCGTGGCATTTTGTGGGACCGCCCCTTACTATGTAACTCTCTTTTATTATTTTAATATAAAGATAGTAAATATATTTGTAATTGGTCCGCTGTAACTCGTATGCGTATTCCGTCGAAAGGCATGTGAATTAGACGTTTGCTCTGCATTGCAAGGCCATTATCATGGATTTGACGGATCTGGAGCGTCGTCAAATCCACATTCTGCAACGAATTCGTGCTCTGGAGAAGACTGTGTTGCCCTCTTCCACGGACAAGCAAATTGATACTCACGATAACGAGGAGTGTGAAAACAACGAACAGCGTCTGGGAAAACTGCTCCGAGTAGGCGGGGCGACTTCATTCCAGTTTAAGAAAGTCCCACACGATTATTATGACAGGCCCCTCCAACTCAGACGAGATTTACTCGCAGCACATTCCATTCGTCATCTGTGCAAAACCATGGTTATGGTATTTCCTAGTTCACCTTCTTTGCAAGCTTTTCTTGCCCTAAATGTACACAACTCCAAACCCTGAACTTCTGGATTAACCTTAATTCTGGAACATTTGTTAATAGGGGAAGGAAAGGTGAATGTGATCTATTTTGTGAAAGTCGTGCAAGTCTACACCTGGTCTCATCCTATGGTGTCATAATTAATGGATTTTTTGGTGAGACAAACAACTTCACCAGTGAACCAACCATCACATGAATAGACTTTTATACTTTTTAATTTAGTAAATTTCCTCATAAGTTGTTATGATGGATGAGATTCTCTGTGGGGCAGGCAACTTCACCAGTGAAACAACCATCCCGTGACTAGATTTTTATACTCTTTAATTTATTTTAAGTTGCTACGATCGATGGGTAACTCTTCCATTAAACTCAGGAGGACTAGCTCTGGTCCTCATCCGCGAGGCTGCACTCAGCAAGTTGGATGATTGGGTGGTGCACTTTACACAGTTTCAACACTTTAACACGTCTCTTGCGATATGAACTCAGGCTGGTTATGCCACCTCCGATGCTTTTACTACTAGAGCTCATCCCATTTGACAATAAGAATCTAACATTTTAATACTAAAAAAACTGTATATTTCATTTTACTGAAATATTAATATTTTGGGGAGGGGCTTAACCAACATGTTAATGTTAGAAAAGAGATTTCCGGAAAAAATTGTGGCGAGAAATTTAAAGGATGTGATTTTTAAAAAAATATTCTTATCACTCATCTTTATGCTGGATCTCAGAATGTGTTCAGACATGTCAAAATGTTCCAAATGTTTTTGTCACAGTTTTTTCCAGAAACATGTTTTCATCAATTATGGAGTGTGGAATCTCGAAGTCTATTTTTTAATTTTCACCTAGCATGTAAACGACTAGACAAGCATTACTGAGAAATTTAAGCAATATTATAGCAATACTTCTCCTTTCTATCATCACATAGAAGAGGAATAAGGTCTTCACATATTTAATTTTATATTTTTCTTCATATTTAGGTTATGTCAGGTACGTTTCTTTTTAGTTATTGGTAAAAAGGGGCAAATTAGCAGGGGCCCAACCCTGTTACAACAAACTCAAGGGGTGTCAACACCCAGATACAACCATAAGACGAGTACAAAACACAAACGAAACATAACAAGTTACAACAGATCAGCTGAAAAGAAACAGCAGAAGCACAACATATCTGCAACAAAACAACAACAGAAAGACAACAAGGCTCACTTCTAGAGCTGCAACTCAAACTATTTGCAGCAGTGTTACGTGGGGATGCATCCCTTAGATTTTGGTGACGTCCCGGACGTCCCGAACGTTTCAGGGACTTGGGGACTTGGAGGGGATGTCCCCAAATTTTTTTAAATCTTTCAAAAGTTTTATGGTGTTTTTACTTTAAAAAAGATGTTATTTTTACCAAGAACATCAAATTATAAGCTTGAAAGTACTTAAAATACATTAAATACAGTATAAATCCCTAAATTCCATTGGAAAAAGTTAAAATATTGAAATATTAATTTTTATGTATTATTTTAAAAGCTGCCTCCCTTCCGTCCCCAAACTTTGGGAATTTTTTTACCGTCTCGGAAACCCCGACCCTCCGCAACCCCGTCCCCCTGTCCCTGAGACTTTAGTAACTATGATTTGCAGGCACTTCATGTTCTAGAGGAAAGGTGAAATCCTCCGCACAATCCGATTCTGCCTTTTTCAAACCATTTGAGTCCATCTATCCTCTTGAGGAGTTTCTCTAAAGAAATCCTCGTTCAAACATGAGTTTTTGATGTGGTTTCTAAAACAAGAACCTTCCCAAAAGTTCGAAAGTTTTATCCATCTATCTCTATTCTTAGAGGAAATGAGCGTAGATCCAATGTATAATGGTTCTTCCTCTGCTATACCCTGGACAAATCCTTAATCACCTCCTTCTCATGGTGACAAGCATCTCTTTTATTTTGCAGTCCTCTCTGCTCATCAGACTCTGAAAACTGTTACTTCCCTACTTTTTGACTTTCATCATCAATCAATCAATCATCCTTTGGATCTTCAACTTCCTCATCCTCTTCAATCTGTACTTCATCTTCCTGATCCTATTCAGTCTGAACTTCATCTTCTGTACCTTCTTCTTCTTCTTCTCCAGAGTCTTCCCCTTCTTCCTGAGGAAGTTCCCCTTCTTCCCTTGCTTCAAGATCCTTGTTCTGCTTCTCACTCCCCACATCATTCCCAGTACCATCTACCTTCCCTTCCTCCTGAATAACCTTAGCATCTAAAAACTAAGCCTCAACAACCTTTATTTGATTCTTTTGGGATGATTCTAACATAACCTTCGAGCTAGAAACACCCAATGAACTCTTAGTTGTAACCTTACCAGGCTGCTCCATGGGGACAAACTTACTATTATAATCCATTACTACAGGTAAGTGGAGGGAATCATCACCCTTCGCGATTCCTTCAAAGTCCTTCCTTTGCCAAAGTTGACTTTGCTTATTATCCACCTTGTTAATTTGTTCAGAAATTCTTCGTGATTCCTTCAAATGTCAGGTATGTTTGTTATTCTGATTAGATTTAAATTTTATCCTACTCAAACCTAGGGGTACTGTTATGGCCATATAAAGCTAAAGATAAAGTTTGTTTTTAAGGTCATGGCCAAGATAGGTGTTAATTTTCCGTATGAGACTCTCCTTGTGGAAGCCCACAAGCACATTTCCTTCCATTTACCTGATATGTTGTTCAAATCTGTACCCCAAGTTTGAGTAGGATAAAGAACAATGTAAGAAAGGAAATGGTGGGGAAAATCATCACCCAAAAGTTTCATAGGCTGTGAATATGACCAATACTAAGGGCAACATCAATGCTCTCATTGATTGCATCAACGCACAATTTTTAAGCTTTCATGTGCATGCATTTTAATTTGTAGATTGATTAAGTTAATCTATTGCTATGTAGCAATATTTTCATTTGATAGTTCTATTAATTCAGTACAAACTTGACAGGGCAAAGGGTGACCTATGGCTGCACCATGCCCACCAAAGGGTTGGTACAGACAGGCTTTGGAGTGCAATGTTGAATAAAACACATGCATTGTTTCCTCATTTGTGTGCCTATCAAGGGAGTCCCATAGAAGGAGCATTGCCACCACTCAATTATGGCTTACAATTGGTCCATGAAACCTGACTATCATTGACATTCCCAATAAGGAATGACTGACTTTGGGCCACTATAGTCCAATGACTTTACCTTGTACCTCCAAACGTCCCAGATACAAAGTAAAGAAGTGGAGCATAAATCAATATTCAATGATACAACTTGTCTCTCACCTTACTAGATTTTTGACTTATGTCTGTTTTCTTACGGATTTATTTCCTCGTGCTCTTAGGTGTAGAATACACAGGTATACATAGATACACATGGGCCTCATAATGCTTAGGTGGCAATAATTATGAGCCAACATTGTCACAAATAACATGTGCACCAAGACACAACATACCCTAAGTTATGTCATGCAGTATGGCATGATATTCATAAGAATGCATCATATCACTGCTGTTTGTTTCCTCACAACTTACTTTCCTCATGTGTTAATGTGTAAACTTGCGCATAGTTTTACATATGCGCATACATATCGGCCTGATAATGCAAACATGCCTGTAATTATGAATAAGCACTTGTGGTATAATATGATACCCTTATGGTTCTCATGAGGTATCTTGATGTATGGTATATACAAAACTCTTATGTTTCTTATGAGGTGTCTTGATGCTTGGTATAAGACATAAAATGAGGCGCACTGATGCACAGTATATTCTAAGATATACGGCGTATTAGGGCATTACACACATAAGAATGCATTGTTCTAGTTCCTTTCTTCATAGCACCCTTTACTATATCACTTTATAACTCTTGAGAGAATAGATGGAACAATAAAAATAATAGAAGTAAGTGCCTAATGGCCAAGTTGAATTGCCAAAAGGACACCCCACCACCATTTTAATTCTCCATAAAGCAGGGCTTGATGCCGATTCATGCATAATATAATTATCTACGCATTATTAAAAGCAGAAGAGATTCAATAAAAGGGATTTTCATGGGGACTAAGGATCTAATGATGTTCTAGCAAAATATATTCTCAGCTTCTTGAATTTTTCCAACATTATAGTCTAACGACATAAGATGCTGCAACTGCTATACCTTTGTCAGGCATGGTAATTTGTTATACTTACTCTCTTCATTGTCTTGTCAATGGTGCACGAGGATGTAAATCTGTTTTTTGACGGTAGCTCTTAAATTTGATTGGACAAACCTGTATTGAGACTCTGAACACAAGGAAGTGCTGCCAAAATGTTGGATGCTTGCATATGGCCCTAACTCTATTTTGACATGGAGACAATTGTGTGTAATGTAGATGCACATTTATGAGAGTGGTATCAAAGTGATTGCACAAAGATTATGTAGGAGATGCTAAAATCTAATAGCTGGGGTGTAGAGTTTTTGCATGACCACAAGTTCATATTATGTGGAATTTGAGATTGATTTGTCCTTTTAGTGTTTAGATAGCTTATATTCAAAATTGAAATGGACACTAACTAGCTACTTTTCATAGGTGAATACACTAGCAGATAAAAGTATTAAAGATTGTAGTGACCGCAACAACTCAAAGTATTATGCCATTGTCATACAGGTATTATTCAATTGTATGTTTTTTCTACTTCTGAATAGTATAAATAAGGTCATTCTAGATTTTTTAATAGTGCATGGAGCCACATTATATCCTTTTCATTTTTCAGTATACTGCTCGTTTGAATGCTGAAAAAGTAAGGAATTTTGTGCATTCTCTCAACAATGGGAAGATTCCAAAGAAAAAATTTAACAGTGAGTACTCTGTTGGATTCTTTAGCATTGACATTTAATCACATTCTCGCCAAAGAAGAGATTCTTCAATAACTGATTGAGTATTTATTATTGGCAGTGTCACGTCTTTCTTCATTTATTCCTTTCCTTTGGATTTTTATGGTTATATTCTTGAATTAATAGTGCTTTATGTTTGTCTTATTTTTAGCTTTTCTAAGTCCATTTTTTGAATCTGTTATTGGCATGCTACGCTAGAATATGGCGAGTTAGATGCATTATTTGAATCTTTTTTCTCCCTAACATATAAAAATCTCCTTGGATTCCTATTTCTGTTTACCTGTCTTTTTCTCATTCCATTTTTGTTATCAATTGGACTATCTTCGTCTGCAACCATACTAGCTGCAGGAAATAAATGTGTGATAACTGATAAGCTTTGAAAACGATTTTTTTTTGAGGTATGTGTGTTAAGTAGGTTATACTCTAATTTTATTTCAGGACAAAAACAAACATTGCATAGGACTTTCTAATAAGCTCTTAATCTTGGTTCTATTCGTCTTGATCTCACACACCGAGCACATATCTATACTAAATAAATGCTGTAAAGAGAGATTGTTTGATATGTCATGTACTTGATCAGCTGCTTTAGTCGTAGATGTTCTGATGAAGCAAGGTTGTAACACAGATTGTTTAATCTATCATATACTTGATCGGTTACTTTAGTTGTAGATGTTTTGAGTAAACAAGGTTGTAATACAGAAATACATGAGTTTGACTTGCATTTGTGATTTGGATCCTAGGAGGTTTGGGGGACAATACTCTAGATGAGGATTTAGATGTGTTATATGGGTATGTGGAAGCAATATGAAACAAGAATCAGAATAGAGGAAATATTAGACCTGGAACATAAAGTTTTATTAATGTGCGCATTTGTACATGACACACTCTCGAGGAAGATGTATGGTTGTTTATCTTCTACTATCTGATTGCTATCTAATGGTACAAATCTGTACACCTAGATTTCAAAGCCGCGAAGGCTTAAATAACCATTATGTAAGTCGAACAATTTGGGCTTCCATGTGTGACTCTTCACCTTTTGATTGGCTTGACCTCTAAATGTGTAGTATGTTTATAGGTGTTTTGCCATGATGCGAGCTTTGGGAGTGCCAACTATCGTGATGCATTGTGGTGCAGTGTCTCCACATGGACTGCTTTCGGAATGTACTATGCATAGTTACCAAGTTCGGAAATTCGAATCTGTTTGGAAGGGCAAAAAGATCTAGAAGAGTTCCCGAAAAATTCGGAAAAATCCGGGTTGGTATATATATACATATATTATTATTTATAATATATGTATATATAGACAAATACACACACATGACATAACTCGTGTAAAACATGCAAAAATCTATCCATCTACCAAATATGAGCATAAAAGTAAAGCTTGTAGAATTGAGAAATGCATAAGAGTTTGATCTCAATTCGAATAACATTAAAAGAGAGACATAGTTTAGAGCCTAAGCTCAACACTGAAATGAAACTCAAAAGTTTCAAACATTTGCAACATCAAAACTTCTTTCAACATCAAAACCTTCTTCAAAATCAAAACTAGCAATGACACCATCATCTAATCCATGTTCATCATCACTATTAATAATTTTCTAATCTTTTTTGAAGGATGATTCTCCAAGGTGAGAATTGCCATCTTCTTTTGCAAGATTGTTCTCAAGCAAACACAAATTACTGTGGAAAAACACAATATTTGAGAGTCTTTTAGTTCGTAGTCGTTTCCTCTTGTTGGTGTGGATCAAATCATTCGCACTTCAGTTTCTTTCGCATGTAAAGACACTAACACACTGGCTGTGGACATGCATGGAAAACTTTTGAAGCTATGAAGTAGAAGACCCTTAAGTTTGCCATCATAAATGGGGATCCATGTAGGATGTTGTCTTGTGCCTCCTTACGGGAAAACATGCCCTTTTGGTTCTTGAATGCAATGAGTTGCCTTCTTACCTTAGCCTTCTCATCATTATCATGAACTGACTTGTTTATTGTTTCTAATACATCGTTCTTTACCTCCTCATCTGCATCACGATCCACCTGTATAAGCTTAAGATTTAAATAGTATTCTGTTGCATGGATAAGGCGATGTAACATATCCCATCGTATGTCCACAATGTCCCATATTTGTTGAACTTATTCAACATCTTTTGAAAGTACTTTTTTAATTTGTTCCCTTGCTTCATGCTCTCATATACAAAGTTAATGCAAGGTTTCATGCTATCAACCGATCTTATCAATTACACAAGTGGCTCAAATACCTTTAGGGCCTTCTCAGTGCCCTCCCAAAATGAACCTCTTAAGATAATTTTCTCAACCTATTTTCCAAGACTTTCCTTAGAAAGCTTAGATTGTGCCCATTCTTCACTTACCACAACTTTTCTCAGTTGATCTCTCCACCTCTCTCTGCAAAGTGATAAAATTAGATGCAAATCTTGTTTTAGCAGGGGAAAGAAGTCCACGTTTTGTAAATGATAGATACAAACTCAAGGTCAAGTGATGATTAAATATGAACTTGGAAATTTGTTTCCCTTTTCTAACAACACTCTTTACCCACTCCAACTTTGGTAGATCTTCAAGCAAAAGATCTAAAACATGTGTTGTGCGTGGGGTCCAAAATAGATGAGGAAACCTGTCCATAAGTTCACCTAATGCTTTATAATTTGCTGCATTATCTATAATAACCTAAACTACATATTCTTCTTCAATTTTTAGAATGGCAGATTTAATGCATTTGAAAATAAAATTTGTAGTCTTTACCTCCTTGCCTGACATAACTCCTTTTGGACATTGTGTTAGAATATTTAGGAGGGGCCTTCGCTTTGTGTCAGACCATTAGTCACTACAGTGCAACTTGATTTACTCCAATTCTTTTTCATTTTATCTAGTTCAATAGATATTGATGACACCTCCTCTTCTAGTAGAGTGTTCTTTGGATTTCAAAAGACGACATTGTGTAACCTTTTTTGAAATTCGCAATCCCCTCTACCATGGCTTTTGTATGCGGCTTTCAAACAACATTGAATGGGATGGTGTTTGCTTAAAAAAACCGAACCACCAATCTGTCAATCCCATATTTTTCTTATGGCTTCCACATCGATTTCAATGAACCCCGAGACATCCCCTGTGCACTTTTACTTCCTTGAGAAAATGTTGATGAAGGAGCTGCGATACTAAAAGAAGCACTTTGTGTCATATTCCATTGGATTTTAGCCTTTTTGAAGTTTTTGATGGTGTTTCACATTGTCTTCGATTTATATTTGCTTCGAATTCGATCAACGAATTCAACATACCTCTCTTGCTCATTTGTTATTGGGAAAATCTTCACATTTGGCCCTCCAATATAATGATTACGAACCCTTGTTAAAGTCCCCGTGATATTTGAATTTCATAGAGTGCATTTCAACTGTCTATAAATATCATCTCATTGGACAATTTATTTCATCTCCACCGAACGACTTGCCATGGCTGATGGCATTGCTATAACGTACCTCCTTACAAAAAAAATATAAACATTTTCATTATACATTTTTAAAAATATCTAAGCATGTGTTCTTAATATATAATAAAATTAAATATTTTGCAAATTTATATAAACCATACAAAATACAAATAATTAACTTTATTTAATTTTGATTTTATTATTTAAATGTAAAAAAATATATATATATTTTTAAAAACTACAAAGGTTAATAGCCAAATAACAATATTTATTTATTGGTGTTATTAAATAATGACAATAACTAGATATTTTTTTTGATCAGCCAAAAAAGAGGCTCAAGGCCTCACTATTTTATATATTTAATATAATAAAAAGCCCTGTGAACAAGGAGAGTTCCAGTTACAAAACAAACCATCTGTGATGGTATAGCTAGTAGGAATTACAATCGACAAAAATAGAACTTATATACTAGATCTATTTAAGCTCCTCATCCGAAGAGATGGTTACCATGACAGTGGCAACATCGGCATTCCTCGCTTCGTCCTCGATCATCAGTGCAACCAAGGAATTGGCTAAGTTGGAGGCCTCGAAGTTCTCAGTAGGAATGTGAGAGTAGAGCAAATAACATCGATCTTTTTACCTTGCTGAACGTTCTCCATGGTCATGTCCTTCATGAGTTGCCACATTTGGTCCATTTTCAGTCCCATATCAAACCTGAGTTGCTCTAAATCTTCATGGATAGCGTAAGCATTGCTGGCAACGAGCAAAATTGTCTGAACGCCAATTATTTGTGCTACTTTCACGGTGTCCAAACGTGGGTTTGACTGACCTGGATCATTCATAACTTTTACGACCTCTTCCACCGCAACCGTGCCCCCCAATCTAGTAGATAGCTGTGCCCTCAGTAGGTTGGTAGCCATCCATCTAAGAAGCTTAGGGTCTTTGACTCCATCGATGAGCACTTGCTGCTAGTAGTCCATGACCTCCTTTGCAGTAATTTTGGTTCCCTTGTCGATCAAATGGCCCATGTTCAACAACTGTCTGAGCTTAAGATCATTTACCAGGCCGAGGAAGGAATAATGAACATCTTCAATACTGAAATGATGCACCAAATTCTCCTGCATCTCCTTGACAGTGTTGCTTGCAGTATACTTTCCTTTATTCTCACGCGACCTTTTCTCCATTTCACCACCGTAATCCCCTTTCACCATGTAGAGAGAATGCCAGCCGTATGGGAGGGATTTACGAAAATCTCGGTTAAATAAACTTCCTTGACACCTGCCCAAATCTATCTACATGCGTCTCCCGGATATTCTAATAAAGACAGGTGAGTTATAATTATGCATCGTCCTCATTAATAGGATGTGGAGGCCACCTCATTGGCCACACGAGCAACCGAGATCATCCTATCTGTTTTAATTATTTCACCTTCTTTTTCCATAATGTCCACCGCGTCCATCATTAGGGGTTCACTAAAATTTAGTTCCACCCCCAAATTAGCTAATTGGTCAGCAGCCCTGTTAGCCTCCCTAGGAACGTGTGAGATGTGCATACCATTAATGAGTCTAAAGCATTCTTCGACAATGTGATGAAGATTCCAGTGTTTGGCCCGACCATCTTTAACAACATTGATGATCATTAAAGAATCCCCCTCGACCAGGAGATTTTCCCATTGTTTATCTTTGGCTATTTGAAGACCTCTCCAAAACGCTTTGGCTTCGGCGAAGTTGTTGGTGCAGACGCCCCAAGCTTCTCAAAAACCAAGAATGGGTACACCATGGGAGTCTCTAAAAATACCACCCACACCAACATTCCCCGGATTACCCCTAGAGGTTCCATCGAAGTTAAACTTGATGTAGTTGTTAGGGGGGCAGTTCCATTTTGTTTGTCTTTGTAATGTCCCCTTTTCCAATCGAAGACCTTTGGCCCATTTTGTCAACCCGACGGCCAAAGGAAAAATATAAGGGTGACTTAAGTTATAATAAATTATTATAAAGTGCTATAAAAAAATAAAATAAAATTATTAAAGCACTTATATTAATTTATTTAGCTCAATAAAAATAAATTGTATTCCCTATGGAAAATACGATTTGCCTTAAGGGGCAAAAGTCATTGTAAAGGGATTTATTATATTTTAATCCTCCTAGAAAGGATAATGGCGACTTGGGCCAAAGGGGAGTAATGAAGCCTAGGGAAGATAAAAACATAATTAATTTATGTATTTTCCCTAGAGAAATGCGACTTGCATTAGGAGGGAAATATTGTTGGAAAAAACATTTAATATGGGAAAATATTAAATGTTTGCATAGGAAAAATCATGTGAGCTCATTGGCTGATTTGGAGGTTGGTTGTTGGCTCTTTTCTTTTAAAAGGGAAGTCGACTTGCCTCTTCTATATGGCAAATTTTTTATATGATAATTTCTCTTGCATTTGAGCTTTGAGCTTTTGCAAATTATATTCTAAGGACGAAAAACCTTAGTTTATACCTCTTGTGGACGAAAACCCCAAGAGTTCTCTTGTGGACGAAAACCCCAAGGGATTGAGAGGGGATTTCACTCAGAAATTTCCAGCGTGTTAATCAAATTTTCCAGGTTTATTTCAGCAGTGTTTGTGAAGAGTTTTTGAAGGTATTTTCAGTGGTTTTTGGGAAGCAGTTGGATCGATATGTTGTGGGCAGTTTGACAGCATTTTCCAGAGGTATTTCCTTTAAAAATACTTGTCAAATATTCTCCATAATACTATAAACCAAATCGCTGTATTTTCATCATTTTCTGAAGTATATTGTAAGGGTTTCCAAGCAGAATATTAATCAGATTTCAGATCTGATTTCTGGGTTGTTTTGGCTGCAATAAATTCAGTTTTTTGCATGATTCAGTTGCTAAATATTCGAGTAATCATTTGGGAACGAAAATGTAATTTTTGGGTATCATTTGCATTAAGATTTATCTAAAACCCTAGACACATTTTCCCAAATAAATTCAGATCTGCATTAAGATTTTTGCCATAATAGTCATAAATCAGCCTTTGGTGTTTTTAATTGATCTAAAATTGTTGGAGAACAAGAGAGCTCCATTTGGGGATCTTTCAGTCTTTTTCTTCTTTTTTGAACTCAAACCCCCTTATCAGGGATTACAATAACTAGATATTATTATTAAGTTTTTAGTTAATATTATTAAAAAAATAATATCATAAATAAAAAACGATATATTTACATATACCAATAACGAAATAAATAATATTTAGTTATTATCAACAAATCAATAACTAACTATTAGTTATTTCATTATACATATATTAATAATAGTTGCTAAAATAAATGTTTAATTGTAAATAATAAATTAATTTTGTTAATTATTTATTTAAAAATATATTAATTATTAAAATCAATATTTCGTTATAAATAATAAATAAAAAGAAAATTCTATTTTATTATTTATTAAAAATAATTTATTTTACATATATGAATAATTTAATAAATAATATTTAGCCATTAACTCTTACGTTAATAACTAAAAAATAATTATTACATTATTAATAATGAAATTGAATAGGACATTGTAATGTTAATTTAAACATTTAAACTTTAAACCTTTCCCGAACGGGTAGGGGAATGGATTCATTCCCTTCGCCACTCGAGGAAGCTTGCAACTTATAAACATGTTTGAACAAATCTTATGGGAGCCCTAAAACATTAAAAATGGGGCTTACCTTGACTAGTTGCCTGCAGAGTTAGAGATCACCATTGCCGCCAAACGCTAGACCACCACCAAGGACCACCGACGAGCACTGCCTGAGCACCAAACCACCACCAGGGATTGCTGCCATGAAAGGAAGAACACACAACATGAGGGATAATGAAATTGAGTTGAGGGAGAACTGAATGCCACCGCTCTTCTTTTGTGTTTTGTGTTGCTGCTTTTATAAGCATTCCGAATAGGGTCAGGGCTTCTCGTGTTTTCTTTTAGGGTTCAACTACTTTTTAAGTTTGTTTTTAAACACTAAACTAAGGCGAATCAGACCAGATTTATCCGACTACGTCCTAAAATCCGGTTCGGACCATATATGACCAAACTTGGTAACTATGGTTCTGTGTAAGGATTGAGTTGCACAGTATGCTCGTAGGTGTTGTGTGGATAGCCAATGTTGTGCAGACACTGTGCGCATGCTGGAGGTTTGTGTAGTGTTGTGCAAGATGTGTAGAATGTGTTGATGCGACGCCATATTGATTGTGGAGTTGCGCTAAATGGTGTTGAAATTTATCATCAAAATCTGTCCACGGGGTGTTGGCTAACATCTCACAGGGGTACTGCCCCTCAGGCTTGCAAGGGGAACCCCTTCACTTAAGATTGGGGCTCTGCCCCATTTTGGGTGAAGGTAGCAATGTTGTCTTTTTCAGTAGCGTAGTGTGTATCTAGGCATTGCGTGGAATATGCGTGGTGTGAGGGACCGTGTTGTGGTGATCGAAGTATGTAGTTGCACAAATTTCCAAGGCACTCAAGGTGAGAATGTGGACTAGAGGGGCTGCACTTGATTCAATTTGTGTCAATCCAGCATTTGTGAAATCCATTGTGTTAGCTCTAAATAAATGATCTAATCTTTAGTTTTTAGGAAAAATATGCATGCTCAAAGAAAACATCAAGAATGGTAAATGCATTGATCTTGGAAATGTTAGTGGCATTATGGTAATGGAAGCAACCAACCTTTGAGTTGAAGATAATACTTGAATGAGGCAAGAAAATGGCTGATAGAATGATTTGTCTTTATGAACCACATTTGAATCATGCATTCACATCATAGTTAGGAATCTCTAATAAGCACTCAGTTTTGTGCCCCACTTGCTTGTCACCTCGCCAATCCCGCTTGTGAGCACTCCGTTCTGTGCCTTGGTGTAGATGTACGTTGTCTCATGCAATTTGGCTTGAGTTCATTCCAACATTGGATGTCATGAATATGTCAAGCTAGCTTGGACTCCACTTCAATGAGCTTTCCATAAGTCAAAAATTTGTGTCTTGCCAAGCACCTTGAATTGTTGTTTTTTGTGTGGGCTTCCATTTACGGGCCATAGAACCCATGACATGATTTTAGCTCTAGTAATAATAATGATGATAAATAAAATGTATGTAAATCAATTAAATTAAAATAAATAAATAAATAAAACACCACGAATTTATGTTTTTGTGTGGGCTTCCATATACAGGCCATAGATCCCGTGACCTATTTTAAGCTCTAGTAATAATAATAATTAAAATTTATGAAAATAAATAAATAAAATTAACAAAAAAAGATCTTCGTCAGTAGGTGGACGATGACCGACAGGGAATGGAGCCTTGTCATTTTTGTGTCATCTTAACCTTGTGCAGTGTGCAAATAAAATACTTTTTTCTTAGTTTTGCTTTTAGAGGATGGTTGGAGTTAATAAGGTATGGGCATCCATCTGAGCATTATAATTAAAAAAACAGAATTTCATCAGATGTTGATCTTAGTGCCATGGGCAAGCCTGACCCATCCAGCTTGGATGCCCTCTCAAGGCACAACCTGCTTGAAAATAAAAATAAAAATGAATCTCATTTTCATCCTGCCCCTTATCAGACACGTGACAGGTCTTTTGTAGAGCAAAAGGTCGTCCTCTCGGTTTATCTGTCTGGTGGAACGTTGTTGAGCTAGCCGGGTGAGTAGTGCAGTTTGTAGCTCGGTGAGGAGCTGGTGGAGCTATGTGAGGAGCTCACTTGTTTTAAAAAAATAATGAATGAACCTGATTTCTCAGGCCTGCGCCTAAATAGGAGTTAGGTAAGGCAACACCGAGTGTTTTACTAAATGGCAAAACATGTTTCTTGAAAACAGGTATGAACGTAAATCAAAGCATAATAGAAAAGCAGATTTTTGTCCTATGTTGTAGGCACTAGTGCCCTAGTAGATATGTGGCAGAATGTGGAGGCATGCATAAGGCATGTGATCTGTTTGACAAAATGCCTCGAAGAAATGTGGTCACTTGGGACGTGATGATTTCAGGGTAAATGGTTTTCTTGACATGTCTTTAAGGGCTTTCATAGAAATGCCTTGTCCAGATCTCTTCTCATGGAAAGCCATGGCTGTAGGAAATGCACAAATTGAATGTGTTGGAAAGGCCTTAGAGGCATTTGAGTAAACGCCATTGGCAGGTTTAAAGCCAAATGCCACAGCCTTTGCTAGCATCCTCCAGCTCGTGCTTGAATGGAAGCTTGAATGCGTATGGGCAGCTCTGGAAGCACCTTGGAAGGTGGTTTTTGTTGTCACGTGTTCTGTTGCAAGTGCCCGGATAGACATGTATGCAATTCTTAAAGTGTACGCAATGCACATGAACTGGTTGATAAAATGTCTCTTGCTGTGAACTTGTGGAATGCACATTTCAAACCAGCCCTGGAGCACCTCTCATATAGTGTCCCCTTGTGTACTCATGCATGGATCTTGCTCTCTCCTACTAGCAATGCCATTGTGCTTTCATTTATGTTACGTTTGTAATCGTTATCTTTATTTAACATATGTGAGTTGAAAAAATGATTATTGGTAGATTGTCATGTTTATAAGAGTAGTATAGTAAATGATTGTTGATTAGTAAAAATAACGACTTGGAAAAATGATCCCTCCAGATGCGCAAACCACCTTGGAAACACATTTGATTCATACGACATGAAATAGGCCTCTAGTGTGGAAATTAGTTCACACGAGTGTGGTAAGACAAAACCTTAGCCACTTGAAAACAACATTGTTAAAGTTATAAATTCAGTTTGGAGTCTCTTTTTCTTAATTACTCACAAGCCAAGAAACTGCCATCTACCAACTCTAACTTGTTTATATTCACACTGGGATTGGATTCCCACAGTTGGTTTCTCTATAATTGCTTGGAAGGTGTTCTTTCTATGCGGGTTTCAGAGGCGATTTGGTATATGGGGTGCAAGTGTAAACTTACGTATTTTGATAATTTCCTCTAGAATGGTACCTCCAAAATGAGCACTGCTTGTCGGATTTTAGTCTTGTCAGTTTTCCTACATTCTCACCATATATGAGGATGGGTTGGAAGTGATAGAATCCCTGTTTGGTTACTTGACCCTTTTCGAAGGCCATTCCGTGGCCATTTGAGCTACTTGAGCTATAGCTTAATTAAGTCCCGTCGACCCAATTTTTGGATGTTGCGAAATCGATTATGAATCGCCATATGGAAAAAGCTTGCGGGTCGAGAAAACGTGTCCTACCACCCCAAACCTCTTCACTCCTGCATTGAGAATTGTGATCCATATTCTATTTCATGTAATCTCATTGGGAAACATTGTTTTCGTGCCAATATCAAAGCCACTTTGGCTTGCGGTGTCCAAGCGTGAACTGTCAAACTTTGTTGATTTGCTTTAGAACAGTGCCTCTAAAATGGGTGCTGCCTGTTAGATTTTACTTCCGTCAGCTCCTAAGTGTTCTTACTGTATATGACAAGAGGTTCGAAGTGACCACTTCCTATTTCATGTACTTTTTGGTCCTTTTCGGAGGCCATCTCGTGGCCAATTTAGCTATGTTGAGCTGTATTGTGGTTAAGTTCTTTGACCCAATTTTGACTTTGTCAGATAAATCTTATCGAGCATGATAATATGTGGTGTTGGAAGGTGTTGTTACACTTAATTATGTCACTCCAATCTTTATAGGAACACTAGAATTGTGTGAAGACGACGAATGCTCTCTCTCTCTCCTCTTGTTAGAACTCAAAAATATAATGGAAATCCGGCATTGTGTGAAGCTAATGATTTCTCTCTCGCTCTCCATTCCTTATTTGAATGGGTATAATGATTGAATATTTGGGAATGGGAAAATTTACAATGCACGATTTCATAGCTAGTAGAGTAGGGGTGAGATCCATGCTAGCATTCATGTCGACACATGTTATTGCAGGTGGTAGGTGTTGCGGTGAAAAATACAAATGCTTGTTATCCAAAGATTGTATTTATTGTTGGTTTTCTTAAAAACCATACAAATTCATTTTGAAAGAGAAATTGTAAATATTGATTAGGGAATGTAATCAAAATGCAATTGAATGGTATCGTTTTAAGAAATGGATGGTTAATTGATAAAGCATGTGATAGCAATAGTGAATATTATGGAATTGTAATTTGTTTGAGAGATGAAGATCCTATGAAGCACCTAACTTGGAAATTTCTAATTTGAATCTTGGTTGGATGTATGCTTGAACACCATCTTATCCCTTTGTAAAATGCTCGTTCAGACGACAACTTAGGGAAACATACAAATAGTGAAAGAATGTTGGGTTTACCTCCCTAGTTGAAATTATACCTCACCCAGTTGTAAACATGGAAAATACGACATTCTAAATACTCTTGTTAATGACCGAATGTAAATCCCACTCTAGAGACACAAGGCTCGGGAGATATAACTTGTGGTAAATGTATCTCCAAATAAGCTTAATACTCTTTTCAGTCCGAGTAACAAATGTGTTGATCACCTCTCAAAATATATGCAAGCTCCCGCGATAGGGCCACGTGTAGGTGACCCTCTTATAGTTTTAACCCGTTGTGCCCTTGTTTGGGTACCATCCCTCTTGAGCTTCTTGTTAAGCTTAGTTCAATTCAATGTGTATGGAAAACTTTAATACTTGTTAATCATTGCTATAAGTGGACTCTACTATGGAAAACACGCATGTAGTGTAATTGAATGGAATATTGTACTTTTTGAAACTAGAATAGTTTCCTAACTTGTATCACAGTGTTGCCTCCTATGGTTGAACTATAGCAAGTCAACGAGACCATGAATCATGTGAGAAATGATTATATGTTGTTCCACATGTGGTATATTATATTATATTTGTAAGATGGAACTTGAACTCGACGTAATAAACCCTACATCCTAGCTTAAATGACACAACATGATCGCTTCGTATTCTGTGTGACCATGTTGAAGGGGTCATAGCTAGACGAACCTCCACTAGCATCGATGGCCATCATGCCTCAACCTTGTTTGTCATCCTTTCTTAAACCATTTGTAATTAAGTTGGAACTCAATGCGTTTTGCAAATTGTATCTTGAGTTCGGAGTGGGTAGCCCTTCTTATGAACTTGGCGTAAAAACGTAGCCCGATGCATAATGAATAATTTAGGAGCCGTTGTGATTAGTACCTAGTTAGACTCAATGTCTTCTTAAGATTAATGTGAGCAAACTTACTAATGCCCCCTGATCAAAGTTTGTTACCTCTTGCGAAGTGTTGCGAAAATGCACTTGGTGTTGTTGCTCATGTACTTTGTGTGGTAAAAGTGAATTAAGTGCTGCTGTCTTGTATGGTAAGCATATGTTACGAGTGTCTATATATATATATAAAATAAAAAAATTTGCCATGGTTTTAGCAGTGTTTTTGGTTGGTAAAATTGTGGGCGCGACACTCAGAGTAATGTAAAGTCTTGAAATATCTATATCTATATCTATATCTATATCTGTATCTATATCTATCTATCTATCTATCTATCTATCTATCTATCTATATATGTATAAAATAAAAAAATCTACCAAGGTTTTAGTAGTGTTTTTGGTTGGTAAAATTGTGGGCGCGACACTCAAAGTAATGTAAAGTCTTGAAATATCTATATCTATCTCTCTATATATGTATAAAATTAAAAAAATTACGATGGTTTTAATAGTGTTTTTGGTTGGTAAATAGTGGGTGTGGCACTCAAGAGTAATGTAAAGTCTTGATATATATATATATATATATATATGGTTTTAGCAGTGTTTTTGGTTGGTAAAAGTGTGGGCGTGACACTCGGAGTAATGTAAATTCTTGAAATATCTATATCTATCTCTATCTATATATATGTATAAAATAAAAAAATTATCATGGTTTTAGCAGTGTTTTTGGTTGGTAAAATTGCGGGCGTGACACTTGGAGTAATGTGAAGTCTTGAAATATCTTCTAATTCTAATTTTATTATGAGTCCAATTTATTCACACCATGCTTTCTTGGAGTTCAATCAAGGCTACAAATCTCTGCCTAAATATGTGTAAGGCATGCTTTGCTGTATATGGAATCACTCCACGTTAGAAAACCCCTGTGATAGTTCACTCTCATCCAATGCATCAAAGGAATTCTTCTTCAACTGTTCAATTATGAATAGAATTCAACTGGGAAGGAAAAATATTTTGTTGTAGCATCAACACTATTGGGGGAAGATGGAATGAGAAAGAGGAAGCTCAAAAAAGAGGGAAATATATGGGTAGGTGAGAGTGAAAAAAGTAATTATTTTTGGTTAATCTGGTTCCCGGTCATCATCTGACCGTCAGCTTCTTGTACCTAAAACACATGAAAATAAGAATCTTTGCATTATATAGTTAAGGTGAATGCAAGCGTTACGGGAATATGTTGATCACGCTTAGCGTTGTTCGTATTGGTTGCTATGAAAACTACACTACCAAAGGAAATATCAATTGTAAGATACTAAACACATACTGCAACATACAATAGAAAAACATAAGAGTAATAACAGCGTTATATTATAAGGTAGTGCACTGTACAAGTGTCCATACACAATGCACTTACCTTGACAAATAACATTGTATTTTTATTACAAAAGACTTAAACAGTTGCCAGTTAAAACACACCTGTCAATAACCAAACATATCTAAAGAAAGTTGTTACAACACTACCTAAAGCCGACGATACAATCATTAAGAACACAACAAAATCCACTACCAAATCATGTAGTAAATAGCATAGTAGGAAAACTCTCCAAATCCAAAAACTCGCCAGACCCCCAAAAAAAAACTCGGCAAAAACTCGCCAATATTCGGCCAATACTCGGGAATACTCGGCAACTTAAAAAATACTCAAATTTCTTTAAAAAACATAAATTTTAAGCAACACATAGCTACAAAATGTATCAAATGAGCCCATAAAATGTTGGAGAAGTGTTTTCTATTAGATTTGAATACAAATACAATACGAAATCGCATCATCATGCGAATATGACAACCGACTGATAAGTAATATGAATTTATGATGATTGACATTGAAAAATATCATCATAAATTTCATATCTATGCAAATTACAATATACAATAAATTACATTTTCCTCTTCCCAATCTAGAGAAAAATTGGGGAGAGGGTCTAGTGCCTCTACTAGTCCCCACACTCGGCTGCGTCTCCATGCTCCTCCTAGAAGGCTGCGAATCTGGCTCGATCATAGAACTAGATGGTGGTGCTGGTGGCTCCTCTATTGCATGTTGGAGATCACCTCCAAAGATGTCATCTAGTCCAATATCTCCTTGGAGTCCTGCTAGTGCTTCTCCCTCCATAGACTCCCTCTCAAAAGAAACAATCTCGTCCGTTGTGAACGCAGGGTTTTCCTTTTCTTGCCCAGTCCACTCACTGTGTGGATCTATCTCATCCAAATCAATGAGCTCCTCTGATGTGGCCTCAACTTTTTTTGTGAAGCCGGAGATTGTATTACAAAAACCAAGTTGTTGAGCCTATTTTGAGTCAACTTGTTGCGCTTCTTCGTGTGAATGGCCTCAAACAAACTCCAGTTGCGTTCACATCCAGAAGCGCTACAAGGTTGAGATAGAATTCTGAGGGCTAACTTTTGAAGATTTGGGGTATTCCCTCCCCAATCCTCCCACCAAGAACCTACAAACAAGATAATCAAAAATTTATAATTAATTAATAAAATCAAATATGTAACTAATAAGTAACTTGGTAAACATTCTAATTTTTATTACTTGGTGACTGTGTGGTTCTCCCTCGAATAGCTAGCACCGAAGAAAAGAGTCTCCCCCTAGCATGTTGTAACTCTGCAACTCTAAAATGATGAGGTCCCTCGTCTCAACATCCGGTATCATCCTCTCAATACATGTTGAAAGGCCCTCCATAACCTCTCCGTTCACATCTGTGAAGCTATCAGAGTAGAAATACTTGGGGTTGAGGTAGTACCCCGTTGCATGAATAGGTTGGTGGAGTTGATTGTTCCACTTCCGATCAATAATCTCCCAAAAGGGACCATATCTGACGATATCCCCCCTGTAATAGTTTTGAATAGACTCTTTGGCCCTATCCATGGCCTCATATACAAACCCCATGGGGTTTTGCTCCCCATCAACCAAACGCAAAACTCTCACCAACGGCTCTGACACCTACACACAAATTAAAATGTAAGATTGCAAACTTTTACAATACATATTAGAAATGAAATAAAAAAGTGAAAAGTAGAACAATATATTTAATATTTATAATTTAACAAATTAAAATAAAGGAATGAAATATAAATTGAAGTTTGAAATTACCTTGATGATCTCTATAGCTCTCTTTGCAAAGATATCATCAAAACTATATTTGCAACCCTCTCTTCGTCAGCTTTCTTTGAATATTGTGAGTCTAGCCATGCTTGACTTACAAACATTTGTTTCAAAGGTGTCAACAAACTAGAAATACTTTGCAACGTCAAGAAGTTAGTTGCAAACTTTGTGACACCGGCTCGAACAAGTTCTTTCCCTTTTGTGTGTACTCTCATCAAACTTAGAACCCAAGGGTGATTGTATATGTACTTCGTTATAGATCTTGCATCTTCTACAACTGGCCTCACCCAATCAATTTTGCCTATGTCCTCCAAAAGAAGGTCAATGCAATGAGCTGCACAAGGAGTTCAAAAGAGTGATGGATGTCTCTCCTGCAGTAGTCTCCTAGCCGCCACATATGCTGCTGCATTGTCTGTGACAACTTGCACAACATTCTGTACACCAACCTCTAATACAACTGTCTCTAACATAACACTCAAATTCTCTGCATTTTTTATTATGTTAGAGGCATTAATAGATTTTAAAAACACCATCTCACCGTTTGAAGCTGCTAAAAAATTAACAAGGGTGCAGTTCCTTCTATCCGTCCACCCATCTGAAAGAATGGTGCATCCGAATTTTTTCCATTGTTTCTTGTGCTCTTCTAGCATGGTAGTGGCATCTGCAATTGCACCCTCAAGTAATTTCCCACTCAAATCTTTTGGAGAGGGTGCCTTGTACCCTTTCCCTACAACTGTCAACGTTGTCACCAAGTACTCCTAGTATGGGCTCTGTGCTACATTGAACGGCAGGTTGTTGTAGTACCAAAAATTTGCACAAGCTTTATCCACTTCCTCGTGCATGTCTTTGTTCCAGACTGTACCTTCCAATGAAGGTTGTGCTCCAGGTGTGTTCCTTGCCACAAAAAAACTCGGTATGCCTTTGCTCGAACTCGATGAAGATGTGCCTCTTCCGGCTCTTCCTCTTCGTATGCGTGGACCACGAGTAGAGCCCACAATTGTTGTCGCATCATCGTCTAAATCCTCTTCCATTGCAGCCCCAGGTCTAATAGCTTGTGCTATGGTTGCCTTCAACCTTGCGTTCTCTAGTTTCTTCTCCTCTAACTCTGTCAGCTCTGCTATAATCTCTCGCTTCGCCTCTTCCGACACGTTGGGGCAAACCGTAACATCTCGGCAAACGATAGTTGAAAGGTGATATTTCAAACGATTGATGCCTCCATTCATTTTCTTGTTACAGAAAGTGCAAAAAATTTTGCCCGCACAAGTTCCACGTACAACATACTTCCATGCTATGGAACGGGCATTCGGAGGAACAGTCCCTGCTAGTGATTTAGATGCCGAACCTGATGCCATTGTTAAGCTCTAATTTGCAACACAATGCACATTTAAAAAATTAGAAAATGTAAACTTAATTTAATTTACAAAACGTGCCTGAATAACAAATTTGCGTAAATAAAAAAAACATATTACAAGCATTCAATTTTACATTACATGTATTTAGAATTACACAACGAATCGATTACAATACACATACATAAAATTTAACTAAATTACAATGAATTTGCGTTAAAAAAAGAAAAATACATACCTCTGGCTGCAAATGAGTATAAAAAAATTACAAGCATTTGATTTTACATTACATGTATTTATAATTACACAACGAATTGATTACAATACACATACATAAAATTTAACTAATTTACAATGAATTTGCGTTAAAAAAAATACAAACCTCTGGCTGCAAATGAGTATAAAAAAACTACAAGCATTCAATTTTACATTACATGTATTTAGAATCACAATAGGAATCTATAAAACCTAAATAATATACACAAAATTTGGAAAAACTTCAAAGAATTAAAAAAAAAAACCTGCCTCCAAATGCAAATCTCCAAATTCTCTCCTCGAATTCGCTCCAAAATCCACTCAACACAAACAATGCAAGCTCAAATGGTTGTGTGAGTGACAATGAGGGAGTAGAGGGCTTTTTAAAGAGTCAAAACCGTGTAAAAAAGCAGTTTTTGCATGTGAAAACCGTGTTTTGCGTGTAAAAGCAGCGTGGGCGAGTTTTTGGCACGAACTCGCCGAGTTTTCTTTTTCCGATTTTGGCGAGTTTTTTGGCAACTAAACTGTTTTCAGGTTTTTTGGCGAGTTTTTAAAAACTCGGCGAGTTTTTGGTGAGTTTTCCATCTATGGTTAATAGTACACTGATGACAATGAAAATACTAACACAATGGCCTACATTATCCCCCCTTTTACAACAAATTGGAGTCCCTTCCGACAGCCCAAACACAACATGATAACGTAAGATTGAAGTGGGAAGACTTGGAGGAGCTGCTGCTGAAAACTATCAAATAGGTGGAATTGATTGGTTGAAAATCTACCCCAATCGAATTTCTTCACACAAAATTCCTTAGCTGCTGGATTTGATCAAACTCAGACAATTCCAAAATCATAGATTTCTTGGGTTGTAATTTTCAATCTCTGTCTGCCCTTGGATCTTCAGTAGATGACTTATACAAGATTGCAACAATCATCTTAGAACTAGCAACAAAATACATCGAACCCTCTAACACGAGCATTTTACTAGCGATGCCAATAGCAAAGTGCTTCACATGAATTGTCTCCAATCATAATTGAAAGAATGTTGCATGTTAGCCATACAGCAATGGAATCGCAAGGAGTATAGGTCAGGGAAGTGTACAGCTGGAAATCAGAACCTGAATGTAAGGTAGGGTACTATATGGCTGAGCGAGCGATACGAGCCAAAAGAGGTTGCACAATGGCTGGTTTTATGATGCGGAGTGTGGAGGTAATGATTGTACATAGCTACAAGGGTCGTACAACACTTCTTGGGGTCCACAATGCTAAGCAATTGGAGTGTACAACGTTGTTGCAGGAACATACGTTAGAGGGCTAGCAAACTTGGCATTATGGATAATTAGTAGGGGTGTATACGGGCATATGATTGGGAAAAGACATATATACAATCGAGTGGTAGTTTGGACATACGACAAGGATATTTCAACTTTGGTTGTACAAGGAGTTTTTAGGTTCCTTTATCTTTGTGTTTGGTGGGTCCCGATAACTCAAGTGATGCATCTTCTATTTTTTAAAGCTCACTATTAATCATAATGACATTCTCATCCTTGGCAGATATAATTGTAATTTGCAACCATTTATTGTATCTTTGAAGTTTGATCATAGTTCCATCGAAGTTCCCGAGTCTAATTGCTTCAGGTTCCAAAATTTCTTAAATCTTGAATTGTCTATGCTACATCATGTCTAATATACCAAGCTTTATTTCCCAACAGCCATTACTTCTTAATATAAGTTCTCTAGATGTGAAGTTATTGTGCCTTAAATACTTATCATGCTCATGTGCCTCCATCTATTTAACAAAAGTGCCTTTGGGTTAAAATTCATCTATTGCAAGTATTGGCTACAATAATACCTCCCCAGTGTTGACATGAACTTGGTTGCTCGATACTCGATGACACGTTGACTTGTTGTTCACTTAGGGAGATCATATTTACATCCAATCATATGTTAGAAGTAGGCCATGTACCAAGAGGTTGTACGTCACATTGTAATGTAATTCTATCCTTGGACCTTGCGTTTTCGTTCACTCAAGTCGGCTCTATGAACTTCATGCCAAGTACACTTTCATTTTGGTGGGCCAACTTCTTGGCGAACTTTGCATCCATGACTTGGTATTCTAGGACCTTGAGTGGGTAAGTTGACTGTGACATTGAGGAAGGGCTTGATATCTCCAACTTTTGTTTCTGGTCAACCCTTTGCAAGTCATCTACTTTTATTTGCATAATTTCAATGCTATTGCAATCCAGTTGGAACATCTCATAGTATTCATCCTGCCAATGGAAGAAACCAATAGTCTTAAATTTTTCTTCCTTTTTGTGCTTGGCTTTGGCTGCTTCCAACCAACCTCGACCCAACAATACATTATAGGCCTTCTTGTGTAATGAGATGACTACAATAAAAAGGGTGGCGCTCAAATAAATACCTTTTGCCCCTCTGGTACACCCTATACTTTTATGGCATACTGGTTTGCTCCCACTAGTTGGAATGTTGGTACCTCATATGCTCCATTAGGCATGCCGTCATGCTCTATGTCATGGACAATGTCTTTTATAGTAGCAACTTTAACATTCTTGAGTTTTGGAATGCTTTGCAATAGATCAACTAGTTTTAAATGTACAATAGACAACAAGATTTGTCTTGTAATAGATTTGTTTGACTTGAGTGTGCTTGTCACTATTCTTTTTGTTTAGGTGATTGATATCATTCTTCAACCATTGTACTCTTGACTTCTTCCCTTACTTCAACTATTTTTTCCTTCTCTGTTCGTGGGTCAGGGTAGTTAACTTTATTTGTTTGTGCTCTTGTGATTGCCACAATCTCCTCGTCCTTGGCCACATCAATCATGTTGATATTCGCTCGCTTTGGATGATTGCTATCGTTAATTATGGTCCTCGGGCCTACACCATGTATAAAGAAGTCTAGTGCTATATTCATTGGTGGGGCAATCTCTTGTGAAATGTCACCGCTTGCTATTTTTCCGGCATTGCACGATTGATTGTCTTTGGGAGTTGTATTGAATCCAACTACTGCCACCACTATTTTTTTTTGACATCGGTAATTGTTCGGCTTGTCGATTGCTTTGGTGCGTCAAAAGTAGCTGGGTGCTTTTGTTTCGTAAATTGTATGGGAAATCGTTGACTGAGTGCCCTATAACTTGAGAAATCTCACAAATAATTTTCTTTTGGAAATTCACCTTTGGTGTTACCTTCTACCTTCCATTCATTACACACCAAATATCTTGCCTTCATTCTTTGTCTCCTTTTAGTTCCCTCACCATTTGGAGCATATGTCTTCTCAAGTCTCGCACCAATCTAGGTTCATTGTCATTGAAGTCATAATCATCATTCTTGCTCCTTGAGCGTGAGTATGCCGTATTCTCACTTTTAATATCAATCACTCTATTGTATGCATCTTCATAAATGAAGGTGGAACCGCTTTTGTCTTCCTCCACAATGAGGGTACAACTCCCTCAATGCACCAACAATTCTTTAAACCATTGACTGGTTCCTTCTCAAGTTTTTCCAACAATTCTTTGAGTCTTCTAGTATAGGCTCATACATTCTCAAATTTACCTTTCTTGCTATTATAGATTTTAATGACAATTGCATCGTTAAACGCGACTCTCAAGGAGCTTGAATTTCTTCTTAAATGCTATCTGCAAGCTATCCCTTGATGACTTATCAATTATCAATGCATTTGTAAACCAATCAATAGCCACTTCCTGAAGTGTGATCAGGAAACACCACAACTAGTGACGCTCATCTGTTTTCTCATTAACAATGTAGATTGTGATGCATGCCTTGCAATGCCGTATGGGATCTTCAGATTTGTCACCTATGAAATCTAGTAGCTTTTGCTTTTTTGAAGATAGAGTTGGTGGCGTGACCATGTTTGAGGGCATTGGGTGCTTTCGATGCTGCTCTTTGAATACGTTCCTTCTTGCGAGGATGGTTTGTATTGGCCATTTCGTTGCTTTCTCAGCATTGTTAGTGTTTACACCCTTATTAGATTATGTGAAATCTAAGAATTAGTGAATTAAGTACACTAAAGGATGTAAGGGAAGCTACAAGGGGTTATTGTGATTAATTAACTTCCAACATTAATTATGCAAAATCATAACACATTGATACTTGTAACTAATATACGAAACAAGATATGCACTTGAAAACACAAGAAGATGAGTGCACTTAGTTGTTTACAGATGGATCTGGGAAGCTCTAGGAAGATCTCGACTTGATGATTCTTTGTTCTGGGAACTATGACTGGAAATTGATCTGGGGCAGGATCGTACAACTGTGTTAGGACGGTCAATACGGTCTTGACCCTTTTGTATGGTCTTGAACCTACTTGATTTCTGGCTCTACATCTTCCTGAGACTGTCGCTTGCTTGAAAATGTCTTTCGCTGTCAAACCCTAGTTGTCGGTCATGTTGCGAAACTCTTTGAATATTTTGAACATGATCTCAAACCCTAGCCATGGATGAGAACCCATGCAAAATAAACATTAATTGGGTTGTGGGCACTCCCGTGCATTGGCGACGTTGGCACTACTCTAAAGAGGCCTCAAACTGCACGTCGTTCTCCACCTTGCATGTGATATTTGAATGAATGCATGTAGATTTGACAACCTCTTTGACAATGCTTGAGTTGAGGTTGGCTCTTGCTAAAATACTTGGAGAAGAGATTCTTGAGTGTTTGTGGATGAGAGAGGTTGATGCCTTGACCTGGTAAGAAGCTTCAGACTTGTAGAGATTGCTGCCCTAATGACTGTGGATGTGCCTTTGTGAGATTTACGAAGCCTTGGGTGCCTTTTGCAAGTGTTGGAAGTCAGTGTATCAATGTAGTGCCATAGGAATTTCCAGGTTAACAAATGAGGTAGTGTTAACTTGCTTATATAGGGTTTCGAAGATGAATTATCAAAGAAAGGCCGACCTAGAGGGAGTAAAGGACCCATCAGAGAATTTGGAATTGAAAGCAAAGATGGAGGATATGCTGGTGCGAAACCGTACAGATAGGTCAGGACTAGATATAAATTCTTGACCAAACTGTATATTCAAAATGTGACGACACATCAGTGTGTAGGATTAAACAAGTTGGGAGAGAGATAGTAAGATGTACTGAGTAAGGATAGGACGTGGGTGTTTGTCTCAGCCAAAAGAGCACAATTACAACCAACAATGTCAAAAGGAGTAAAGGACCCGAATCATGAGAATCTATAGGAATTGATATTTGCAAAGATGGAAAATCTGGCGTTATTTTGCGAAACCGTACAGATAGGTCAGGACTAGATATAAATTCTTGACCAAACTGTACGGCCTTGACCAGGGATGAAAAACATGTCAAATGAAGTTTGCATCCTGTCAGGTTAACTTGGTATATGGATTTTCAGCATTGTACTTGTGAAATGTGTTGGCATGTCAGTGTGCAAGGATAAACAAGTTAGACAAGAGACCTTGGAATGTATTAAGTGGGAATGAAAAAGTTGTGTTTATCTCAGCAATAGTGCATTCTCAAAACCAGCAGTGTCAAAGAGCAAATTGCCAAATTTGAGTTTTTACAACTAGACACATCATAATTCTCAACTTCTCCTTCCCCAATGATCTGTACACTGTTTTGCACGTTGTTAGGTTCCACTTCTATGTTTCTCATTCCAACTTTTTGTTCGGCTCCCTTGATGTTTTTGGTTCTGCATTTTCAATTAGCAGATCTTCAATTTTGCAGATATTTGGGTCATACATAGCTCTTTCTTCTGCTATCAAGAAGTTATTTAACTTTGTCTTAGAATAATGACTTCCTTTAGGAGGGGGCTCTGTCAACTAATCACTTGATTCTTTGGCCGCACCTTCCAACCTAGCCTAGTCAACAAGGTCCCTGCTTTGCAGTCTCTACCCACTTCTTACTTGTGAGTGATGTAAGGTCCTCTGGTTCTGGCTATACCCTTTATTGGTTTCAGCTCTGGCTTTGGATCCGACTTCTACTTACACTTTGGCCTGACCTGACTTTGCAAAGGCAAGGGCACTAGAAATGTCTGCTATAAAAGCCACACTACAGAAAAAAACTACATTTCAGAATTTTAAGTACATACTAGAACATAGTACAACAAAACATAAGAGATAGCAACTTTATTGCATACAGTAGTGTTCAATACAATCGCTTGGTACAGGGAGGACTTGTCACAGCAGTAATCTTACCCTAACATGTAAAATTCTATTTGCATAGCTAAAGACTTAAATGGTTGTCGGTTAAAACACAACCATTAACAACCAAACATAACTAACGAAAGTTGTTACACCACTATCAAAAGCCGATGGTACAATCATTAACAACATCACAAATTCGTATAACAGAACATGTTATTATTAATATGCTGATGACAATGCGAATACTAACATGATGGTCTATTTACAAGGATGGTCCCCATGCTTGTAGGGAAAGCTATTTGGCCAATTGACCTTTCATAGACTCCCGCCTGCAATGGTCAGCAACATATGGGTATTATTATCCCCATCCATATGGGTAACTAGCTCCCATATGATTCCATCCCTTCACTGTTACATCCATGAGTAGTCCTTTCACTAAGAAAAGCCATTAAATGGTTATTTGATCTACTGAAGTAAAGTTTGAAATTAGAGATGTGATAGAAGATCAAAATTGGATAGAAGAAGAATTGATCACATCATCACAACACATTCTTGACATCTTCACACCTCACGTGACATCACCATGATTTGATGATAAAACTAATGTTTTTCTCTCCTAGTTGAACTGGCATTTAGTAAATAATTTATTACACTGATAATTCTTACTACAGAATCCCTTCAATGGTAAGCACCATATGCCATTACTAGCCCATCGAAACATAGTTAGGTAGCTCTCATGTGAGCCTGCTCCATCATTGTTACAATGCTGCTCAAGCTTTTCACTTATAAAATATTTTAATTACATGTTCAGACTACCAGAGGAAATCTTGAAACCAAAGATGTAATGGAAGATTTGGATTAGACATATGAAATCCGGATGACTTCATGGCATCATAAATTTAAAAGAAATCTTTGATTTTTAAATATAAAACTGTCAATTTCTCACTCTTGTAACATTTAGCACAACATTTCTTATACCCATTGTTGGGAATGTTTCAACTTTGTGCGGTTCTATGCAGGATGGCTTGACACAGATGTGGTGTTGTATAGGGCTGCACAACAGTGTTGTGCAGGAATTTGTGCACAGGAAACTTGTGCATGGTGGCATTGCACAGGGTTTGTGGATTGTGGTGGTATGTCTATGCACAGGGTAGCGTGTGCGCAGGTCTGCGTACTAGAAGACTAGTGCACAGGGGAGTTGTATGGTGGTGCACAACTAGAGCAGCAGAACATGATAATGCAACAAGTGTTTTTTGTAAGTCGTTACCATACACTTGTCAGATTGTATATTTCGATTGGAAGTGTGCAAGCAATGTCTTGTTAATGTTCTGACATTGTTGGTGGAGGAGCATTATGTAATGATCACTTTGTTTCAGGCGATTGGTGAGACTCTAAATTCTCTTGTTGCACAAGGATTACAAAGTGAAGTGCTGGTATAAAGGCACAAACTCTCATCTTTGAGAGGAGATGGGAGTTAGTTAGGCGGTTGAGTCTTACTGGTTGCATGCGGTTGAGAACATCCTTGTATTTATACAGTTACACAATTTCGTGTATCAGCTATACATTAGTTACAAAACCTTGAAATGTGTCTTTGTATTGTAAAGGGTTGTAGTTAATACAATAGAAAGAAGGTTGTGTTTTTTACCTGTAAGGGTTTTATTAGGTGAAAAATTTATTGTCTGTTCAGTGTGTAATTTTATTATTCATTGTCTAGTTTCTCGTTTACCACAATTCTTCTCCATTTTAGATTATTGTGCAACGGCTCAAATCCCAACATATGGTATCAAAAGTGGTTGTGGCTTGGTGAAAGTTGGATTTGCATGTGATAAGCAATTGGTTTGACAGGGAGCTCTTCGTTAAAGAATCTCGTGTGTTAGAAACTGATGAGAAACACAAGAATAGAGATTGAAAAGTTCAATGGTCAGTATTTTTAGTCATGGAAACAAGATAAAATATTATCTCTTAATAGATAAAGATTAGTGGGTTGCTATGTCAGAGATAACATTTGCGGTAATGAAGCAAGAAGAGTGGGACAAGATCGATAGGAAAGCTAAATGCTCTATCAGGATTTGTTTATCACATTCAGTTCTATTAAATGCATCTGATGAAAAAACTACGAAGGAGCTTTGGGATTTACAAATTTTTCCTATGCAAGAAGATATATTCATTGTGAATGAATGATAGTGACTTAGTTGCACAACACTTGGACGTCTTTTAACACTATGATAAGTTAGTTACTGTTCGTGGAAATCAAAATGGATGATGAAGAAAGGTGTATCTTGCTACTCTGTTCTTTGCCAGACTCTTGAGATAATTTAGTAATGGCTATTACTAGTACTACATCCAATTTAAAAATTGAGGAAGTAGTCGCATCCTTGTTGTCAAAAGCAATGACGTGGAAATTTGCCGAATACTATCAAACCAAAGATCTTTTGGCTGTGCAAGGTAGTTCACAGGAGAGAAGTAAGAGGAAGTCTGTGGATAAGCATTCAAAGTCTAGATGATGATTTAAGATTCCCAAGAGATCCTCCTTGATGAAATGCTGGAATTGTGGCAAAACAAGGCCCTTTCAAGAGGGAGTGCAAAACAAAAAAGGTGGACCAGAACAAAGCACTAGATCTCGCGGCTTCAAGCACACATACATGGCATGATGCTTGGTTGATCTACACGGATGCCTTCTATCATACGACTCCACATAGGGAGTGGTTCCGCAAATATCAAGAATATGATTGTGGTGATGTCTTTATGGGAGACAACTTGACCTATAGGATCATGGGTAGAGGAGTGAAGTTGAGGTTTAGAGATGGGAGGATCAGGACTTTCCCATGTGCCTTGCACATTCTTGTGTTGGCTAGGAATTTGATCTCTGTGAGCAAAATGAATGATGTCAATGTTCATGTCTCATTCAACAAAGACAGGTGCAAGATGGTGTGTGGAGCCATGGTATTGGCAAGAAGTTTGCACACAGGAACTTTGTTTAGACTTGGTGCTAGTGTGGGTATTGGTGCTTGCAACAACACTGTTGCCCCTGAGGCTAATGAAAACCATGAGAAAACCATCATGCTTCCGGTGGAAAGGACAATTCTTTGGCATCAAAAGGTTGGGTCAACACACACTGCAGAATAAAGGAATGGCTATGGGGATAATTGATCGTCCCTTGGATTTTAACTTTTGCGTGCATTATATATATGGGAAGCAGAGTCAAGTAAAACTCCCCACAAATGTTGCACAAGCAAATGGGATTTTGCAGGCAATACATAGTGATGTGATTTGAGTAAATCTCCCCACAAATGTTGCACATGCTAATGGGATTTTGCATTTAATACATAGTGATGTATTTGAATGGTCAAGGAACCATCAGTAGGAAAGTCTATATACTATGTGTCCTCTATATATGACTTTCCTAGGAAGACCTGGATATTACTTTCTCTAGAAGAAATTTTATTTTCCCTAAAAATTCAAGGAGTTCAAAGCCCTTGTGGATGTGGAGAATTAGAAGGATAGAAAAAAAGTTTTTGAGCACGGACAATGGGGGATAATACCGCTCAAACGAGTGTAAGGGACTTTGCAAGCAACGTGGAATTGATAGGCAAAAGCCAATTCCATACACATCATAAGAGAATGGAGTTACATAGTGGATGAAAATGACGTTGATGGATAAAGTCTTGAGAATGCTTAGTGTTGCGAACTTGGAGCAGAAGTTTTGGACAGAAGTAGTTACTACTGCTTATTACTTTGTGAATAGACCACCCTCATCAATGCTGGTTAACAAGTCTCCACAAGAAGCTTGGACTGGTAAGAAACCATTGCTTAAACATCTGAGAGTTTTTGGTTGGATAAGTGTATCTTTTTTGGTTGTCCATATTCCAAAGGAAAAAATAACTAAACTTGATTATAAGTCTGTGGAGTGTATCTTTATTGGACAAGGGAATGGTGTTAAGGGTTACAAGCTGTGGAATCCAGAAACAAAGAAGGCAATCTATAAACAAAATGCAGTCTTTAGGAAGATCAAGAGGATTCCTGCACAAGAGGGTCTGTACAGTGGCGATATGCAGGAAAAACAACTAAGAAGTAACCGAAAGAAGAAACAGAAAAGATGCAGGTTGACATAAATGTTGAAGAGCCTGTATCTGAGTATGAGGTTACTAATGAAGAAGTGTAGGAAGAAGAACTTGTAACCCTTACGTTGAGGAGATCATAATGACTGTGTAGAATATCTGAAAGATATAGTGCATGAGACTTTTGCTATGGATTCTTGCTATCAGTAACCAATGGCAACGACGCCAAGATGTTAAGGGAAGCTCTTGGATCAAAAGAGAGCAAGTCTTGGAAGAAAGCCATAAAGTAGGAATTTGAGTCCCTTGATAAAAATGAGACTTGGGATTTAGTAAAGGTACCTCCTGGAATAAAACCCGTGGGCTGCAAGTGGGTTTTCAAGAAGTACAATGCAAAAGGTCAGATAGAGAAGTAGAAGGCTCGCCTAGTAGCACAGGGATTCTCTCAGGTGGAGGGAATTGACATTGGCAAGGCTTTTTCTTTTGTTTCAAAGTTGACTCCTATTAGATTTCTTTTAGCTATTGCTGCTGTGTTTGATCTGGAGATCAAATGGATGTTAAAACAATATTTTTACATGGAGATCGTGAAGAGTAAATCTATATGGCGCAAGCGGAAACTTTCACCGTCAAAGGAAAAGAGGACTTGGTCTGCAGATTGAAGAAATTCTTGTATGGCCTCAAACAATCACCAAGGATTAGAATTTTGCTAGCGACATGTTGAAACTTTGGCTTGCGAGCAGAAAAGATAATCCTTGTGTATACTTCAAGGAAGAAAGTGGAAACATTTTCATCATAGTCCTCTCTGTGGATGTCATGATACTGATTGTAAATTACAAGACAATGATCAAGCTGGTTAAGTTTCAGCTGTCTCTGCAGTTTGACATAAAGGATCTCATGTTGTAAATTTTATTTTGGACATTGAAATCAAATGAGATTGTACAAACAAGAAACTCTGGCTAGACCATAGGAGATATGTTGAGACGGTGCTCGAGAGGTTTAGGGTGATGGACAACAAGCCTGTGTGCACACCGTTTCTAGATGGTCAGAAATTATCTGCTGCCCAGTGTCCAAAGACGAGGATTTGGAGGACATGGCTTGGGTTCCATATATATGTGCGGTGGGAAGTTTGATATATGCAATGATTTGCACAAGATTTCACATTGCACATGTGATGGTAGTAATGAGTAGATTCATGTTTAATCTTGGCAAACAACATTGGATTGCAGTGAAATGGATCTTCAGGTATCTGTGTGGGACTTCTGACCATGCAATTTGCCAGGAGGCTAATCCTGGTGAAAGCAAGACTTGAAATCGACATGGCCTTGTGGATTTTAACAGGGGTGGAGACCTTGATTGCTGCAGGTCTACCAGTGCATGTGTTCAACTTGTTTGGTGGAGTTGTAAGTTGGATAATTAAAAGGCAAGAAGATGTTGCAATATCCACCACAACTTAAGTACATGGCATCTACTAATGCAAGCAAGGAAGTGGTTTGGCTTTAAAGGTTGTGTTTTGTTTTTGCATTCATTCAAAAGGTTGTAAGGATAGATTGTTACAGTCAAAGTGTGATCTTTGGCAAGAACCTTGAGTATCATTCACAGATGAAACACATTGATGTGCAATACCTTTTGTAAGGGAAAATGATGGAAGAGAAAAATATACCACTGGAGAAGGTGGACACATGAGAATGTTGTGGATTCATTGAAAAAAGGCAGTAAATATTGAGTTCTCTGGAGTCAGGAAAGAAATGGGCGTGGTTGCTTGTAGCTGCTGATGAATGGATTCATGTTTCCTTTATGTAGTGTTAAACAAGTGTGACATTGTTGGGAATGTTTCAACTTTGCATGGTTCTGTGTAGGATGGCTATGTGCAAATGTTGTTTTGCACAAGCTTGCATAACACTATTGCACATGAAAGCACGACAAGGATTTGTGTGCAGGAAACTTTTGCACGATGGCATTGTGCAGGTTTTGTGGAATGTGGTGGTATGTCTGTACATAGGTCTGTGTACTAGAAGACTAGTGCACAAGGGAGTTGCATAGTGGTGCACAATGGGAGCTGCACAACATGCTAGTGCAATGTGTGTTTGTTGTAAGGTGTTACTGTATGCTTGCTAGCTTGTATGTGTTGACCGGAGGTGTATAAGCAACGTCTTGTTAATGTTCCAACATAGTTGTAATGATCACTTCGTTTCAAATGATTGGTGAGTCTCTGTGGATTCTCTTATCACATGAGGATTACAAAGTGGAGTGCTGGTATAAAGGTACAAACTCTTATCTTTGAGAGGAAGTAGGAGTTAGTCGGTTAGGTGGTTAAGCTAACTGGTTGCATCTGGTTGAGAACATTCTTGTATTTATAGAGTTGTACGGTTTAGTGTCTGGATTGTATGTTATTTACGAAACCTTGAAGTGTGTCTTTGTATTGTAAACAATTTCAATTAATACTATAGAGAAGGTTATTGTGTAGGTATTTTAACCACAAGGGGTTTCCTAGGTCAAAAATTACTGTGTATCCTATGTGTCATTTTTTAATTCATTCTCTAGTTTCCTTATTAGCATAACTCTTCTCTGTTTTGGCTTGTTGCACAAAGGCTCAAATCCCAACATATGGTATCAAAAGTGGTTTTGACTCGGTGAAAGTTGAATTTTTCTATGATAATCAGCTGGTTCAAGTGGAAGTTATGTGTTGAAGAAGCTCGAGTGTTATAAAATGATGGGAAGCACAAGAATAGAGGTTAACAAGTTCAACGGTCAACATTTTTAGTCATGGAAATTCAAGATGGAACATCTCTTGACAGATAGAGATTTGTGGGTTATCATGTCAGAGACATTTTTTTTAGATAATGGGGTAAAAAAGGGTTTTGCCAGGGACCCAACCCTGTTACAAAAAAGGATCTTTCATCCAGATATACCAATTAACATCACGAGGATAAAAAAAAGTTCACAAACTAACACTGCTGTAAAAACCAGAATAAAACCAGTCCAAGTACAAACCATTTACAGCTCCAGTGTAGCAAAAAAAAACAGCCAGAAAACATAAAAACAACTAGTACATTTGTAATTATGCATTCTGGTAGAAAGCTCCAGAAGATCTTTCATGTATTGCTCTCTTTTTTTTTGCTTCTTTCTTCCTTTCATCTTCTTTGCCTTTTCCTTTAATGTCTTTATTATTGAGTTCCTTCAGAATGGATTTGACGATGACAGCTTGAAAGACAAATTCATCTGCTAAGAGAGAGCACTTGTTTTTGATTTCTTCCAGTTTACTGCCAGCTCTTTCCACTTCTGGATGCCCTTATCATTTTGAGATTTGCTAATGTCTTTCACATTCCCCCTTAAAGTGCGAATATCCCTTCTAATCCATTTTATTGCATCCTTATGATACTCCACTTCAGTTTGAATTTGGACCTCTTTGGTTTTTCCCAGGCTAAGCTAACAACTCGCAGCAATATTCCCCTCTTCCATTTCCTGTTGCGGATTTTCCTGTACAGAACTAGGTCCCGCAACATTTTTCCCCTTGGTATTACTATGAAGAACCCTTGTGGAACTGATGTTATCTCCCTGTCTCTTGTTTGAGGGAAGGGAAGGAGTAGGGTTCCTCTTGGGGGTTTGATTTATGAAATGCATGTAGATTAACAAAATAATAGCTTACTGCAAGGGGTGTGTTCTTTTACCCCACTGAACTTCTTTAATGGAACTTTCAAGTGACATGAGAAGATGGAAGGGAAGGCTTATCAGCTGATTTCTTCTGAAGTGGTTCAAGAACACCAAGTGGTAGGTGTTTATACGGTGCAGCCTCCCTTCCAAAGTCAGATATTTTATGATGATTCTAGCAATCTCATCATATGGGCTAGCCATTGATGTGTGAAGAAAGCCCCCTGGGATTTGTTGAAGTTGCTCTCCATCGTCCAAGAAAATTGCTTCCTGCTTGTTCCTATCACATTTGTTTTTGTAGAATTTAGTGCCTTGAGTGCTCATTCCAGTTATATGAGCGATGAGGCCTTCTGATATTACCCACCTTTGCCCTCGAAATCAAACAATCCGGTCTTTCCAAACAGCTGCAAATTTGATGGAAATATGAGGGTCGTGCCCTCGAACCCTTTCCAAGAAGACTTTGAACAGGTTCTCATCATCCCACCCTCTGTTGAAAGGTGGTTCCACCTGACACAGATCGCCTCCCATCCTTTGATCCAATTTTCTCTCTCTGAAACTCGGCTGCAAAACAGGGTGAAAACCTAGAAAACACTTAATCTCCCACAACTTGGACTCGCTTAACCAAAAACAGACATGAGT
Source organism: Taxus chinensis (assembly GCA_019776745.2). NCBI lineage: Eukaryota > Viridiplantae > Streptophyta > Pinopsida > Cupressales > Taxaceae > Taxus > Taxus chinensis. The sequence goes on from CM034146.1 coordinate 429,196,127, forward strand.
GGTCCAAGCGTGGCTATAATAATTGGTACTCACCATGAGATTCCCAGCTAAATCAAGAATTTTTTTTGAGATTTTCATGATTAACCATATTTATTATCTCAACCGGGGTGTCCAAGTGCCCAACCCAATGATGGAGAGTAGAAGAGGAGACCCCTATATTAACACATAAGTCCGCCACATTATTAGCTTCCCTATAAGTATGTGAAAAGCGGACTTGAGGGAAGGTGTTTAAAACAAGGATGGCATCGGAGACATTACTTGGGGAATGAAGCAAGGAGAGTGGGACAAATTTGATGGGAACGCTCAAAGCTCTGCTAGGCTTTGTATATCAAATTTAGATCTACTGAGTGTATCTGATGAACAAATTGCAAAGGAACTTCAGGGTAAGTCGGGAATGTTGTGTTAGGCTAAATCTTTGGTAAACAAACTTTATCTTCAAGAAGCCATATTCATTGCGAATGAATGATGATCATTCCTTTAACATTGTGATAATTCAGTTGTTGTCTGTGGAAGTTAAAATGGATGATGAAGAAAGGTGTAGCACTCTTCCGTCTTTTTTTCTAGACTCTTGGGATAATCTAGTAATGGTTATTGCTAGTACTACATCCAAATTAAACACTGAGAAAGTAGTTGCAGCCTTATTGCCAGATGAAATGAGGTGGAATTCTGTAGAAACTATCAGACTAAAGATGCATTGGTCGTGCGAGGTAGATCATAGGAGAGAAGTAAGCGGACGTATGAGGATTAACATTTGATGCCTATAGGTAGATCCAAGATTCTAGAGAGACTCTCGAAGAAATGTTGGAACTATGGCAAAACAACGCATTTCAAGAGGGAGTGTAGTGTAAAAAAGGTGGACCAGAGCAAACCACCATATGCTTCATCCTCGGGTGGAAACAAAGTCTCCATTGATGATAGTGGAGATGTATATCTTGGAGCTTCATGCACGCATGCATGCCATGATGCATGGTTGGTTGACACAGGTGCCTCCTATCATATGAATCTTCATAGGGAGTGGTTTTGTGAATATAAAGAATATGATGGTAGTGATGTCTTTCTAGGAGACAATCTACAAGATCGTGGGTACAGGAAGAGTGAAGTTGAGGTTCAGAGATGGGAGAATCCAGACTCTCCCTAGTGTCTTGCACATTCGTGGGTGGGCTAGGAATTTGATCTTTGTGAGCAAAATGAATGATGTTGGTGTTGACATCTCATTCAACAAAGATGGTGCGCGGTATTGGAAAGACGTTCGTTCACAAGAATTTTGTTCATACTTGATTCTAGTGCAAGATTTGGTGCTTGCAACAACATTGTTGTTTTCGAGGCCAATGGAAGACATGAGTAAACCAACATGCTTCCAATGGAGAAGACAATGCTTTGCCATCAAATGTTGGGTCACATTGGTGAAAAAGGTCAGCACACACTGCAAAACAAAGGAATGGCTATAGGATTAATAGATTGTCCCTTGGATTTTGAATTTTATGAGCATTATATATGAGCAATGGAGTCTAGTGAAATTCCCCACAAATGATGTGCATGCAAATGAGATTTTGCTGGTAATAGATAGTGATGTGTTTGGACTGGTCAAGGTATCATCACTAGGAAAGTCTGTATATTGTGTCACTTTATCCAGAAGAAATTTGAGGTACTCAAGAAATTCAAAGCCCTTGTGGAGAACCTGAAGGAGAAAAAAATAAACATCCTTGCCATGGACAATGGGGAAGAATACTTCTTAAACGAGTTTGAGGAATTTTACAAGCAATGTAGAATCGAGAGGCAAAAAAACTCCATAGATACCGCAACATGATGCTGATGGATAAAGCTTTAAGAAAAATGGTGTGCACTTTGTTGAGTGGCAGTTTTGAGGTACAAAAACACAAATAATGGTTGACTGTAGAGCATGAGTGAGACACAAGTGCGAGATCAGCTATACTAGTGCAATATCGGCTGGGAACACATGACAACGCGGGATTCACTTATCGAGTTGATGATTAGGAATTACAGATATTAGATTGTGTGTTCTAGTTGTATTAGAGGAACATTTTGGAAGAAAAGATATTCGTAGGAATATACCTGTAGAATGATTTTGACGAATATCTTTATTAGTATGATTAGTATCAATGTTATTATTGCGGTCTATGAAATTATTATCACTTTCGGGTACTGTATTACCCTGACTTAGGGTTTGGTGCGCCATTAATGGGAAGAATGTCTGTAACCTTGTGGAAGACATTAATATAATGTAGGTTTCTTGCATGTGAGCATTTATTTGTTTAGTTACTGTAAGTTGGGTGCATGTTTTACTTTTGTGTGAATTCTCTTACGGCTAGCATTTGATCCTTGCAATTCTCTCTAAAATAAGGTCCTTATGACGGCTTTACTATGCTTTTGGTGAGATCTTCAAGCACAAACTTGATTGAATGTGCCAACGCAGATAGATCTTTGATCCTTGATGCATAAAACTAGGCTAACATTTTTTGGTTCCATTTCCAAGACCTCATTGCATTGGTTGTGAGGGTTTTATGATGTTAATCATTGATTGATTGAAAGGATCAGGCCCGATCGCGAGTTTTTGTAAAGAATTTGAAGAATACTTTGTTGAAACTGTAGGTATGACAAACTAAATTTGTAATGTGCAAGGGTCAGGTGACAAAAGGGTTTGAGGCGATGTTGGATCTTTGTGGATCGGTATAAAGATGATGGGTCTCCATGTCAAGGGTGAGATTTTGCGTATAATTGGGGAGGGCAAGCTTGTTGAGGTTGTTGTTGAGGACATATTTGAAGGATGGAGAGGATTGACTTTGTAGATGCTGTTAAAACCCTAAGAGGAAGGGGTGGGTGTAAGCCAAGCTTGCATTGTGGTGGAAAACTCTCCTTTGACAAGAAGACATGCGGAAGACACTCCTTGAACATTGGATGGGAAAAGGCAGGACTATGGAAGTTGTCATGGGGGAAGAACACAAGATTGGAGGAAGTGTTCAACTTAACTTGACTTGATGCTGAAACCTTTGTGTGTTGCTTGTATGATTTGAAGATTTTCCGTCAAGTTAGGGCTTGTGGGGTTTGCAAGCAAGATGGGAGTGTAGTTGAAAGCAAATCGATGGATCCTGTGTGTGGAGAGATGAGTTTTAGTGGAGCTAAAAATGTTGGAGTAAGTATTGGAGATACAATGTCTATAGTTGTTTCGTGAGGCATTCCAATGAATCCTATGACAACTTGGTCACTAATGATTGTCCTGACCTCAATGTACCTGGATGTTGCGGTGAAGCTACCAGAGTATCATGGGATTGAAGAAGCAATCAATCATGTACATAGGTGCAAAATTGTGTGGCGAGCCAAGGGTATAACCTCATCAGAGGTGAAGGCAAGTCATTTGTGACGATGTTGTTTGGAGGAGCGCTTCCCTAGTATAGGAAGTATGATCCTTACCAGATGATAGTGAATTTTGACGTTGTTGGCTCTCAAATCTGTTTCGCTTTGAATTTGGTGAAAAGAGATGGAAAAGTGAGTCAATTGTAGCAAGTGGCTCTCTTCAAGAAACTGAGGATGGAATTAATACCAATAGATATCAAATAGGGGGTCACATCCCTACTTCTTTTGGTTGTGCAAGGTCAACGAAAGAGATCCTAGCACTTCCTTCACAAAATGAAGCATAAATACACACTAAATTTGTCCACAAATGCAAACTTCATGATTAAGCACCCACTTAAGTGTCACGTGTGACATAGTCACACATTTGCAGGAAAATATATATAGCTGAATTGCGTTAATGTAGAAATATACTGATATCCATGACTTGCTGGCTTTCTAACAGAGGTTTAAACAAATGTAGAGCATATCCTAGCAACTATGAAGCCAAGTTTACAACAGAGAGGCCTCTAAATGTATGTAAGATGAAACAGAGGTCTCAAAAGGGGAAGTACAACAAGATTTAATAAAAAATAGGGGGTTGATCATTCCAACTTTAATATGTGCCTTATCAATTGGGCTGAATCTGCAAAGCTTAAGATGGAGTCAAAACAACATCAATTTATACAATTAATGTATTTTCCCACAATTCAGACAATAATTAAACCACATACGCTGATATTTAATGAATCATCAGATCACCATAACTTAATTTCCAAAATATAACATCAAAAATCTTTTTTGAGTGCAAATGGATTCAAAACTCAATGAGGATTTTATAACCAGATGTTTCAGTGATTACACATCAGACTTTGACATATAACTACCAAATGGAAATCCTAATAACCAGAGTGAATACACTTCAGACTCTAATGACAATTTCCTTCTAAATCCATTGTCTCATTTATGACTCAATGAAACACACAGAGCTACTCTCCCAGATTTAAATTACACTATCCTTGAAATGATCACAATTATTTTGTTGGCGAAATAATTTGTCGCAAGGACAAATTAGTGAGTTTTCACCAATGCTTCGGGACTAAGTTCCTCCTCTTGGTAATGGGGAGGCTCACATTTATTGAACGTAGAAAAAAAATCAGCGAGTGGCCATAAAGTCGGGGATTACACAAGAATACTCCTCTAGACCTACGGCAAATTGCTTGTACTTAGTACAAGGGAATAATTTGCTTAGAAAAGGAGGTACAGGGGCATAATAATGTAGTGAAAGGAAGGTTAATTTTGTGAATAGGAACTTGCAGATTTCTTAGCATTAACCGGATTAGATCCACACTCAGTTAGAGGAATTCAACCGTGCAAACACCAATGAGAGTAATAAACCAAAGACACAAAGTTCTATTGATTCATTTATCAAAGGTACCAAGTCCTTTCTTGGTTTTATAAAATCACTATGCTTACAAAGTTGAGTATGCAAGAAAGTAGTGGAAACATAGACAAGATGGAATAGAAGAAAGGAATCTTTTGCTTGTATCTAGTAGGGCAAAAGCTATCCACTATCAACTCATAATTGACAACCCTTTGGAATAGAGGAGCCACCCTGATTTATAACATTACAAAATGTCTTTTCATCTTCCCCCCACACGACTTTTCACCTTTCCTCATCACTTGTGACCTTCTGTATTCCTAGGGAATAAAAGTGAGCCTTTTTCTTATGAATGAAAAAGAACTCTTACAATGTATAGTTAAAAGGTCACTTAAGTGAATAAGACTAAATAGTGAAAAAGTACATCCTTAATGGAGAATTAGAATATGGAGAGAGAAGAAAGAAGAGAGAGAGAAGAGAGTTGATCAATCTGATGAAGATGAAGTCTCTGCCGATGAAGAATTGACTGTTGGAGAACATTGAGGGAATACTCTTGGGATGATTTCTTGACCTTTAAATTCTTTATTGAAACATGCCGCCGCAGGTGCCACCTTGTTTGCTTGTGGAATACAAACAAAACTGAAAGCATTGATCTAAGTTTTAGGAACGCTGCCGAGGGTCTTGCATTGGTTGAACCAGACCTGATGATCCCTCGTAGTATTAGAGATTGAACCTCTAATTTCCGCAAGAGATTCCAAAGTGTTCTCATTGAATGAGAAGGGATCTTCTGCCTCTTTCTTGACCAACTCTTGGAAGGACTTCAGGAGCTCTTCCACAGATTGAGCGGAGGTGACCCGAGCTTCGGTACACTGTTGTTGATACCTTCCAAGATTTGGGATGCATGCTCTCCACAAGAATCAAGCTTAGAGATAACATCATTTAGCATGTCATACCTAGCACTCATCGTGCGAGACCAAATAGGAGACAAGTTGTCAGAGATGGAAGTGAACACATTTTTGCTCACTAGGTAGTGAGAATCAAGATTACTCATTTCAGATACTAGTGGAAACACACTATCTGAGTGGGCTTTTTCTTTCTCAATCTCCTCCTTGGTCACTTTCACTTTGGAAGCAGTGGTGAGGGAAAATTCAAACAATGAGAGAACCTCTGGCAACAATGCCTTTCCTTTCTCGAGGATCTTTCCAACCCACTTATCATTAGGTCTCCCTTGCATTGTATAACCTTGAGCTCTCTTGATCAATTGAGGGTCAAAGTTGTTGATGGGAGGAATGGCTTCTGCAGGGGGAGATGACACTACACTGGGTTCCAAGAATGATTGCACGTAGGTAGTGAGAGTTCTCACATGCTACTCCAATTGCTCCATTATTTATACTCTTCGTTCCGAGCAAGCATGCAGGCCGCAAACTCCTTGAACAAATGTGCATCACCTTCGTGCGTGGCTTGACCCAAGGAGATCCTTGTCAACTTGTAGTCATCTTGAGTCATCTCTTCCAAAGGCTTCACAAATTTTGGCCGGGCAACCTCTACATACTGGGCTCCAGAGGCCCTACTGAAGAAACGAGAGGTTACTTGGGCTTTCTTGCTCCGCTTGGTTTTCATGAATTTTGAGATGGCCTCAAAATTAGGTGCTGCAACTTATTGCACCGTCCTTGAATCATTCCCAAACAACCCTTGAATCCACAAGAAAGTTTCCGCTAGAGCAGACACAATATTGGGCATGGGAGCACTTTTAGGTGCTTGATAGGGGATCACAACTTGCTCACGGTGGGATGACTCCACTGCCGAGGAAGACACACTTGGATGCTGTTGGTGAACAAGAGACTGTGAAGAATCAATTTCACCTTGTTCAAGAGGCTCAGTGGGATCTTCAATGATCTTAGTCTTCTTACGGAGCCTCCTAGGATGTAAATCTTTAGTGTGCTCCTCCTCCACAATCTTTCTCTTTGAAGATTCTTCTGAGTGAGTGGAACCCATGGCCTTCTTGGATACCCTCAGAGAGGAAGTGTGAGATACTTGTCTATATAGAGTCAAGAGACAACCGGACTCGATGAAAGCAGTTCTCTTTCTCTTGAACCATTCTCTTGATCTCTGGATTACTACCGCAGTCCTCTCTTTAATATCACCTGACTCTCTGGTATTCCATGGAATCAGAAGAAGGGATGAAGATTGCATTGCTTGGTACTCGGGGTCAAACAAGTCAAACCCATCATCCTCTTTTCCTTTAATGAACCGATCAAAATTGAGATCTCTCATCTGGTCCACTATCATCCGCATATAGTCCCTTTTCTGTACCTCAAAATCATCATTTTGATTGGCCTAGTAGTCTTCAATTTGAGGTGTATGGTGCAAACCTGGAAAGGTGAAGGGATTTCTCCTGATATCGAAGTTTGGCCTAGATGTGTAGGAGTAGAGACTGAGGGTAGCAAAGGATGCTTCGGTATTTTCCGCATCTATGCCGTTCTTGCATGAATATATTCCCAAGGAGATGGGAAATGACATACCTTTCCTTTTGTTATTCCTACACTTGACATGAACATGAGCCAATTGTCTGCATAACTTGAACATTATGATTTTGTCACTCGGGTACTTGGGCAACCTGCAAGGAGGAAGATCATAGCCTGAGACTCTGATATAGGCGAAGGTAGGGAATTGGATAAAGTGGCTCCCATACTTTTCAATCAGTGCAGTTGCTTGAGAAGAGATTTTCCGTTGATTGCCCTCAAGGAGCTTGATGACGAACATGGTGAATGCATCATTCACCTTGGCATAGTGGGAATTGCTCTCAAATGAGTCAGTTGCGGATACTTCTCGTATGCAGGGGATTTTTGAGGCACATGGGGAGATGTGGACAATCCTTTGAATGGTCTTGTGGAATATCCCCTTGTGGGATATTTAATTAAATCTGAAAATAAATTACTTCCAATTGAATCTAGAAGAGCAACCCTTCTAGATCGACCTCAAAGAACCCAATGTCAGCTTCAATGCAACCCAAATGGGGTTGTAGCGAGCCAAGGTGATGGGTTAGATGAGAGAGCTAGTTGGAATTTAATTATTTCTAAATCAGAAATTAATTGTAGCAATGGAAATAATTAATGTGCACCAAAACCAGCTGAAACTTAAAAAATTAATAACTTCACCAAATCTCAATATTTTTTCATGAAACGAAATGCAAATGAAACCAAATATTTTTATCTTTCCAATGAGCTATGGATCTGATTTTTCTAAACACTGTAATTATCTCAAATCTGATCCTAAAAACTGAAACCTAGTCGCTTAGGGTTAGGAAAAATATATAAAATAATATCAACTCTTTTTCTTGCTTCCAAACCCTCAAAATATCAACGCACAGATTTGAAATAATTAATTAATGACAAAAGCTTGTAGATCTATCAAAACAATCCAAATATGATGTCAAAAATACCCTAACCCAGTCGATTCACTCTAGATAAATTGTAGCAATATTTATGAGCCTAAAAATCACCAAAGCATATGTACCACACTTGGAAAAATATGCTAGAACAGATCAAATCGTAATCCCACTTCAAGAGCCACTAAAACATACCAAGAATACTTATAATGCAAGTCGACTTGGTCTAAAATAAACCAACAGCAACAACATATTATAATCATTATAAAACTCTTCAATAACTCTCACAAAGCATACACATATGCTTCCAATAATGGCGCCTCACATAGATTAATTATATCATGCAATAATTATCAATGCAAAGCTTGGAATGATCTCACACACTCCACAAAATGGTAGCGTTGAAGAACACCTTTGTTTTGTGATCACAAATGAGTATACATCTCTCTTCAAACATAAAGATAAGTTTATCAAACCTTCAACATGCCAAAAAGGGGACGCCACATCTTCTTTTGTAGCTTTTTGCAATTTGAATCTCCAATGCTTTCCCTCCAATTTTGGCGCCAATCTCTAGATAGGAGAGATTTAAAAATAGTCTTCTTGGCTTGTAAAAGTCAAACTCCAATTCCAAATATTAATTCCCTCCAAAAATATATTTGAATTAAATAAATACAAGAGAAGAATTAAATATTTATTAAAAGCACATATAGGAATCGACTTGCCCAAATAAATCGATTTACCCTCAAATAATAATTAATTGGCTTATGAAATAAATCGATTTGCTTGTTATTAATTCGACTTGTAAAAGTCAAACTCCAATTCCAAATATTAATTCCCTCCAAAAATATATTTGAATTAAATACAAGAGAGGAATTAAATATTAATTAAAAGCACATATAGGAATCGACTTGCCCAAATAAATCGACTTACCCTCAAATAATAATTAATTGGCTCATGAAATAAATCGATTTTCCTGTTATTAATTCGACTTGCCCAAGATAAATAGATATTAATTGTAAATGCACAAGAGAAAGACGATTTTCTCCCAATTAAATCCCTTTAATCCAAAGGGAGCGGATCAAAGGATATTCGAATTGCATTAATTAATTATGACTTGAAAAAGGGGACATTACATCTTGTGAAGGCAAGGGCATACACCAAGTAAGAAGTCACAGTGAACTTCTTAGTGGTGGGCAACTGCAACAACTGTCAATGGATGTTGTCATTGATGATTTGCCCCCAATCCACCACCTGGTTTCCTTCAGTAGCCACAAGGATGAACTGAGCCTCTTGGAAATCTTTCGTTGTTTCTTCCCCCATCACCTCGCTCAGAAAAATAATGGCTGAAATTCACTCCTTGATAGGTTCTTGGGAACACGGGAAGGCTTTCTTCCTTGTCTGAGCCATGAACCAAGTGCTAGGCCTTGCAGATATGAATCAGTCTTCGCTCACTCCTGTGATGCATATTCCTTAGTTATGATAACCATGTTGTTACCACTAGGAATTTGTAGGCACCGAGAAATGCCCTTCGGGGTTATGCCCTTTGGTGTTCGAATTGCTAGGAGTGAATTGTTGTCTGCCCGAATTGTTCTGGAGTCAGCCTCGTAGTGTTGTGCACATGTCAGGACTAATTCAGTGCACTGAATAGATAGTGGGTGACCCCTTGCCCTAAATAAACTGGTTGAAAAGATTTCTCCTCTACTAGATCACGAGGTCCGCCAAGCATTTTGTTTTTCAAGTCCTCCAAGTCCAAGATGGGTGACATCACTATCTCCCACAACAGGGTATTCAGTGATCAGAGTTGAAATGGGCTCTAAACCTGAATACTTGAACTTCATAGTGTCAAAAAGCAGCGAGAAAGGCGGAATGTGAGCTGCCACAAGTGTTTTGAGCTCAGTTGCAAAACTTTCTATTTTTAGCAGGTTCTATGTAGGACAATTATTTTTAGTAAGTTTTCACAATTTTCCACTTTTGATGTTTTTTGCTTGTTTGGAGTATTATGGGTGATGAGAGTTTGCTATTTTTGGACATACAAAGCCTTGCACACTTACTATTTTTGGAAAGATGCCTTCTAGATGTCGGTTTGCAACTAAATTAGTCTCCAAATTTTAGGTTTTACTCCAGGATCTTCCACTCTGATTTTTGAAGTTTTTCGTTTGCTAAAGCTTTGTAGATCTAAAAAGACAAACTCTGGGTTTGAAATTTTCATATTGCTTCTGTAAATTATACAAAGCATCAATGGGGATGCTCTCACAGTCAGCTTAAAGGTGTTTTTGAGAGGAGTGCACAAGCAACATTTCATTGAAAACGGGTGCACGGTTACAGAGTTATATGAGCATTTCTTCATTTTGGGGCATGGATGTTTGGTAAAATTTCAGCAGCATGTCTGGTGAAAATGGAGGTTTGGGAGGGAATATGGAAACACTTTGAATGTTAAAAAATGACTAAGTATGAATGGTGAGCTTAGTCATTTTGTTTTGCAAATCTTATCTCACATTTGACCCGACAACTTAACTGGAGTTGGTGGATGATTAAGGTGGAGTTGCACTGGTGCAAGAGGGACAAAGGGGCCATAAGAGACACCCTAGGGCGCTTTGCACCAGATGGTGACAAGTGGCAGGTTGAGGTTTAGTGAGAACGAGGTTGAAAAATGGCTAAGTGTTTAGATTCACTCACTCCTTTGCACTTTAACTCACATTTAATCCAACAGGGATTAGCCTGGGTTAGGAGGAGGTTGGAGCTTGAGTTGTACCGGTGCAAGAGAGACAAAGGGGACACAAGGGACACCCAAGGACACTTTGCACCAGATGGTGACAAGTGGCAACCCCTTGTTCAGTGTGAATGAGATGCAGGGGCTAAGAAATGGCTTTCGGGGGCTTAAAAAGGATTTTGATATGACTTGGAGCTAGATGAGAGGCGAAGGCACACTTTTGTGTCTCCCTTGTCCCCTTTGCACCTTGGGGACAAGCCAAAGGGACACAACAAGCTCAAAAGTGTGCCAAGGGGTCAGGGTATCATGAAAAGTGGGCCTGACAACTTGAATCACTCACATACCCATCCTAACATCTCAAGTTAACTTTTTAAGTGACGCAACATCCAAATCAATGGGGGAGCACACTTCGGTGTCCCCTTTGTCCCGATTGCACTCGGGGGACAAACCAAGGGGACAAAGCAGGCTCAAAACCCCGCTCATGCTATTTTAGGAAGCTGATGTCACCCACCAAGTTCAAATCGGGACACCGAGAGTGCTTTCTTTGCCCGAGGAACATGGAAGGGTGTTTTGGGGTCGAACCTTATATGATTTTGAATTCAAATCACATGTTGAAATCATCCCAACCATTATCAGGAGCCAATTTTGATTGCGATTTTGTTTTTAGGGCCTATTCCATTTCTGACTTGAAGGGGTAGCTGTGGTGTTCTGGATTGTCATAGAAGAATTTGAGATCTTGGAGAAAAATTGATGTATCCATCATGTAGAGGGCTTTAAGAGCTTTCCATTGATTATTTGTTTGCCTCCCAACTCCTTCTGGAACTCCCATAATCATCTGGACAAGTTGGCTTTTACCATTGAAGCCTTCATTCCTTGTGCCTAAAATCACCCAATCTTGCACAAGTTGTTCCTGACATCATTGTCTTGGATGACATCATTGTTCCAATACCACTCTCTGATGATTTGAATCTTCCCTATATGCGTTCAGAGGGTGTTTGCCAGTTGCAAAATGCCCAAAAAAGGCCCTTTCTAGGCCTTCGGGAGCAGTGGTTCTTCCTTGAATCTTAGTGACCTCGTTAGTCACCTTGGACATTCATTCCTACACATTAAACACTTGAAAATCTTGTTATTACATTCCTCTGAGCCAGAATGAGGTTGAGACCGAGGACATGTTGGCTGGAGGAAGGGTTCATAGTGATCGGGAGAGGAAATTTTTAAGTGTGGGCTTAGTTGTCATGGCTAAAATTTCCAATTTTGCATGCTAGACATTTAGCATGGCAACATATTCGTCACTCAACATTAAAGCAGAGCTAAATTGAACACCTACAAGCTAATCAATTGAAGGAACCAAAGGTCCAACCAAAAATGGCCAAACTGTGAGATGGTCAAGTTCGAAGATGATTGATGAAGCCAACACTTCATCTATTTACAAAATTTTAGAACTTTCCAGAATTGGAAATGGAGGGATTTTTTGAATTGAGAAGAGCCAATGAGAGAGGAGGAATGAGCAGACACAAACTGATCAAGTGGCAGCACTAGAGGTCAAATGACAAATGGCACCCAATTAGCAGCTTGTTAAAGATCCAAGGGTCTCAATTAAATCCATTGAGAAACATAGAGCAACTGAGAACCATTTGAGATGCCACCCCACACATTGGAAAAAGTGGAAAATCTAGAGAGGGAATGACAAATGGCAATGGATGCACAAAACATTGATAAAATTCTGTCAAAAAATGCTTGCAAATATTTGAACAATTCCCCCCAGAAATGGTACCAACGTGTAGCTCTCTAAATTACCTTTCTAGTGGCACCAACCATTCTCAAAATGGAGCTCTCTATCAAAAGTTACAGACAAAAACTCAAATCTCTATTTGCCACCTTTGTTTCAATTCTGACATCCACCTGCCTCATTTTCGACTACTATGAAACTGTCAAATTTAACCCGACAAGTAAATACTTTGACAGTTTAAACTTCATTGAGCCCCACCATGTGTAATTCATTAGCGTTCCAACGTGATATGGAGAGAAGGCTTGAAGGTTAAAGGTTGAGATAGTGTAGAACACCAACTGCGGTCGTGTGCTCGCAGTCAACACTCTGCAGAGTTCAAAACTTCGAGACAACCCAAAACATCAATTGCTGCCATGTGTCTTCCATCAACACCTTGCAAAAAAGTGACGCTGGGACCAACGGTTTGAGATAATGCAATTTATCGATGGCTGCCAAGTGTTTGTAATCGTTGCACTATTGAAAAGGAAAGCCAAAACTTATGTCAAAAGCTCCTAAATGTTTAGGATGTCGATGTTTTCCTCTTGTCAACGATCCATTATAAGTGAGTTCGCAATTCCCCAACTAACTAGAGCGTCGATGACTGCCACTTGTCAATGATCACAAAAGGTAGACATGGAAATTAGTGCTAAGTCTTACCAAGTGAGGGAAAGCTGATACTCGCCACCCGTTGAAGATCGGTGACACTTCGGTTGGAAAATTCAAAGCCATAGGGAACAAGGTTTTTGGGGGCGAAATGAAGTCAATTGCCTCCACATGCCTTCCATTGGTACTGCTTGAGATTTGGTGGGGTTTAAACAGAGCCAAAGACTTTAATGAGACTGTAGCTTGAAGTAATTCAAATTTTGAGAGCTGAATATAGATACAAGGTAAGAGAAAGCATATGGCTCCATGAATTTAAACACAAGGGTGCCCAAAATGTTGCATGATAGTTTTGAGCTCCAACATTGTCTTTGGCTGCCGGATGGGTTCCTCCTTTAGGGACCTAAAGATCCTAGAAAACTCAATTGAAGTAGACCAGTGCTTCCAAAAAGATAACCAAATTGATCCCATATTGCAAAGGCACGAAAACGCCGCAATTCCAACACTTTGACCTGTTGGTGTTCGTTTTGAGCTCACACTATGTTTTGAATTATGTCTTTGAAAAATTTGTTTGCCATGCTTACCAAGGGCCGTAACACATGAAAATTTGTATACCTTCGAAAGCAAATTGGTGTCGAACTAAGGAAGGTACTGAATTTGTGTGTCGATTTGTTGTGCTCAATTCGAGTAACCATGCCCATGTTTTTTACGTAGAAAAGCCCTTTTGAAAAGTTGCCAATGAACCGTGTAAAATGCCTTTGCAGTTATCCCAGTAACTCTAGTTTTACAATCACTTGATGAATATGAGTCTCCCATAAGGGAATGGAGAGGTAGTGCTCTCCCAAAGAAGAAAAAAGTAGAGATACAGTTGGATGACGATGATCTACAAAGCCTGGCTCTCCTCAATCCAACAAGGCCACCCAAAAAGGCAAAGGTTATTTCTAAGACGACTTTGAATAGGAAAGGAAAACGATTCATAGATGTTGCAACTCCCAAAGTTGATGTGCCCCAAGGAGAAGCATCCCCGTCTGATTTTCAGGTCTCCAGGATCTCACTAGGTAAGCCTTCTACTAAAGAAATGAAACATGATTTTTCTATGGTAGTAGGAGTGTTCCAGAAGATTGAGTTCAAAGAAACCAAGAAGGATTTATAGGCTAAGAATGAAGCATTGTCCAACTTGGTTGGAAAATTGACTAGAACTCACAAAGAAGGATAGGTTGAAATCCTTGAGATCACCAACGATGATATCAGGCGGGTGACTTGGAAGAAAGAGGAGATGCCACTATCCAATGGGAAAATAATTTGATTACCAGAGGTGAAATAATCAGGGAATTTGTGAAACGTAATTCCCATAGTTTTGAAAAGGTTGAAGCAACTAGGGCATTAGCAGATAAATGTGAAGCTGAACAATTAATGTGGACTGATATGCTGCCAAAAATGGAAGCTATCAAGGATTTAAGTGATGACTTGGTTGTGAAGGAAGGGATTGTATCTCCTGGGATTATAGGAAATCAACATAAATACTACGAAGCTGCAAAGGTAAGAGTGGAGGTTTTGACGAAATCTGTTAAAAGCCTTGATGGTTTAAGAGACAAAACAATGGATTATATCGGCGGCCTTCATTCCCTGATAGACAAACTAATCGGGACAAACAATGGAGAAAAGATTAGAATGGAGATTACGGAGAACTTAATCACACTATCCAGGAATCATGCTTTAGGTAAACCTAGGGAGCCAAGGGTTTTCAATATATCTACCATGCAGAAATGGGCACAAATTGAATCAACAATCGATAAATTGTCGAGGATAAAGAAAGAAAGATTTATCTTTGCAGAGCTCAATGACATAGGTATGAAGCATGAAATATCACTCAGGGCCTGATGAGGAAATTGTCACACAAATGATTGAAAGGTTTGATGCTTACAAAAAATAGAGTAGGGGATAGCTCGGTGAATTAGCCCACTGGAAAGGACCCTGAAAAGTAAAGAAGAAAGAAGACAGAGAACAAAACAAACTCACCTTCACAATACATTTTGGACCGAAGATTTCTTCAAACAGAATGCAATTTGCTAAAAGACAAAAAGTTTGTTAGAAATAGAAGAATATCCTTTTCATTTCTCCCATGTGTCACCATGTGGTTTTTCCTTCACCCAGCCCAATCAGAAACAAATGAATCTTTTTAGTTAAAATATACTTCCTTTGAGAAGATTTTGAATTGCACGGATCTGAGTCCAAAGGATCCTTTGGGATGTTTTTGGGGGGAAATTAAATCAAGTAGTTGTATAAGTATGAGGGGTCTGTCCTTATACTAGGCGGGTTTTTCATTAAACTTTTTTGCAAAAAGAAGAATTGAGATATTTTTTTGTGATACTGTTTAATTGTCTGGAAGAAATACATTTTAAGTTTTTACTCTTTCAAATTCTAATGTTAAGATGATTACAATGTATAGTCATTAGCAGACATTGAGATCATTTGTTTTCATGTTCCCTTGTCAAGAATTTGATAGATTTAAATGAAATTTGTTTGATTATGAGCTTAGTTTACATGTTCTAGATTCTGTATATCGAGCATTTGGTTGATCAATCATGTTTTCTGTTGCAATTCTGTATTTCTTGCTTCTCTGAATTACACTGAATTTGTCCTCAGTGATTAAGTTTTGGTTGTTTGTTCAATATTGTGGTGTGAGCATTTACTTTGCAATATTGAATGAGATTATAAAATCCTCACTGAAATCATTTTGTTGATGGATTTTCATAAGCTTTTGAGTGAATCTTAAGCGTATGAGATCAGAAGCAAGAAACACTTCATTGAAATATTTGTTCAAGCCTTTGTGTTAAGTATTTTAAGGATTGTGTGGAATATTTGTGCTAATTGAGTATCAATGAATGCAAATCTTCCTTTAAGTGGAAAACTGTGATTAATTGGTGAATTGTTCTTTATCATTCAGAATGTTGTGTTTGAGTGAATACTGTAAGCAACTATCATTTTAAAGATCCATAATCTTGAAATCCCCCATCCTTACAAATATAAACATACCTCTAGTCTTATCGTGCAATACAAGCCCTTCGTCAGTCATTCTGTTGTCTTACTTACAAATATCAATTAAAGGAACCTTTGATTTCATTTTCCTTTATCAAAGAATGCAACAACAATGCAACTCATTTGCCAATAGTAACCTGTGTCTGGTGAAATAAGTGTATACATCACTTTGTGTGACAACTGTTGAAAGTAAAATGTTGTTTCTATGGCCATGCTTATCCTAGACTGATCCATTGTTCTAAAAGAGTCAAGAAGCAATAGATTTACCTCTCCGGCTGTATTTTCAGGTTACCCCTTGGGTTCTCTCACCCTGGTCAAAGGCAAGACCAAAAGTAGCAAGGCTGGCCATTCCTTCTGTACGTGTCACCCAACCCCTCCGAAAGCCTGGTCTAAATAAGTTTGCCGGACGTCTTCCCCAGCTATAAATGACATAAAATTCCAATTCTGCCATTCTTACAGTTCCCCAGCTTACTTGCTGATGCTGTCTGGCCCCAAAGGAGGTGTAAATTTGGGTACCAACACGACCAAAACCACTGTAATATCATCTTGATCAAAAACTCCGTAAGACCCCAATTGCTTAGTTGTGCAAAGCACTTATTCAAAAGCATGAAACTATGTACAAATATTTACAAAATGTACAAGGCAAAAGGCATTCCAATTCTCATTCAATAAGCCCATTCACAGGAATGGAGAAGTATGATCCTTTCCTAAGCAAAAGAGTCAACAAACTATAGCCACCAAAGATTAACAAAACACTCCAAAATAGAGCCCACAATGAATCAATGAGTTTAGAAACCCCAAATGTGAAATCAGAGCCAAAAAATGAAGACCAATCAAAATAAGAAACTCTTGGTAGAAATAAAACTGATATGTCCCAATCCCAACTCTCTTAACCAAGATGAAATCCCAAATGGAGAATTAGTATCAATGTGCATATACATGAGGGATACCAATGCATAAATTATTATTAAAATATTAGATCTTGAATAACATTATGTTTAAAATTAATTGTGGAAAATAGAATAATGGGTTTCTAAATTTTGACCCTTTTGAACATCGAATGCACCCCACTAATTTTGATCAATACCCACATTAGTATCAAGCACAAATGCTCAGATTGCTCTAACAAATAAAAACTCAGTCTCCGACTTCTCATATGGGTAGTTCCATTACTTGTTGCTTCAAAACTTGTACTTGTGTCGAAACAAAGAGTCCTTGGTAGACAAGGTTAGCAAGTATGAGAATCAAGATGCATATTTTCAATTTCATCACAAGGGGATGACTCGCTATTATGAAAAATAATTCTCAAGATCACATATAACACTTGCATAGTTGCACTTTTTTGTAACATTAAAGATTACTAGTTTGTTAGCAACAAAAATAAAATGAGTTACACATTTTGAATCTAAAATACACTCTATTCACATAACCCATCATCATAACACTATTGCAACATATCACACGTTGAGCTCCTCAATTATGCAAAATTCCTTTACCAATTGCTGGAAACATAGGACTAAAGTTCAAGAAAATGAAAAAAATCATACTCATGCTAAAACAAATAATTAGAAATCTGAAGGTGCATGTGGTGATCTAACAAATGAAAAGATATCGAATTCATGGTTATAACGAAAAATTTCATGCTCAAATTTATGTTAAAATAATAGGAGGGGAAGGGGTTCGAACACTAATCAAGTGGAGGAGAAACTTCCTCATAAATAAAAACATGCACAACCTCTTTGTCATCTATCTTGCAAAATTCATTAATCTTACCATCATAAATGTTCTAAATCTTTGTGCAATAATTTCCCAAAAATGCTAAATTCATCTTCATTCTACTTCTCATGATAAAACGTTGTAATCTAAATAAATGATTAGTTCATTTACATTTTTACAACATTACTTCATTTGTAACCAACAAGGAGATCTCATTCCCAAATATCTTAGTGGGAATCAGACTAGTGTTATCCATTTGCCTACATAGGTAACCACAAACTGCATTCAACCCTGACAACTTCATTTCTCTTATAGCACTACACCAGTGAAGAGTTGAAATAAGCAATTGAGCATATCACTCTACAAAACTTTAGGATTGATTAATATGTTTATATGAGACACATATCACCCCAATGTTTCTACAAGCAGACAAGTAATCATGTATTGGTTTTCTTCTTTTTCATCGCACTCTGATACTCTGAAAAAATAAACCCATCATCAGTTATAACAAATTCATTAGGTACTAAACATTATAAAGTAATAAATGGAAAGGAACGTACAATAGATGCAAAGTATAAACATGCACTTATTCATTTCTATAAACATGGATAGCTTCACTAGATCCATCAAATTCAGCTAAGGAACCCACTACCAGCTTTCCAATGCACAATTATATCCACAGAGAATTCTTCAGAGAGTGCACTTTCAAGTTCATGTACAATGGCTTTCATTTTGCAGGATCAACCATTAGAATCAGCTCAAACCAACCATGTATGTGAAACTTTATCAGAGCCATTATCACAGTTCATCATAATGATGAGCTCGCAACACATGTGAAAGGTGAGGAAAAATGATATTGCAAATCAGAACCATAAATCATGGGAATGCGTATCAGACATAGGTATTTTGCAATTACCAGGGTCACTACATAGTCATATTGAAAATTTGTAGATTCTTTCATCAAAGTCTCTAAGTTTTCATCAAGTATTTAAAAACACAAAAACTGGAAGCATTATCTTCACAAACATCCAAATCAGATTCAATATTTTCAACATTATATATAATCAAAGTGAAATCATGAGTGACTGTTAGTGGGCATATTATCTCTGTAAGTAATAATTCAATTTGATCACCGAATTACATCACCATAAATAATAAGAGCATAAGTTTCACCTGGTCTTAACGTGCATAGGGAATCTATTCCATGAATGCATAAATCTAAGATTAAAGTTTTGAATGCTTTCATCCTTCTCTCTCATCATATTATAAAAAAATCCAAAGAGAAACATGATCTATATTATCACCATACTACTCAGCAAAGAGATGTCTAAATTTATCCTAGGAGTTAATTATTATGGGAAGCTCATAATACCAATCCCAAGCATCCTTAGTCAACACTTGGATGAAAAGCCTTTAGTACCTCAATCTTCATTATTCATCTCAAAATCTTCAATCAGGTTGATAAAGGCTGTCTAAATGTCTCTTTCCCCCATTTTAGTGCTACAACTACCATCAAACTTGGGTAGATATTTATCTAATCAGATTTATGGAAAGGAACATGAGAAATCAAGAGAAATATATCTCATATCAACAAGCATGATATCTCATGATCAATAAAAGGTTGGCCAAAGAATTTAGGCAGATTCTGGAACATAAGGGGAATCCATTGAATCTACCACTACTACAAGGTATGAATAATCGTGACATCTCACAAATTTGATATAACATTTGAATGAAGCACAAGATGTTACTTGAATCACTCTAGAAGGATGAGCATAAGGGTAAGTCATTTCTATATCAGAAAAAATATGACATATGTAACACTTATCTATTTTGATCAACACTTTGAAAACCACTGATCTGATCCACCACAAGTGTCTAGGAACATTCCACAAAGATGAGTCACCATACAAAATGAGAGAACACAAATTCAAAGTCTTTTTGCCAAAATTTAAAATATAAACAACCAATAATCAAATTCTTGAAAAAAATATGAAAATACAATAACATATCGATCTATAAATGAATAGGGAATCAACACTTCACAATGAATAATAAAAATCAGAGATGCAATATGGTTTGCAAATCTTATTACAACACAAGATCTGATCTCTGTATGCAAAATAAAACTCAATGCCTAAAACTGAAAGAGCTTACAAATCTGAATTAAAAAACTTGGAAATGCAAAAATTGAAAAACACAAACCAAATTGGATCATCCCCGACAATGGTGCCGATTTGTTGGCAAAGTTGGCGGGCCAATTGTGAATTAACCGGCCTATAATGCAAACAAACTATAGATGAAACAAAGATCGAAGAAATAAAACCAAAATTCTCTCATAATGAAAATGAAGCACAAAGAACTCCAACAACAGTTTGATAAAGGAGACTATCATGAATGAATTATTGAACAATACTCCCCGTAATGACGCCAATTTGTTGATTCTCAAATCAGTTCCGCTTTGAATTTGGTGGAAAGAGATGGAAAAGTGAGTCAATTGTAGCAAGTGGTTCTCTTCAACAAATTGAGGATAGACTTAAGACCAACAAATATAAGAAGGGGGGTCACTTCTCTCCTTTTGGTTCAGCAAGGCCAATGAGAGAGACCCTTGCAATTCCTTCACAAAATGAAGCTCAAATAAACACTAGATCTGTCCACAAATGCAACCTCCATGACTAAGCACCCAATTAAGTGTCACTTGTGACGTAGTCACACATTTGCAAGAAAATATGCAGACCTGAATTGTATTAATGCAAAAAAATACTGATATCCATGACTTGCTGGCTTTCTAACATAGGTTTAAACATATATAGAGCATATTCTAGCAATTATGAAGAAAAGTTTACAACAGAGAGGCCTCTAAAGGTAGACAAGATGAAACAAAGGTCTTAGAAGGGGAAGTATAACAAGATTTAATAAAAAAGAGGGGGTTAATCTTTCCAACTTCAACATGTGCCTTGTCCATTGGGCCAAAGGCCCAAATCTGCAAAGCTTAAGATGGAGTCAAAACAATATAAGAACAACATCAATTTACACAATTAATGCATCTCCCCACAATTCAGACAATCATTAACTACATACATAGAAGATTTAATGAATTATCAGACCACCATAACTCAATATCAAAAATATAGCATGAAACAAGTTTATTGAGTGCAAAGAAAACTCAATGAAGATTTTATAATCAAATGTTTCAGTTATTACACATCAGACTTTGACATCTAATTACCAAATGGAAAGCCTAATAACGAGAGTGAATACACTTCAGACTCTAATGACGACTTCTTTCTAAATACACCGTCTCATTTATGACTCAATGAAACACAAAGCTACTCTCCCAGATTTGAATTACACTATCCTTGAATTGATCACAATTATTCATAACTCAACATCTAAAATCGAGTTAAATTGAACACCTACAAGCCAAGCAACTAAATGAACCAAAGGTCCAACTAAAAATGGCCAAATTGGAAGATCTAGTCAAGTTGGAAGATGATTGATGAAGCCAACGCTTCATCTATGTATACAATTTTAGAACTTTCTAGAATTGGAAGTGGAGGGAATTCAGAATTGAGAAGAGCCTATGGGAGAGGAGAAATGATTAGGCACAAATTGCTCGAGTGGATCCACCAGAGATCAAATGACAAATGACACCCAATTAGCAGCTTGTTAAAGATCCAAGAGCCTCAATTAAATCCATTGAGAAATGTAGAGTACTTGAGAACCATTTGAGAGGACTGACACGTGCAGAAGTGAAAAATCTGGAGGAAGGGAATGACAAATGGAAATGGATGCATAAAACATTGATAAACTTCTGTCACAAAATGCTTGTAAATATTTCAACAATTCCCCTAAAAATTGGTACTAATGTGCAATGCTTTGAATTACCTTTATAATGGTACCAACCATTCTCCAAATGGAGCTCTCTATCAAAAGTTACAGAGAAAAAACTAGTGCTATGTTTGCTGCCTTTGTTTCAGCTCTGACTTCCACGTGCCTCTTTTTCCACTACTGCAAAACCGTCAACTTTAAATTGACAAGTACACACTGATAATTTAAACTTCACTGATCTATGCCACATGTAATGCGTTGGTGTTTTGCCATGATATGGAGTTAAGGATTGAAGGTTAAAGGCTGCGAGAGTGCAAAACACTGATTGTTGCCACATGTTTGCAATCGACACTCTGTAGAGTTCAAAATTTTGAGGCAGCTCAAAATGCCGGTTTCCGTCATGCGTCTTCCATCGGCAACCTACAGAAGAGCAAGTCTAGGACCAACAATTGAGATAGTGCAGTAAACTGATGGCTGCCAAGTGTTCACAATCGATGCACTGTTGAAAAGGAAAGCCAAAACTTATGTCAAAAGCTCCCAGATGTGCAGGATGTTGATGTTTGTGACTTGTCAGTGATCCATCATAGATGAGTTTGCAGTTCCCCAACTGAACAAAGTGTCGATATCTACCACTTGTCAATGATCCATCACCAAAGGTAGAGATGACAATTAGTGCTAAGTCTTGTTGAATGATGGAAAGCCAATGCTCGCCATGCGATGAAGATTGGTGGCACTTCGGGTGGAAAAGTCAAAGCCATAGGGAACAAGACTTCCGGGGGTGAAATGAAGTCAATTGCCTCCTTGTGCCTTCCATCGGCATTGGTTGAGATTTGGCAGGGTTTAACTAGAGCTAAAGACTTTAATTAGACTGTAGCCCGAAGTAATTCAAATTTTGAGAGTTGAATATGCATACAAGGCAAGAGAAAGTAAGCGACTCCATGTATTTAAACACAAGGTTGCCCAAAATGTTGCATGACAGTTTTGGGCTCCAATAGACGTGTTGAAGATTGCTTTTTTAAAAGAGTTTTATATTCTTGAGTTCGAGCAAGAAAGTGTTTTTGCGTAGGAAATTAAGCAAGAACTAATAAAGTGTTTGCAAGTGTATGACGTATGTTTCAAAACATTGTTATCAAAGATCTCTTATGACATTCACCCATTGCAGCATGCACAATGGTTTGTTACCCTGCTTTTGGAGATAACTTGCGATGAAAAACTTCAATGATTCGCACGAGGCTCTTGACACAACTTTGCGCGTAGACGTTGTTGGTAGTTTTGACACTAGTGTGAGCCCATTTTTTGAGGTGCAATTCTTGACGATGGCGAGCTAGTTAAAGAAACTAGCTACTTCCAATATTCAATTACCGCAAGAACTTGAAAAATACTGCTTTGATTGCAATGTGATTGGGCACACTAGGGGAGAATGCATTCTACGCAAAATTCAAGTTGCAAAACTCTGTTGTGAGGTATGTGAAGAGGATCATGAGATTTGAGATTGCCTTGTGGTACAAAGCACGAAACATGTTAAGATGCCCTAGTGTAAAGTTTGTGAGAATGGCACACATGATATCACAAATTTGTAAAACAATTGAATAGATGTACCAAAGCCAAGAACATAGATTTGAGGCAAGGGAATTTTCCTTCGCATTTGTTGCAAAACCAGGGTTATGGAGGTTGGTTTGTTGGCAGTGGAAGTGGAAGAAGTGGTGGTTGATCATAGGGAATGCTTTAAGTGTGGGGCCCCCGACCACTGTCAGAGGTATTGTCTGAAGTTTCCAACTTGCGCGCATTGTGGAGAGGGCCACAAGTTAGAGGAGTGTTCGGATTTGGTTAAAAAGATTAAGGAAAGGGGAAAGGTTAGGGTTGCAAGAGTTGTAAAGTTGGCTCATCAAGGGAAGAGTTGGAGGCGTAATCCAGTATCCTCGCAAGATGTACGGAAGGAGGCAAAGGTACACATTACTACATCGAGTGTTATGAATATCCAAGGCATGACCGCCCCTCCACCACAAGTTGATGTTACGACTTACAAGAATATGCTAACTAGGGTGCATGAAATGATTAGGAATCTACAAGAAGTACAAGCTACCTAGGAGATGGGGGTGAAGATGGAGCAACAGTGCAAGGCCACCACCTCGAAAGAGATTATGGAGTTGAAAAAAATTTGTGATGAAATAAGAAGGAATTCTTACCATTATTAAAAATTTGGCTCCATCAAACTCTTGAGGCTGCGCATGAAGATGGGATTGCAAGCTTGAAGGATTTATAAATTGCAAACGAGACTAAATATGACAAGGAATTGCTGTTGGAAGCACAAATTATTGGAGGGGACATGAAAAATGTATTGATTGATACAAGTGTTGAGTAAATATTTTGACTAAAGACATGTGGAGAAGGTTGGAAGTCCTACGTTAGAACCTACATCGAGTTTAATGATAATGGCAAATAAGACTAAGGCAAAACCTATTGGGCTTTTGCATTAAGTGGAATTAGATATCATGGGAGTGAATTTTGATGCAGATTTTGAAGTAATTGAGATTACAGAAAGAGATGATTACCTTGCATTGCTTGGTCAACCATGGTGCTATGGTAATCATGTGGATATGAGGCTCAAGAAGAGAGTAAGGAGTCTTGAGAAGGATGGACAGAGGGTGGTGATAATCTTAGATGATTTGATGGGACCCCTGCATGTTGAGAGTGCAGATCTGGAGGAAGAAATAAGTAATATCTATAAGGTGACTATGTAGGAAAAGGAATACATTGATTGGAATAGCAAAGTGGTCAATTGGTATCTAACACTACCAACATTGTTTGTGAATAGTGGGTTATGGAAGAATACAAAGTCATTGGCCAGAAGTACATTGGGGCGATGAAGTGGCAAAAGAAAACAAAAAGACCCATTAACAGTGGAATAGTCTGCAAGATTGTGAATGGTCAGAAAGTTGCGATGAAATGGGTTCCAATGACGGCACTGCAAATATGGTAGGTGATGAGCATTACTATAGGCTGATTAGAGAAGCTATCCAAGTATGATGGTTCTGCTTGTGTGAAAGCCTATGTAATGGATTTAGAGACTTGTTTGCATTAGGGAGATAAATTTTTTGTGCTAACTCACACTAGCGAGACACGACTGCCCATTGGTGGACAAAATATGCTACATTTGCATGGATAGATGCATATTAAAGAAGCCATTTGCACAAGATTTGAAAGAAGTAATGTTAAGAAAGGTCTTCCTGTTTATGTGTGACATACTTGTCCACAAGATCATCTATGCGAGTGCGAAAGGGTATGTACTTTGAGTGAGTTTTTCCTACCTTTGTGGTTATGGGTTAATGTGTTGTATGGCACTTTGAAGACTTGGGCTAGGGCCTTGTATTTGCAAAGAAAGACTGCAAACTGGGAGACTATGAAAGAGGAGTTTGTTAAGACTTATACTTTTAAGTTTTAGCGCAAAAGAGCAAGTGTTGGTTGCACCTTTGACTATGATAAAGGTCGCAATTTTTTACAAGGTTGCATTGTGAGAAGACATGGTATTTAAAATCCACGATGATGAAGACTACCTTGTGGATAGGTTATTTGCGGAAGAACTCAATATCAATTTAGAATGGGGAGACTCACCCCTAACACAAGAGTGTCTACAAAGTTGAAAAATCAGAGGAAGACATAGCACAAGTAGAGGTTTCTGAGAGAGGACGAATCATAGAAGTGGCGTAGAAAGATCCCACGAAATACTACAATGAGCCCTTGCACATAAAAGAGGTGAATATTAGAACAGATGAAGAGCCATGCATGACAACTCTTTGTGATTGTTGGGGTGATGTGAAGTTCACTAGACTTGCAGAGCTTGTAAGAGAATACCCCGATTTGTTTCCCAGGAGTTATCAGGAAGTGAAAGGCTTACATCAAAGTTTGGGAAAGATGCACATAAAGATCTGAGAGGGCGCAAAATCAATCAAGAAGAGGCCGTATAGGATGAATCCAAATTTGCATGCTAAGGTCAAAGAGGAGAGTGATAAGATGCTTGATGCATGAGTGATATTTTCAATTAAGGAATCATAATGGGTTAGCCCAGTGATAATTAACATTAAGAAAGATAAAAGGATTTGCATTTGCATAGATTGTCGGATACTCAATGATGCCCGCGTCCAAGATCCATTCCCGACATTGTTCACAAAAATGTTGGAGGGCGTCGCAAGATGTGAGATCTATTCATTTACTGATGGCTTTTCTGGGTACCATTAGGTGCATATCATAGAAGAGACAAGTCTAAGACTAATTTTGCAACAGAATGAGGCTCCTTTGCATATAATATTATACCATTCAAATTGAAGACTGCACTATTGGTATTTTTGCGCATTGTAGTTTAAGCCTTTAAATATTTTATTAATAAGTTTTTTGAAGTATATTTGGATGATTGGATTGTGTATGGTTTGTTATGAGACCATCACGAGAGTTTGCGTTTGATGTAAGAAAGATGTAGGCAACTGTAGATCTTGTTGAACTTAAAGAAGCGTACTTTTGCCGTACTCTATGGTACTCTGTTGGGACATGTCATTGGTAAAGAAGGCATGCTAGTGGACCCCACAAAATGGCACCGATTCAACAATTGGAGGTACTGTGAGCACAAAAGGATGTTCATGCATATTTGAGACATTCCGATTATTATAGGAAGTTCATACCACATTATGAGTGCATAGCCGGACCTTTGGAGGAGTTGTTGAAAAAGGAGGGTGCCTTTAGATTGATCTATTTACAACAAGGAGCTTTTGACATGCTGAAAGACAAATTGGTGAGTGCGTCGATTTTATAATTCCCTGATTGGAAGAACCATTTTCACATTTATGTGGATGTGTTTGGAATGGCGGTGGGAGCGACTCTTGCGCAACTTGGAAATGGCAAGATTGACCACCCTATTTGTTTTGTGACTAGAAAGCCATCCAACATAGAAAAGAATTATAGTACAATTGATTGCATGCAGGACCTGATCATTAATCATGAATTAACACTGGAGAAGTTGCACACTTGATTGAGGAAGGATTATCGGATGCTCAATTTTTTTGAGTTTTGTGTACACTTAAGGAAGTGACAAAAGTTGCGGCGTTCCTTATTTTAGGGATAACCCCTTAGGGTTGGATAGTGACTTAGGAAAAAAATTGTTGGTGAAGGCTGCCCCATATCAACTGATTAGAGGAGAGTTGTATAAGATGGGCAGAGACAAGGTTTTGCGACGTTGTGTGATGGAACACTAGCACAAGGACGTCTTGTAGGAGTGCCATGAGGGAGTTGCAAAAGGACATTATGGTGGAGATGCCACAACCCACAAAATCTTGTTATCAAGACTTTGGTGGCCAACAATGTTCAAGGATGCGTAGGAATTTGTGCAACATTGTGATCTTTGTTAGAGGGTCTAAAAGTCGAACTACAGGGATGAGATGTCATTGGTCGTTGTGATAGCACAAGAGCCGTTTGACGAGTGGGCGATTACTTTTGTGGGACCAATCAACCCACCAACCCGTGGAATAGGGGCGAGATATATAATATTGCCACCAACTATTTAACCCGTTGGGTAGAAGTTGCACCAACCCAAGATTTTATTGTTGCTATTGCCGCAAGATTCTTATGGGAGAATATTATTACTTGGTTTGGGTGTCCGTTGAATCTCACAAGTGATAGGGGTATGCAGTTTCTTGCGGAGATAGGGTTTTCTTAGAGGAATTCATGATTGCACACAACAAGACAACTCCATATCATCCACAAGCTAATGGGACGATGGAGGATTTTAACAAGCTTCTAGGGATGATGTTGCCAAAGATTTGCAACGTGGGTTGTACTAATTGTGATGATTGTTTTCCTGTAGTTTTATGGGTTGATGACCGAGTCTCTACGGTCCTACGATCCTATTAGACTACTTACAAGCAATTGAACAAGTATACCCCCTTTCAATTAATGTATGGGAAAGAGGCAGTCCTACTAATCGAGTTTTTAATACCAACTTTACGGATTGCCCGAGTAAGTAATATTGGGGATAAACAATCTATTAATGAGTGTTGCACAAGATTATGCAACTGGACGAGAAGAGGTTGTTATCTTGGTGGAGCTAGGGGATTGAGAAAAGTCGACAAAAGGCATGACTTGATAAGCATATTAAGACTAAGATCCTCCAAGAGAGGGGTAAAGTCCTTTTGTTTGACTCTATGTATGCACATCACCCAGAGAATCTAAATATTTGGTGGATGGGACCATTTATCATCCATTACATTTTGGAATTTGGTGCATGTAAGTTGTGCAAGTTGGATAGAGAGATGCTTCATGGGCATTTCAATAGCTGTTGGCTCAAGCCCTACCATGATTAGCTTCGCAGAAACCTAAAGATCCAATAAGGTTGGTAGCCAATAAATGTTTTGTTTGTTTTTTCTTGTTCATGTGTATCACAAAATAAGTGAGATAATATTCCATTGAATATGGCATAGTACTCAGGAAACCTATTTTCTTTGCTCCGCAAGAATTGGCTATGGGATTCAAAATATTCTATTTTTTGTGTACAAGGATGCAACACCAACTTTTGAGCAGGAAAGAGTCTGGGGAGAGTCTATTAAGTTTGGCGGAGGCATTATTTTGGTGAACTTGAAATCTCAAGGGATAGGATAAGGGCATGAAGGAAGAAATGTGACATTTGATTTTGGTAGAACGACTGAGTGAGTCATTAAAATGTAGAGAGAATAAAGCCATTAAAATAGGTGACATGGAAGTAATGACAAGGCGAATTGAAAAAGCTTGTTGGCCTGGAAGGTTGTACATAATGGTTCATTCGTGCTTTATTAATTCACAATTCAAGAGTTGAGAGCAGTTGATTGCAAAAAAGGTGAGACAAGAACTAGAGACAAGGTAAATGTAGTAGG
This sequence comes from Taxus chinensis, assembly GCA_019776745.2. Classification (NCBI taxonomy): domain Eukaryota; kingdom Viridiplantae; phylum Streptophyta; class Pinopsida; order Cupressales; family Taxaceae; genus Taxus; species Taxus chinensis. The sequence goes on from CM034146.1 coordinate 429,224,801, forward strand.
GTTTGAGAAAGTTGTGCTTGAATTTGCAGATGAAGATTAAGCAACAAGAACAAGGAAGAGATCTAAATGCAATGATGCCTCCTAAAAGAAAACATTCTTCACAATCACCGGGAGGATCGAGAGCAGCGAAGAAACTCAAGAAGAAGAGAACTACTTCTGTGGATATCATGGGATATCTAAGTCGCTATCATCCACCCTTTTCATAGACAAAGGTTGGGAAGTGTACATTAGAAGAATTCAACCACCGGAAAGGTGGTCTCGCCACCACCTTGAGAACCGAGTTAAACATACAGTGTGGGGACACGAAGGAGGATACCATTGCAAAGCATTTAAGGGAAACCAATGTATTAACTCTGTGGGATTTACTGTATTTGGGAAAACTAGAAGACTTTGCCCCTTGAGCTTTGTTGAGGACACATGGTAACTAGATATGCTTCGTAGGAAGAAGCTTGAAGATCGATGGTGCAAGAATCAGTTGGATAAGTGGCCTCCCCAATGTTGGCATAGATGTGTGGACAACATCAAGGATGGCTGAGGAGTAGGATAAAGATTATTTCTAAGTGGGGAATTATCATCGGTGGATACTCCTACATGTTAAACGATGTTAAAGATGTGCCCACTAGGTTTTCTGCATGATTAATCATTACAAAACATACCTTGGCAAATCACATAACTCAACATTCGAGGGAGGTAGTGCATCTTATGAGGAGAATTTTTGAGTAGAAGATAAAAGTGAATTTTGTGAAGCATGTGATAGAGGAGTTGGTCAAGAAAGCTTATGAAGCCCATGAGCAAGGAAAGCAATTCTGATTTAGCTTGTTTTTGATCTTGCTTATCATAGAAATTGTGGGGATTCCAGAATCACTACCTTTCACGGTAGTTTTTGTAGGGATTGTAGAGTAAATGTATGAGGCATATGAGTGCTCAGGGTCTATGGGAGAGAGGTACAAGGCCCAAATGCATTTGTGGTATGAGAATGTGATGAAGGTTTTCGGTGGTGAGTAGTGCATAATTGAAAAGTTAGTAGGTGATTATAAGGATTATGTGGAATTTTGAGTAACACCACATATGCTTTTTGTTAGAGTCCGGACATAGGATGATGGTTGGATGGATAGGAAAATTATGTCTTTTGTGGTCACGACGAAGTATTTGGAGCGTTCCTTAGACAGACTTGTGAGAATCAAGTGCACAACTGTTGATATTGCTGCCTTGGACGTTGAGAGGGAGTTGTTGTGAAGAGGATTTTTCAGCTAAGACTAGATGAAGATCTTTGATGATTAAAGACAACTCATTGGATGTGTTGGAAGATGGGAAATCACGTGCCATGATAAATAATGAATGGTTTGATATAGTTCACTGGTTGAAGCCTAAGTATGAAGCAAATATGCCTAAGATTCTGGTTGGGACTACGAAAGAGAGACCTGTTGAAGGCAGACATAAGTAGCCATAGGTTTCTAAGGGTAAGGCACACAAGTATCCCCATAGTTGCTCACAGAAATCAAGTTTGGTATCCATCAAGGAGATGGAGGATTTGGAGTTAGAAGAGATATTTGGAGGGTCGTAAACCTTTAGAGTATCAAGAGTAGAGGAAGAAGGGAGCACAAAGAGCAATGGGACCTTGAGTGGAGAGACTGGCAGAGAGAACCCCCAACATGAAGAAGAGGAACAATTCTTTGTGAAGGATGACACTGTGGAGGTCCCATTGCAAGATCCTCTGATTGTTAACCTTGAAGAACTCAAGTAGGGAGAAGGGCAAGGAGCAAGACAGGAAGAGACTAGCTCGAAGAAGGATATGCAACATGGACCTTGACATGCGTAGCTCGTGGCGTTTGAGGAGATGATTCCAGGGAATACATTTGCAGATACAAACTTGTGGAGGTTAATGAAGTAGTTGTTGCCTCCTCTAGTCTTCGAGGTTTCGAGGGTTGCAGTTGGGAGAGTGTTAATACACAATGAGCCACAAGGACTTGCAAATGTTAACCTTTGCAATCCACTCACTTCCATTACTGCATTAGAGAGCTGCATCTTGCTTAGGTTAACGACTGATCAAATTCAATAGGTCTTGATGCTGGAAAAAGAGAGTTAAACTAGCGCAAGAGTTGAAATTGATGAACGAAGAGGCCTAAAGAGATAATGTCGGCACACCCATCCAATGGGAATGGGGTTTTTGTGGGAGGCATGACCTCCTTGAACCAACTATAGGTGGCCGTTTCAAAAGTAGTGGCCATAGATGGAGCTGCAAAGATCTTGGTGGAAGACATCACTGCAGAAAGGAAAGAATTATCAGATCTTTTGGCCATACTATTATGGGAGGAGGATACATTGGAAAAGGTGTTTGGTCACGCCTTTGAGATTATAGAAATTTTTGACTATACTACTAGTGCGACGGAAAGGAACAAGGAGGTGATTGCAGCCAACAAGGCCTTTCAAAGTTAAATTGGCAGCAAAATAGATAAACTAACCCGTGCAAGATGACAGGAAGAGGCGAGGGAAAAGGACAAGCAACAAATTGAGTATGATTAGTTGGTTGATGAGCTCATTGAGTATAAGAGCTAGGCCACTGCCATTCAAAAAGCTATGGAGACCGCCATTAAAACCTTGCAAAAGGATAGGACGAGCATATAAGCACTCCTTGCAAAATGCAATGCCAAGGTAGATGACTTGCGAAGTATAATAGAAGAAGGCCACAACAAGAAGGGAAATTGTGTTTTTTTTTGGGAAATTGGGTGGAAAAAATAAATATGTTGTAAGACAAGGTTCTTGAGGCATTGTGCGGATGAGGAACCCATTTTGTTGGTTTTTGTGGAGATATAACACAAAACCTTATTTGAGGACGAACAAGAATTTGTGTGTGGGGAGATGTTGATTGGCGGTTTTGAGGCACAAAAACACAAATAATAGTTGATTGCAGAGTGTGGGTTAAACATGGGCGCGGGATCAGCTATACTAGTGCAATGCTGACTAAGAACATGTGGCACAAGGAGATTCACTTATTAGGTTGATGATTAGGGATTGTAGATATCAGAATGTGCATGCCATTTATTCTTGAGGAACATTCTGGAAGAAAGGATATTTGCAAGAATATACGTGTGCAATGGAATTTGTAAACAGGTGTTGATTTGCATTTTAGAATGATTCTGATGACTATTACTATTCGTATATTTAGTATCAGTGTTATTATTGTGGTCCTTGAGATTATTATTGCTTTCGAGTACTGTATTAACCTAGCTTAGGGTTTGGTGCGCCATTAATGCATACAATGTTTGTAACCTTGTGGAAAACATTAACATAACAAAGGTCTCTTGCATCTGTGAAGCATTTACTTGTTTAATTACTATAAGTTGGGTGCATGTTTTACTTTCGTGTGAATTCTCCTACGGCTAGCATCCGATCCTCACAATTCTTTCTAAAATGAGGTCCTTATGGCGACTTTATTGTGCTTTGGGTGAGACCTTTAAGTGCAAACTTGATTGAATGTGCCATTGTAGATAGATCTTTGATCCCTGATGCATAAAACTAGGCTAAGACACTCGGAGCAATTTTTTTTGGCAGCAGCAGTCACAATTGCTTGTTACTTGGTGAATAGATCAACCTCATTAACACTGGTTGGCAAGACTCCATAAGAAGCTTGGATTGGTAAGAAACCATACCTTAAACATTTGAGAGTTTTTTGGCTGTGAAGCATATGTCAATATTCCAAAAGAAAAAATATCTAGACTTGACTACAAATCTGTGGATTGCATCTGTATTGTATATGGGAATGGTGTTAAGCATTACAAGTTGTGAAATCCAAAAAGAGAGTAGGTAATCTATATATGGAATGTGATCTTCAGGAAGATCCAAAAGGATTTTTGCACAAGAGGGTCTGCACAATGGTGATGTGCGGGTACAACTAAGAAGCAACCAAAAGAAATAGAAAAGATGCGGGTCGACATAGATGCTGAAGAGCCTGTATCTGAGTATGAGGTTACTGATGAAGAAGCACAAGAAGAAGAAGAACTTGCAACCCTTGCATTGTGGAGATCAAAACAAGTGCACAAAATGTCTGAAAGGTATAGCCCACCACACTTCAGTTATGCATTCTTGGTATCAGTAATTGATGGCGATGACCCCGAGATGTTAAGGAAAGCTCTTGGATCAAAAGAGACCAAGTCTTGAAGGAAATCCATAAAGCAGGAAATTGAGTCTGGATAAAAATGAGATGCGGGATTTAGTAAAGCTTGCCTGGTAGCAAAGGGATTCTCTTAAGTGGAGGGAATTTACTTTGGTGAGGTTTTTTTCTCTTGTTGCGAAGTTGACCTCTATTAGATATCTTTTAGCTATTGCTCCTGCGTTTGATCTAAAGATAAATCAAATGGCTTTTAAAACAACGTTTCTGCATGGAGAGCTTGAAAAAGAAATCCATAGGGCATAGCCAGAAAGTTTCAAGGTCAAAGGAAAAGAGGACTTTGTTTGCAGATTGAAAAAGTCCTTATATGGCCTCAAACAATTACCAAGGATATGGATTTAGAAAATTGACAGCCACGTGCTGAAACTTGGGCTTGTGTGCAACAAAGATGATCCTAGTGTATACTTCAAGGAAGAAGGGGAAAATAATGCCGTCATAGTCCTCTGTGGATGATATGCTGTTGATTAGAAATTATAACGCAATGATCAAGCAGCTTAAGTCTTAGTTGTCTGTGTTGTTTGCCATGAAGGAGGATCTTGGTGCTGCAAAATTTATTTTGAGCATAAAAATCAAACATGACTGTGCAAACACGAATCTTTGGTTGGACTGGAGGAAATATGTTGAGATGGTGTAGGAGAGGTTTAGGATGAAGGACAACAAGCTTGTGCACACCCCTTTTCCATTTGGTCAAAAATTATCTACTGTGTAGTGTCAAAAGACACGAGGAGTTGGAGGACATGGCTTGAGTTCCGTATGTGAGTGCAGTGGGAAGCTTGGTGCATGCAATGGTCTGCACATGACTTAACATTACACATGTTGTGGGAGTAGTGAGCAGATTCACATCCCATCTTGAGAAAGAGCATTGAAATAGAGTGAGAAGGATCTTCAAATATGTGCACGGGACTTAATTTGTCATCAAGGAAGTCTTGGTGAAAGCAAGACTTTGAATCTACACAGCTTTGTGGATTCTGACCGGGGTGGAGACCTTGATTGCCATACGTCTACCAGTGCATGTGTTCAATTTGTTTGGTGTTGTAAGTTGGAGGAGCAAAAGGAAAGCAAGTGTTGCAATATCCACCACAGAGGCGGAGTACGTGGCATCTACTCATGCAAGCAAGGAAGCAGTTTGGCTTCAAAGGTTGTTCCACTATTGGATTTTGTAAAGACTGTAAGGATAGATTGTGACACTCAAAGTGGGATCTGTCTGGTAAAGAACTCTGAGTATCGTGTTTGGATGAAGCACATTGATGTGCAATACCATTTTATAAGGGAAATGATGGAAGAGAAAAAGATACTACTGGAGAAGGTGGGTGCTGATGAGAACATTGTGGATTCGTTGACAAAGGCAGCAGAATGGAAGTTCTCTTGGTGCAGGAAATTAATGGGCAGGATTGCTCACAGCTGCTGATGTATGGATTCATATTGTATGGAGTGTTCAAGAATTGGGAGAATGTTGGGAATGTTTCAACTTTCATGGTTTTGCACAGAATGGCTATGCACAGGCTTGCACAACATTATTGTGCAGGAAAGCATAGCAAGGATCTGTGCACAAGAAACTTGTGCATGGTGGCACTCGCAGGTTTTGTGGAATGCAGTGGTACATTTGTGCACAGGTCTGCATACTAGAAGACTAGTGCATAGCGGAGTTGCATTACCTGCGTACAGTGGGAGCTGCACAACACGGGAGTGCAACATGTGTTGTAAGGCGTTACCTTAAACTTGTCAGACTATATCTGTCAATTGGAGGTGTGCAAGGAATGTCTTCTTAACGTTTTGACATGGTTGGTGGAGGGTTATGTAATGATCACTTTGTTTCAGACTGTTGATGAGACTGGATTTTCTCATTGCATTAGGATTACAAAGTGGAGTGCTTGTATGCTGGTATAAAGGCACACTCTCGTCTTTGAGAGGAAGTAGAAAGAGTTAAGTCAGTTAGGTGGTTAAGTCTAACTGGCTGCATTTGGTTGAAAACATTCTTGTATTTATGCAGTTACACGGTATAGTATATGGACTGTATGTTTGTTACAGAACCTTGAAGTTTTTCTTTGTATTGTAAATGGTTTCAGTTAATACAATAGAAAGAAGGTTTCTGTGCTGGGTATTTTAACTCCTAAGGATTTTCCCAGGTGAAAAATTACTGTCTGTTCTGTGCGTCATTTTTCTAATGCACTGTCTAATTTCCTGTTTAGCACAGTTCTCTGTTTTAGATTACTGCACAAAGGTTCAAATCCCAACACCCATAATGTTGATTGAAATGAGTAGTGCTATATCAGCCTCATTAGACAGCATGTACTAGCTATAAATAACATTAATTTGACCTTTTTGGGAATCATCATTGTAGCATAATTCACATTGGGGATCCCCAAGGAATACAAATCTTGAACTAGGGAGGAGATTTTGTATGGTGGATGTCAATGCAGAGACCCGTTACATTAGCACTGTTTGTTGTCTGTTTTGAAGAGAAGTGACTCCCTTTGACTGTTGACTGCTGAGAGACACGAACCTGGCATCAACAAGAGGTAAGTTTACTGTGTGGTTGCTTTTTGGACTTCTGTCCTGGCATCGAACAGTAACTATTGCTGTTTAACTGTTGTTAATGTTGTTGAATAGAAATGGATGCTATAGTTAATATATAGGCATTGAACACATGAATAATTGATGCCTATGAGATGTATCCATGTATGGGTTGACATTTGTAAGTTGTTCGTGGTAGTGCCAAGTGCTGGTCCCACTCATACATGCCTATAAGTTTTCTACAAAGAGTGACACCTATAAGTTGCCCTATGGGAATCTGTCTGTAATAGTCTGTTGGTTGATGCCTTAATTCGTTTAGTGGGTATGTTTGCTTAACCATTTGTTGGTTGATCCCTGTAGGTTGTCTCCAGAGTGGTTGATTCCTGTAACTCATCCTGTGAAAATACTTGAGCATCGATTGGTCGGTTGACACATATAAACTATCCCAAAAGAATTTGTCCCAGAGTAGATGCCTGTAAGTTGTCATCTCATGGTTGATGCCTGCAAGTCATTGATGATGTTATGAGATTCGAGATTCGAGTTATATCTCATGAACGGACATTTGTATTTAATTTTTATAGCATTTGTTAGTTTTATCTTATGATTGTCTTTTGGGCTGTGCAAGACATGTCAGCTGAAGTTGCAAACTAGAAATGCCTTCGTGACAATGAAAGGCAAGGGACACCTGTCTCTATATGTGGTTGGTAATTGTCTTCATCCACAGATCCCTTGGGTATTGGCTATCAATGTTGTGTGGCTTATGTGTAGGTGCTATTTTAGAACCTAGTGATTTCTTGTATTTTGCTTTTTTTTGTAGGTATCTTGGTGGGATAATCTGTAATAGCAGAACTAAAGCCAAGCAAAATTTATTTTCCTACCCATCCACACCACGGGAAAGAACAATAAACTGAATTGCGGAGACACATTTGCACAGAAGCAATATAATGAAAGCTGTGCAGAAGCAGAACAAGACCGTGCAAAAGCGAATCCAAGGTTAAGCATAGAATATGGAAAGCATCATAAGTGAATTGGGCAGATATGGATGAGTATATGACAATTGAAGGAGCAATGACGCCTCCAAGTCCAAAAGGCCCATGAAAGGAAATCTACACCTTTGACCTCGAGTGTCATAATTTACCAAGCTTGACTCAGGTCAGTATAAAATTTCTTTAAACTATATAGAGTTTCAAGAGAAAATAAAGTTCTTAGTATAGTTTTCCACCTCAAGGGATCAGTCCTTGAGTGGTTCCATAGCCTTCAAACAAAAGCAAAAGCCATTAAACAAACAATTGACATTTTGGATAAACTCGAGGATGAAATGGATGAGAAATTTGAAGTTTTTAGGTAATGGTCAGGGCTTTAAAAAGTAGTCAAGGGAAGGTGTTATAAAGAGATATAGAAAATGTAACAACTAGATTACTTGGCCTTCTCAAAAAATACCCAACACATAGGGTCATATAGGGACTGCAAGCGGCATGTTAGAGAATCTGTAAATCCAAACGAGGTCAAAACCTTAGCACAAGCTGTATCCCTACCATTGATGGAGAACTCTAGGAAACCCTTCAAAGCTCACACCAACAAGGAAAATACTCACTAGAAGACGGAACATAAAATAGAAAATGATCAACCCATGATTTCAGGCAGACACTTTACCAATTCAGGTCTTGCTGTCCCAACCTAAGTCTATGATACGGGTACACGGATATGAAGAATTTGATACTGGATATGGCAATTTTTTTTTGGTTCCAGACATGGCTTTGAATACGGCCATACAAAATATATATAAAATTAAAAAATATATGAATTCTAAAACAAAATATGTTAAATAACTGCAAAACACTACTCATAATTTGTATAATGCCAACTAAATGGCAAACGGCAAGTCACAAATGTAAAAAGAGAGCTTAGAGGGAATGAGAGGTAAAGTGTTTTTTTCTTTTGTTTTATGTTAGCCTTTTGACTTTTTAGTGGTTTCCTTGTGTTTTGAATGTATTTTTTTTGGAACTTTATGTTTTTAATGTTGAAAAATAAAATAAATAAAAATTAGAAAACTGGTTTTTAGGCCGGATACAGCTTGGGTACGGCATTGACAGTACCAATATGTCTGCAGATGTATCCAGACGTATTCAACTGTCAATGCTGTACCCTGCCCGTATCCACAGGAATATCTGGTATGTATCTGGACCTGAAGGGTGTCTATTGGTATCGGAGGTCCCAAATATAACTGTATGCCTCTAAGGCTCTCTAATGATGAATATGAACGCATGGCAAAATCTGTTCATATTTGGTAACTCCAGTGCATGGGTCAATAACTGCTTCAATTTTTGGAAAGCTGACTGGTGCTGATCTTTCCACACAAATTTCTTCCCTTTCCTCTCAAGGGATGTGACAGGACTTTCCATCTGTGAAAAGGCCGCAACAAGTCTCTGCTAGTAACCCCATGAAATGCTGAACCTCAGATATTTTCTCTAATGTTGGCCAAATTATAATAGTGCCAATCTTCATTAGGTCCCCAACAGTACATCTCCTGAAGAAATAATGACCTAAATTCTGGATCTCCATCTGAAAAAATAGTGCACTTTGACAAGTATGCAACTAATGCTCGTTTAGACACTGTGAAACAAGTTACATGTGCTGCTCATTCTCCTTCTCTATCCTGGAGTATAATAAGATATCATCATTCAAAAATACAAATACAAACTGGTCCAAGTGGGTTCCTAAAGATATTGTTAATCAAGCTTATGAATATCAATGGTGCATTGGTCAACCCAAAAGGTTCAATCATGGACTCTTTATGTCCTTACTGAGTCCTGAAAGCAGTTTTCAGTATATCTGCTTCTCTAAACCTCAATTTTTTGGCATCTCAATTACAAACCATTGTTTAAAAATAATATCGCTGTCTGATCGCATCGAACTGTTCATAATTGTAATTTATCACCTTATTTATCTGCCTGCAATTTAAACCCACTCTCAAAGAATTGCCTTTCACAAATACCACTGGTGCACCCCACTGTGATGCACTTGATCCAATCAAATCACTTGTTGATCAATTCCTACTACTATTTACTCAATCCACATAGTTTGGGTATGGCCATTCTTTTTGGCATCTCAAAAATAGGCTCTGCTCTTGACATTAGCGCTACAGGTGAAATGAATGAAAGGAAACATACCCAAAATGCCAAATAGAAAGTGAAGGATCATTTTCTGCTCTTATCTAGCTATTACAAAATTAATCTGATAAGGAAACAACTAGTATGTTTCTCTAGTTTAGACAGATATGGTGTGGGACTTCTTACCAGTCTCCAGAAAGTAGTTAAGATGATTTTGAAATTATCTTTATCAGTAAGTAGGCAATGCCAAATAGAAAGGATCATTTCACCCATATCTAGCAATTACAAAATTAATCTGATAAGGAAACTACTAGTATGTTTCTGTAGTTTATGCAGATAACGTATGGGAGTTACCAGTATCTAAAAAGTAGTTGAGATGATTTTAAAACTAGCTTTACTGGCATGTAGGCATATTGCCAAAGTTTCCTGATTCTAGTCACCATTGCATTTTGTAATTTTAGTAAATGCTGTTCACTAATATAACTATGCACAATTTCTTATATAATACTTTCTTAGCGTGAGTATATGCAAGTGGTTGTCATCAAATTTAGCAAGCAACATAGCCAGCGCATTTAAAATTTGAGCACTAAGAGGCTGCTCAAATTAATACCTTCTGGCTTCATCATGGACTTATTACCTATCTAAGAAACCATGAAAAAAACAAAAATCTGTAAGCAGTAACTAATATGTGACCCTAGTACTTTTGTATTGGGGAGTTCAATTTCTTGGTAATGTTCAAACAGTTTTAACTGTTTTCATGTATATTGTCAAGTTGATTTTAGTGACACAAGCTTTGAACTGAGTGATGTGTTTGATGATCAAACATTTGTTTGTATAATGTAACCATGGTCTTATAATGTGTCCTGTACTATTTTAACCCTTTTTTGGTGCATTGTTGCAGTGAGGCTTGCACCTGAGGAAGATGCGTTCGTTCTTTCAGGATATGAGCACAATGCCATAACTCCCATTGGCATGAAAACAAATATTCCTGTAAGATTCTACTTGTGATGGTGCATTCTTGTTGGAGGGTAAATTTTAATATTTTTAGAGCCTGTTTCTGACAATAGCAACATGGCTGTGTAGTTTAACCATTTCTCATCTGATATAGGTCATTCTTTCAGATGCTATTGTGAAGCTCAAGCCAGATTACTTTTGGATAGGTGGAGGGGAAGTTGATGTTAAACTTGGAATCAGAACTCAGGAATTTATCAATTTTGTCAAACCATTCATAGTTGATTGCTCCGAAGATTAAACAATTAGTTATAGAAACATTTATGGTAGACATTATTTTGACGGAGCTTCACTTGCTAGTGCAATGTTTAAGTGTCTGCTGCACATCAATTCAATGATATGAAATATGTTAAACTAGGAGTTATCTATTTCTGGAGTTAATCAGGTACTTAACAATCAGGATCACGAAAAACGTAGTGGATGCAAATCTAAAGGTTGTTTTCATTTTTGTTACATCGAGCAATTATTGGTTTACAATCATACATCAAGTTGCTAGAATGAAGAAGAGGCTACAATGTAATGATTGCTACAATGTAATCAAGTTGCATAATGAAGAAGCTATTTATACAGTTTTCAGCATCTGCCACGTCTCCATATTTATGTGTCTATTCGATCGCAAAGGAATCATGTATACCTACAAGGTTCACGAGTGGTGAAACCCTTACAAATTGATGGTATACAAACTCTACAAAGTCTTCAGAAACAAGGGCATTATTTTGATAGTAGTTCTAGGAAGCTCCAGATATATTCCTATACAGAATGAAGTAAAATGTGACTTGATTCTACCATTTACTATCTATGACCATACTAACATGGGATAAAGCATTGCATCGATACTAAAATGTTACAGTAGAAACACTGAAGTATAAAACTTAAAGGTTATTTACATGCCCTCTCCTTTGAAAATGCATTACTTACAAAACATATATGTAATAGAAAAATGAAATTTCATTAAATTTTTTTTTCATAAATGACTGTCTAATTAAATTAGTACTTGATAAGAAGCCCTCGAGAATAGAGCATTAAATATATAATATTGTGGTTGTCATCCAAGTAACACTTGGGGATATAGAGGATGAGGAACAAGCACACTTTTGATGAAGGGTACATTATGAAGGCTGCTTAACCATCAACCTAAAAGGAGCTGCTACTCATCATGAAGAGCATAGAAGCCGTTTCAAGTGTTCATCAATGAAATTATACACATGTAATCATTTCAACCAAAAAGGAGCTGCAACCAATCATTAAGTGCCTAAGAAGCCATTTCAACCATACATCAATGGAATTTCACATATGGAAATTGATGCTATTGACGATAAGGAATCAATACAAAAGAAAGGTATATGAAAGCGCAAATATTGATCCTCCTAGATAGTTTATTAACTTGATGCTATTATCGATGGGGAATTAATACAAAAGAAAGGTATATGAAAGCACAGATGTTTATCCTTCTAGATAGTTTAGAACTCTTCAATTCAGGATCAGAACATAAGCTTTCAGATTTAAAATTCATTTTTAACTTGAAGCTATTAACGATGAGGAGTCAATACAAAAGAAAGGTGTATGAAAGCACATATGCTTATCCACCTAGATAGTTTACAAGTCTTCAATGTAGGATCAGAACATAAGTTTTCAGATTTAAAATTCATTTTTTAAGGAGGGTGGTCTCTAGGAGGTAGCGATTTGGAATAAAAAGAAATATAAATCCAACAACCAGAATCAACTGAAAATAATGGTATAAAAAAATACAATTGCTTACACTCTTAGACACTTTTACATGCCATCAAAATCAAAACTTAAAAATCTCACTTTTTGAAATTCTTTTCCCAAGGATGGTGGTCTTCTTAGGAAGTAGCAATTCGGAATTCAAATAAGTTTTAATTCAATATGGTCACCTAAAGGGTACGGCTTACTCTTTTTTCAAGCATTCAAACAACTTTATTTTTGTTATAGCAATTTTGATTCCTTTTCCCCCTCTACTACTTTTTCTGAGCTGTAATTTGCTCAAGCTATGACCAATACAAATATTCACAACAGACCTTTAGTTTCTTATGTTGATCTAAAGGAAAAGCTACTCAAATCCAACACACATAAGCTGAAAATTGATGTGCTAGAGTTGCTAACTGTCAAATTCATCATTTATTCCGATTTCATGTGTTCATACCTCATACAGCTCTAGACCACTGAAAATCGGATTTATATGTGTTCTTAGACCATGCACCTGCTCCCAAATTAGGAATACATATTACCAATGCTGGAATAAATTAAAAATGTATGTAAATTTCCTAAAATAACCACTATGTACAACAACTACTCATCCTTTTGCATTAGTAAAATACCTAATCACTTGTATGGTCAGTCTACAACAACGGAAATATATAATGGAATATAATGAAGAAAACAATGAAGGACGATTACATGGGAGAACCCAAATATTTACCTTAGAGAAATACAATTGGATTAAAAAACACCAGCATGAAAAGTCCACGAGTTTTTCCTCAATCGTCATCATCATAGACGGATGCAAAGTTTTGGGTGTGTCGTCATCATCATAGACGGATACGAGACATTGCCCCTCTACAACTCTGGTAATTCTGCACATCGGTTTGGTATTCATCTTTGGAGCAGACCACTATTAATAATTACTCCCCTTCTCTTCTTTCCCAAAAATATGCGTTGGTTGACAGTCCTATGGACGTGATTTTCGGTGCTCATGTAGATGTTTACCATAATGCTCCAGTTTTAGTTTCAAGTCATTTGGATTTCATTTGCCCAAAGTTATTAAGAAAATACCAGGGGTAAAACAGATGAATCTTAATCTTTAAATTTGAAGTTATTTTGCCTTAATATGTCCAAGTGATGACCAAAATTAAGTTAACTTGAGCTGGCTAACTGTATAGGCAAATGCCATGCTGCTCTTTTAACTTCATTCCCCTTAGTCAACCATGAGCAGAGTGCTGTCTTATCTTTTATTGATCACTCTGCTCTGTATTGATTTGAAATTGCGAATACCAATTGACATGTCAAGAATTCCAAAATTTTCCGACGCCAGACTCTCATATAATGATGAAAATTACTTCGCCTAAAATCGTCGGAAGAAATAAATAAAAACAAAACACAGTAGGACGTTTTCAAACAGGTTTGCAGATTCGGTACAATTTAACCATCTATCACAATTCATTTTAGAAAGAGGTCCAAATGCTGGTGGAAGACTGTCGAGGGTGCCCTTCATTCCAAAGAAAGAGAGATTGGAAGTAAAATAACAGAAGGCTTTGTTTTATCAATGCAAAAGTGTGAGTAGGATAAAGGCTTCCTATGCTTATGAATTGATCCAAAAATGGGCTATACAAACTGCATCCGTTTCTTCATTTCCAAATACTTAAAAGATAACTGGATTCGAAATTGATGTGAAATGCAAAATAACTCTATTTCACCAGTCCCAAACTTTTAATAACCCATTTATCAATTTTCCTAATTTACGTACAAAATTAACACAATAATTAAAATCAATAGTAAAAACCGAATTTAAACAATAAGCAAGCACTGAGAACATATAACAATGCAAAGCAGATTGATAATTCGAACACCTCTATTAGAGACGTAAATATACTTTCTGTACAAACATTACATCAATAATGCATTTTTGGTATGCCAAACAATATCTCTGTTTTGTCTTCTAGGAAAGCTCCGATTCCGCTGTGCAATGGCCTTTCCACAATCTCGCCGTACGACAAGCTATCATTATTTGTAATAACGAGCTAATACAATCTCTCTTCTTCTCCCATTACGGGGCTATATTCACCAAAATTCTCTTGTATGAAGAAAGGGCTTAAAAATGGTAATAAAAGGCCCTAATTTGCCCAAACTTTACTAAGCTCAACCCAAACGCTTCTAAGCCACAAGCTTCCAAAGCTTCTCACCAAACTTAATGAGCTTACCAAAGGCCATGCAACCTTTTAACAGTGTTTTAGGGCCTGAATTAGATGGCACATATTTTATCCTTTGGCTTAAAGGGATAAAACAAAATTTTAATTAAAAATAGCCTTTGAATGTGGCATTACCACATAATGCGTGGCAAGTTCTAGGGATAAAACTGTTAGTGACCAGAAGTAACACCCTTAGTTTGATCATGGAAGATCAAATACTTCAACTAACATGGAATTGTTTCCAAGGTGTGGGACCTTATTCTTTGAGACAAACCTTTAGAGAAGGTTGCTTCCTTCTCTTCTAGCTCAAGTCAAAGTAATCTAAACTAATCAAAATGTAACTAAATCTAAAACTAAATTTAAAAACACACAGGATCTAGGGTTGACAGAAAGGGAAAAAATTGCAAAATTGCAAAATGGCGATGCACCAACGCTAAGACAAGGTTCAAATATGACCTTGAAAGACAGAGAACAATTGCATATGCAAAGTCTTTAATGAAAACACAGAGTTCTAAAAGACATGAATGAATAAAACTCAAGGAAAACAAGAGGGAAAACATTAACAATGAACACATAGCATTCAAAGGGAAAAGACCACATATGTATTGCATTCAGAATGTATCCATCACATTTATAGAGCAGAGGTTGGAAATCTCTTGCAAAATACGAAGTTGCAGAGGTATGAATGCAAGAAAATGTGTGGTTTGAAGGCAGAGCCTACAAATTCGATAGAAGGGAACCCTTAAAATGTGCCTCTGCATTTACATTCATAGAACACAAGAATGGAAGAGAGAGAGAGAGAGATGAGAGGAAAATTTGAATTGAGTGAAGAAAAATTTGCCACCAACAGATCTTGTTGCCATTAATTTGCTAGAAAGATCGTTGTTTTCCTCTATAGCACGCCCTTAGGATTAGCAGACGAGGGCCTGGGCATTGTTCAAGCATTTACATTAGGTAGATGAGGTGGTTGAGCGTTTGGAAACAAGGGAGTTGCATTATTCCTATGTTCCTCTCGAGCTAGTGCTATGCGGTGACCTTTTGCGGGTTCTTGACTTGACATGGTCTTGTAGTTTTTATAACGTTATGCGATTTTTGAATTGACCTGTCCTTGCGACTCTAGAATCTCGTGAGACACAAACTTCTGCATATCCACGAAACTCTTTACTTGCACATCCGCAGATTTATGATCTCTCGCGCTTAGCTCCTCGCAGATATTGCTCCTTATCGCACTCGCATTTTTTCGGTCGCACAAAATCCGCAAAGGCTTATCTCCTTCTTCGTTCTGTAGACTTACAAACCTGCAGAACACCGCGTTTGGAAAAAACACATGAAGCACTGGACTAGTGTTTTGCGGTTTTCGGATTTAGCCGATTCTCAGATGACTCCCTATGTTTCGTGGTTTGGTGACATTCTTCATTGCATTGCGACCTCCACCGAATACATATTTCCTTATGCAGAATTGAGATACTCCATGAAACTACATTCCCCTCTACGCTTGTGGGACTTCACAATCATTTGTTCCGCGGAAAATGAATTCCACAAAAAGCCAACATTTTCTCCTTCGATGCAGATTTTTGCTTATCTTCAACTTTGACTCGCGGATTCGACACTTAGCTGAATTTTGATTCTTTTTGCGAATGCGAACAACTTTATGACCTTCGAAACTCCCTTCACACCTGCGGTAGACTGATCTTGACACCTACGAAAGTCTTGAACTACTAGATTTTGGTTCTGCGGATTTAGAAAATCTTCAAAACGTTCAATTTTCCGCAATTACACTCTGCAACTTTTAAACTTAGCCGTTTTTTGGACCCTGATGCCAAGAAAGAAGCTGCCTTAGTCTTCAACTTGAGGAGTCATCCAAAATAGCAAATGAGGTGTTGTTTTGGATAACAGTTTGGCGACTCAACGTGATTATTTGCCTGCAGATAGATGATCAATTGCCTTGATGATCCATTGGGCATGGAGTCGAGCACATATCATGATATTTGACCTTTAACTTGCACTTCTCTCGACTCGACTATGTTTCACATTTGATGAATCTGCGCACTACTTGAAACTTCTTCAAAACTACGATAATGCAAATGCCCCATGTGGCAATGAAAACATGTGCAAAACACTTACAGAAATGGAAACTACACTACCAACAAAATAATGTGTTGAACAATGTTGGGCCCCCGGATTATTGACCAAGTATAAAGACGCGTGGGTGCGCGGGATCCCAGTTACTGGATGGCGTGTAAGGCAAAAGCGCGCAAGAGAAAGGCCTATAGCGCGTGCTACGCACGAAAGGAGGTTCGGGACTTAGCCAATTTGAGTGCCCAAGGTAGGACATGTGAAAAGTGTGATCGGTTGTGCACGGATAAGATGCTAGCCTGACAACAGTTTGGCCCAGGAAAGAGCATGCCCGGATGGAATCTTCTAGAAGATCATCATGAGATGGAATGGAGAGTTCAAGCCTGAAGGAACATGCTCGCATGGAGGACCACATTCGACACTTGGTGACGGATCTGAGGGTGCGGCAAGGTGAGTTGGTAGCCTAGGAAAGTGATAAATACAAGTGCCTGCCGCGGGAAAAAAGGAGAGAGACATAGATAGATATATACACAGAGGGAGATATACATAGGATATAGTGGGTTAGAGAGGAAGGGGGGCTCTGCAAAATTGTTGCGAATGGATGTTCTGGTTCAGGAAAGGATGTACTAAGCATGGAGTTGTATTTTTCTTTTCTGTTAGCTTAGCTACATATGTCCAACGATGCGCATGACTACGGTCTGCACTCTGTGACACTCTGTAACGAATCAATGAATATATTGAGGTTACCTGTTATAAATAGATATGAATATCAATGGGTTTAATGTATATTTCATTCTTATGAGTTCTCTTTCCTTTCATGATATGAATGAATGGTTGTATCTTTCTTTCTGTTATAGTATATGTTCTGGAATCTGCTAAAGCACTCGGTCTGAAGTGATTGCAATGATCTAGAGACCGTTTTGAGCTCTATGGTTCTTGTATGTCTCAACTCCTTTCCTAAATACTCTTACAATCATAGGTAATGCTTCCCACTAGACTCACATAAAAGAGAGACTCGGCACTAGTGCGTAACTCGGGTGAGCGCTCAGCTTCTGCTGGGTGATAGGCTGACGCGCATGTGGTTCTTCCTTTTGAGGTAGGGGTAAAAATGACTACAAACAACACTTGGAAAAAAGTAAAACTAATCTAGTATGTACAAGATGAACTCTTTATTTCAAAATCAATGCTTGAGATAGATCCCATTGACTGGGATCAAGAGCTCTTCTCCATCCAATTTTGACAATTGGAAAGCATTGTGCGGTTTGCATCCTGAGATACCATAGAGGCTGCTTCATATGGCATCAAACTTTGAGTGCCTGCCCAGTTTGGCTTTATCTTGGTCCCACTTGAGGACAAGATCTCCTTCCTGAATTCTAGTCACAACTTTCTTGTCAAAACACTTCTTGACCTGAGCTCGATTAATCTCCATTGCTTGCATGGCTTGATTTCTTAGCTCTTTTAGCTCCATGAGCTCTGCATATAACTTCCATGGTCTCAACTTCAAACACCTCTAGCTGATTTATGAGCTCTAGAGCTGGAAATTCTACAAATATTGGCAACTCTACTTCCTTACCATAAACGAGCTTATTTGGTGAGCTATCAGTTGATCTTTTGAGAGTTATTCTCTTAGCCCATAAGACCGATTTCAACTTTATGTGCCAAGCTCTTTGATTCTCCTCTAAGGTTCTTTTGATAATTCTTAGGAGATTCTTGTTTGTTGACTTAGTCTGCCCATTTCCTTGGGGATAATAGTTTGAAGATGTGCTTGAGTGTATTCCATTTTTCACAACCCAATAAAAAATTGTTGTGCCAAGGAATGCTAGAGCATTACAGATATTATTGTGGAATGAACGCCAAATATGGTCACAATACTTTCATAGAAATCTAGGATGCTATCTTCATTTGTTTCCTTCAAAGCAACCACCTTTGTCCATTTGGTGAAGTAATATGTGGCTGTAAGGATCCACTTATGATCCAAGCTTGAATGCAGATTGATTACTCCAATAAAATCCAATCTTGATTGCATGAATGGTTGATCTACATAAATGTGGTGGAGTGGAAGAGCTACTAATCTTTTTTTGCCTGTGAAAAAGGCACATTTTTTGCACTTACCCATGCATAACAATCCTTAAAAGAATTGGCCAATAATAGCCTCCTTTCATTATTTTGAGTGCGACTTTCCTTGGGGCAAAATTTCCTCCAACCGCAACATTATGAAATTCATGCAAGGCCTTCTCAATCTGACCCGCCTTGATGCATCTCAAAAGAAGTCCATTGACATATTTCTTAAACATGATGCCATCAATGAGCGCAAAGGGGATATGTTGATGTCTGAAATACAATTTTTTGGCCTTGGTCAAGCCTTGTGAGCATTGACATGTTTGGAGAAAGTGTGCTATGGCGCGGTTCCAACAATGTGTAAGTGGAGCATTTGCAAGTTGTTCTCGATCATGTTGGAGCAATAGAAAAAACTCCTCTTCATTCAGTGGCTTTGAAATCAGCTGCTCACACAAACCTTTGCCTTTGATTAGCTTAGTCA
The DNA here is from genome assembly GCA_019776745.2 of Taxus chinensis. NCBI lineage: Eukaryota > Viridiplantae > Streptophyta > Pinopsida > Cupressales > Taxaceae > Taxus > Taxus chinensis. The sequence goes on from CM034146.1 coordinate 429,244,145, forward strand.
CTTTGATATCAACGTTGTAGTCCACCACTCTGGTAATCCAACTAGCTCTTTTCTCATTCAGATCCTTGTTCAAGAGAAAGTCCTTCACACTTGGGTGTGACACCATATGATGGGTCTTGTTGTTGGGTATCATATGTCTAATTTTTTCAAGATCATTATAACAACTAAGGCATGCTTCTCAAGAAATGAGTACCTTACTTCCCAGTCTTCAAGACTTTGGCTGAAAAAGGAAATTGGATGTTTCAAGCCTCCTTCATTGAGCTACACCAACATGACATATATTGTGTTCGTGCCTATAAATGCATACAAAGTGAAATCCTTTATGAAATCAGGCTTGATGTGAGTTGGGGCATGTGCAATTGCTTATTTGATGGCTTTAAAGTTGTCCTTTCCTTCTGCAGTCCACTTGAAAGACATGTTTTTCTTTAGCATAGATGTCAATGGATTGACAAAATTGGAAAAATTTGGAATGAGATGCCTAACAAAGTTGATCTTTCCCAAGAAACTTTGCAATGATTTCTTATGACTTGGTAATGACAATGCAAGGATGACACTTACTCCTTCTATGTCTATTGCAAGTCCTTGCTTAGAGATAATGTTGGCAATGAGTTTACCATCATGCACTAAGAAGATTCACATTTTGGGGTTAAGAGAAACTCTGAATTGTCTGCACCTCTCAAATACTTGCCTGAGATGAAACAAATGGTCGTCTGCATTCTTGGAAAACATTGTGATATCATCCAGGTAGACAAGAACAATAATGTTGATCAATCCCTTGAATGCCATATCTATGGCTCTTTGGAAGGTCGTTCCTGCATTGAACAACGAAATGCCATTTTCTTGTAGGCATAGGTTCCCCACTTGGCGGTAAAGGATGTCTTGAATCGGTATTCCTCCTTCACCATAGTATGATTATAGGCAGAGTACCCATGCGACAAAGAAAAAATCTCTGAGACAACCACCATCTACAAAAGTTTCTCCATACAAGGCAATGGGTAATGATATTTCAAGGATGCTTTGTTTAGATCCTTGAAATCAACACATAGTTTGATTTCTCCATTTCCTTTCCACATTGGAACCAGGTTGGCAACCTAAAATGAATGCTTGATATATGATTGGCCAAGAATGTGTCGTAATGGCTTACACTTCTAGGTCTTGCGTTCTACAAGGGTATGAAGCAACGAAGAGGAAACACACATGGACCGACACATAGTTGATTGATTTCAAAGGGGATACATTGAGCGCTAAGATCGCATATCCAAAGGGAAACAATCTCTACACTAGGTTAACTTAGGGTTTTCAAGGCCCGCTGTCAAGATAAAGGAGGGTACCCCTCTAGGAGATCGGTTAATGGGGAGAGATATAGATCGATAGAAAGATAACAAAAGCATGCACAATCTATACAATTGAAATATAACTGAAATGTAAATGAAGGAAAGCTAAGGAGTTGATCGTTTAAGAGCAATATGCTAACTATCACTGATGTACATACAATACTAAGCTAACATACAACAATGGGAAAGGAGATGAACTAATCTATGCAAAATGATGAAGAGGGTTAGAGAACTTACCTGTAGGGTAAGTGCACGAAGTTGGGGGGCCAAAAAATTGAAAATAATATAAAAAAAGCAAAATGCGCACGCATTTTAAGTTGTTTGGCTCGGGAATCACCGAACCATAACACGTATGCGTTTAAAACAAGCCAAAATGCGTAACACGTAATTTTGTGTAGTATGGACCATGCATATGTGTTTTGGTGGGTTATACTTACAAAAATAAATAGATTTCTTTTTTATTTCTTATACTTTTATTATTTCTTATACTTTATTTATTTTAGTAAATATAAGAAATTAGGGTCACTCTGCACCTTATGGAAGTGGTCTCGTAGCTCCAACAGTTATAATCTAGAAGATAGTTTTTCAAAATCTAATCTGGTCAGTACTTACTCATTTTCAGGATTTCAGCAAATGACCTAAAACTTTCAGGGCATATATATTGTAGTCGGTCTTTGTTTTGGGAAAGCATATAGTCATTTTTTAGGTTTTTTGACCTTCTAAAATGGATTTTGGCCCTACCACTGCTTGAATTGGTACTAATTTTTAAATTTGGTCCATAATTCACTTTAGTGACCATGAATTAACTCTATGATGTTTGTCTACTTCTTACTAAAAAGAGATCCTCACTTTGTAGATAGAGGATTGTTCCCTGAATGGGATTCCTGTCCTATGGCCAAAATGAGGTGATTGTAATGTGCCTCCTCCTTAAGGTGTGATAACACTACTAGGTGTTGAATGAGTTACAGTTACGAATAGTACCAAGTGAATTGCATCAAGTGAACTCAGATGATTGCTCATTCTTAGAAACATGGTGCTCCATATAAAGATCATCCCCTCACCTTTCCTAGCTCTAAAATAATCCTTTCATGGAATCAAATTCATGATTCTCATACATGCTTTTGCTCATATGTCTCTTATGGAGACAAATGATGCCTTAATACTTCACAAATAATGGTCCTTGATAACTCGGTGACATGACTAGCTCATTTTAGCTTGTTCTGAAGGGTGTTCAATTAACTACAAAATGGCCAAAAATGCCTTTTTAGGCCTTCAAAGGAAGTAGTCTCTCATAAAAACTAAATGAGTCGATCGATCACCTTAAACACTATTCCCTACACACTGAAACACGCTGAATGATATTTTTAGGACTTTCCTTTGGGTGAGGGTTTATGATTTAGGGTTTAGGGCTCGGGGTTTAGGACTCAAGGTTTAGAGTTTAGGGTTTAAGGTTTAGTGTTTAAGGCTCATAGTTCAGATTTTAGGGTTTAGGGTTTAGGGCTCAGGGCTTAGGGTTCATGGTTTAGGGTTTATGGTTTAGGGTTTAGAGTTTTGGGTTTATGGTTAAGGGTTGAGGGTTGAGGGTTTAGGGTTTAGGGCTCAAGGTTCAAGGTTTAGGGTTTAGGGGTCAAGGTTGAGGGTTTAGGGTTTATGGCTCAAGGTTCAGGGTTTAGGGATCAGGGTTAAGGGTTTAGGGTTTAGGGTTGAGGAGTTTAGGGTTGAGAATTGAGGGTTCAGGGTTTAGTTTTTAGGGTTTAGGGTTGAGGATTTAGGGTTTACGGTTTAGGGTTTAGGAGTTAGGGTTTAAGGTTTAGGGTTGAGGATCTAGGGTTTATGGTTTAGGGTTTAGGAGTTAGGGTTTAAGGTTTAAAGGTCAGGGTTCAGGGTTTAGGGAAAAGGGTTCAGGGTTTAGGGTTTAGGGATCAGGGTTGAGGGTTTAGGGTTTAGGGTTGAGAGTTGAGGGTTCAGGGTTTAGGGCTCAGGGTTTAGTTTTTAGGGTTTAGGGTTTATGTTTAAGGGTTCAAGGTTTAGGGTTTTGGCTTAGGGCTTATGGCTTAAGGCCTAGGGTTCAGGGCTTAGGGTTTAGGGTTTAGGGCTCAAGGTTTAGGGTTTAGGGGTTAGGGTTTAGGGTTTAGGGTTTAGGGTTTAGGGCTTATGGTTTATGGTATAGGGTTTAGGGTTTAGGGCTCAAGGTTTAAGGTTTAGAGGATTTAGGGTTTACGGTTTACGGTTTAGGGTTTAAGGTTTAAAGGTTAGGGTTCAAGGTTTAGGGAAAAGGGTTCAGGTTTTAGGGTTTAAGGGTTCAAGGTTTAGGGTTTTTTAGGGTTTAGGTTTTAGGGTTTAGGGTTTAGGGTTTAGGGTTTAGGGTTTAGGTGTTAGGGTTTAAGGTTTAGGGTTTAGGGTTTAGGGTTTAGGGTTTAGGGTTTAGGATTTAGGGTTTGGGGTTTAGAGTTTAGTTTAGGGGTTAGGGTTTAGGGTTTATGATTTAGTTTTTAGGGTTTAGGGTTTAGGGTTTAGGGACCTTTAGGATTTAACATTTAGGCCTTAAGGTTTAGGGTTTACGGTTTAGGGCTCAGGGCTCAGGGTTTAGGGTTTAGGGGTTAGGGTGCATGGTTTAAGGTTTACGACTCAGGGTTTGGGGTTCAAAGTTACGGGTTTAAGGTTTAGGGGTTAGTTATGGGTTTAAGGTTTAGGGGTTAGAGATCAGGGCTCTAGATTTAGGGTTTAGGGCTCAGGGTTTAAGGTTAAGGGTTTAGGGCTCAAGGATTAGGGTGTAGGGTTCAAGGCTTAAGGTTTAGGGTTTATGGTTTAGGGATTAGGGTTTAGGGTTCATGGTTCATGGTTTATGGCTTAAGGTTCAGGGTTCAGAGTTACTGGTTTAAGGTTTGGGGGTTAGAGCCAGGGGCTCTGGATTTAGTATTTAGGGTTTAGGGCTTAGGGCTCAGGGTTTAGGGTCTAAGGTCAAGGGTTTAGGGTTAGGGTTTAGGGTTTAGGTTTTAGGGTTTAGTATTTAGTGTTTAGGGTTTAGGATTTATTATTTTGGTTTTAGGGTTTAGGGTTTATAGTTTAGGGTTTAGGTCTCATGGTTGAGGGTTAAGGGTTTAGGTCACAGAGTTCAGGGTTCATCGAATTTGTAGGCAGAACATTCAAAGAGAGTCATCAAAATTTGATGTTTTTCATCTGTTGATATTTTGAAAACATCCATGGGTTTATCATATAAGGAATTATCAATGAATGGAAGGTCACTAAGTCGTAGGCCAGGTAACTCCCATTTAGAACTAAACAAGAAAGATTTACTAGGCGATTGATAACCCCTTAGTGTTCTTAGCCATTCCCCTGTTTCTATGCTTATTTTGAACACTTTAGGAAGTTCTGTCAAATTTACTATCCATTCCAGTAGAACACTTAAACTTTATCTTTCTCCAGAGGAGAGGATACTACAGGAAATTCAATTATGATCCTACACCTCTGCATTGATATATTCTCTATGTTTCTTTTGTTTCCTTTAAGATTAATTTTTTTGTTGTGATGGTTATTTTTTCCAGCTTCCAATGGGTCATCCTGGCTTGCATAATACCATACATGGAAATATGAGAAATGTGAAATTTGTTTCAGAGTGTGAATAAATTTACATTCAAGAGCACAAGTATATGTGGGGAGAAACAAGTTTGGAAGAGATGTGTAATATATGCATTACAAGGCACAAGGTAGATGTCATATCCATTTAGTTACTTGTCCCACCTCTCATAAACAAGGTAGTTCTATAAGCAGACTAAATGATGGTTCTAGGCACGAGACTAGGAAATATTGATGAAATATGGTTTGGGGTTTAGGGTTTAGGGTTTAGGGCTCATGGTTTAGGGTTTAAGGTTTAGGGTTTAGGGGTTCAAGGTTCAGAGTTATGGTTTAGGATTTAGGTTTTAGGTTTAGGGTTTAGTTTTTATGGTTAGGGTTTATGGATCGAGGTTAAGGATTTAGGGTTTAAGGTTTAGGGTTTAGGGTTTCAGGGTTAAGGATTTAGTGTTTAGGGATAAGGGTTTATGGTTTACGGTTCATGTTTTAAGGTTTATGGTTTATGGTTTAGGGTTTATGGTTCAGGGTTTAGGGTTTAGGATTTAATGTTTAGGGATTAAGGTTTAGGGTTTATGGTTTAGGATTTAATGTTTAGGGATTAAGGTTTAGGGTTTATGGTTTAGGGCTCGGGGTTTAGGGTTTAGGGTTTAGGGTTTCTGGTTTAGGTTTTTTAGGGCTTAGGGTATATGGTCTAGGGTTTAGGGTTTAGATTTTAGGGCTCAGGGATAAGGGTGTAGGATTCAAGGCTTAGGGTTTAGGGTTTAGGATTCGGTGTTTAAGGTTTAAGGTTTAGGGGTCAGGGTTTAGGGTTTAGGATTTAGTTTTTACGGTTCAGGGTTTAGGGTTTAGCATTTAGGGCTCATGGTTTATGGTTTAGGGTTTAGGGTTTAGGGCTTAAGGCTCAGGGTTTAGGGCTCACGGGTAAGGGCTGAATGTTTAAGGTTTAGGGTTTAGGGTTTAGGTTTTAGGGTCTAGGGATCATGGTTAAAGGTTTAGGGTTTAGGGTTTAGGGCTCAAGGTTTACAGTTTAGTGTTTAGGTTTATGGCCTATGGTTTAGGGTTTCGATTGTAGAAGTTAAACGCTAAAAGATTTAGGCTGAATGCTGAAATCTTGAAAAATTACCTATGTACTGACCAAATTATACTTTAAAAAACTATCTCCTAAACCATGACTCATGGAGTTGTGAGACTAATTCCATAAGGTGCAGAGTGACCCTAATTTCTTATATTTACATAAATAAATTTAAAGTATAAGAAATAATAAAATATAAAAATATAAATAATAATAAATGTAAATAGAAGCATGTCAAAATCATACACAGAACATGTACACATACATAATGTGTAATGCGCGTTATGTTTATACTAATGCGTACACGTTATGTAACGCGTACGTGTTTTGCATTTTCTCTTTTCCCAAGCCATGCCTCAAGGCTTGGGATCCGGTTTGGATCCCCAAGCCTGAGGCATGGACCTGCACAAACACAACAAACAACGTGTTTTTACAAGAAAATGTAAAAATGCCACTTCCTCTATGATAAATCAAAATAAAACAATCGATCCATTTTTAAAAAATTATACCACGACGTAGAGCAGAGTCTCTTCTTTCTAAAAATATAATTTTTCAAATTTTCTGACTAATATAAGGTTTCCATATTATTTATTTTCTAACTATGCCTTTTTATAGCTATTTTTTGAAGTGTAAATATGTCTATCTTTCATGGTGTATCTTTTTTTTGGGTGATCGAAATTTAAAAAAAATTATACTAGCCCAAACTAGGCATAATTCTATACATATTCAAAAAAAAAAATCTAATTTTCGATATTTTTTGAGGTAGTTGGGGGGGGGGGGGGCACGGTTGGAGCTCCGTTATTTTTCAAAACATAAAATTTTTGTACTAGAAAAATCATAAATAAAAAAATATTCGCTAAAAAAATCTAAAAAAAAATGGAGCCCAAACTAGATGCTCCTAGCTATCTTTCTACCAAAGGGTTTTCAAAAATACTAAATGGTGCTCAAAAAATGGTGGGGGGCACGAAAGTCACTCTATTATGTTTTTTAACAAAAACATGAGTATCTGTTGGTATTTTAGTTGTTTGACCCACTTAAACTTATTCGTTTTCAATAAAATTTAGTAGCTTAGAAACTAGACTCAAAATGCTACGATTCATATTTCTACAACATCTTCCAATTTTGAGTGTAACTATTTCAAAAAACTCGTACAAGTTGAATTTTTTTCCCAGAAAAATGCGTCCACTTAAGAACAATCCAACAACCAAAAAGAGTGTCCAATCCAAATCAAATGCAAGATAGACCAAGAGCAGAGAGAGCATATGTGAAGATGGCAAAAAAGTGTAGAGCATATGGTTATTCGTTCATGTCATTCCTTTCTTCCATGAGATGTCAGGGTGTGATGTGCATATATACCTGATGTCATTGCCCACGAGGGATGGTGTCAGCCATGGGAAAACCTAACATCAACAGCATTTCCCATGGGTGATGGCGTTGACCAAGGACAACCCTAATGTCAAGTGGGGTAAAAATGTGTCATGGATCAAGGGTAGGTGAACAAAATAAGTGTCAATGACGAAGTCAAATGCAAGCAAGTGTCGAGATTGCTAGTGTGTGCAACATAAAAGGATTGACGAAGGTAAGGGTAACTAAGGCTAGGGATACATAGTGGCATCTCTCTGTGTACTATCTCTAATCCCATAATGTCTATGTGTATAATCATACCCCATTCTCGGTAGGTCCCTCTTGGAGATCAAAATTGCACCCTGCCCCGAATCACGCAGATTCATAATTTTGAGGCAATGTGGGATGGTCTTTGCAATGTGGGTCTTGCAAAAGTGAGATCAACCTTTGGAGAAGGCCAAATTCCTTGTTACACGAGTTTGGGAAAACTTGCTTAACACAACATACTTCTAACGCTAACACTACTGTTACAACTAATTCGTACACTAATTGTTTCCAAGGGAGTAGGGAGAAAGAGATGAAAGAAAGGGTAATCATAAGCTAAAAAAGGTGGTGATAACACTAGAAGAGAAGGGTCAATCACTCTCCACAAGGGGATGGAATGGGAGAGAATGCCAACGGAAAGTGCATACAAATGTGCCATAGACCCAAACCCGTCATATAATAACTCCTCCCACACCATTGACAACACACGAAGAAAAGAGAAACATGCAAGTAGGAATACACACACAACCATACCAAAGAAAGAAGGCAAATAGGTAATAGAACACAATAAACATGAGTATAAGATTAGAAGAATAGCCACAACACTCGATTTTTTATTGCTTACAATAATGTACAAACCATTACAATTTATGGAAGAAGATGACAAGAATACATTACAAAGACCAAATCTGAAGTTTTGGAACTTGTGATAACTTAGTGAAAAATTTGGCATGGTGCTGTTACAAAAAAAGAGTGATCCTTTTTACAATGCATTAGTTCCAGATTTATAGAGAAATTGAGAAGAGGAAGAGAGAAGGAGAGAGGGGCACTAAAATAGGAATTCAACCACCAAAAATCAAATGTCATTGATGTCTATAGGAAGGTGTGGTTCCAGACATAACATCATTTCTAATCGTATCACACCCTCAGAAATCTGTAGGTCACAGGAAGACAATGGCGCCTATACTTCATGTAAATTATAGGTCGGTTTAGTGGTTGAGCATTGATTTTGAATAAATTAGGTGCATGGTCTTGATGACACAATATGGGTATACTTCATTCTGTATGCTTTCCATGTGTTTCGTTGCCCCAAACTTTGTTCCGCAACCTATTCTAAGATGTGTAGCCATTTGGCTAATTTATGGACCCCTCATAATACATGCTCTAAAACCATCTACACTCTTCTCCTTCATTAATGTCACGACTATGCCACATAAGGCCTTTTCTTCTCCTTATGCGTGTCCCTATTATGTGTGATTTGGATGTTACTTTGTTTCACGTGGAACCTATGATAATCTCGTAGTAACACTATCAATTGGGAAACTCATGTGGAGCACTAAGTATAATATCTCCCATTTTCCAACATTAATCTCATTTGAACTTCTATTTTCCTTTTCCGTCATGGTGTCCTTGTGGCACCTTCTTCTTCTACATCATAAATTATAACTTGGTCAAAATCACCCTTGATTCTACAAAATTAACAAACTCTACGGGATGATATGTATTACGGGTCCACATGACATTGTGTTTCTCCATAGCCATAAAACGCTAATAGACTTATCAGTCATTTGATCACTGCAAAAAATCTTGTTCCTTAGCCATATTTTTCTAATTTTTTTATGGGCATGAAACCTCAAGATGCTCTAACTTATCTTCGACTCATGAAAGACCAATTTGGTGCCCATAGAATATTGACTTCCTTAGTGCCACAAAAGAATAACAAACTTAGTGAATCACAAACTCTACAAAAAATCCACCTAATTTTTTTATTGGTGATCCTTTATTCCAGTGGGTTGGGGGAACCCACAGAACACTAAGCGAATGTGCTCGCACTAAAAGGTTAACTTACTTAGTTTTATGTGACTTTCTTAGAGCAAAAATGGACTAAGTCTATTTTGATGAGCTCTTCAAAATTACACGGGGGTAATTTTAGATAATAGTTTGGAAACCTCCATGGGACATTTTCTTACTAAATGATGAATACCAGCGTCCTTGAAGTATCTATTAGGAATGGTGTCAAGAATAACCTTGAATAAAATGGATCTCAAGCCTTTAAAATATGTCTCCTGAATCCACATGAACTTAACATTGAAGTGTAATTGCCTGATGTTGATCTATGGAGTCTTGAAAGAATGTACATTAGAATATTGTAATCCAACTATCTGATTCTACCATGAAACCTACTCTAAAATTGGATAGTGTAGTAGTAACAAGGGCCCACAAAAACTATGTATAAACATGAAAATTATACACGCACCAAGTGGGATCATGTAAATTGTGCACAAGAAATTATGTTTTACAATAAGAAAACCTAATATACCCTGACTCTAACCAGAGGGAAAAGGGAGATAAATGAAAACCTAATACAGGTTGGGAGAACTAACTTCCTAAAATTCCTTACAAAATATGTGACTATGTGATCAATAATTTGTAACTATAATCAAGACCTTTAATGAGAGTGGAAAATTGTCCCGAAGTTGGTATACCACACTTCGTTGTTGCTAAAAGTATCAGCTAGAAAGATAAGATAATGACAGTATACCCTCCTCCAGTTGTCTCTTGTATTTGGTTAGAGGTGTGGCAGATGACCAAATTTTTATGTTTTGATGATCTTACACATGCTCTGAAATGATAGCATGACTGGTGGGAACTTAGAAATTCGACTCCAAATCAGCCAAATATTTGATTGGGCAGATATTATTTTGAATTGTTTGGCTGATTAACATGGTATGCACATCATATTCTTAACGCTTAGCTCTAAAAAATGGAGTTAATAGAGATTCTTTCCTCTTCATTATAGATGTTTGTAAGATGATCTAGACTTGATTTCTTTCATACTCTTGTCCCAGACATCTATGTTTCCACTTGGGATGCAATAGCTTTCCTTCCTTCACAGTTCTCTTCACCACATTGATATTTTCCACCAAAATTGCAAGGCAAGTTGATGTCATGCAGAGACAATGTGGGTCATTGAAATCAATTGTTTTCACCTTAATCAATTTTAAAATCCTCTTCCCCATAACCACCCACAGATGTCACAAGTGTTGAAAAAAAACTTTCTTCCTCTGACCCACGTCACATATTTGAGTTTCCTCCATTAAAGTCCGCTTGCACTAATTTTCGACTAGTCGCCTCCCTTTACCCATAGATCTTCATTTTTTTCATCCTCTTAGTTTGGATTCAAACAAATCTTCAATAGATGTGGATGTAATTTCATATCCTTGGAAGAATTGGTTGGAGATGAGGCATTAGGCAAGAGGCTAGTCTCCTTAAATTCACTCACAAGTAAAAATTCCTTGGGCTCATGACACTTCTTATTTGATCAATTGGGGAATCCAAATTATCCTCCAAAATTTACATTGATCTCCACAATTCCTATTCTCCATAGAAGTAAAAAACATCATGATCTACCTTCCTTTTAGGATAACTTAGTTCAATGCGGGATAGGTAGAGATCATTGGGGAAAATATTTGGGATGCCACCGTGACTTCTCCAAAGCATCTGTGGCAAGGTATTTAGAGAGCTAAGTAATGCTTTGGGTGGAGATGGGGAGAAGTTTGTTCAAATCATTAGGGGATGCTTTTAGGCATTAAAAACTTATAGATAACACCAAAAGGGTAACTAGGAAGTAAAGGGCCTTTCTTATTTTTGGAATGGAGCAATGACTGGGTCCTTATGGATTTGCAGAAGGGGGAAGAACTTGAGATGGTGAGGGAGGAACAAAAGCAATGGGGATGAGTTTCATTTTTCTAGCCTGAATGAAAATCTTCTGAGCTTGTAATGAAATTACAAAATCCCGAGGAAGATTACTGCCTCCTAAAGTTTGGATTAATACAACCAAACCAACATCTAAGGACATCAAATAATACAAGAATTCCATACCTTGCGAGGGTCTGAATTCTTAAGGAATTATGTACCATGTCCTTGTGAATCTGATGTTGAAGTACAAGATGAACTCCATTGAAGCTCGCTGTATTTTGTTGAGGTGTTCCATAAGAGAGATGACATCTGCATTCTCCTTGAACCGGTTGTGAAGTTGTTCTCCCAAATGATCCCATGTAAAAATGGATTGTGGAAACAAAGTGTTGTAATAATCTTTCGATTTTCCCTTGAACAATGAAACAATAAGTCTGAGGAAAATGTTCTCTTATCTAATATTATGAATGACAAAATGGTTGGCTATATCTTGAATGTGATCAATAGGAGATTGATCTCCATTTCCATGGAAAAGAGGTAGGTGTTTTAGGATTATTTTGGGGATATTTTCCCACCACTACAAATGAAGGGGGCCTATACTGAAATGAGTGAATGGAAGATCTCTTTGAAGAGCCATGAGAGGAATGGAAACATGAAAATGAATGGAAAAGAGAAGGGAATGGTCTGCAGACCTGGAGAATGGGTTTCTTGAACTGTGGAGTTGCCAAATGTGTTGAAAACTACCTGCAAAAGGCCGAATCTCACCAAGAACACATCAAAATTGGTGAAGTGAAGTTGTAAAGTGCTTTAGTCATGTCCCACTTGGCATGTCAAAATTATTGGAGCTCAAAATTACACCTTGCACCGAATCACGTGGATTCAGGATTTTGAGGCAACATGGGATGATTTTTACAATGTGGGTCTTGCAAAAGTGAGATCAACCTATGGAGAATTCTGAATTCCTTGTTACGTGGGTTTTGGAAAACATGTATAAGACAACCTACTTGTAATGCTAACACTTCTCCTAAAACTAATTCCTACACTAATCAGTTCTAAGGGAAGAAGGAGAAATATATGTAAGAAAGGGAAATCCTAAGCTAATAGGGGCACTGATAGCACTAGAAGATAAGGGTTGATCACTCTCTACAAGAGGAAATAAAGGTTGACAATGCAGGTGGAAAGTGTAGACAAACGTGCCACAAGACAAATACGTATAGAATCACCGTTCCCATAATTCATAACACATGAAGAATGGAGAATCCTGCAAGCAAAATATGCACACGACCATGCCAAAGAAGGAGACGAAGACACAAGAACACAAAAAATGCTAGTATAGAGTAGAGAATAACCACAATACTCGATTTTATTTCTCAAATGATGCTCAATTGTTTACAATGATGACAAAAGGTGCAAGAATGCATTACATGGACCAAGTTTGAAGTATGGAACTTGTGGGAAGTTGACCACCATTTTGGTTTGGTGCCGTTACAACAAAAGAGTGATCATTTTTACAATGCATGAGCTCCAAATTTATAGAGAAAATGAGAAGAAGAAAAGAGAATGAGAGAGGGGTGCCAAAATAGGAATTCAACCACCAAGGACCAATCACCTTTGATTCCTGTAGGAAGGTGTAGATGCCTAACATGGCTTCTATTGCACGCCATCACAATTTGTAGATTGTAGAGAATGGTGCCCATACTTCATTAATTTTATTAGTGGAGTGGTTGAACATCATATTAAATAAAACAAGTGTGGTTTTGAATACTCCTATAGGTTTTCTTCATTTTGTGGCTTTACAGTGTCTCATGGCCCTTGACCTCATTCTGCGACTAATATTTGTTGTGCAGATTTGGATGTTTCACAAATTTCACTGTGGATCTAAAAACTTCCACACTTTGTCTTTCAATGTCACCACTATGCCATGAAAGGCCTTTTCTTCTCCTTGCGTGTGACACTTTTGTGTGATTGTGTTCCATCATTCCGTGGTTTGTAGATAAACCACGCAACACTATGATTGGGAATCCCATGAAACACTAGGATAGTATTTTGCGGCTTCCAACATTAGTCGTATTTTAATTTATTTACTTTTTCATGTGTTGTTTTGAGGCACTGCTCCTTTGCATTGTGAATTTTACTTAGCGAACTTCACTTTTAATTATGTAAAATTAACAAACTCAGTGGTATGCTATGTATTACAATTCCACGTGACATTGTGTTTCCAAACCATAAAACACTAAGCTTATCATTTCTTTACTCCACATATTATGTCCTTAGCCAATTATTCTAACCTTTCATGGATATAAAACTTGCGATGCTCTGACTTGCCTTCGACTCGCAAGACTGATCTGGTGCTGCGAAGGTCTATCCGCATCAATTCTACCTAAGTCTTGAACTGATGGTCCTTTGTTCATCTGGTTAGGAGAACCCATAGATCACTAAGTTCCTGCATTCTATGGATGACTAACTTAGTCTCCCGCAAATTTCTTAGAGAAAACATGGCTGAGTCCATTTTTGATGAGTTGTTCAAAATTATAAGGGGGTAATTTCAGATAACAACCCCTTAAGGAACTTTCTCAAGAAATAGATACATAAATTACCTTTATCTACACGAAAGAGTTGTGAGTAACAATGTGAAAAATTAGGTGTATACATATGCCCATGCCCTAATCGTTGATCACCACATGTCACAATAGCAAAATGTGAGGTTGCCAACGGAATGAAATAATATGTAACACCAAAATCAAAAGTAAATATTGAAAGTAAGTGCATAAAAGGAATGCTAAAAGTAATAAAGGACCAATTGAAATGAAATATACCCACCAATGCATACCTAAAAGTGTTCCTCATCCTGCCATGTATGGGCGCAATCAACGTTGCGAGAAACCTGAAGAATTTGAGAATGGTTTTAAGAGGTCTTGCAGAGGTAATTTAAATTTTGGCAAGCTTTGGAACTTGTAAAAAAATTAAGGAAAACCTAAATATAAGTCCTCGGCTTACATACCCTTTCTCAGGCTTTTAAAATAAAGGAAAATTACATAACTTTTAATGTAATCATGAAAAGTTTATGCAAATTTGTGAGTGATGAATTTTATAGGTATTATGGGTGTATGTTAAGTTTAGGATGATTAAATAATATTTGATATCTTAAATGAGAAAAACATAGTCCTAATTGTGTGTGAAAAACAATCTTAAGGGTTTACATGCAAGATAGATAAAATTTACAAGTTTATTTCTATAAAAAATATTGTACAAATACTATGGAGTGAAGTGTCTAGGAAAGAGTATATGAGATTATAACACAAGAGTTAAGAATAATTAAAAGGAAAAATACTCGAAAAACTAATTTAAACCTTGTTCCGTGACAGTAATTACCGGTCTTGGGTGATTGAGTATTCTAGGAGACAAATTGATAAAGGATTATTAGTCAAGAAGTAATAGACAGTTATATAACATGATTGCAAGACCATGAAAGGTAACAAGAGATTCTAAAACCCCGAGAGACAAAAAACGTTCCTAATATTCTAAGACTAAACCTTGACATAAGCATTAGAGACACCATAGAAACATTTGACATGAGAAAAGGAGGAAGGTGAAGGGAGCATGGAAGTATGCAAGTGTGGTGAACCTTTGACTATATGAATGAATAATTGAAGAAGATCATATGTAGAAACATAAGAAATCTCAAAACAGTTATAAGGCAGAATAGAAGCAAAATAGGGCATGGAGAAGATATATTAAATGAAGGCTTAAAACTTAACTTTGTAGTAAATTGGTAAGTGAAAAAAATTAGAAAGGATTTTGATGAAGTAAATATGATATATTTAAGGTAATAACAGTGTCTAAGGAGGTAAAATCCAAGCAGAGACTTTGAAATTTAGTCAATCACCTAAAACTTGAGGCTAGGTGACGTAGTTGTAAAGGTGCTAGGTCGTGTTGGGAGAGTTGTAAGAAGAATTAGGTCAAGAAACTTGGTGGAGAGTGAGAAGAAAATAAAGGGTACTAAAATATGTTTTAATATTAATAGGAACAATTTTCATTTGTTCTAAACATTGAGACTTATATGAAATCGGGGCTACTAGAGCATGATACTTAATTAGGATCAATATTTGTAGTTGAAGAAATCATGCTAAACCTCAGAACTTAAATATTATATATAAGCTATATGGACTAAATAGGTGTCCAAAAATGTGTTTAGTTTGGTTTGAAACCTTGTGAGTCATTATGGGACATAAGGTTTGCATGTTTTTAAGGCTAGAAGAGCTCTTAAGAAGAGGCTAGGAGGTGAAAGAGTTAAGATAAAGTTATGAATATTTTTGAATGTTCTAATAATGTTTTATGGATGATTTTGAGAAGGTTTAAGATGTTTATATCATTTGAGATAGGTTTGAGGTGAAATTTGATATTTTTTTGCATTTAAGGCTCTTGAGTTCTCTACATATTGGCATGTTTTGTGGAATTAGCTCTTGTATCTAACAAAGTTGTATTTTGAAAGTGTCATCATTATTTATTGTCATCACAGGGAAGTCTGCCCAAGTGAGGATAAAGTGAGATATAAGGAAATGTGTGAGAACCCAAGTGGGGGCCAAGAGCCCAAGTGAAAGAAGGAAATACTATGTAGTCAATGTACTATAGATAGCTATCCATGAGGGGCGAGAGATCGTAAGGTGTCAATGATGATATTGTTGACTTTGTGTAAGATGTGATCTCTAGCTCGAGAGATGAGGTCCTCTATGGCATGCTATGTAATAATGACTTGCCGATGAACTTTAGATCTTGTGCAAAATAGGATGTCATCAATCCGATCCTCCATTCGGGTGAGAATGTCACACCGAATATCATCCATAGTGGGACAAGGATCAAGGAAAGGTGGTGGCCCATAATTAGGTTATAGTCTTGTCGATCAAGGGAAAGGTTTTCAATTTTGAGAGTAGTCAACTCTACGCTTCCTTTCGTGGGAAGAGGACTTGGGAACTTGACGCTTGGTATGCATAACCTAACAATCAACATCGGTATGCACGTAACACCCATGGTGAGATAAAAATAAGGAAGCCGAAGTGGAAGGTTGTGTAACCTTTCTAGTTTGGTCTCATTTGACCTCAAATTTGACCTTCTTCATGTGTCGTTGATAAGCTCTACATTCTAAAACATCATGTCTTGTGGCCTTGTGCCATGTGCAATATGAATCAAGCGTAGGAGACCAGGGTGTCATAATGGCAATAGGTAGGGATGGAAATATCACAGGATCTGGAGGGCTAATGAGCATAGGTAGGGAGGGTGTTGATGAAATAGATGAAGATGGAACCGGTAGATTAATTTGTGGCTTAGTCATCGAGGCACAATAGATGGATTCATCACCCATGAGGTCATTGGATTCGTCGTCGAAACTAACGACATGATCATCTGCTTCTGTAAGGGAAGATGGGTCGACTAGATGGATGGTAGAGTATAGAGGGGTAGTATGTGGTAAGGAGGCCAGTGGAGTGATCTGAGGCTTAGAAACTAGATGGCTAGGAGAAGTATCAACCCTACTCGAGGAGTCCTCTTGTATGAGGATGAAGTTTATGTCATGACCATGTTGGGTGAGAAGGATCTCCTAGTAATGCAAGAATTCCCTATCACAAATGTGGGCATAAATAACCAAATGGGGATCATATAAAGAATAACCGTCTTCATAGTCTGATGTGGAGGTATCCACTACACAAGAATCAACTATAGTCTCTGATTGTACCACATTCTCTAATGGATGTTGTGGTATTCGTGAGATGACAACATAAACTGAGGGCGCCTTCTTACAAGTGGGTCGCAAGTAAGGAGCTAACTGAGCTATGATAAGTTCTAGAAGATCATAAGTATAAATGTGAAGTGTGATATTATCGGGATCATCGTCATCAAACTCTAAGAGGCTGGGAGGTCTACATCCAACCAATTTGGGATGACCAACATTACAATGGAGAGAATCTATAGGATAGTTGAAATGTTGATATTCTTCAAAGGGTATGACAAATAATGTGTCTAATGCTAGGATTTTATATGTTCCCTTTTATTGGAGTTTGTCATAGTTATAAGGATTAGGATCCCCTTAAATATTTTAAATAGCTCCTAGGTGAGCAAAGTTTACACATTGATAGGTAGAGGAAGTGATTGTGCACATGCGATGAGTCAAAGACCGCCTTATGAGGATATTATAATATGAGGAAAGTTGAAAACAATGACTTTAACGTGGATAATCCTAGGAATAATGGTGACGGGTAACCTGATACATCACATGGTAGGCATCTGTTGGTCGTCATACCATTGGAAAGTACTATGTGTAGATTTTAGGTTATCTATGGAGTATCTAAGAGTCTTAATGAATTCTATTGAGGCAACACACATGCCAAATCCTTCATCAATGAGAGCACATTTGACTATAGGGTGGAAAATATAGACTGAGATGAAAAGAGGTGGATCATCTGCATAGAGAAAGAACTCAATAGGGATCATGGAGGCTATAGGGAATCAGATGCAAGATTGATCATTCGTGGCAAGGTTGGTATGAATAGATAACTCCTCACTGTGAAGGTAGACACTTTCCTCTAAGTGATGTAATGTGGAAATACACCGCAAAGTAGGAGGAAAGGGGATTTTCATGTAAAATAAGGCTTTCATAAGACACTCGCGGTGGAGAGGCGACTTGCACATGAGTTCTAGGAAAGGGATTTAGATAGGAAGCTAGGAAAGTGTTTTAAGAGGATCCCACTTGTCATGACAGAGATGTGTAGTGGGTTGAGAGTGATGGGAGTCCCTAAGAATAGATCTGAAAGAAACATGTGTAATCAGGGAGACTTCAAAATTTTTCTTTTGCTTAGCTTCTACACCATCGACCATGTAGAAATTTTTCACAAGAGCTGATGACGTTTGTAGTTGCGGAAGTAGTTTTAGGCTCCATCGGCCTTGCATGATATTTTCCATAGGTGTCGATGGAATTTAAAAGAGGGATATTTATGTCTTGACAGGCCTGATTTTGAGGTATAGAAGAGTACATAACCCTGTGAGTTTGAGGATGGAATGATGTGGGATATTTAGGTTCTATATAAGCTATGCCACGCCTACCATCATTCATGGAAACCACACTTTCAGGAGGATAGTCTATCTAAACCACATTAGTCGCAACATGTTCTTTCTTTTTGGAACTCTCACCTATATTATGATTAGGCATGGGATTAGAGAAGACATATAACTTCTCATTAGCTTGGTTAATTGCTTCATGATGATATTTTTGTTGTATTGAATCACAGGATTTGACCTCTTCAGTCAAACATTCCTGAATGATGGTGTTATGGTCAAATTGGGATCCTAGGAAAAAGTTGAAGGAAAATATGCGTAGTGCATGATAGTTCTCATTAGAGTGACCCCAATTTGCACGCCACCAACAAAAATTACTTTCATCATGCCATTGAGGAAAAAATTGAGAAGGATCTAAGATCATGATAAGCAGCTTGGGTAAGTGACGTTTCAACTCTTCCTTTCTCAATGGTTAATAGTTAGGCTGATTTTTGTTGTTAGTTTTTTGGTCAATGTTGAAGATGATCCTATTCAAAAAAGAAACAAGAGGAAGAGTAAAAGAGACTCCATCATATGTGGCATTCTTATTCTTAGGACGTTGGTGGATTTGGACTTGTTTTTTGGGTTGTGTCTTAGGAGGAACTCTCTCAAATTATCTCATGAGGAAATCCTTCCTTTTAGGTTGTTTGAAGGTTTCTTCTAGAGAGGTAGGAGAAAAGGACCTCAACTTGTATTGAAGGAGAGGTTCAAGAGCTCGTAGGAAAATTTGAAAAAGGCTATCACTAGGAATGTTATGTTAAACTCGTGTAGATAGTGTCTTCCAACGTTTTATGAAGGCTTGTTTTGATTCATTTTCAGATTGTTGACAATTTATGAAGTCATTAATGTTATTCTTAGGTAAGTCATGATACTAAAATTCATTCACTAGGGCTGTCACCAAGGGCTCTAGCTCAA
Organism: Taxus chinensis; assembly: GCA_019776745.2. Classification (NCBI taxonomy): domain Eukaryota; kingdom Viridiplantae; phylum Streptophyta; class Pinopsida; order Cupressales; family Taxaceae; genus Taxus; species Taxus chinensis. The sequence continues at coordinate 429,263,426 of CM034146.1, forward strand.
CTATGGAGTTAGGAGGTAAGGTATACCACCAATCCAAAGTGTCCCTAGTAAGGGTTTTAACTAATTATCAGTGGAAACATACGAATTGGATTTGATCCAATCCTTATAAAGGTTTCCAAAGGACTTAATGTGAAGGGAGGGATTATTCAACCCATCATAGGAGATGTAAGGAGTAATACCCCCAATATCCATACTAGCATTATAAGATGCTAGAGGCTCTTGTTGGACTACTCTTAGGAATTTTTTATAGATAGGGGGTTGGGTGATGGGCACCCCATTAGGCCCATTTGGTAAAGGAGGGGGCGTGGTGCCCCAAGATCTTGTTGTAGGGTGATTGACTAATTGAGCCATGTTGGCTTGCATTTTAAGGAATTGAACTATAATAGTGGATTGTTGTTGGTTCATCCTATCAATGAGCTGGAGGATAAGGATAGTAGGGTCATAATTGGGGGTATTTTTTAGATGCACCTACTTCGAAACCTTTCCCTTTTTCTTCCCTATAATCTATTTGGAGATAAATTCAAGGATACACTTATTGATTATTTCTTCTGATTCATCCTTGTATTGAGGAAATTACACGAGGAATTTATAAATCTCAAGAGGGTGATAAAAAGTGTTGTTATTTTGATTTTATTCTTCCTCCTCCTCAAATAGTCCATTGTGTTGAGTGGGAGGTTTCTTTCTACGGACTCCTATGACACAAAAAACTATGGAAAAGGGGGATTTAAATTCAAGGTTGAAGTGTTTCAGGAAATGTTTGCACAATAGAATCAAAATATCCTAGGCCTAGATACTCCATGATGGTGTGATGACCTAGCCAAGAAAAGGTCCTGAAATGGCCCGAATTACTGATGCTATTGACCATGCAAGAAAATTCACACTAGTGGCTGATGGCATAGTGCTTGAGTTTTAGTTTGTAGCGAACGATACTGTATCACCCTGTAGGACGATGACATCTGGTCGTAGGTTATTATTAGGGATTTCTTGAATTTTGGTGATAATTAATTTGTCAAGTCAAAATTGGAGGTGTATGATTTTAATGAGTTGTGTTCAGTTCACCTGAGGTCTATAGGTTTCACTGTTGGGTTCATGAGAATTTAGGGTTGGCCAAGAATGTGTTTCAATAGCTTGCACTCCTAGGTATTTTTTTCTACAATGGTATGAGGCAACGAAGGGGAGACGCACATGGAACCGACACACACATTCATTGATTTAATAAGGGACTAAAATGAGCACTAAGGTCATATATCTAGAGGGAGATGATCCCTACATTTGGTCAACCTAGGTTTTCCAAGGCCCATGGTCAAGATAAAAGAGGGTACCCTTTTATAGATATTGGTTAATGGTGGGATGATATAGAACAATAGAAAGATAACACAAGTATGCACGAAATCGAGATAATTGAAATATAACTAAAATATAATAGGAAGGAAAGGTAAGTAGATGACCATATGTAAGATTAATATGATAACTAGCATAGATGTACATACAATACTAAGCTAACATAAAGCAATTAGAAAGAAGATGAAACTAATCTATGCAAAATGAAAAAAAATGGTTAGAGCACTTACCTACATGGGGTGGTTGTTGATGCAATCTATTTATCATAGAGAAAAAATACACAAAGAGATAATCATTATGGGTGGAGAATGAGAACAAAATTATTGTCCTATAATGACTATAGATGACCCAATCATTGTAAGCAATCCAAACAACCAAGAAGAGTGTCCTTTCCAAATCAAGGTGCAAGATAGACCAAGAGTAGAGAAAGTAGATGTGAACATGGCACAAAATAGACAGAGAAAATGGTTATTCATTCATGTCAATTCCTTACTTCTTTCTTAAAATTTTATGGTTGTGATGTGCATATATACCCGATGCCATCGGTCTCAGTGTGATGGTATCAGACCATGGGAAAACTTGACACCAACACCATCATCCGTGGAAGATGGCATGTCGGCCAGGGATAACCCATTAATGTCAAATGGGATACAAAAATGTGCCATGGATCAAGGGAAAGTTAACGGAATAAGTGTCAATGATGAAGTCAAATTCAAGCAAGTGTCAGGAGTGCTAGTGTGTGGAACATAAAAGGACTGATGAAGGTTAGGGTAACTAAGGCTATGGATACATAGAGGTACCTCTCAATGTGTTGTCTCTAATCCCATAATGACCATGTGTATAGTCACACCCCATTCTTGAAAAGACCCTTAAGTCACCCGCTCGATAAATAGATGCATCAATGACCCTTATATGCACAAAAGAGTTATTAGTAATAATGTGAAAAATTAGGTGTATACACTTGATGTGGAAAATGATGTTGGAATCAATTAGCTTTTTCAATTCTTTCTTCATTAGAGGCTATATCCTTGGGTTAACAAGTATTTGTTTTTCCTAACGGGCTTGAATTTTGGATCTAGTTGAATGGTGTGTTGAGCTATATCAAGATCACAACCTTTAATGTCTTCATAACTCCATGTGAAGACATAATCAAATTCGTGAAAAATGTCTACAAATGCATGTTTCTCTTATGGAGTACATACCTTTCCAATCTTAAGCAACTTGTCTTTTCCAACTGAAATTGGTTCATAATGATCTCCTTTGTTTGTCATGTTTTCTTTCTCTTTTTTGAGTTGATCATCATAATTGAAAATGGATTCCAAAGTCACTAGTCCTTTAGGAAGTTTCTTTGATATGAGCTGGAAAATTTTGTCTCCATTTTGATGTTTCAATTTCTCTCGGTTTCTTGAAGAGAATTCAACCTCTTCTTGGATGAAGTCGACAATCTGCGGGCCACTTTCCAATACTTTATAATTATTTACATTATTTGAGACAACATGTATTACTACTACTTTGACATGCGGTTGAAATCCATCATTCTTGATATCTTCAGCAATATAGTTTTTTATCACACTACAAATAATTTATCCACGGGTTCGTTCTCCTTTCTTGGTATGTAATGAATGTTGAATACTTCAAAATATTCTAAGATATCCCATACCCTATGTTTGTAGTCTCTTAGCAAGTGATTCTTGGATGCATTCAATCCTCTTACTTGATTTACTATCAACTCACTATCACCAAAAGTTTATAATTTTTTTAACACCCTTCCTTCTTGCCCATTGTAGGCCTTAGATTAGAGACTCATACTTAGTTGAGTTGTTAAAATAACTAAATTGAAATATGAAAGTAGAGAAATACTTCAAACCTATGGGGGATACAAGTACTACACATTCTCCTACACCCTATCTACTCTTAGATCCATTAAATTTCATTTTCCAGGTGCCATCATCCTTCTCATTGGCCTTCACAATAATAGGAACAAGTGGATCTTCCTCATAAAAATAATAAATTTGTAGACCAACCTATTATTCATGCTTGTAAGGATCAAAACCATGACGATAAAATCCCCATTCGTTAAGTAGAAAATATGGGATTCCCCCCATTTGAGTGTTTGTTTCTTGGAAAATTGGATGGTCTTCTCGATCAAATATTGAGTAATTTACGTTGAAGAGATTGGGCACATGAGGCTCTATCTGGTATGTAGCAATAGGTTTAGAATTTAGGGTACCCTTGGTACCATATCTAGTTCTGAAGATCATATGAGACCAATATACAGATAAATACCCATCAATATTAGTAGAAAAATACCTTGAGAGGCACAAAAAATAGAAGGGGGAAGATCAATGATGAAAATATCCTGTGAGATTTAGAAGTTGGGGCATGCTTGCAATGTGGGTCGAGGCCTCTAACAAATTTGATAGTTCCCATTACAGTTCTATCTAATTGCACCACTCCTTTAGAGAGTGACTCATATTCGAGACCAAGTTGGTCTTCTATTTGTTTGGGCATTAATGAAATGCTTTCCCTTCAGTCAATCATGCAATTGTGCACTAGATGGTCGCTAATGATTAGAGATTTGTAGAAGGGTGGCTGCTTCATGTTCTTACTTGGTTGGTCATCCTTTTATTGAAGTACATTGGTGAACACAACCTTGTTATACTCTTTGGATGATTCATTTGAAGTGAAGAGGTCAGATATGGCAGCTTGCAAAGTATATCTTTGTTTAGGAATAACCAAAGATTCCAAAATTGAGATATTCACATTGGTATTTTTCATCTACTTAATATTGTTGAAAGGAATACCCATGGGTTTTGTAATAGAGAAGTGAAATTTTCATTCCTTGTCTATTCTATCTATAGAATCTCTTTAAATGGCAGACCCCTATGTTCCGTGGATCAACCTTGTGTGGTGGGTTCTACTTTTCTTGTGGAAAATATTTGCCATGCAAATCCATAATGTTCTGCGATTTTGTAGTGCACAACATTTTTACTACATTCCACAGGTTACTTGTTGAAACTTGTAATATGCCCATGTCCAAAAGTAATTTTCCTTGGGGACACAAACTTGGTGAAATAAGAGATGGAGTTATTTCCTCCATTTACCTCCTTTTGAACTTGGTGTTTACTGCTATGCTTGAAGAAAGTTCCTGATTACCCTTTTGTAGCTTGTTGGTTCCACAGAATTCCTCCATTTTCCAATTTACAACTGATGTATCACTTGGTGATTCTTGAGCAGTATCGTGTTGCAGATTCTCTTTCGCAGATGCATCTTGAGAGAAATATGCATTTTACACCATCAAATATTTGTTCAAAATTCCTTTTTGGATAGGTTGCTTGATTATTAGGTAGATTACAAGGTAAAAACCATTCATAATCTTGCACTAAAGTTTTATTAACTGGAACCAAGGCTTTGGATGAACTATCCATATCAAGATTGCATGAATGGAAAGGATTTATAGGGGTGATTTGAATTTAATTTGGAGGAGATGCTTGGAATGACGGTTTGTTTGGAGGAAAAGGGGGACTTTTGGGTTGGTACAAAGGCTGAAAAGGTATGAAATTTTGGGATTGTTTCCACTTCAAGGATACTAAATCATTGCCAAAATTCTACAATTACTTTATGACTTCCTGCAACTCATTTGAAGGGCTTATAGAGGTAGATACTTAACTTGAAATTTGGCTTCTTGGGGGTCGAATGGGAGCTAATTCAAGAGTATGGTAAGGTGCAGATGTCCCTACCTATAGGAATTTAGACATTAGAGGTCTAGGAGAAATCTTCCTAGCCTAAATAAGACTTTTCTTTTCTCTAATAACAATGTGATAAAAATTAGGTAAGGTTCTACCCCCATAGACTAAATCATGACAAATATATCACTATTTAAAGCTCTTAAGTAATAGAGAAAAACATACTTGGGTGTAGGTGTTGGCCATTGTGTTTAGGTGTTATAATTTATGTCAAATCCATTGATGGAAAATATTGCGTATGTGCCATATCAATCTCCATGAAGTGTAAATCAAGGTCAAGTATGAATGTTGATCGATAGTGTCATGGTTTGGTGAAGTCCTATGGTGTTCTGGAGTAGTGTCTAATGTGTATGGTCATGAGATGAGATGTAAAAAGTTAGTTGAAGGTTGTCATGATGCATAACATAGTCATAGAGGTGCGTTGCAAGTGTCAAAGAGGCTTCAATGATTCATCATGGTTAGTTCATGGGTAGTATGGCTTGAGTTAGGTCATTCTAGGCCTATTCCTAAACCTAGAACAAGTGGTTTGGTATGTTGACTTGAGAAATAAAATAGGGAATTATTTTTGAAGCATGGTAGGAGCATGGTGATGGTGTATTATTGTCATGCAAATGTGCAACAAGACAATTTCCAATTTTCAAGCATGACAACGATACCCTTGTGTCAATTTTTTCAAATTTTACCTTTCCAGGACACCCCAAGTCTACCCATCCTTAACACCAAACCTTACTCAATCCATGTAATGGTACTCAATTAGATGTCCATCCAATTCCCTAGGTGATTTAGGAAAGAAAAGTTAGTCCCCTAGGTGATTTTAGGAAATTTTGAAGAATACCAAGTTTTGGGCAGTTTTGGGAAGGGCTACCACTAGCCTTCTCAGGATTAGTGCACCCCACTGGAGTGGAAAAAATGAGAAAAACTCACCAAGGAGGAGTATTCAAGTGCTAAAAATGTTTTGGGGTTTATTTTGGAATATTTAGGGAAGTTTCAGAGGTTTTGGAGCCGATTCAGTGAAAATAGGTTTTTTTGGACCTGAACAAGCATGCCGTGAAAAGGGATCTAAATTTCAAATAAATATTTTGGGAGCTCCATAGTGATTTGAAGCCAAAACATGTACCTATGGAAATTATTTTCAATGCTTTACATGATGGAAAAAATGGGATTCCTCGAAATCCCATACTTTTTTCTAGGCAACTCATTCTCCTGGTGCAAAGCTGTAGATCCCAAGAAAAAGGAGCCATTTTAAGGTGTTATAGTAATAATTGAGACCTTTGACCATAACCATTCTTCTCAAAAGGCCTTTTACAGTCAAAATCATATAAAGAAGTGCCCAAAATCTCATACAGGAGCTCAAGATATTTCCTTCACAAGTCGGCTCTCAAGGTACATTCTTTGATACTTAGTCAAATGTTTGATGAGACACGTGGCAACTTGTGGTTAAGATGAATTTTAACGTCCCTTATGTCCCTTTTGAAAAGGAACAAAGGGGACAAAATTTTTCCCAGCCCTTTTTAGCCCACAGAACACCAACGTGACCTCATGGATTGCCAGTTTAGCCTTGGGGAGCTAGTTGGAGCCTTTCCTCTCACTACATAGATGATCGCCAAGTGTTGCGATGAGGTGTGAAGTGGAAATTGATGTAACCTTAGTCCCTTTGTCCAAACGGACACAAAAATGGGCGCTCCCCCCTCATTTCCATGTGGTTTCTCATATGACCCTGTCTTAGCCCCTGTGAGGAGAAGGTAGTCAAAATAGGTACCTGATCTTCGTTGGATGATTGCGGGAGCTCCGTAACGAGTTATGAGGCAAACAAATACTCTTTAGAAATATCAGAAGGTCCTCTAAAATATTTTTAAATCATATTTTAAACAAAATATTGGCATAATAGGTCTGTAATAAGTTTTTTTAAACATGCCTAGGTAGTGCACACATTCGAAAAAGATATTGAGCTTCAAGAAGCAATTCCAGTAGCTATGGAAGGATTTAGGAGCTAAACAAGACATATTCAGAAATGAACTTCAAATCCCTACAAAATGGTGAAATAATATTTTTCACAAAACCTTGGTGTAATAGGTCTGTAATCAATTTTTCTCAGACTCAGCTATGGAGCCAAAAAAAAATCCACTTTTTAGGTCCTAAATGGAGGAATAGAGAGTTGATGCCCTAACCATTGGATTCATAAGGAAATTTTCAGTCAAATTCATATAACATTTCACCTTGAAACTCCATTGGGAACTCCATATATGGCCTTCACAAGTTCGCTCTCAAGTCTCATAATTAGTTAATTTTTGAAGTGGACACGTGTCAGCTCCAGGAGCCCAACACATTTTGATGTCCCTTTCATCCCTTTAGCAAAGGGACATGAGGGAAAAAAAATTACGTCTAACCCTATTTTCTCCTCTGGTCACCCATGTAACTCTTTGCATCACTAGTTCAGCCTCAGGTGCTTGCTGTAGCTCATCCCCTCATCTATCCAGATCATGATAAGTGTCGCATGGAGGTGCCATGTGCAAACTGATGTATCATTTTTCCCTTTGTGCAAAGGGACATGAAAATGCACATAGCACAAGGAATGCCTTCTGGTTCTCCATACAACCAAGTTTCAGCCCCCAAGTGCTTCCAACAAGCTTTTTGGCCAAAGTGCTCACATATTTGGGTGATGTAGGGGAACTCAACATGATATCCAAATAGCATATCATACTTGTGTTAGTGGAGAAAAATCCTATCCCTAATCTATGTAAGGCCATTATTGGTCATATTGGCTTCACGTCTAATTGGGGATAAAGGTAGAGATATATTTTCTCTCCATATTCATTGGGCTCCCTCACTAGCTATAGCAACTTAGATGACACTATGGTCAGATTTACTCATGGGGAAAATAAATATTGGCCATTGAATACTCATGATTTACCATAGGGTGGCTAGGTGTAGGTTGACCATCTTTTAGCTGGTCAAAATTACACCCCCGTCTCAAATCCATAGAAGAGCCGAGTTGTTTGAGATAAAAAAGGAACTGTCCCCAAGTTATGGGACCTTGCACGCTTGGGACGGATCTCTCGGAGAAGTACCAGTTCCTCTATTTATTTCTATTGCTACTGCTAATCCTAATGCTGAAAGGTAAAAATAAGCTCACAATGCTAAGGGACCAGGGATAGAAGGATAATATAAATGGAAAAATAATCTAAGGAAGGTGATAACACCATAAAAAGAGGGATGAACATTATCGGTTATGAGTGAATATGAAAGGGAAAGGCATGAAATAAGCCTAGGCACATGTATCTCTACTAAGAAGCACTTTTACCAGATTAGTTTCATGGAACACAACTAAAAAGGGAACATACAAGGGACGTGGAATGACATAATAAACACGCAATGTAAAACAAAGGAAAGAGGAAAGAATACAAACACGCTTAGGACAAAATAATAGTCACAAAATGATGATTTTATTACTTGTACAGAAATGCACATAGCCATTACAATGGCGAAAGATGATGATATCAACATGCACAAGCTAGATCTAGAGGTTTACGACTTAGGATACAAAAAATATGAAGTTCTTAGAAAAATGTGTAAGGATCCAAAATTTCCAACATTAAGAATGAGATTAGACTCTTACATTTATAGATGAATCCATAGAAAGAAGAAGAGAAGGAGGGAAAACCCAAATTTGAAATACAACCACCAACCTGAAACATTCAATGCTTACAAATCCACCTATAGTCTGTCAAATGCACTTCCCCAAGTTGTGTTTTTCATGTTAGAGAAGGAAAGAGGGAGGATCAGATCAAATCAGTGTGGTTAGAGTAATCAAATCTGCTCATCAATTCCCATAGAAAGACATTTTCCCATTTCTCACCTACCATATCTACCAAGAATTTGAATTTGAATGTCTAACACTATAGCCTACATCAACATCTATCAATTGAGACTAGGCACACAGCTGATCAGAGCTCTGTAGCAAAAGATATGGCTTTTCAGAAGTATTTTCAGGGCCATTTTTCGTATGCACGTAGGACACATAGTGCACACACAGATTGGCTAAAAGGATGACCAACTATGCAAATCTTCTTGCCATTTCTACCATCATGTCACTCATTGATTCACTATAAGGATTCGACATCTTGTTGGCACTGATTTGATAATTTTCTTGTGGAATAATCAAGCTTGTCACATTGACATGACATGGAATGGTGCAGAGGAGGGCGCAAAGGTGTGCACATGGAAGAATGAGGCACGGGAAGAAGGAAGGAGGAAGGCGTGTGCAATCGCAATTATGTGCAGAGGAAATAGGGAAAACCAGTGAGATGAGATAATGTATGGTCAAGGCACAACTAGTACAAGGTAATGTGTAGAGTACATGAAAGATCCATGGACTTGGCTGATTGAAGTAAGTGTAAGGTGTGCATACAGGATGAATAGACAGCTAGGAAGAAGGTGAATGTCATAGAATATGCATGCACAAGGTAAGAGTAGAACAAAGAGGAAAAGGAAAAAAGGAAAGGGGAAAAGGGGAAGCATGCGTAAGGGCACATGAGGAAATAGTGACCAAGTGAATGTGCAAAGGAGACAACTGAGGTGCACACCACTTGCAGTGAAGATCTCTGAGCCAGAATATGTATGTAAGTTGTCTAAATAAGTAGAAGAGTTATTTGGATAATATTTTTGGCGACTTTCGGCGCCATGTTCTTGCTAGATGAAGGATATCTATAGCCTAGAGCATCCATTGGGCATGGAGTCTACTATGTAATCATGAAATTTTGATCTTTAGATTTGAAGAATTGCTCCTACATTCACTTGAAGGATCATTTATTGAATCTATTCTGAATCTTGAAAACTGCTGAAAGAAGACCGATACCCTGGAGTTAAAAGAAGAGTGTGCACAAGAAGCATACAAGTAGAAAGAAATATATATAAACAAACAATGTGTGTGCAATGCACTAGGAGGAATTTAAACTACTCTAATATATACAAAACAATGCAACAAATTTAATGGAAAGGTTTGAGATAGATAAGTTAACTCAAAAGAGTTAGCCTCCTTGCATGAACTGATGATGTATGGGCCACTCCAAAGTACGTCAAAATTTGAATGACACCCTGGTTTAGCTCTGTCAGCATCCCATTTTAACACCAAGTCACCAAACTTGAAATCTTGAGGCCTAGCCTTTCTATCAAACCATTTTCTTTGTTGCTTGTTGATGTTGTTCTAGCTTGATCATGGCAGAGTTCCTTGATTCTTCAAGATAAACCAGCTTTGCCATTCTGATTTGTCTCTGGTCTACACCTTCAAAATCTAGATGCTGGGCAAGTGATAAGGAGTTCAATTCAAGTGTCAAAGGAAGAGAATCCTCCTTACCATAGAAAATCTTATAAGGTGAAGTTCCTAGTGCTTTCTTTACTATACTTTTGTCTGCCCAGAGCGCGAGCGATACCTTTGTATGCCAATGTCTTTAGATGATGTTCGTTGTGCGCTTCATGATCTTGATCATGTTCTTGTTTGTTGAATCTGCTAGACCATTTCCTCGAGGGTAATAGTTGGAAGAAGTCTTCAGATAAATGCCTAGATTTAGAGCCCAATCGGTGCTTTCAGTTCTAAGGAAGGATTTTGCATTATCATAGATAATGGTTTGAGGAATGCCAAACCTTGTGACTATACCTTCAAGAAATTCAAGGATGGCTAACTCGGTTGATTCCTTAAGTGTGACAACTTTTTTCCATCTGGTAAAGTAGTCCGTAGCTGTCAGCACCCATCTATATATAACATTTGGAAGTGGATTGATCATGCCTATGAAGTAGAGATCCCATTACGCAAAAGGATGATCCACTTGAATTGGTCGGAGGGGAAGCATTGCCAATCTCTTCTTTGCTATAAAGAAAGTGCATTCCTTGCATTTTATGACCCACTTGTGTGCATCTGCAAACAGAGTAGGTAAAAATATACCTACCATTATGATCTTCATTGCTGTAATTTTGGCAGAGAAGTGTCCACTATAGAATTAATCATGAAATTATGCTATCACTTTTCAGTCTGTGCACCATTGATACACCTTAACAACATGCCATTAAGATGGATCAGTTAGATAAGCTTGATGACTTCTCTAATACTTCGGTTGATGAGAATGGACATGAAAGTATATATTTTTCTTCCTCATCGTGCGAAGAAGTTCATGAGTGAAAAATAAGAAAAGTTTTTGGATCACCTTTGGATATCTCCAGTTTTGAAGACAATACCTCTGCCATGGAGGAAGACAACAAGGAAAACACTAAGCTGATTTGCATTGAAGAAAGTTGTTCAGAACATGGTGAAAATCTGCAACAATGTTTGGAGTATATTCAAAACCAAATCGCTCCCACCATTTCAGAATGGTCCATCAATGAAAAACAAGAGTTTATATGGAAAAATCCAATGAAGGGTGAAGAATGCTTACATGGCCAAAGCAAAAGCTGCAATTTTGAGAATGATATCAAGATGCACTCCGAAAAAATGCATATTGGCAACCATTTCTCTAGACAAAAAAGCAGGAGTATGCATGATTCTAGCCAAATGATCCAAAATCAGACTACACTCACCATCTTCCAAGCTCAGATTCACCTTGAACATGTTCCCATACTATAACAATATCTCAAGGATGATGAAGATCTCTAGCTCAATGATTTAACCTCCATGTCTAAAAACACTTGCTCAAAGAAACAAAGTGGGATGTTCGAGGAAGTTCTTGAATGGGAAGAAAACCAGTTTGTCCTCACTCCTTCCAAGTGTTCTGCTGATATGAGAGACAATTTGAGGTTGCAATTCAAAGAAGATGATTTTTTTCATGATAGCACCAATTTCCCCACTCTCGAAGACACGAAGGTATGGTGTCTCATGTTTACGGGACATCAAGAGGAATTTTCAAAATGCAAAATTTTCAAGAGATCAACCAAATTTTCAATGGATGAAGAAACATTCTCATTACAATATGAGTACAAGGATGGAATTATGGTAAGCTTTCTTCTTCTCAAGCCATGCAAAGCCAACACCAAAGCATGGTTTGATCATATAATAGTTTTTTTGCTTCAATGGTCATACTTCAATCCATTATTTCATGATGGTGTAATTTTCTCAACCCATTGCTGGGTATGTGTATACTCTTTTCCCTCCTCTTCTATATAATTTCCTTTTTGTGGTGTGTTTTCCTTTATGTTGTGTGTTTCCTTTCCGTTGTTGTGTGTGTGTGTGTGTGTGTGTGTGTGTGTGTGTGTGTGTGTGTGTGTGTGTGTGTGTGTGTTTCCTTATTCATTATCTTTCTATTCAATATATTATATGGTCTGAAATTGAGATTCTAGATTCTCCATGCCATGTCTTTTCTGCGCTCAGTCCATGCCATGTCCCTAAGTTAGAGCCAACTGTTGTCGTGTAAATGTGCGGCAAGGAAATTTGAAGTTTCCAAGCATGACAACTATACCCCTGTGCTGAATTTTTCATGTTTTATCTAGGCACCCTAGGTCAAATCCGTCAGTCTGGTCACCCCCTATTTGATGTCAAATTGGTCCCATAGTTGATTTAGGAAAGTCCATTCATTCCCCCTAGGTGATTTTAGGAGTTCTTTTAAAACATAAGTTTTGGGTAGTCATAGGAAGGGCTATTGCTGGCCTTCCCAGGACTGGATCAACGACTAGAGCAGAAAAAAAGGGAAAAATTCAACATGGAGGTGAATTGAAGACCTTAGAACCATATGTAAATGATTTTGTAAGGTTTGGGGAAGTTTTGAAAGACTTGGAGTAGTCTGAATAAAAAATAGGGTTCATAGGCCTAGGCAATGCACATGTTAAAATAAGCTGCTGAGCTTCAGAAGAAGATTTTGGGAGCTCCGGATGGAGTTAGGAGTAAAAAAAACATTGCCTAAAATAGAATTCCAAGTCCTAAAATATGATGAAATCATATTTTTCACAAAACCTTGACGCATAGGGTTTGCAAGGAGTTTTTCGTAGGCAGAGGTAGAGTACCAAATACAAAATCCATTTTTTTAGGGATCAGATGTAAGAATCAAGACATGAGACACCCACCATTGGATTTAAAATTCCATTTCTAGTCAAGATCATATAAAATATCACCAAGAAATTTACCAGAAGCTCAAGTTATCATCGTTCCATGTTACCCCCTTGGAGACAATTCATGAGTTAGTCAACTTTTGGGAGGACACGTGTCATCACCAGGAGCCTGACGGGATTTTATGTTCCTGAAGTCCCTGAGGTCAGGTACATTAACCTTGGAAAAATTCTCTTAGCCTCCATGTGACCTCTAGGATCCTCATGTGACCTTCAGATTTGACAGTTCAACCCCAAAGTGCATTTTTGGAGCTCAAATTCCCTGCCATACGATTGAGGACACGTGTTTTCCTCTTGCTCATCGTGGAGTTTTATGTCCCTCACATCCCTGAGGTCAGGGACATCAAGGAAAAAAAATGCGCCCAACTTCAACTCCAAAATTTGAAATTTTTTCTAACTGTTTGGTGCTTCTTGCTGCTTCTAACTTCTTCTCATTGCCAGAAGAAAAGTTGCAGAGAACACCAGTCCACCACTCCACCATTGCCAAAGCTCAAACCAGCTCTATCACAACACATTATCCTACAATCCATGATGGGACACAAGTCATAGAAGGAAGATTGATCAAACCAAGAAGAAAGAATGAAGAATAGAGGAAAAGAAGTCTGAAAACTCCATTGCCATTAAACCAAGAATCAAACATATCTTGCAAACCTTTGCACGGATTGAAAAACCATTTGTTGCTAAGTTCTTATCTCTTGAAGGCCATTAAAAAATCATAGTCAAACCTCCAATTTTAAGTAAGGAATTCTCATAGTAAATAAATTTCACTTTCGGCTCCATGAAGAATGAAGTTCAATTTCCCATCAAACCGGTTGTCGGATTGAAGTAAAATTTCTCGTGAAGCACGAGAAGAAAAAACCTATCACAATGGAATTTATTTCATCACAAATAGAAACAAAAACCATACCTAAAAATTTATAGCTCCATTAATTTCAGTTATAACACAGTTGTGGAAAAAATTAGCGAGCTACCTCTTCGCTTCTCAGGGTTCCAGTGGGTGAAATCGCCCGAAAATTGGAGGAAATGATCATTGAAAAATCTAGTTTCGTGTGAAATAGTTTTTGCGCCATGAAGTCCCTATTTTTTAGGGATATGGAGGGATGTGTTTTATCATCATTCTTCCCTCTTCAAATAAAATTTCAAATTCCTGAACATCCGGCGGGTGAAATCATCCAAAATTCAAAGGGAAGGGTCTCCAAAAAATCTAGTTTCTCTCAAACTAGTTTTTACACGACAAAGTTGCTAGTTTATTGAGATATGAAGGACTGAATTTTTATCATTATTCTACCCTAGTATCTCCATACCCAAAGCTCTTATAAGACATAAATTTCCATTTTTCATTTATGAGCTTTTTGGAAAGTGAATCATGATGAAAATTGGAGCACGAGTTCTTGACGAAGATTCAAATCGAAAAAGGTTGTTCCTGTCATAAACAAAGGTCATTATCACCACTTACTAAAAATAACATATGTTATATTTCCTCACATGCCATAAATGACAAGTCCCATGGAATTGCAAGTTCCGTCACTTAGGACAATCAGAAAAGGGGTAAAATGAAAAGTAAGACAAAAGATGACTTCTTCCCAAAATAGTAGGTCCCCAAATAACAACCTGCTAAAAATAGAAATGTGCTAAAAATAGAAAAATATCAGTAACAAAAGAGTTTGGAATATGATAGATAGTTCAAAAGGTGAAACTAGAACAATACAAGCGATATGTCTTAGAATAGCAGAGCACATGCTCATATTCTAAAAATAGAAAGTTTTCATTTTAGAGTGGAAAGTTGTATATGACTTCGTTTTCACTCACCTTACTGCTTTTTGGAATCCCTTTTGGATAATGAGATGGTTTCCTGAGTTGAAAAGGAGGAATGAGAACTTCATGGAGGTCCCGGAAGCATCATCTTTAGAGCGATGGTTTATAGAAGTAAAGCACGGCATCGCAAGGCACATCATTCGAATTCATCTTCATCACTTAAGGAGCCGAGTGATCCAAAGTGAATTGGTCAAAACAATTTCAACAAGTCAAAGGGTTCATCAACCATGTTTCAAGGAGGGTCATCATGGGAATCATATGTGTTCATGTCAAGTTTGGAGTGGTAAACATCATAACAGTGTTTCTAGACACTCATTCTATGGTCCAGGATGTCCATGCATCATAGAGTTTGCGGTAATCACTAGAATGGGAAAATGATTCAAAGTTATTCAAGGGAGCAATCTTTATCAGTGTAGAAGATCACCAATGGAAGAAATCCTTGCTCAAAGTTCATGATTGCATCAAGGCATTCAAAGAATTTCATCTCGAGGAGTGTTTCCCCCTCCATCCCTTCCCTCTACCTCTCTTTCCCTCTCTACTTTCTCTCTCCATTCTAATTCTTTGTTATGCGTTATCATTGTATTTTTTCCTATTCACTTAAGTGACCCATTTTAACTGTAAAAAGTATCTTCTCAAAACTATAAGATAAATACTTAATTCATGGTAAATGAAAGATCATGAGTGGAATATGGAAACGAAGAGTCATGTGAGGGAGGTGAAAGGTCAATTCAAATTGCTATAAATTATAATGAGCTATTCATTCCAAGGGGTTCTTATAATTATGAAATTCTTCTAGCTGGTTGTATTCTTGTAAGTTCATGAGAGATATTTTTCTCCCTTGTGAGTGAAAAGAGTTGTATTCTCAATGTCTTCCATTCTCAAACTATGTACAATTTCTGCTTGAGCATCAATATAAGAAGAAGGAGCTTCAACCCTATTTTGACTAAGGGTTTTACTGATACTTTGTGTTCATTAAATTCTAATTGGTCTTGTTCTTGTTTGCAGTATTGTTTCTTCCTAACTTTAGTGCATATGATGAAACTTCTAACTAGTGTGTGCATGAATATGATTTTCTACCTGCAACATTAGTTCCCCTACCTCTTTTCTCACTCCCCTTATCCATTCTTTAGACAAAATATCCCCTAGCAAGAGATTGCTAGCTTTACCGTAGGGTCAGTGGAGTGCCCCTATTGGATCCCTGACCACAAGGCCACTAGGAAAATCCACTTTTACTCATGCAAGCATTTACAAAAGCTTCACTGATTAAGTAGGAGGACTTAGATTCCCAGAACATTGGAAAGAAATCCACAAGTTTGTCGACCCAATAAATTTTATTACCAATAGTGCCCTTGGAAAGGAATGTGATTATGTCATCTATCCAGTCACATGCACCAGGATTTGTTTTCTGCTCAAGTTCTACGTACGGGAGAGATTCATCAAGAAACAATGAAGTCTTAGATTCATTATGTGTGTCCTCAACAAGATACTTGTAGAGTGCGCTACCTCTTAATAGCTTTGTGGCTTTGATAGTCACATCATACTCCATGATTTTAGTTACCCACCGCGCTCTCTTCTCACTGATTTGTGCTCCCATGATGAAGTCTCTAACAAAAGAGTGAGAGACTAATACCTTGATATGATTTGTGGCGAGTATACTTTTGAAATTCTTGAGCATGCGCATAATGGCATAGACCTGTTTCTGTATATGACTATATCTTAATTCATAATCCTTCAGTTTTTGGCTGAAGAAAGCCACTAGTTGTTCCAGCCCTTGTTCATTTTATTATGTTAGGATGATAACAACACTCACATTAGTGCCATAAGCATAAAGGATACAATCCTTTGAATAATTAGGGTTGATGAGTGTTGGCATGCAAGCAATCTCTTGCTTGATTTTGATGAAGCTCTCTCTTTCTTCTGTTGTCCATCTGAAGGCTATGTCCTTCTTGAGCATCTGGGTGATGGGACGAACTCCTCCTGAAAAGTTAGGAATAACACACCAAATTTTTTTATCTTACCGAGGAAGGATTGCAAGGCCTTTTTGTGTGTCAACAGGGAAAGAGCTAGGATGGCTGAAACATGTTCAGGATCGATTGCAATGCCATCCTTTAAAACCACATGGCCCAAGAGCTTTCCCTTTGCAACTGAAAATTACACTTCTTGGGGTTAAGAGATACCCCATACTTTCTACATCTCTTAAAGAATTTCTCCAGGTGCACCATATGATTTGCGCTTTGCTTTGAGAAAAAGGTGATGTCATCAAGGTAGACCAAGATGAACTCATTGATATAACCTCTGAAGGCAATGTCCATGATGCACTGAAACATTGCACCCATGTTTGATAGACCAAAGGGCATCTTCTGATATGCATATGTTCCCCACTTGGTTGTGAACACTATTTTGAATTGATCCTATTCCTTGACCAGGATCTGATTGAGACATGAATACCCATCCAACATTGAGAATCTTTACACGCTGGCCACAGTCTATAAAATCTGCTCCATTGAGGGAAAAAGATAATTATCCTTTAAAGATGCCTTGTTCAAGTCTCTAAAATCAACATAGAGTCTGATTTCATTGTTCTTCTTGCGTACCGATACTAGATTTGTGACCCAGGTAGAGTACTTGATGGGAAAAATAATCTTCACCTCAATGAGTTTGGATAACTCCTTTCTCATGAGGGACTCTATCTTTGGATTGACTGGTCGCTGCTTTTGTCTAACAAGCTAGATACCAGGATCAAGATCAATGGAGTGTTAAGCGACACTTAAATCAAAATATTTGAGGTCTTCATACTCCCATGAGAATATATCACTATATTTTTGATAGAGAGAGATGAAGGCCTGATTTTTTATCATGCACACAAGATTTACTAAGAAACAACTCCTTTTTGCACGTAATAGTGACTGGGGAGCAGTCTTCTTGCGCGATGCGTAAACATTTTTCTTCACCCTTGAACTCATCATCAAGGCTAAAAATTTTCTCTAAGGTGACCAACCATTTAGGCAACTTGTTTGTCTTCAGTTGTATTACTTGGTCACCATAACTTTTATGCAAGTCAGCTTGCATGCTTGATGAGAACTAAAATTCTTTCTAGATGAACTGGATGATTTGTGCATTGCTATCAAACACTTGCTAGCTGGTGCTGTTATCTGGAATGGATAGTATAATCACCATCTTAATGTGCAGAGTGTTTCCTTTGACAAATTCCTTAGTAGGAGATAACTATGAACCAAGTGTGGCCATTTTATCAGCTTCTTTATTCATTTTGCATGGCACCACCTACCGATTTAGAGCATCAAATCTCTCAAGGAGGTCCCAAACTCTATGTTTATAAGCTTTGAGAAGCTTATTCCTTCTCACGCACTTGTTTGTGACTTGATGGATAACCAATTCCATGTCCCCAAATATCTGTAGCACCTTAATCTTCTTCTTTCCAGAAATAAACATTCCATGCACCAACACCTCATGTTCTTCTACATTGTTAGAGCATGTAAACTCTAACCTATGTGTAAATAATAATTTCTAATCCTTAGGGGAAATGAGAATGACTCTTACTCCCATGCCATTTCTACTTCTGGATCCATCAAAGTATAACTTCCATAGAACAGGGTTCTCTTCACTTTACTTGAGTGCACGTGACAACACAAATTATTATTCAAGAATACAATAAGTACCAAGCTCAGTTTCATAAGCTTCCAACTCTTCAGCGTATGGGTCAAATATATGGTGCCTCTCTGCCCACTCATCGAGTACTAGATAGAGAATAAAAGGTGGAAGAGGCTACTATTCAGAAACTGAAGCTTGTTCTTCTTGGATTAAAAAGTTGGCTTTAAGAGGGGATGATACATATGACTCTACATGATAGGAAAATATTTTCTCAGCTTGTATGGTAAACTATGTACCATACCTTTTCTTTAGTAACATATGGGTATAATAAAAAGACAAGTAACCACCTACTTTAGCGGTATAATATCTTTACAAGCATAAGGAAAACAAAGGGGGTAGATCAATGATTGACACATCTTGAGTTATTGTATGGAGGGTTAACTAAAGATCCTTGATGATTCCTAGGGTAGTGACAGTTAAACCATTGAGTTGTAAGACTCCTTTTATCAAGGGGATATAATTAAGACCTAATACATCGACAGTATTCTTAGGCATGATAGAAGTACTAGCACCCAAGTCAATCATACAATTATGGACAAGATGTTTGCCTATGATCAAAGACATATAGAAGGATGGGGTTTTTAAAAGTTTACTTAATTGCTTCTTATCTTCTTGGCAGATATTGAATTAAGTGCATGAATCTTTGACGGTCGGATCAATGTGCAGGAGTTGTGCTAGAGCTTCATGCAACAATTCATGATAGGATGGAATAGTCATGTCATCTCACATTGTACCATTTATGTTTGTCTTCTTCATCTGGTCCATAATGCTGAATGGAAAACCCAATGACTTGCGCATTTGAGGAACAACAAAATCCTTGCTTAGTTTCTCACATACACAGATATGAATCTTAGTTAGCGCAGATTCTTGACCTACCAAAGGAGGGACACGCGCCACTTTAGGAGGAGCTTTGCGTGGATCCTCGTGTGTAGGAACTTGAGCACTTTTATCACTGGATGACTTGGCTACCTCTTTTTTCTTTTGAGGGTCTGCTTGTGTTACTTGAATTATGACATGTGCACCAAGCTTGAGCATTCTCTTCTTGTATCTTGTGTTGTCTGCAACATGGGTGCGCAGTCTTCTTGTATCATCTACAGTTTGGCTGATTGCACAGAAGTCCTTAGGGCCAACGAACATAAAATTTACCTCTGGAGGAGCTTTTGGACTCTCCTAGTTATTTGCTTTAGGTGGGCTTGTTGAAGGCTCACAACTGGGAGCATTATGAATCATGTAGGCTTGCATGCACATAACATCAGTGCAATGATATTGATTATGAGGCATATTGTAAGGAAATCACCATTCAGACTCTTGCTCCATGTTGTTATGGACTGAGATAGGTGCTTGACTGGTGCTGGGCACTGGAAGAGGTTGTGGAGGAGGAATAACTTGCAAAGGAAAGTGTGCATTTCCATACCATTTATCATTTATCCGTATCTTTGATTCCCATATTGATTCTAACAAGGTTGATTACTCTAGATTTGCACCTGATTGGAACTACCTTTGTAGGCTTGCACCTACTGCTTCTCTAATGATATGACCTTGTTGGACAAGTTTCTAATCAGAGCCTTCAATTCATCATCTTCTTTTTACTGTGTAAGAGAGTAGGATGTAGATGCAACTAATTGTGCACTCTGTAATGGAATTGGAGCAACAAAAGGATGGGGTGCTGGAGACATCTTTGGGAACAAGGGCACAAGAGGCCTAGGTGCCAACTTACCAACCTGAATGAGACTGTTTTCTATCCTTATTGCAACATTGTACACAACAGTTAAGGTTCTACCTCACATAGATTGAATCATGAATGATATGTCACTATTCAAAGCCCTTAGATAGTAAAATAAAGCATGTTGGGCTATAGACCTTACCACTTGAGGAATTTGGTCCCAAGTCTTCTAGAATCTTATGTTGAAATCAGTCATCTGCTCACTGGGTGCACGCTTTGTTGTATTTAGCTACTCCACTAGTGATAGACGATCTGATTTATCTTCAAAGTAATTACATAAAGCCATTCCAAGCTTGTCCTAGGTAGAAATAGATGTAGGTCTTAGGCCACATTACCATTTGTGTGATTTACCCTTGAAAGAGGCTACGAGCAACTTGACAACAACATCACCATGTGTAATCAGATAGAAAGAGCATACATTGGCCACATCTTGAATGTGTTCAAAAGGGGTGACTTGATTTTCTCCTATGAAGTATGGAATACTCTTGAGTATGGATGTTAGCATATCATGGTGGGAATTGAGATTGAGTGGGATTTCGCCAGTGAAAATGGTGAAGTTCCTTATAGGAGGAGGATGTTAAAGTACCATGGTAGGGCACATTTTTCTATTTTAAGGAGTAGAGTGCGTGCGGTGCGCTGGAGATGGGGATGCGAGCATGAAATATCTGCTCTGTTTCTTGAAAAAAAATGGAGGTATTCAAAGGATCCTTTTATTGTAGCACTATGTCTGGTATGAAATCTTCTCATAAAAGGCACTTAGGGATGTAAAAACATAGATCTAGAATTGTTGGGAGTCACTAGATATGTTGAAATAAGCCTCCAAATGCTAGACATACTAAGTTCACACACAATAACTTAGCAATATAAAATTTAAGCTTTCGCTGCTTGTCCCACCGAGCATGCCATAAATTGTTGGTGGTCAAACTTACACCCACGTCTCGTATCTGGAAGAACCGAGTTCTTTGAGATAACAGTGGAACCATCTCCAAGTTGTGGGACCTTATGCGCTTGAGACAAATCTTCAGAGAAGGCCAGTTCCTATATATATTTCTACTGCTAAAACTATTCCTAATGTTGAAAGGGAAAACTAAGATAACAATGCCAAGGGACCAGGGATAGAAGGATAAAAAAATGGAAAAATAATCTAAAGAAGGAGATAACACAAGAAAAAGAGGGATGAACACCATCCGTTCTAAGTGAAAATGAAAGGACAAGGCATGAAAAAAGGGTAGGCATGTGTAGCACAACTAAAATGCATTTACTAGATTACTTTCATGGAACACAATTAAAAATGGATCTGCAAGGGATGCATAATGACACAACAAGCACACAATGTAAAAGAAAGGCAAGAAGAAAGAATAAAAACATGGTTAGGACAAAGAATAGTCACAAAATGATTCTTCCATTATTTCCAGAAATGCATAGAACTGTTATAATGGTGAAAGAGGCCAATATCCACATATACAAGCCAAATATAGAGGTCTGTGACTTAGAATACAGATATATGAAGTCCTTACCAAAGTGTGTAAGGATCCAAAGTGTCTAACATTAACAATGATCCCAACTCTTACATTTATAGATAAATCCATGGAACAAGAAGAGAAGAAGGAGGGAAAATCCAAACTTGAAATGCAACCACCAACAAGAAGCATTCAATGCCTACAAATCCTCCTACAAATCTATTAGATACATTTCCCCAAGTCTGTTTGGCATGTTGGAGAAGGAAAGAGGGTGGATCGGATAAAATTGGGTGGTTGGAATAATAAGATCTGCTCATTAATACCTAGAAAGATGTTTTCTCATTTATCACCTACCAAATCCACCAAGAATTTGAAATTGAATATCCAGCACTGAAGCCTACATCAGCAACTATCAACTGAGACTAGGCGCTCGCCGATCGGAGCTCTGTAGAAAAATATATGGCTGTCAGAATATTGTTAGGGCCACTTGCATAAGCAAGACACATGACATGCATGGATTATTTGAAAGGATGGCCAACTATGTAAATGTTCTTTTCATTTTTTCCACGTGTCAATCATTGAGTTTTTGCAAGAATTCGGTGCATTTTCAGTGCGCTTTGTTAGGTTGCATGTGGCACACTCAAGCATTTCAGAATGACATGGCATGAAATGATGCAGAGGAGGATGTAAAGGTATTCACGTGGAAGAATGAGGCATGGGGAAGGCATGCACAAACATGCGTAGAGGAAATGGTGAAAAATGGTGAGTGGAGAACGTATGGTCAAGGCATAACTATTAAAAGGTAATGTGTGGGGTGTGCAAGAGGGCCAGGGAATCGGATGATTGAAGCAAGTGCAAGGCATGCACACATGATGAATATATGCTAGGAAGAAGGTGAATGCACAAAATATGCATGGAAGGTAAGAGTGGAACAAAGAGGAAAAGTAAAATGGAAAGGGGAGAAGGCGAAGCGTGTAAGGGTGCATGAGGAAACAATGCCAAAGTGAATGTGTGAAGGAGACAACTAAGGTGTGTGCCACTTGTAATGAAGATATCTGAGCCAAAATATGTATGTAAGTTATCCAAATAACTAGAAAAATTATTTTTATAACAGCCATAAAATCCTCAAAGCCCTCTTCACATTGAAAATTTAGATATCTCAGAAGAAAAAATGGATCAAAGAAGCAAAGAACAAAGAGAAAATGAAGATTTTTCGCCAGATAACCACAAAGTTTTCCAATAAAAAAATATTCATATCTTGCAAAATACAATTCGGATTGAGATGCCATATTTTACAGACATCCACATTTTTCAAGACGATCAAGATGCAAAAAATAGGGGGTCAAATGGTGCCCTGAATCATTTTTTCCAACAAAAATCCCATTTCGTGCCCTAGCTCACATTCATCATATTTCCCATCAACCCAACAGTGGAAACAAGCTAAAAAATTGTACACGGACTCCAAATGAAAAATATATCACAAAATAGTTGATTTTGTCATGATCAGAGGCAAAAACCAGACCTATAAATTTCAAGCTCCATTAATGGCTGCCATGGTAGCTCTGTGCGTGAAGCCACTGCTAGGTGAAAATTTAAATTTTATTTCCAAGCATTCTTGTGGGTGAAATCAAGTGAATTTCAGAGGACATGACCGTGACGATGAGATGAGTCTGAAAAAACATAATTCATCGCAAACCAAGCACCAACAATCCACTTTCCAAAAATTGTAAGCTTTCCTACATAGGTTTGCTATCTTTGGTAAGTCTTCATCAAAAGTGACTGCAACAAAGATAATGTGCACCAAAGGTCACCAAGAAGTTAGAATGCATTTTTCAGAGTAGAAAAATAGTGAAAATGAGCAGTTACTAAAAATAATAAGTTCCCTAGATGGGTGCTTACTAAAAATAGTAAGTCACCCCAACAAGTGGCCGAGGCGAGGGCAATGTGCACAAGAGTGAATGAAGAAGTTCATCTCATTGGGATGGTCAAGAAGAGGTAAAAATAAACTCTTACTAAAAATACTAAGTCTCCCATATGGACATCTACTATTAATGGTAAATCACACTCAAAGGGCAATTTTGGCACAATGAAACATAAGGGGGATTGTCATTCGGGATCCTCCATGGCAATTTCTCTCAGGGCATTTGAGATCAATCCCAAGGAACCTGATAGTGTCTTTCGACACTCACTGTATGGTTTGGGTCACATGTATATCATTTGTAGGATGGAAGATGCGGTCATAGGTGGGAATTTTCATTCAAATTGGCAAGCATCCATGAGTCATCTGAAGGTGTTTCTCAGGGTTAAAAGGGTTCAGGGATTAAGAATTCATCACATCAGAGAATTCCATCAAGTCATCTGGAAGGATTAACGGACTTTTTCGGAGGTATATTCTTCATTATTGACAAGATTCTTCCTTATTCTTCTTTCTGCTCTCTCTCTCTCTCTTTCTCTTTTCTCTTCCCCCAAATTTCTCTCACTTTCTAATATTCTAATTTCATGTTGGGGTTACAATTTTTGTATGTCTTAATGTTTCTAATGTAATAAGTCACCTTTATGTTATAAAAAGGGAGTAAATGTTTTCCTAGGAAGGTGAAGAGTCTTAAGTCATGTCGAGACATACAAAGATTCATTGGGGAGTATGTGAAGAGTCATTTATCTTCCTATAAATTGTAAAGCCATTCCCATTTCAAAGGGTTGGTGATTGATTTTGTAAACTCAAGATTGCATTGTACTTAGAGAGAGCAAAGGAGATAGCCATTTTATTCCATTTCCATACTATGTACAAATTTTGTTTGAGCATCAATACAAGAAGGAGTTTCATGCATTTCTTTTGATGAGGATATTTTAGAAACTTTGAGTTCTCAATCTTAACTCATGTGTTGCCATTTGTTGGGTTGTTTTCTTCTTAATTTTAATGCATGTAATGAATCTTCTAACTGATGTATGCAAGAATATGATTTTCTACTTGCATCATTAGTTCTCTTATCTTTATATTCACACTTGACAAAGTCCTCTCTAGCAAGAAATTGCTAGCTTTTCCATAGGGTCAGTGGAGTGCCCCTATTGGATCCCCAGCTGAAAGGCCACCAGGAAAATCCACCTTTACTCATGCATGCATATATGGAAGCTACACCCGTTGAGTAGAGGGACTTAGATTCCTAGAGCGTTGACAAGAAAACCAATTTTTTTCCCTCAATAAATTTTCTTGCCAAAAAATTTTGGCACCCACAATGGGGCAGATTTAGTAGCATATGCACCCAAAATATGACTGCAAGGTTTAAAAATAAAAATAAAATATTAGATTTGATCTGAAAATCATTTTTGTAGGCAACTCCGTCAAGGAACGAATCCCTGTCACATTCATTTCCCGCACCATGACAAAATTTCCATATTGGAGCAAAGTACCAATGAGTGACAACAGAGAATAAGAAGATTGTGATCAAGAAAAGAAGATCATTGATCAGCCATGGTTCCAGACTAGTGTTTGCAAAGGAAAGAAGAAATAACCTACCACCGATGAATAGGAAAGTAAAGAGATGTTGGAAAGTATTCAAAGGAGACATAAGACAAGGTGCGAAGCTCAGGTATATGCCAAATATTTGTAAGAGATGTATGAATAACTTGAAGTGGTCCATAGCGAGGAAGAAGAAGAGGAGAATTTTCCTATGGAGAAATATCCTGGTACCACAGGGTTTTCATCCCCGAGAGGTTATTGAACACCACTGAAGAAAATCCTATCCTTAAGCCTTTTAATGAAGATCAAATCAGTATTCAAGAAGGTGATGAAAGATAGGATGGTTTAGGATCTACTAAAGAATATTTTTGCACTCTGGCACAACTCATTATAAGGTTGAGAACACTGACCTTTTCTTGCCACTCTCTCGATGAATTCATACATATGGTGATGGAGAAATGAACATCTTGAAAAGAGAATATGTGGAAAGGATTTAGAGCATAATACAAGGAAATTTTGATCACAAAGCCTATTAAGAGATTTGGAGGTACGCTCAAGCTTTACAAAGAAGGTCTGAATATCTCAAATCACTTCATGTTGTCCACAATGAAAAAACTCAAGAAGATCCTGTTGATTTTATGTACTATGAGGTGTTTGTCCCCGAGATATTCTTGGATGCTCCTGAAGAAGATCTTATCCTTGAATCTTCCAATGAGTACCAAAGTAACATCAGGGAAGATAATGATGAAAGAGATATGGAGGTGGAACCACCATTCATTAACTCTTTTTGGCTCGAGGAACAACCCCTTGGAGAAGTAATATATTCAATAGAGGATTCTTGTTACCTAGTGGATGATTCAATGCTTTCTGAAGACTCCACCAATGATGAAGAAAATGACCAATTTGAAGTAAGCATGAATAGTCACCTTTTAAATTTTAATTTTTCAAGTAATGATGAAATGGACATGTGCAAAGAAGTAAAATAAATCCACCCGAAATCATGGACCAAGAATGATTAATTTAATATGGTCATGGAGGGGTTTCCCTCCTAGTTTGATCCTTCAAGTGATGTGGAGACGATACATGAAGATAATCGAAGAACAAAATTCTCTTCCTAATTCAATCATGGATCACCTGATGGGAGAATCTCACTTCTTTTCTGAAGCCAAGGAGAATAAAAAATTTGAACACAATCTCTTCTCACCCAAGGAGAAGAATGATCATCATGGTGAGTATGAAGTCTTTCATTATTCATATGAGAAAGAGGATTCAATAATGGATGATGAGGATAATGTTGAAAATTCTTCCCACATTTCTGCTTCAACATGGTCCCATCAAGAGGATGATAGGTATTTTGAGTTTGAAGGAGTACCATTCCCACAAATCATGGACCTCTTCTCCTTGTCAAAAGGTGTCATGAATCAAGTGTGCCCATGTTTGCAAGGAAGTGAATCTTGGCTAACACAAAGCATGGAAGGAGTGAACAAGGATGTTTAAAATGAATCATGGGAACATGTGGATCAGATTTTCAACCATATTTTGGAGGCAAAACATAAAGGAAATTTTAGTAAAAATGAAGATGAGCCTATGGTGAACTTAGAAGAATCATCTGTGCAAGACATCTTGAAGTTGATAGAACAAACTGAAGATCCTTAACTCAATCTTGAACTCCTAACACGGGATATGGAAATACATGTCATGTATAAATTGATTTACGCTTCTCATTTTGATTCACCAATGTTTGATTCTGAGATGGAATGGATGGATGAATTTGATGTCTTCATCGATGCTTTGGTTTATGAGAGTAAACATGAAAGCATGCATTTTTCTTCCACATTGTGTGAAGAAGTTCATGAGTGCAAAAGAAGAAAAGTTTGTGAATCCCATTTGGACATCTCCAATTTTTAAAACAAAACCTCCACCATGGAGGAAGATGGTAGAGAAAATGTTGAGCTGATTCACCTTAAGGGAAGTTGTTCCAAACAAAGTGAAAATTCATGAGAACATTGGGGGTATGTTCAAAATCAACTTGGTCACACCAATTCAGAATGCCCTGTAAGTGCAGAACATGAGTTCATGTAGAAAAATCCAATCAAGGGTAAAGAATGCCTCTATAAAAAATGTAAGGTTACAATTTTGAGACCAATATCAAGATGAGATTCGAACATTTGGATATTGAAAGAAATTTCTCTGGACAACAAAGTGAGGGTATAAATGATTCTTGTGAAATAATTCAAAATCAGATTTCACTCACCATTATTCAAGCTCTGATGTGCCTTAAATAAGTTCCCATATTGTAAAATTTCACTGAGATTGATAAGGGCTTCCATCTCAATGATATAACATCTATTTTGGGAATTAATCTCTTTGAGCAGCAGAGCGAGATATTTAGATAAGTTCTTGAACGAGAAGGAAATCAATTTGTCCTCACTCCTTCTGAGTACCTTACTAATACATGATATGATTTCAAGAAAAACACCAAGGACAACGAATGTATCCATGATAAGGATGATATTTCCTATTGTGAAAATATGGAGGGATGGTGTCTCATGGTCACAGGACATCAAGAGGAATCTTCAAAATGTAAAACTTTCAAGAAGGTGACCAAGTTCTCAATGGATACAAGAATGTTCTCAGTGTAGTGTGAATACGAGGATGGAATCATGATCAGTATTATTCTTCTCAAGCCATGCA
The DNA here is from genome assembly GCA_019776745.2 of Taxus chinensis. NCBI lineage: Eukaryota > Viridiplantae > Streptophyta > Pinopsida > Cupressales > Taxaceae > Taxus > Taxus chinensis. Next base: position 429,291,416 of record CM034146.1, read on the forward strand.
AGGCCATCACAAAAACATGGTTTTATCAAATAACAATTTTTGTGCTTTAGAGGTTAAGGATTCTATCCATTATTTCATGATGGCATGTATTTTTCTCAACCCATTTCTAGGTATGTGTATATTATTTCCCCACCTTTGTAGATATCCCCCCTCTGTATATAATTTTCTTTATGTGGTGTGTTACTCTTTCTTTTATTTGTGTCTTTTCCCTTTCCATGTGTTCTGTGTGTTTCTTTTCGTCATTGTTTGGTGTGTGTGTGTGTTTCCTTCTTATCTCTCTCTTGCTCGCAAGTTGTACATGAATCCATAGGGCCCAATGGATAAGGCACGGGTCCACGAAGTGAAATTGAGATTATGGGATTCTCATTTTATGTCCTTGTTGTGCTTGATTCACAACATGTCCCCAAGCTAGAGCTAGCTGTTGTCACGTAAATGTGAAACAAGAAAATTTCCAATTTTCAAGCATGACAACGATACCCCTATGTCAATTTTTTTTAAATTTTACCTTTCCAAGACACCCTGGGTCTACCATTCCTTAACACCAATCCTTACTCAATATGTGTAATGGTACTTAATTGGATTTCCATCCAATTCCCTAGGTGATTTAGGAAAGCAAAGTTATTCCTCCTAGGTGATTTTAGGAATTTGTGAAGAATTCCAAGTTTTGGGCAGGTTTGGGAAGGGCTACCACTGGCCGTCCCAGGACTAGTGTACCCCTTGGAGTGGAATGAAGGAGAAGAACTCACCACAAAGAAGTATTCAAGAGCTAAAAATGTTTTGGGATTTATTTTGGAATATTTAGGGATGTTTCAGAGGTTTTGGATTTGATTCAGTGAAAGTGGGTTTTTTGGACCTGAACGAGCATGCGTTGTGAAAAAGGACTTGAACTTTAAAGAAATATTTTGGGAGCTCCATAGTGATTTGGAAGCAAAAAAAAGTACCTACAGAAATTATTTTCAATGATTTACATGATGGAAAAAAAGAGACTCCTCGAAACCCCATACTTTTTTCTAGGAAACTCATTCTCCTAGAGCAAAGTTGTAGGTCCCGAGAAAAAAAGATTCATTTGGAGGTGTTTCAATAATAATTGAGACTTGGTACACCATTATTCTAAAAAGTCCCTTTCCAGTCAAAAGCGTATAAAGAATCACCCAAAAGCTCATTCGGGAGCTCAAGATATAGCCTTCACACGTCGGCTCTCAAGGTACACTCTTCGACACTTAGTCAAATTTTTGATGGGACACGTGGCAGCCTATGGTTAAGGCACATTTGCATGTTCCTTATGTCCCTTTTGTAAAGGAACAAAGGGGAAAAAAATTGTGCCCAACCCTTTTTATCCTCCAGAACACCAATGTGACCTCATGGATTGCCAGTTTAGCCCCCAGGAGCTAGTTGAATCCTTTACTCTCACTACATAGATGATTGCTAAGTGTTGTGATGAGGCACGAAGTGGAAATTGATTTCCCCTTTGTCCCTTTGGCCAAAGGGATGATAGGGAAATTTTTTTTCTCCCCCCCTCCTCATTTCCATGTGGGTTTTCATATGACCAAGTCTCAGCCCCTGTGAGGAGAAGGTAGTCAAAATAGGTTTTGGGGTTTATTTTGGAATATTTAGGGATTGTTCAGAGGTTTTGGATCTGATTAAGTGAAACTGGGTTTTTTGGACCTAAATGAGCATGCACCGTGAAAAGGAACTTGAATTTCAAAGAAATATTTTGGGAGATCCATAGTGATTTGGAAGCCAAAAAAAGTACCTATAGAAATTATTTTCAATGATTTACATGATGGAAAAAAGAGACTCCTCGAAACCCCATACTTTTTTCTAGGCAACTCATTCTCCTAGAGCAAAGCTGTAGGTCTCGAGAAAAAAAGGAGCCATTTGGAGGTGTTTCAATAATAATTGAGACTTGGTACACCATTATTCTAAAAAGTCCCTTTTCCAAGTCAAAAGCGTATAAAGAATCACCCAAAAGCTCATTCGGGAGCTCAAGATATAGCCTTCACACGTCGGCTCTCAAGGTACACTCTTCGACACTTAGTCAAATTTTGATGGGACACGTGGCATCCTATGGTTAAGGCACATTTTCATGTTCCTTATGTCCCTTTTGCAAAAGGAACAAAGGGGAAAAAAATTGTGCCCAACCCTTTTATCCTCCAAGAACACCAATGTGACCTCATGGATTGCTAGTTTAACCCCCGGGAGCTAGTTGAATCCTGTCCTCTCACTACACAGATGATTGCTAAGTGTTGTGATGAGGCGCAAGTGGAAATTGATTTCCCTTTGTCCCTTGGCCAAGGGATGATAGGGAAAAAAAGTGGCTCCCCCCCTCCTCATTTCCATGTGGGTTTTCATATGACCAAGTCTCAGCCCCTGTGAGGAGAAGGTAGTCAAAATAGGTTTTGGGGTTTATTTTGGAATATTTAGGGATTGTTCAGAGGTTTTGGATCTGATTAAGTGAAACTGGGTTTTTTGGACCTAAATGAGCATGCACCGTGAAAAGGAACTTGAATTTCAAAGAAATATTTGGGAGATCCATAGTGATTTGGAAGCCAAAAAAAGTACCTATAGAAATTATTTTCAATGATTTACATGATGGAAAAAAGAGACTCCTCGAAACCCCATACTTTTTTCTAGGCAACTCATTCTCCTAGAGCAAAGCTGTAGGTCTCGAGAAAAAAGGAGCCATTTGGAGGTGTTTCAGTAATAATTGAGACTTGGTACACCATTATTCTAAAAAGTCCTTTTCCAATCAAAAGCGTATAAAGAATCACCCAAAAGCTCATTCGGGAGCTCAAGATATAGCCTTCACACGTCGGCTCTCAAGGTACACTCTTCGACACTTAGTCAAATTTTTGATGGGACATGTGGCATCCTATGGTTAAGGCACATTTTCATGTTCCTTATGTCCCTTTTGCAAAGGAACAAAGGGGAAAAAAATTGTGCCCAACCCTTTTTATCCCCCAAAACACCAATGTGACCTCATGGATTGCTAGTTTAACCCCCGGGAGCTAGTTGAATCCTTTCCTCTCACTACACAGATGATTGCTAAGTGTTGTGATGAGGCGCAAAGTGGAAATTGATTTTCCCTTTGTCCCTTTGGCCAAAGGGATGATAGGGAAAAAAAGTGCTCCCTCCCCCCTCATTTCCACATTGGTTTTCATATGACCAAGTCTCAGCCCCTGTGAGAAGAAGGTAGTCAAAATAGGTTTTGGGGTTTATTTTGGAATATTTAGGGATGTTTCAGAGGTTTTGGATCTGATTAAGTGAAACTGGGTTTTTTGGACTTGAACGAGCATGTGCCGTGAAAAGGAACTTGAACTTCAAAGAAAGCCTTTGGGAGCTCCATAGTGATTTGGAAGCCAAAAAAAGTACCTACATAAATTATTTTCAATGATTTACATGATGGAAAAAAAGAGACTCCTCGAAACCCCATACTTTTTTCTAGGAAACTCATTCTCCTAGAGCAAAGCTTTAGGTCCCGAGAAAAAAGAGACATTTGGAGGTGTTTCAGTAATAATTGAGACTTGGTACACCATTATTCTAAAAATTTGTTTTCCAGTCAAAATCGTATAAAGAATCACCCAAAAGCTCATTCGGGAGCTCAAGATACAGCCTTCACACGTCGGCTCTCAAGGTACACTCTTCGACACTTAGTCAAATTTTTGATGGGACACGTGGCATCCTATGGTTAAGGCACATTTTCATGTTCCTTATGTCCCTTTTGCAAAGGAACAAAGGGGAAATTTTTTTGTGCCCAACCCTTTTTATCCCCCAGAACACCAATGTGACCTCATGGATTGCCAGTTTAGCCCCCAGGAGCTAGTTGAATCCTTTCCTCTCACTACACAGATGATTGCTAAGTGTCATGATGAGGCACGAAGTGGAAATTGATTTCCCCTTTGTCCCTTTGGCCAAAGGGACAATAGAGACAAAAAGTGCTCCCTCGTCCCTCATTTCCACGTAGGTTTTCATATGACCAAGTCTCAGCCCTGGTGCGGAGAAGGTAGTCAAAATAGGTTTTGGGGTTTATTTTGGAATATTTAGGGATGTTTCAGAGGTTTTGGATATGATTCAGTGAAAGTGGGTTTTTTGGACCTAAACGAGCATGTGCCGTGAAAAGGAACTTGAACTTCAAAGAAAGCCTTTGGGAGCTCCATAGTGATTTGGAATCCAAAAAAAGTACCTACATAAATTATTTTCAATGATTTACATGATGGAAAAAAAGAGACTCCTCGAAACCCCATACTTTTTTCTAGGCAACTCATTCTCCTAGAGCAAAGCTGTAGGTCTCGAGAAAAATTGAGCCATTTGGAGGTGTTTCAATAATAATTGAGACTTGGTACACCATTATTCTAAAAAGTCCTTTTCTAGTCAAAAGCGTATAAATAATCACCTAAAAGATCATTCGGGAGCTCAAGATATAGCCTTCATACGTCGGCTCTCAAGGTACACTCTTCGACACTTAGTCAAATTTTTGATGGGACACGTGGTAGCCTATGGTTAAGGTGCACATTCATGTTCCTTATGTCCCTTTTGCAAAGGAACAAAGGGGAAAAAAATTGTGCCCAACCCTTTTTATCCCCTAGAACACCAATGTGACCTCATGGATTGCCAGTTTAGCCCCTGGGAGCTAGTTGAATCCTTTCCTCTCACTACACAGATGATCGCTAAATGTCGTGATGAGGCGCAAAGTGGAAATTGATTTCCCCTTTGTCCCTTTGGCCAAAGGGATGATAGGGACAAAAAAGTGCTCCCTCCCCCCTCATTTCCACGTGGGTTTTCATATGACCAAGTCTCAGCCCCTGTGAGGAGAAGGTAGTCAAAATAGGTACTTGATCTTCGTCGGACAATTACGGGAGCTCCTTAAGGAGTTAGTAGGCAAAAAAATACTCGTCAGAAAGATGACAAGATACTATAAAATATGGTGAAATCATATTTTTCAAAACACCTTGGCACAATAGGTATGTAATTAGTTTTTTTTACAGGCTTAAGTAGTGCACAGAGCCGAAAAAATATTGAGCTCTGTGAAGTGATTCTAGGAGTTATGTAAGGATTTAGGAGCTAAACAAGACATTTTCAGAAAGGTAATTCAGATACCTACAAGATTTTGAAATCCTATTTTTCACAAAACCTTCGCGCAATAGTTCTGTAATCATTTTTTCTTAGACTCAACTATGGATCCATAACATAAATCCACTTTTTCAGGGCCTAAATAAAGGAATAAAGAGTTGATACCCAAACCATTGGATTCATAAGGAAATTTTCATTCAAATTAATATAAAATTTTACCTTGAAACTCCATCGGGAACTCCAGATATGGCCTTCACAAGTTCGCTCTCAAGTCTCATACTTAGTCAATTTTTGAAGTAAACATGTGTCAGATTTAGGAGCCTAGCCCATTTTTATGTCCCTTTCATCCCTTTAGAAAAGGTAAATGTGGGATATAAAATTGTTTCCAGCCCTATTTTTCCCTCTGGTCACCCATGGAACCCTCTGCATTGCTAGTTCAGCCCCCAGGTGCTTGCTAGAACTCATCCCCTTAGCTGTCCAGATCGTGACAAATGTCGCATGGAGGCGCGATGTGCAAAGTGATGTACCATTTGTACATTTGTGCAAAGGGACATGAAAATGTTCCCAACCCAAGAAATGCCTTATGGTTCTTCATACGACCAAGTTTCACCCCCAAGTGTTTCCAACAAGCTTTTTGGCCAAAGTGCTCAACCATTGGATTTCTGCTAAGTTTCGCGATGAGGCGCGGCATGAAAATTGATGTCCCTTTCATCCCTTAATGCTTAAGGGACACATGGGACATAAAAATATTCCCCACTCCCTGATATGCATTTTTCAAACGCTTTAAATATGACACTTGGCCATTTTTTCCCTCTATTTCATTTCTCCTTCACAACTCTACAACCCTCCGACACTATTTTTCTCCAGATATCCGGTCCACCATTGATGATCCAAACCAGCTCCACCATGGAAAAAAATATAAAATCCCTCTTCACATTGAAAATTCAGATATCTTAGAAGAAAAAATGCATCGAAGAAGCGAAGAACGAAGAGAAAATGAAGATTTTTCACCAGATAACCACGAAGTCTTCCAATCAAAAAAATCTTCATATCTTGAAAAATACAAGTCGGATCGAGATGTCATCTTTTAGAAACTTCCTCATTTTTCAAGACGATCAAGATGCAACAAACGGGAGGTCAAATGGTGCCCTGAATCATTTGTTCCAACAAAAATCTCATTTCATGCCCCGGCTCACGTTTGTTGGATTTTTCAACAATTTGATGGTCAAATCGAGCTAAAAACTTGCACACAAACTTAAAATGAAAAATCTATCACAATGGAGTTGATTTCGTCACGATCGGAGACAAAAATCATACTTGCAAATTTCGAGCTCCATTAATGGCCGCTCCGTGCCTGAAGCCACTGCCAGGTGAAATTTTTAAATTTTATTTCCAAGCAATCTAATGGCCGAAATCAGGTGAAATTTTAAGGATGTGACTGCAACGACGAGCCGAGTACGAAAAAATATGTTCTGTCGCAAACCGAGCAGTGGAAGTCCACTTTCTAAAAATAGTGGGTTTTCCTATACAAACTTGTTATGTTTGGGAAGTCACTATCAAAAGCGGCTATAGCAAAGGCAGTGTCCACTTAAGATCACCAGGAAGCCAAAATGATTGTCTAATGCAGAAAACAGTGAAAATGACCACTTACTAAAAATAGTAAACCCCCTATATGGGTGCTTACTAAAAGTAGTAAGTCACCCCAAGAAGTGGTCGATGCGAAGGCAGTGTGCGCAAGAGCGAAAGAGGGAGTTCATCACATCAAGATGGTCAAGAAGAGGCAAAAATCACCTCTCACCAAAAATAGTAAGTCTTCCATCTGGGCACTTACCATTAATACTAAGTTACACTCAAAGGGTAGTTTTGGCACAATGGGACATAGAAGAATAATCATTCAGGGGAACATCATCGTTCGGGATCATCTATGGGCATTTCTCACAGGGCATTCGAGGTCCATCCCAGGGAACTTGACACTGTCTTTCAACACTCGCTTCATGATTATGGTCACAGGTATATCATGTGCAAGGTGGAAGTTGTAGTCATCGGCAGAACAGTTCATTCAATAGTGTTCTTAAACACTCAACCCAAGGTGTCCTGGAACCATCCAAAGGAATTTCTCAAGGTGCAAAGGATTCAGAGATTCAAAGTTCACATTGGATCATTTCATCGAGTCATCTAGAAGGATCAGCGGGCTTTATCGGAGGCGGAATATTTTGTCATCAACATCATTCTTCCTTCTCCTTTCTACTTTCTCTCTCTCTCCTCTCCCCCAACTTTCTCTCTCTTCTTAATGTTCTAATTTTGCGTTGGGGTTGCACTTATTCGTATGTCCTAATGTTTCTAATGTAATAAGTCACCTTTATGTTATAAAAATGGACTTAATGTTTTCCTAGGAAGACGAAGAGTCTCAAGTCATGTCGCGACATACGAACAGTCATTGGGGAGTATGTGAAGAGGCATTTCTCTTCCTATAAATTGTAAAGCCATTCCCATTTCAAGGGGTTGGTGATTGATTTTGTAAAGTCAAGAGTGTATTGTACTTTGAGAGAACAAACGAGATAGCCATTTTCTTCCATTTCCCCCTCACTAGTTTTCCTCCATTCCAACACTATGTACAACTTTTGTTTAAGCAATCAATACAAGGAGTTTCTAGCCTTTTTTGACTGAGGGAATTATTGATACTTTGTGCTCATAAAATCTAATCGGTCTTGTTGCTATTTGCAGAGTTGTTTCTTCTCATAAATGCATGTGTTGAAATTTCTAACTAGTGTGTGCAGGAATCTGATTTTCTACCTGCAACATTAGTTCTCTTATCTCATTTCTCACTCCCCTTTCCCACTTTACAGACAAAGTCCTCTCTAGCAAGAAATTACTAGCTTTGTCGCAGGGTTAGTAGAGTGCCCCTGTTGGATCCCGGGTCGAAAGGCCACCACAGAAATCCACCTTTGTACTCGCGCATGCATATACGACAGTTGCACCGCTTAAGTAGAAGGGACTTAAATTCCCAGAGCGTTGGCAAGAAACCCACCAATTTGTCCCCGATAAATTTTCTTGCCAACAAGTATAAACTACCAAACACCATAGGAAGAAGGTACATATTGATCTAATAGGTCAAACTACCAGGAACACTTCAATGCATTTACAATCGAAAGAAAAGAGGAAATTCTCAATAGAAGAAGAAGAGCAATAAATCCAATGGAGCATGTTTTCCACCGATGACTACTCAAAAAAAGACCAAATGTCTAACAGCAGACTTCTTTGGCAAATGAATAATTTTGTGACTTTTGTACAGTTTGGAGATTGAAAAAAAGAGATCATCAATGGCAAGGAAAATATATAAGTAAAAAGTACAAACAATAGTACATAATTCAGAGGCATAAAAAGTCATATGACAAGAGATGACATCAACATCAATTTTACCATAAAAAGTTATATGACAAAAGGTGTCATCAACATCAATTTCACCTTTATCTTATAAGGGGGAGCCTTATCCTCGATCTACTGGGGAAATGTCTTCACACAGAAGCAAGCACAAAATTTCCTCACCCCTTCTAAACATACTTAGTAAATCATCCTCCTATAGGTTTCACTGTTAGAAAATTATGAGAGAATGAAGACAACACAGCACACAGAATGGATTGGGATTCATGTGTCTGCCACTTTTTATGCTAGAAAGAAGTTACAATATAGTGTGAGTAGCTTATAACTGATCATTAATTGATGAATAACTAATGTATAACAAATAAATATCATGTATTCAATAAACCCACTTAATGACTATTCTGGAAACTACTTCAAGTTTGTCCCCAAAATTTTACAAACACAATGTGACCAAAGGATTGTCACTAAATCGGAAGGCTGCTCCTATGATTTTAATTTGAAATCTGCAGTCCTCTGATGCTTTTCTGCTGTCCAATGCAGAAGCTTTAGTTGAGAAAAAAGTCGGGATAGATCACATAGATTCAATTGTGTAGGCATAATATATATTTGGCTTCCTACTAACTGTCTATAAGGTGATTCTTTGACCATTGATAAATCATCATTGGCTGAAAACTTCAGTCCAATCTTCATGGTGCTGAAATCAGATTTTGGAGATGCCGATCATTGTGAATATACAAGGCTCATGGACCCTGTCTAAGTCTGAAAAGGAACTCAATGAATCTGTGAGCTAGATGATCGCAATCAGGTACCCGAAAACCTTCATGCGGCACCATGTAAATCTCCTCGTCTGAATCTCCAAAGAGAAGCAACCAAAAAGTGACCATCTGCACAGTATTCACAGTAGGAGAAACAACCATTTCCTCATCTATGCCTTCCTGCTGTGAAAAGCCTTCGCAACAAGATAAGCCTTCAACTCGTCCAAAGCACCATCAACTTTGCTTGTGACTATATCCACTCATTTGTAACCAATGGTTGATTCCACAAGTATGGTTCTCTACCAAGGCTTCATATTTTGCTTGCATGGTAGTCTCCCGCTCAGATGTGCCTTCTGCTTCATAATATCACTGCAGTACTATTGTACAGAAAAATCGATTTACTAAAATTTTCATAATTTTGGCTCTGACATGTAGACCTTGTCTTGAGGATCAACTTTGTCCAAAGAAGCTAAGTCCAAAACTCGACGGATTTTGCATAAAACCAAAGTGCACTTTTGTGGTGTCGGCAACACCTCAAGTTTGCACCAAGCTAAAAAGCATGCCTAGGGTTCTGGAAGCACCTTTACACACCAGGCTCAAAAACATGCCAAACTACAAAGGAAAAATGCTGTTGTTTTATATGATGTTATTGTTATGTTTTTGAGCTAGGGTTACCAAAATACTTGGTCATATCTGACTCCTGTTCGAGCATTGGAACTATGACTTCTATATCAAGAAAGTGTTTCTAGTCCATTTGTGACTAGTTGAAATGTTCAATGGGGTTCATGAGAAACTCTCCTAAATGGATTAGGAGAAGGAATATGCAAGGTCATTTTTGTTAAAAGTAAAAAGTAAATATAAAATTTAAATAGGAGAAAAGGAGGTGAAGGGTCACAAAGGAGGACTTACATTCTCTTCTTATAAATAAGAGAAGTAGAGCCAGTTGTAGATAGAAAATTTTGACAACTGTCTGAAATGTTTGCTCTCTTGAACTTGGATAAATAAGCAGAAGTGGGAGCAACATATGTTCTAGTGGACTTTATGATGTTGCCCGAAATTTCACTTGAGAAGAAGAAGTCATATTCATTAGACTTCATGTGTTCATGAGTCCATATCAAGAAAGGTATATGAGAGATAGTGCTCCTTGTGGGGTTGGTGCCTGTCTGTACTGAAAAATTGCATTTGGTGCTATGGCATTGATTAATATGGTAAAAATATCGTATGATGATTTCCTTATTTCCTTTATTGAATGCATGATGTCCAGATCCTTCATTAAATCTGTCAATATGTCTTATGGTTTACTTTAATCTGCACATAGGGATAAACTAAAAACCACCCAATGAAAAATACACATATCTTACTGGTAAGGGAGCGTAACCACTGGTCTACATTGCAAACTCAAAATCTACTTGCTGCAATGGTGATTTATCCAATGTTACAGAGTTATGATGCTACCCATTGGGAAAATTGATGAAATAAGTAAAAAACATGCAGTGACATAAATTTCTGCCACAAGTACCGTATAAAGGTCAGATGTGAGAGCAACATGAACATGCTTTATTGATTAACAACCTTTTTTCCAGAATCCTGACAAGCCAGTGCCTTTCTTTAAGTGGTTTGGAATTCCTATTGATCTGCACCAGTGAGCTGGACGTTATCCCCTTGCCATCTCACCTTATAACATCTTATGCATTCCTATTGAAGCAGTGAGCTCCACATATTTTTTATTTTGAGTACACGGCTTACTCTACCTATCATCTCTACCATGAATCCTCCCACACATAACTCAGATAAGTACGATGTTGCTTCCTCCCTCCATTTATAACCATAGTAGCATACAACCAGTTTGACAGGAGCATGTTCATACATTTCTTCTATGATCGAATGCTATCCTCACTGTATGGTGGACACTAAATCATGCATTTTGGGTGACATTTTCCCGTCATGTCACATTTAACTATTAATATGTATTCATAAGTCAGACAAGCCTAGTACTGGCCACCTTATCCATGGCCTCTTTGCAATCACCCCTTCCTATTTCACTATGGTCTTGCACACCCCACTACCTAGTCCGATTAACAATGTTGGTATCTTTCTTGGCTAACTAGATACCAGATGCCCAATTTCCATGACATGTTAGTGCGCAGGTACCCAATCCCCTCTGGATGTCCCTGACCTGTTTTGGGGGCTTGGGGATCTTACTCACCCCTTTTGGGCCTCTTTTATCTTTGAAATCTTATTTTCTGATGGGTTAGCCTTTTAGATGTTAATTACAAAATTAAAAAAGGGAATAATATAAATATAAAGCTATGTGACCATAATAAAGCACTAAGTAATAAGTATCTATTATCACCACCTAAGGTTAATCCAAAGGCATTCTAAAAGCATCAAAAAAACCATCTAGATATCATTCAAGGGAAAAAGGAATGCATTATTCTGCATACACTTCATAGGAGAGTAAGTTCATTTTGACATCCACACATCTATTTACATTGCTACATCTAGCTATTTCTTGCTATTTAGCACATCTTGCACATACCTAGACATTCTAGGTACAGTGAATTATTCATTATTCATCAATATATGAAATCCATGGAGTCTCTACTGTAAGTGTCTATGCTCTGTCAATAAGTTCACTTTGTTAGGTGAGCGTTGGGTTATAGATGAATTATGTGGACATCCAGTGACATATAAGTGATCAAAAGTGAAGGCTAGCGATACTTGTGTGACACAAAAAATTCATTTTCTGAGATTCTGCATAGTCATAGGCGCCTACAGAAGGTCTCTAGCACCTAGGTGCCCTTGATCTATTCTAGGCACCCTAGTCCTGTCACATTTCTGAGATCTTCTACAAATTTTGTTGTGTTGGTTAGGATCTGTATGCCCTATCGGTTCTATTAATTTTTTATGCCCGTACCATCTTTAGGATTATTACAAAGTTAGCTAAGTATATTATTCCATCTCTTGCACTTAGGGTTTTAATTTCCATTTTCTTATTTCTTAGGTCAGAGCTATAATTTATTGATTACTATTTTGTTGTGACTCTGTAATTAGGGTTTTACATTTTTTAAATACTTGTTAAATCATTTGGTGAACCTGTCCTTCAAATAATCTCCTCTTCTTCTTTCATCATGGCCCAATCTTATGGTGAATTTACTGAAGCCCACCTTCAAGAGCTCAATCATCATATTGTTTAACGTCCTAACGATCTAGACATGATTTTATTCACTTCTCATAAGGAGGCCACTAATCTGGCTAAGCTTAATGTTCCTGTATCCATCCCTGCTTCTATGCCTTTCACTAATCCACCCCCTTCTTCCACTCTTCCACCTACTTATACTATTCCCATATCTATTCCTACTCCCACCAATCACTTCACTCCACCTCTTATTTCTCACACACAAAAATTATCTTCCAATGACACTCAACACATAGCCTCTCTCTATCAAGATCTCCAAGTTCAAATCCATGAACTATAATAATATACTTCTCGTGCATCTCCATCTCTTGATTCCAATTTGCTTCCTCATACTCCTTTCACACCTGCCATTTCCACTTACAAACTTCCACCAAACCTTGTCACTCCAAATATTCCCACATTCAATGGACATGATGACCCTCAAGAGTATCTCTGAGCATTTTGTGTGGCATGCATAGATTATGCGGATGATCAAACTTTACTAGAAAAAATATTTCCTAGAAGTCTCCAAGATTATGCAATACTTTGGTTCTACGATCTACCTATCCATTCAGTAATTTCATTTACGCATTTGGTTTATTATTTTCTCACACATTTTTCAATCAATATTGACTCTAAGATATCCTATGCTCAATTAGCACAAATTAAACAAGAATCTAACAAACATCTAGTGGATTATGTCTTGCGATATAAGAACAACTTATAAAATATGTCTAATGTACTTACAGACTCTGAATTTCAAGATCTATTCATCTGAAGTCTATTACCGCCTTTGCAAGAGAGTTTAATCTTTGAAACATATCCATCATTTGATCATTTATGTCATACTCTTAAGCTACACAAAATTAAGCTATTTTCTATAGGAAATCTTAAGTATCATGAGCAGGCTTCATCTTCTACTCACTTTCAAAGTAAATCCACTTTCAAGCCATCTACTAAACCTACTGAAGATAAAACTAATGTTAATGTTGTCTCTAATCCTAAAAAATTCAATGGCAACCACCTAAGAGTACATTTACTAAATTATGTTGTGCTCCGCATATTCTATTGTCGCAACTCGTAGAGAGAAATATTATTATGTTTATTCCATTTAATCTAGACCCATATCATCCTAAAGGCTGCAATTACAATTTAAATTTTAGATGTGACTATCATCAATACATTGGACATTCTACAGATCGATGTTTCAAACTCAAGCATCTTATTCAATATCTTATCGAAAATGATGCAATTGAGCTTCTAGAACCTTCGACATCTACACTAGTCAATGACAAAAAAAGATCAAAATTTTCAACGATCCATTTCCTAAGCATGACAAGAAAGCGACTAAATCTTCAGAAAATCATACATATTGTGCAATTCCTCCTCCTTCATTTGGGTATCTTGATTTTCTAGTTGCTCATGTTGATGTATCTTCACTGTTCATTGCATTCCTAGATCACAACTATCATGCCACATTTTCTTCTAACACATTACATATTCATGCTTCTATTGAACTTCATGCTATCAATAATATAATTATTGATCCATTGATTCATATGTGTGTGTGCTCTATTTCACTTCTTGTTGCTATCGATTATCCGCTATCACATATTTCATATCCAATTCCTAAATCTTACGGTTATGTCAAGCTTCTAGTCACAGTTTGTCATCTTACCATGCTTGTGATTTTTCTTGTGGAGCCATCAATCAAAGGGTGTGACATGCTCATAGGTTTTTCTTGGCTCCATGTGACTCAAGCTATCATTTCTGTGAATCACTTGTGTTTAAAATTCATTCACAAAAAAACAAGTCATTACTATCAATAGTGTTCTGTCATGCACACCATGGCCATAACCTACTCTTGAGGTTACCATTTCACTCGCTAGAGCATGTAGGTCCCTACAACATCTTAAATCCAAAGTGTAATCGGCTGCTAGATCTCTTGTTCACACACTCCCTACTTGGTCTCATTGGTCTACTAGTCCATCCCATCAACCTAGCTCCATTAATCAGATGGCTCCTTCACATAGACATACATCACCTCCTCGGTGTCCTTCATTAGGTGCACATCACCTCTGCGTTATCCTTCACATAGGTGCACATATAATTCTCAGTCTCCTTCAAATATGTGCTCATTATCACCTAGGCCTCATGCACATAGGCTTCCTTCACCACTAAATCATCGGTCTCATACATCAACAATCTCAGAGTATGGTCAAATGCCTTTATCTCCACAAGCATGAGGTGGAGGACCCTTTAAATTCACTTTCATCAGATAACATACTCATAATCATAAAATTGGGGGAATTACACTTACTCTTCTACCCTTCTAGCATTATTAGGTGTCTTGCATTTTTTATTTTATGCTCTACACATCACATTTAGTCTCTTGTGCACATCCTACAAATCTTGATACACTAATATCATTATTACCCGATGAAACACTCTTGTGTTACGGTTGACACTTGACTTTTGAGGTCATACTACATTCATGAACCTCACATCATAAACATGACATTAACAACTCATCTTTGTAGTTATCACACAACACATTTCCTGATGATGCACTCTAGTTCCACGGATCATACTTGACTGCTGAGGGTCTCAATCTAAAATGAACTTTACCAAACTCACTCACTCTCTACGATATATGCTTGATTGATCTAGCTTTCTAGTGCATACTATCAAACCATTTATCGATGAAACACTCTCATTCTATGGTTCATTTGTTGACTGCTGAGGGGTATTTCATAAATGAATCTCCTCTCATATTCATACACAATCACTCAGGAACACACTGATACTATCACACTCACTTTACATTGCATTCCATTCACACCCACACCATACTGCATATTGTTTTGCACATACTCTTGCTTTCTTATACTTGTTACATGTACACTTTGTATGTAATTATATTTATCATATACACATGCGTGTTCACTTGCCTTCTAGTTATGAATGTAGAATTTACACTGATCATTATGTGCAACATAGATGCTTGGCACTATACCTCTTACCAGTCCCACAATGGATCCTGAGGGGAATCTAATTTCATACACAACACATGTGCAATTTTTTCATTTTATACTATTTCCTATTCATACTAGCACACTTTATCTTAGATCATACATGCTTTGACATAATTTTTATCTTTATAACATACTAATGTTTTCTTCATGTTCAATAATTGCTTTGCAGAAACTATTGGCCACCATGGTTGTCTGACACTTTTCTTGCTACTATTTTCCATTATTTTCTATTATATGCCATTGTTTGCAGGATTTTCCCTTTGTCTTGTGTGCATACTGTATGCTTTTGGCTGCTTCGGCCTTGATTGTCTTGTGACATTGTGAGCGATGTCCCATGTTAGAAAGCCAATTTTTACGGTCTACATTGTCTTCTTGCTTTCTAGCTTACACTCTTTCTTATTTATGTGTATTTGTATTGTTTTCACTAACACATGTTTCTAGCCACTTTGTTTTCACGTTCCTTGGTTTCTACTAAGAAAATTCCCTCCCCTATAAGGCATAAATTTTAACACTATTTACGGTCCTCTCCTTTGTGTTGCATCTTCCTAGTGCCATCACATGAAACCTAAATGAGGTGGGGCATAGATTAGGTGAATTAACCACCCCATTCAACAATACACAATCATAGTTCAGACCTACACATTACATGAAAAACATAGTCTTGAGTCACAAAAACGACCCAAAATCTAACTTTGGGTCCTCCATCACAGCACAGACACCAATTCCTAACTCTAGAAACTAGCGCCTGGGCACTCCTGACCCTTCCTGGGTGCCTATGAATAGGTGGTAAATTACAGAGTTTTTCTCAGTTCAAGAAAGCTTTTAGTAATTAACACAACAATTTTCATAGAACAGGCATAGTCCTCCAGTAGTCAACATGCATGTTACCCTCCTTTTTTTCAATTTGCATTGGATCAAACTAGATTGAAATGGATTGAATTAGAAAAAAGCAGGATAACACCATCTGCTGTGGTGCATAAATCATCGAGAAGCAATCATGGTTAGAGAATAACACTAGACCTTTCTCCCCAACACTTCTTCTGTTGTGGTGCGAGATCACCTAATAAAACTTGTACTTAGTGCATGAGATTGCCCAAAAAACTTGTTCTTGGCGTGAGATCACCCAAATTTTTTTGTTCTTTTACCAACATTTTCAGGAACACTTTATATCCTTTTCACTCGTCACGGATCAGGTGTACATATTCATTTTCATCATTTTTACATACTTTTACAGACTTTTTACATATTTGGATTGAATTTTTCATATACACATATTTGACTACTCTTTTTCTATTCTCTCTTACAGGTCCATGTCATTATGGGAAGCAACAGTCACGTCATCAAACACATCAAGAAACAATGATAATATGATACAACATGACATAATCACATACGCTTTCACCACTAGGGTTACTTCCTCATCTTTAGTCTTCCACGCTTCATCTTTTATCATTCCACATTTTTTCTTGTCTACTCGGCATGCTTTCACCACAAATCTACATGGTTATCAAGTATGCATATTCTATCTACTTTTTGTTATCAAGTATTCACTTAACAACATAAAGTGGGGGAAAATGTAGACAGTAAATCACACACTTGGGTACATTTCTATGTCCTAATCACATACCACTATTTGTATGATTCATGAGTGAGAAAATAGTAATTGAAATATATCTTTGGACTCTTATATGTCTTTCTAGTTTCTTCTTTGGTCTTGCCCACCCCACAACCGAATCTGAATTTCATTGCTTTATCTTTCTTGGCTCTGTACATTAGCTCCCAGCCAGGATTCTAGTGCCCAAGTGCCCTCATCCCCTTTAGGTGCCCACAACCTCTTTGTATTTTACTCGCCCCTTTTACACATCTTTTATCTTTTTGGCATCTTGTTCTCTTGTTGGTCGGTCTTTTAGATGTTAATTACAAAATTCAAATGATGGAATCATATAAATACAAAGTTATGTGACCATAATAAATAACCAAGCTCTAAGCATCTACTATCAGCACCTAAGGTTGCATCCAAAGGAATTTCAAGAGAATCAAAGAATCCATCTAGCTATCATTCAAGGGAAAAATTATTGCATTCTTTTACATAGGAGAGGAATTTCATTTTGACAACCACACATCTACTTACATTGCTACATCTAGATACTTTCTCGCTATCAAGTGCATCTTTCATAAGAGCCACCTAGTGCATAATTATTCACACACACATGTAGAACTACATGGAGTTTGAGATGTAGTGCAGAGCTTGGTCATAAGTTCACTCTATCATATGACCAACAGGGTCAGTTTGACTCCCAATTTACATCTTTTTATTTTAAAAAATTTATGTTTTTTGGGGTTTTGTAGGATATCATTTGTTTTATAGGTTACATGTGAATTTTGTAGGCAAGTGTGATATAAAATTGATCAACAGTGAAGGTCAGTGAACACCATGTGACATAATAAAATTTATATTTCAGCCATTCCCATGTTCACATATGCCTAGGAGTAGACTCTAGCTCCTAAGCACCCCTGACCCATTCCATGTGCCCCAGTCCAACTTGTTCCAATAGTTCTATAAATTTCTATGTGCGGTTACGACTGATTCCTCATCCTATTCAACATTTTTCCAACTCGATATACTTTGGGATTTATTACAAAATCAACTAAGTCCTCTATCATTTCTCTTGCACCTAGGGTTTCAATTTCATATAA
Organism: Taxus chinensis; assembly: GCA_019776745.2. Lineage (NCBI taxonomy): Eukaryota > Viridiplantae > Streptophyta > Pinopsida > Cupressales > Taxaceae > Taxus > Taxus chinensis. The sequence goes on from CM034146.1 coordinate 429,309,532, forward strand.
CTTATTTCTTAGGTCAGATCTGTCAACCTTTTAGATGTTGATTATGAAATTCAAATAAGGGAATCATATAAATAAAAATTTTAATTGTTTTAAAGATTTTATTTTTGGAATACTGTTGCTAGATACATTTATCTTAAGGAATAGAATTTATACATCTTAATAATATTTCCATTGATATATTTTTCTCGATTCATCCCTGTGGATTTTCCCGGGAAAGAATTTGGAGGAAGGTTCAATACTAGAATCTCTTCACTTCTTTGTTTTAGAATACATGTACATTTATATTTCTTCACTTCCATATTTGTATATATACGAGAAATATTCCATTTACCACTTCTTCCTTGCCTATCCCTGTGGATATGCAATGTAATTTTTTGAGGAAGCTTTTGTTTCTATGTTCATTATTTAAATTTTTTGTTATCAGTTAGTTTGTGCATTTTATTTATTTTTCTAGGGAAGTATCAAGGGAATAAGAAATTTCTTCAGAGAAGCCTTATTTCTTCCCGTGATTTTGAGGTGAAGCAATAAGAATAAATAGGAATCCATAGTTACAAATTGGAAAATACCTTTGTTTAAATTAGATTAAGCTTCACATCCTTCAATAGAGGAATAACCACATCTGGTTATTCCCTATTTATTTTGTTTAGCTTAGAAGTAGGATTTATTTAATTACAATCAATTTCCCTTGTCTGTAGATTTCTTGTTATTTGATTTCCATTAAACAGAAAAACCCAAAAAATAGATTATAAGTTAATTAGAATTATTTTATTTATTTGAATTTAAAAGCTTCTCTGAAAATACAAGAAAAACAATTAGATAGTTTATTTGTGTTTATTTAATTAAATATTTACAATTAGATTTAGTTGAATTAAAAGGGGAATTTAATCAACTTATATTTAATTCTTATTTTCTTGCATTATTTATTTAAAGGTAGAAACATAGACTAATTAGATTTAGAATGAAAAAAAAAATCCTCATTACCATAATGGCCTAGGATAACCGACCTTAGCTTCAATCCCTTTGGGTTCTTACATGTTTGTTTATCTCCATAGTTATTTAATTTATACCCACATGACCATTCAGGGTCCATGAAAACCAAGAGTTAGAGTTCGCAATCCAACTGTCCCACAACCAAACATTGATACACGCTTGATAAACATTGACTAAGGCTTACCTCAACTTATCTTCAAGACTAACCTGATCCCACCTAATATTATTCACCATCTTATTGCTTTGAATGATGAGGTAGATATTTTCAAATATTTCTAGGTGAACCAACTAGGTAGAGATTATATTTCACAAATCCTGATTTTCCGCTTATTCCATCTTTCGTCCTTTCTTCATGACCCTCTTTAGAGAAGAATTCATAGAAAACGAAGGAAATTTTTCCCATGTTCCACAACCGAGTAGATTATTGTTTGGTTCTATCGATATTGACCATGATTTGTGTACGATGAGCATCCTTGATCATAGCATCACCCCCGAACAAGTAAGACATGCATTCATTGTCCTTAATGAAAAAATTCCCATTTTTCTAGTTGAGAAAATTAGGTTGCCTTGAATTCTTGTTGTCATTCCCATCCATTCCACCTACATCCTATTTACCCATCATACTACCTTCCCATCTATCACATTCTAGATGTACCAACATAACCTCAGGAGGTCGTGTGCATTTGAAATCATGTGTTGATTTTCATTCATACAAAATTGGTGAACCCAACATGAATGACTAGTTATGTTTTGTATCCTCTTTCTTTCTTTTCTTTCATCCACCCTTCCCATCTCCCATTATTCTGCGTGTGTTTATACACCCCCCAAATATGTTGGTTCAGGAATATGACATACCCAGCTTGGGTATTAAATCCTATTACAACTAAGTGGGTATGCAACAGTCACCTTCATTATCAGGGTGGGATGATAATTAATCAAAAAATTTTATATCTCCTCACACGCCCCCTTCTCAAGGGTTTAACACCAAATCAACATTTAGGATTGAGGAGATAAACCAACCTAATTACAGTGCACAACTAGAGTTCTGCACAACCAGAGTTATCCAACTCCAATAACATGATGTTCATAAAATAAAATTGTTTTTTTCCACGTGTCTTGTCCAGACATCAGATCAACATGCAATATGATTCCTTCTCTTCTTATTTACCACAAAATCATGAGGTTCTAGTATGACTCAACTAAATTGGCAACCATCTTAATGTTATAGAATAATTCTTATATGGGATGAAAGGATATACATATACTCTTCTCCAGAACAATGCTGCCACCCCTCCTCCAGAAATAGAAAACAAACATAAAGAGGGGTGGTCTACAAAAGAAAAATTTATATTAGGGTATCATGTAGATTTTTAACGCAACAATGCCCAACATAAACCTAAAAAAACTCACAACCTTCAACTTGTAAACTATGGAAAAATAGTAAATGAAAGAAAACTAAACACAGCAAACCTTCCTGTAATCCTCCAAAGCAAACCTTAAGTAGGTTTTAAAAAATTCATTTATGTAATATTATGAATGGATGTGGGTTTTCTTGAATGGTCTCCAAAATGGGGATGAATATTGCTACTAGAAGTTGGCTTAAAAAGTTTATGTATGTAAATTGGTAGAGTATACTTGCAAAACAATTTAGGTGTATTTGGGATAAGACAATCCTGCATTTTATAGAGGAAAAAGTGGTTGGAAGTTGGTTGAAGATGGGTGAATGCATGTGCTAAAAATAGAATTTGAGGAGATTGCAGCAGTTCTTGGAAATTTAGGGGTAGTAATGGAATTAATTGTAGAAGTTACATCCAAAAAGGTGGTTTTACGTCCAATTCAATTGCCTCCACTTTTCTAGGATTCTAGAAGTTTAGTTGACTAGGATGAGGATGTGGAGTCCAAGTGGTTGTTGTAATGTGCACACTTAATTAATTAATCATTTAATTAATAAATTATAATTAACTTAGCACAATGGGTACTAGGGATTAATTTAATTAATCCAAAGGGTGGAATGTATATGATTTAATCGATTTAATAAATTAATCACAAATGGGTGAATAAAAATATGTACTAGGATAAGATGGAAACATGTGAGTGATTTTAGGGTGTCTCTATTTCCCCCTCTTTAAAGTGCTATTGCGAAGTAATAATGCTTTAAATATAGTAGACATATGTAGAGTTGTAAGCTATGAAGCATTAGGATTCCCCAATAAGTAGAAAACAATGAAGAGTTAGGAGGCCCCAATGAATAGAATGGTAGAGCAATACCCCCTCAAGTAGGTGGATGATGTAACAAGGTGGTAGATGAATGCTTGATAGGAAGAAGCCAAGGGATTGAAAAAAGGATGGGAAGGAATGTGCTCATAGCATGAGCGTCATTTGGAAGATAAATTTAGAGCAACCTTATTTATGCTATTGCACAATAGAGTTATCACCATGATTATGAAAGAATCAAGATGGTTAACCTAGATGCACGTAAACAAACACATAAATCAAAGAAAAGAGAAAAAGGAAAAAAACTAATATACAAAGTAGGTGTAAATATCAGGGTTATAAAGAAACCAAGATGTAATCACACTACTTGTAAGTGGTCCAAAAAAGTAAACATCAACTACGCAACAAAAAATTGAAAAAGAAGGCAATTAGCTATGCCCCTAATGCATGACACAATGATGATTAAGTAGATACAAATTCTCCCAAGTGGGAATAGGATCATGCTATAAGAGTGGAGTTAAAATGATAAAAGTTGAAATTTCCCTAGGTGAAGTTATATCGCAAAGGAAAAAAAATTGTGTGACTTTCCCCAAGAAGAGTTAGCATATCATGCAAAGGGAAGAAAGTAATAGCTGTAAGATCAGAATGATTATTATGGTAATAGATAAAAAATACGACTTTACCAAGATTGTATTGAAATGTTGAAAGATTCACTTCAAGGGTTTTCCAATTGTAGAATTTATGTGATAAGTGAATGTTTGTTCAAAAAATTTGTAATTTTTTTGTATTTTGAAATATTTATTTTTTGGATTTTGAGAGTTTTGAAAGGTTTGAAATACAAATGAAAAAAAACATGAATACATAGTAAAAAGGTAAACATTCCATGGCTTAAATAAACTAGGAGGAAAACACAACACATGCAAGCAACAAGAAAACACAAAATCAGTATTGCAAACAACCCAATATGAATAGGAAGGAACCACACCAAAGTTATATGTGAACTAGGATACAAATAAATTTCCTGCAGTTGGTCTAAAACAAAGGTAACCAAAGTACTACAAAATAAAAAATTGAAATAAGCAAAAACATCATTACAATTTAAAAAACTGCAACAGTACAACACAACGTGTAAAAATGATATCTAATGACACTCCAAATGTGTTCCACATTGAATAAATGAACATATTTGAATCCCCCCAAGTGATATATTAAAACACAAGAGGATTGGTTTATGTTGAAGAGCAGAGTAATACTTAGGTAATACAAAAGATACTCTTGTTGGATACCATTGAAGTTTGATCTGTGATTGGATTAAAATGTAAAATCGTACTTTGCCTCAAATAAAGTTATATTTTGAAAGGGTAAATGATTTCCTCAAGAATAGATATACACCATAGGTAATAAAAAATGAGTATGATCTGGAACGATCACGAGGAACGCCGTAAAATGACAAAAAATGTTGAATTGTGTTATCCAGTTGCTGAAAGTTAGTTAAACATTATTTGAATGTTTTGATTGTGATAGTTTGAAAATTTTTATGGAGTTTTGAACAATTTTATATTATTTTTGTATTTTGTGAAGCATATTTGAATATGTGTGGTATTTTAAAACTGGGTAAAAGGGGTGCACTGCTTGAAATCAAATGCAAATAATTAGAGGAATTCCATTCCATTGGTAGAAATTTAGATGATAATATGATAGGGGTTTCTCACTCTGCTCATGACTCCATGCAACTAGGAAGATGTGAGGGCTCATCAGTGAGAGCCAAAAAGGATGTGAAAACAAGGTGAATAGAGATATGAAAGCTGAAGATAATGAATACGATGACACAAGGTGTAACAATGATCCATATGAGAAATATGTAAATCATCTTATGTATAGTTTATCTTACTGATTCCAAGATAATTCCATTTGATAGGTTTTGACAAAATTTAGATCGTTGATGGCCGATTGATTAGCAAGATCCAATTGAAGGAATTATTGTCTCTTTTAACATGAACAACTAAATTAATTTTGGGGTTTTTTGATTAAGCAGTTTGATTAAGATTTCATAAGGGATTTATTTGTTGATTATTTTTGTGAAAGACCCCCTACATGTTACCCCATACCACTAGTAAGAGGCAAGGGCTCAACACCAAAGACAAAATGTAGGCAAGTAAGGGATTTCTCCATTCCCAGTCTCATACTACCAGTAATAAGTATGGGCTTATCACCGATGATTGTGAAGGATGAAAGGTGTAATTACTTTATAAGTTTTTTTATATTTTTATATTGATTTAATTTACCTTGTATATTAATAGTGTGCTTTTTGGGAAGGAACACTATGCCCCTAAGTCTCAGCCTTTTGCAGCTAGTAAGCCACAAGGGTTCAACATCGTAGATTGAGATAGACGATAAAAAAGGCCCGGGTAAAGAAGTTTAGTGCTTTCTGTAGACACCTATAATTATGCCTAAGAAATTTAAATACTTAAATTATGCTAACTATCCCCTTTCTCACAAATTGATGACATATCATCAAAAGAATTCATATTCCCTCTTGTTGTCGTTAATTAATTACAATACGCTAATTGATTAAGTCACCTATCTAGCTAACTATCTAATTAATGACCTTCCGTTAATTATTTACCTTTTCTATCTAGATTAATTAATTATTATTAATTCATTAGTTTTCCCCTTCATTTAACTAGTAAATCAATATTTAATTGATTTAATCCCTTTCTAATGGCCTAAATCGTACTAATATTCCTCTAATTGGTTTCTATAAGCTTACACCTACCTATTAGTTAATCACCTTTGATTAATTAAAGCATCCCCCCAGTTCCCATGACTTGCTAAACATGTATTAAACCCTTCTAAAGTAAGGTTACCTTTAATAAAGCAACCTTATCCATTCCTAATCATGTTTTACCTTTATCCCACATTCATGAAGATGTGTTGAATCCTTTATCCTTTGGGCTATATAAAGAGCCCTGCACCTACCTTTTTACTTACACCTAAACTCCTTAAGAGAGAAAATTCAAAGCATATAGCAAAGAGACTAAGAGCTTGCACTTTGTCCTCTTGAGAGTTCATCATCTTGAAGAGTTAAGCCTCTTTCTTAAAGTGCTTAGGTCATATGGGAGGTGTCAAAAGGGTCTTGTAGCCCAACTTTGACTAGCCCTCATTCCTAGGTTCTTGGAACATTAAGGACAACTATTTTTGATAGCCATGGAACCTACCTATGTTCCTTCATTTATATGTTGTTAGCGAATAGAGGATATTTAGGTTCTTAACACAGTTAATTTCATAGTTTTGTATTGATAAATATTAGCATCTAACCCTTGATTAATTCTTATCATGATGGTGTTTATAATGTTGTTTAATTCTTGTTAATTAAGACTATTTAGGTGTTAGAATTTGTTTACATTAGCATTAGTTTAAAAACAACACTTGCACACATTTGGCACGCTCGGTGGGACGCGCTTAGTCCCATGGCATTTTAGTTTAAATTTCATTGTTTTGGCTAATTTTTGATATGCACATGTAGTAATTAATGTCCATTTTTTTATAGAAAATTTGCTCATTTGATATGTGTAACTTCATGTTCATAGCCATAATTTTAATGGGTAATTGCCATTTTAAAACTAACTTGTCAAAATTTAGAGATATTGTGAAGTTTTCTTTGTTTTTTTCCATACTCTGGTTACAGGTCTGGCGCAGGCACAATTTTCAGAGCACATGCACGGTTTTCAAGGCACACACGTCTCTCTGGTGGTGCAGGCGTACTGTTAAAATATGTCATTATGTCTGACGACCCCTGGCGCATGCACACTAACCTTGGCGCACCCACCCTAACTAGTGCGTAGGCCCACTAACATGGGCACACACGTCGTTTCATACTGTACCTTCATTGCATTTTGAAACCTGTCAGATTGGAACACATGCTATAACCAGGGAACACATGTGGTTTTAGTGGCGCAGGTATATTTTTATGGTAATATGGTTATTCTGTCTGTTATTCTATCTGTTTTCTTAGAGTAGCGCATATGCTGTTTTCGTGGTGCACATACCTCTTGGGTGGCGCAGGAATTTAATTGATCTAAAAATTCCACAGAGTGGTGTAGGCACTATTTTTGAGGCACACACATCTCTCAGGTGGTGCAGGCACACCATGAGCCGAAAAGTACCTTTGGTGGTGCATACGCCCTAACCCGTGCGCAGACACTGAAAAAGGGGCGCAAGCGTCCCTTTTTATTTTTTGAACTTAAAGCAATGATGTGATAACATTCTTATAGGTTTATCTAATCATATATTTGTCTTTGTAGGCTATTTTTACATGTTTGTATTTGATTAGGTAATATTTTGCATTGTTTGCTTATAGGATTAAGATCATGTATGCTCTTCCCTCGTGTCTCTCGGGGTGATCTTGGGAATCAGAAATGATTCTTGAGTCCTTTTGATACTTTGAGATTGTTAGGGGTATTTGATTTGGAATTGGTTAATTTGGCATTGTTGAATTAAAGTGTTGTTCCATTTGGTTATCTTTTGGGATTTGTGAAGACATCGCATATGCTCTTCTCTTGTGTCCTTGGACGATCTGAAGAATCAGAAATGATGCCTTCTATTTTGATGTAAAACTACTAATCATCGTCATATAGGACCAAAACGCTTGTCAAAGAAAGAAGGAATCGAAACAAAAGTCAGAAAACTACTAATACAGTTGTTATACAGGTTGCCAAACGGTGTTCAAGAAAACCACATCTAATTAAAAAAGATAAAAAGAAAAACATATTCAAAACATTGTATTGCAGGTTTCGGAAAAGGGTACGTCCCTCTCCACTCAACTGGAACATAACCCCTTTGGCATAACGCCTTAAGCTACAACAATGGGGGTGGTTCCAGGAACCCCAAAGTAGTCCACGCAAGAGGGAACCTTGTGGATGAAATGGGAAGCACTCCGCACTACCTATCTGACTAGTAAATTCCTTTGTGAGATAGAGTTACAAATTATCCCTACGTGACCCTTTTAAGTACACATTTGGATGCATTTATTGCCCACTGTGCTTGAAGGGGGAAAAGTCGAGATACTCCCAAACTAGTCATTGCAACTTTTTGGGTAAATCATCCCACTCGTGGATAATCTTTGTAGCACCTAGGACGAGAGAACCACCTAGGAAGATATACTTTGGCCAAGAGCCCACTTTGACCATTCTAAAACAGTGTTGAGTTGTGAACCATATTTTCATTGAGAAACATGTGACGCATTACTTTCATTTAGTTTTTACTTGCCTTAGGGTGAGGTGAAACTATGCCGAAGTGAGGCCAAATTTTTCATCCTTTTTTGATTTACTTCCTTCACATTCTTTTGACACTTTGTTGATCAAAAGAAGGGTGACTACCTTTGTGTTACCAATCGACTGTTTCTCTCACTTTTATGTCCGTTTACACCCATCCATGTTTGTGGCTGGGTTAGTTAAACATCTAAAGTGTGTGGAGGCATTTTCACATCATTGGTAGCCATTTTGATCTTGATACCCATGTCAAGATTGTCATTGTAGTAAGGTGTGGTTCATCACCGCATAATTCCTTAGAAGAGTTAGCTTGTTTGTATCGTATCACTACAATTTTGATATTCATGTCTTGTTTCTTGTAAACTCGACATAAATACCTATATTGTATGGCTACGCTGCACACATTTTTAACTATTCCTAGCTATACTTTGAGCTTTTTAGTTCAGTTTTATTATTACCTCAATTTCAAAGAGTGCTAGGTGTTACCATTTGTGTGTGTTATATCAATAACACCTTGATATCAATACTTCACTTTCTCGCAAAGTGGGTTAACATATCTTGGTGATATTGTTGTGTCATTCATGAATTGTAATTGGAACTTTTTGAGATATAGGTCTTAATCGAGTTTGAGCTCACTCATCGTATATCTTGATTGGGAGATCGCATTGACTTCTTGTATTTACTTACATCTTGTTCATTCCCTTAGACTTGGCATAAGTGAAGACATTTTGTTAATCATCTTGCGACACGAACTACTTTTGAAATGTAGTCTAGGAGGTACTTCATTTAAACGGGTTTCAATACCAAATGCTTGTATCATTGGTGATTTTATCACTCTATCACATTGGTATTCTCACATTGTTGATTTATTCATACTCTTAACAAATACATCTTGCATTTCACTTAGGGGGTAGTCATTAAGCTTTGGACACATTTACAACTTACCCTAGTGAAACTATCACGAAAACATGGCTCCCAAAACATGTCTAGGGTTAAAGAAACAGACATATGAGGAACAACAAGCACAAGCTTGGGAAACCTCTAATAGACAAGGGTCAAACCCCTTCATTGGACACGACTTAGGACCACTATTTTCTACAGAAAAGGAAACAAAAGAAATGGTCGACCATAGTGGAAATGAATTAGAATCACCACGTGCAGACTTTGATTTTGACCCTACTCTACTAGACGAGTTTCTTCTCAGGAACAAAGATAGAGTGTTGGCATGGGTCGTCGAATTAGGGGCCAAATTACCCATCGAGAATGAACCAATACTACCTACAAATGACACTACTGAGGAAGAACGCCCCCTTATCAATATGGAAGATATTTTAACAGGCAGGCATGCTTCCACTTCTTATGTAGAAAATGATAAAGTGGTAGGGCATAGAATACCCCTCATCAAAGTGCCATGAAGAAACAAGATAGAACATGAGACAGGGGAAGAACCTCCACAGTACGAAGAGGAGGAACCTTTAGAAGAAGAGGCTATAAACCAAACCACAATCCAACAACAAATCAGCAACCTAAGCCGACAACTTGCTTTGCTTACTTCCCATGTACAGAAAGACGCAAACAAGAACATTCAAAAGTTGAGACCTAAGGTTAAGATCAACGAACTCCATCGGGAAAAACAAGGAGAAGAAGACATAGGGTATCATCGTGTTTACATCCCCGCTTCTCCCACTAAAGAACAATTGCTCACACAGGAAGTGCAATCTATGAAAGTGATGCTTGTGAGCTTACAAGAGAGCAATATAGGGAGCATCAGGAAATATCAATATGAAGAATTATGCCCCTATCCTTTTGACAAGACAATGACCCTTCAACCCTTTCCAAAGAAATTTGATATGCCAAAGTTTGAAAAATACAAAGGAAAGGGAGACCCAAGGGATCATGTTAAATATTTCTACATGGCATGTCAAGAGGTGTCTTATAGTGATAATTACCTCATCAGAATTTTTCCCAAGAGTCTCGGAGGTCAAGCATTGGAATGGTTTACGCGCTTACCATGAGGATCAATTTTCACCTGGCCAGAATTGGCAGAAAGATTCGTGCGTCACTTCTCATATAACATAGAGAGTGACATCACCATGGCAGACTTGTGTGGAGCCAAACAATTCCCAAATGAGACCTTCGCCAGCTTCCTCCAATGATGGAGAGGGATAGCTAGTCACTTCCCTTGCGCTTTCCCTGAAAAGCAGCTGGTCAATATTTTTGTTCCCAATCTCAACCCGGATATAGCTTTCCACCTCCAAATGCATTGTGTCTGCACTTTTGAGGAGGTTATAGAGAAATGGATTCAGATAGAAAAGGCTCTCATTGCCAAAGGAACCCTCAAAACCCAATCTAAAGACAACCAAAGTTTCAAACTCGTGGAAAATCTGAAAATCTTCAACAAAAAAAAACGTGGTAGGAGACAGAATCACTGATTCCAAACGTGTTCAAATGGTCCAAACTAGTCAACCTTTTAAACTGACCAAGGGCCCAATTCAACCATCACCAAAGTGAAGAACATTCACCTCTCTCAATGAACCGTTGTTAGTCATACTGAAACAGTTGGATGTGGCCCACATGATGACCTATCCTACTACGCAACCGTTTGATGACAACGCTCCTAAACCTTCATGGTATAAGGAGCATGAATATTGTGAAATGCATCACGTTAAAGGACATAAGATAGAAAAATGTCTGCGGCTTCGCCATTATATTCAGGACCTCATTGACAACGGGGAGATAGAGGTGGATAACCCTGGAAAAACACAAACACCTAATGAGAAAATGGGGATTTATAAGGAACCCTTCCCCAAGCATGATAAGTCGGAAAAGACAAAGCCGGATCGGGGAGAGTCATCCCAAACCTATAAAGCCATGAATTACTTGTATACCAAAAGAGATAACAATCATTACGATTCACTTATCAGATGTATTCACTCTCCTGCTGACTGTGTCAACACCATCTGGATCAAGGGAAAGGACTGTGCTGCGGTAACAAGGCATGCCCACCTCGTGATTCTGGAACCCTCTCCGTTGACCCCACAAACCGGTAAATATAACCTTTTAGAACAACTTGAGAAGACGTCTGCTAAGATTTTGATCTTAGATCTTCTCAAGATATCCAATGTGCATAAGGAAATTCTGTATCAAACTCTTCAGGGGTCGGGAGTGCCTTTAGAAGTCGATCCTGCACACCTTCAAGCCATGGTGGCAAACATTACACCAAGTGAGCATCTCACTTTCAACCATAGGGAGATCCCTACCGAGAATCCTACACATAATCTTCCCTTATACATTGAGGTAGTTGTCACCAACAGGAAAATCAAATGGGTGCTTGTGGATAACGGATCGGGATTGAACATCTACATGCTTAAGTTGGTCAAACAATTGGGACATATGGAGGAAGATCTTGAGTCCCATATTATCACTATCACTGCATACAACAACGCGGAAAGAGAGTCAGTAGGCACCATTACACTGCCCATGGAGGTGGGCCCCACTTGTCATCAGACAAAGTTTCACGTCCTAGACTTGGAACTTCCATATAATATGCTTCTAGGCCGACCATGGATTCATGCCATGCAGGCCGTGCCATCAACGTTTCATCAATGCATCAAGTTGAAGCATGAGGGACATACAATTACAATACCAGGAGATTCAGAGCCCTTTTCTCATTGTAGAGCTCTTAATAGCTTTGCATGAAAGGGTACATATGCATGTCCCTCCTCAGATATAGCAGTTCCTCTTCAGTCTGAGGCTATGGAATCCCGGGTGGATTCAGATTCTCTTAGTTCTTGTGCTCATGGGGCATCCACTTCAATATCTCCATTTGATTCATGGGAGATGAAAATATTGGAATATGGATGTGGGGATTATAATGTATAACAAGCGCTCTTGGTTTCTGACCTCTCATTGTCACCCAAGACTAGAGGTCGACCCAACTACCGCTTCAGGAGACCTAGAGAGGAACACACTATTGGGTCGTTCCTACCTAGAGGCTTGTTAGCTGAGGAAAAATTGCTTGATCCACCTACAACTTGGGTCCCTGAGGACACTCAGCCATCTTGTTATCAAACCCTGGAATATGAAAAATCTAGTAGAATGATGTACTCCATGGGCTACAAAGGCCTAGGATGTGGGAGGAATGAACAAGGACAAAGAGAACCAGTCCCTCTTCCACATTTCAAAATAGAAAGATATGGCATTGGGATTCATCCTTATGGAGCACACCCCAATGATCAAGATGTGACTTGTTTTGAGTGTGAGGATAGCTTCGATTATCTAGACAGCGATACGGATTCCCATTGTAGCCAATATGAGGATCTGGCCTCCACGAACCTTTTCATGAATAACGCTGTCCTGACCATAACCCCCACTGAACCAACCCTTGACCTTGTATACCCTTCCCTTGTTGAATGGGACCAACAACGTCACGTGCCACTAGATTTATTTGAGAATGATGAGGCTATTGCAGAGTTCATGGGCATAAGGGATACAATCCCCATTGGAGATCACAAGAAAGGTTTCTTTATCGACTTAGACACCTGTGCCTACTTCGGAGAGGAGGCTGAACTTTGTGGTCAGCAAAATCTAAAGAAAAGTGAGGGAAAAATTTCTAAAGAAAAGCCTCAGAAAAAATTGAAGTCCAAGTCACACAGTGAAAACCTCTTTGAGGCACTGGCTGACAAACAAATAAGAAAATCAAAGGACAAACAAAGTGACCATGCCAAGGATGAAAATCTCGTAGAGACATCCTTGGATGAAGATCTCAACCTACCTCCTGATCCTACGCGTATGGAGGATTTATCAAAATTGTTAGTCGAAGAAACCATTGATGTCAACATTGGTACCGAAGAAGATCCCAAGATAGTAAAATTGGGGGCATCACTCTCAGCTAGAGAACAAAAGATGTTCACTATGTTGTTGTGAGAGTTCATTGATGTGTTTGCATGGTCTTACAAAGACATGCCCGGCTTGGATCCAACTTTGGTCATGCACAACCTAGTTGTGCACATAGATGCCAAGCCTATCAAACAAAAGCTCCAAAAGATGCATCCAAGAGTGGCCTTGTTGGTTAAGGAAGAGTTGGAAAGATTGCTTGCAACAGGATTCATCAGACCAATTGATTATTCTGAATGGATATTGAACATTGTTCCTGTCCAGAAGAAACCTATCAGTATCTGAATCTGCACGGATTTTAGGGACATCAATAAGGCTTTCCCTAAAGATGATTTTCCACTGCCCAACATTGATATGATTGTTGACTCAACAGTAGGGTATGAAATGCTATCACTCATGGATGGCTTTTCAGGTTATAATCAAATTAAGATCACTAAGGAGGACCAACACAAAACAGCTTTCACAACTCCTTAGGGCACCTTCTGCTATCAGGTGATGCCATTTGGCCTTAAGAATGTAGGAGAAACTTATCAGCGGGCCATGACAGTAATTTTTCATGATATGATTCATGACATCATGGAAGACTACGTAGATGACATCCTGGGAAAGTCCAAAACAAGAGAGGATCATCCTATCATTTTGTGGCGTATCTTTGAATGCCTGTGTGAATATAAAGTTAGGCTGAATCCAAAGAAGTGTGTCTTCGGTGTGCTATCCAGGAAACTATTGGGCTTCATTGTGTCAAGATGAGGTATTGAGGTAGACCCTGCTAAAGTGTTTGCCATCACTGAAATGCCTCCACCTGAGAATATCAAGCAACTGCATAGCTTGCAGGGGAAAATTCAAGCCATTCATCACTTTATATCCCAGCTTGCAGATAAATGTCACTCATTCACGCATTTACTGAAAAAGGATGTCGACTTTCATCTGGGGACCCAAGCAACAACAAGCCTTTGCTTTGCTTAAACAGTACCTGGCTAATCCACCTGTCCTCATGCCTCCCACTCTAGGAGAACCACTTTTGCTCTATATTTCTACTACACAATATGCTATTGGTGCACTGCTCACCCAATACGACCTTAGCCATAAAGAGAAAGTGGTGTACTATCTGAGTCACACCCTCATCGCCTATGAACTTAATTATCCTCAGATTGAAAAGGCTTGCTTGGCCGTTGTTTTTACCTTTCAGAAACTTCACCATTACCTACTAAATACTAAGACCAAGCTCATATCCAAGGTTGACCCACTCAAGTATTTGTTGTCCAAACCCGCCCTCATAGGTAGAATGGCTAATTGGATCATTCTACTCAGTGAGTTTGATATAGAATTTTTCCATCAAAAATCAGTTAAAGGACAAGTACTTGCAGACCAGCTAGCGGAAGCACCCTTGCAAAGCATGGAACCTTTGAGTCTGGATCTTCCAGATGCCTCCTTGCTCTACATTGAAGAATCTACCATATGGCAGATACATTTTGATGGATCATTTATGTTTCATGGTTCCGGTGCAGGAGTGGTCCTTATTACTCCTTCGGGTGATCCTATACCATAGGCTTTCTGCCTGGCCTTCCCTTGCACGAACAACATTGTGGAATATGAAGCACTTATTGCAGGGATGAAGCTAGCCATCAAGTGGAATATTCATCATGTTAAGGTTGTAGGTGATTCGCAGTTAATCATTAAATAGGTAAATGATGAATATAAGGTTAAGGATGACAAGCTCATACCTTACAAAAAGTTAGTGGAAACTCTAAAGGAGTATTTTGTGTGCATCACCTTTGAGAAAATCCCAAGAGTGCAGAACAGATCGGTGGATGCCATGGCAATGGTGGGATCTATGCTTTGTATTCCACCAGGGAACAATGATATGCCATTCTTCGTAGAAAATCTATGCTAGCCCACGTATGACATGCCAGAATCTTTCCTGGCTTGTGAGGTTGTTGGTCCCCATTCCCCATGGTACGAACCCATCTTCACCTATCTTAAGGACAACACATTCCCTCCTGATATCTCCCATTATGAAAAGTAAAGCCTGATTCACTAGATAGCCCATTACACCCTTTTAGGAGGTACACTTTATCGTCATGGCTATGATGGGAATCTATTACGTTGTCTGGATGTGATGGAGTCAATCCAGGTAATCAAGGAAGTGCACGAAGGGGTATGTGGAGCACATACAAATGGAATGGTCTTGGCTAAGAAACTGTTGAGAGTAGGTTACTATTGGCCTACCATGGAAACTGATTGTTGCAATTATGTTAGAAAATGTGTGCTTTGCCAAAAGTATGGAAATTTCATCCATGCTCCGTCGCAACCATTGCAACCAATCACTACCCCATGGCCATTCTCCAAGTGGGGACTTGATTTAATAGGGAAACTTACTCCTACCTCATCTGATGGTCATACACATATCATCACAGCCACAAAATATTTTACAAAATGGGTGGAGGCCATCCCTTTAACCTATGTCACAGGAGCACAGATTTCTAAATTCATCATGAATCACATTATTTGCCGATATGGTATTCTGACAGCCATTGTTACAGATAATGGGAAGTCATTTAAGAACAAAACTGTGAAAGGTCTTTGCCAACGGTTCCAAATCAGATTGAAATGGTCCACACCATATTACCCTCAGGGTAATGGACAAGCTGAGGCAACAAACAAGACTTTGGTCAGGATAATGGAGAAGATGGTCAGCAAAACAGGTCGAAACTGGCACCTACAAATCCATCCAGCCCTTTGGGCTTACCGAACATCCATTCACACCCCTACGGGTGCGACACCATATTCCTTAGTGTTTGGGACAAAATCTATCATCCCCTTAGAGATTGAACTTCTGTCCCTGAGGATCTCTCTTCGAGACTATCTGGATAAGGATGAAGATTATCGAGTGGCAAGACTGGCTGAGTTGGAGCTACTGGATGAGAGGTGCATTCGTGCCCTTAATCACCTGAAGGTGTATCAACATAGAGTCTCTAGAAATTACAACAAGAGAATCATCCCTCGTCAGTTTGAGGTTGGTGATTTGGTTATGAAGGAGAACCAGTTCAACACCAGAGCAGAGCGGAGAAAAGAAAGGGAAGTTCGAACCACATTGGTTAGGACCCTATGTCATAGTTGCCAAGTACGGCACCGGGGCATAAAAAATGGCTCACCCCAATGGTGATGAGCTTTGGGAGCCCATGAATGCCATGCATCTTAAGAATTTCTATGCTTGAACATGGCGCAAAAATAAATCAAAAATACAAAAACAAAAAAAAAATTTAGAAAAAGAAAAAGAGAAAACAGGTCATCCACTAGTGAAAACCACACAAATGTGGCACTTTGGACAAATCCTTGGGTGAAAACTAGTTTCTGGCACCTCGGGAGGATTTGTTGCTCACAAGCATTCTAGTATTAGAAGGGTAGTTGTCTTTGGCCTAGACCTAGTTCTGCCTTCAAGTTTCCTTGTACACACCATCCTATCCATGCCTTGATCTGACTTTGCCTTCTTCTATTTGTCTGTGAGGGACGTGGTCTTTCGTTATTTCCCATCTTACGCTGGGGGCAACTCAACGAACTTCACCTTCTTGTTCATAAGTGCGTGGCTTCTGCCCTTGTATATTCCCCACCTAATGCTGGGGGCATCCATGCTTTCTTGGTTACCTGCACATAGCTTTGGAAAACCGTTAAAAAACACAAAAACAATAGAAAATTGTTTCGAGAAAAAAACACAAAAACAATAGAAAAAGAAAACACAAAAACAATAGAAAATTGTTTCGAGAAAACACAATTTCAAAAAAACCTAAACAATAGAAAATCGGTGTGTGAAAACATATCTTACAAAAACATTTACTTGCATTGTCTTGTTTCCTTGCTTTTCTTGTTGCTTGTATAGTGTTTTGCGTGCTTTCTTTTGAGTTGTTTGTTGCTTGGGTGTACTTTGTCATAGTTCATCTTTTCTTGCTTAGATTAGATTCATTCTTGCTTGTGCATATTGCGGTGTGTCTCGACATGCTAGTGAATTTTGGGAGATCATGATGTAATGTGTTAATTCATTATGTTCTTTCTTAGGCATTTGGTTGTGTTTGTTACTTGTTAATAAAGCATGGTGAATCATGGTGTATTGCATTAATTCCTGGTGTTCTTTGTTAACATTTGGTTGTGTTTCTTGCATGTGCTCTATTTTTGTTATCATTCACATCACATTACCATCATTATCATCACATCTAACATCATCTATACATCATATATAAACAAAAATGCTAAGTTTTACATCATGCATGTATGCTAAGCTAATCATCACATATCATATCATCAATGGGGGCAAGAGGGGTTGCGCATAATAAAAAATCTATCCCCCCCACACCAATATCATCATATCATCCTGTCCATATACATCAACATAACACATGAGAAAAACATTTGATATCATCTACGGATATATCATCTAACATTCTAAAAAAGCACATGTATATACATCAAACATCAGGATAATGTACATGTAAAATGTGAATCTGATAACATCATAACAACATCCATAAGTGCTGAATCAAGAAAATGTAACATGCATCGAATCCAATGCAGGCAACATGCCCACTCAAGATACTAAATACGATTCATGTCCAGTCGTCAATTAGTTCCCCATGAGTTTAAAGACAAAGCAAAAACCATCTATATACATGTATCAAAAAACAAAGATATACATCATCTCATAACCATGTGTATCTGAGCCAAAACAATAAGTCCTCATATATATATACACGTGTGTCAAATATACATCTATATCAAAAATGGATACATACAAATCTGTGCTCTATATCAAAAATGCCTTCAGCTGAGGCGTACAACAAGGATACATCAAAAATGTCTGTATACATACATACAATGTCCTGATCAGTGCTCAATACAAATACATCATCGATACACAATGCCATCAAAAAGGGGCATGTATCTGAAAGAATCAAGCCTTCATCATGAGGCATCATAAAAAATACATGTCTACAATCACTGTACATCAAAATCAGCCTTCATAAGAGGCATACATACAAAAGAATCTGTACAATAAAAGGTGGCTATCAACCACAGCTCTCACCCTCGCCGGGGCTCCCAGGTCTGTCCTTTGAATGCTAGAACTCTGGAGGTTGGGAAGGCACTGGTCTCACCAGCTACTCTGGAAGAGGCTGTCTCACGGATCTAGTGGAATGGTCAGACCTCCGTGATGAGAGCCTGATGCACTCGACCCTGATAACTATGGCAGTGCCACTCACTACTCTAGTAGCACCACTCTGTAATATGCAGTCCTATAGAAAAGGGCCTCCCCACCAAGCCTGGTGGCATCACGAATCAGATCTGCATCACCGGAGGTGAGCGCTACCTGAAGGGTAGTATCTCTCTCACCTGTAACTCGGCCCAGGTTTGCCTCGGCCTGTCTAGCAGTAGCAGCCTCTCGATCCCTCTCTGTGGTCATCGCCTGCAGCTCACGTGGGCCTGGTCCCTCTGTGCTAATACTTCCTGATAATAGGCATGCACGTGATCTCTCTGTGCCACAACCATGTGCACCTGTGACTGGGACTGATGTAGGAGGCTCAATATCTGAGCCCCCTGTGTTGCTTGTCTCTCAGATCTGGCTCTGCCATGCACCTCTGTCATCTCCTGGGCCAGCCTGGGCCCGAGCCTGATCCCACCCTGATAGTAATGTCACAATGTGGGCTTGGGCCTCATCATGCTCTGCTATGGCTGTCACGCACCAGCCTCGAGCCTCATCTCTCTCCACTCTGGCCGTGTCTCTCTCAGCTATGAGCTATTGCACCTGTACCTGTGTTGTGGCTATCTGTGCCACTGGCTGTGAGGCTATGTGTGCCTCAGGGACTAGTCCCTGAGGTGCTCTAGAAGACTACCCCTGCTCAAAAACCCTACCTCTGGGTGGCTGCATAGCTACCTATACTGGGCCCTACGGCCTCAGTCCCTGTGCCTGTGGGGCACCCTGTCCATCATGAGGGATGCCATCAAATGGATCCTCTGGGTCTGGCCCCAATGCCACTGCTCTAGCTCGACACTCTGCCCCATGCCATATCTCTACAGGTGGGTGAATACCTATTACCCAAGCTGCCTCTGGAATAGTAAGACGCCAGGGTAACACTCTCATGTACCATGATACATAATCAGTTGTAGTCCCTGGGTCTTTAACCTATCGTAATAGGTCCCATGCCTAGGGGACCACCTGTAAGAAACTATTCATAGCTCAGGCCACTGGTATATGAGGCCCCATAGTCTGCCTCTCAGAATCCCTGCGAGCATGCCAGATATCTGGCTGAGGGACACCCTGTACTTGGCCAAGCTGCCGCTGGCACCTGTCAACATGATACAACTCCATGATGTAGCTGTGGCTGCCAATAAGAAAGTGCTCCACCAAGCACATGTTGAGCTCTGTGGCATCCTCTGGCCACTACAAGTGCCTGTATGGACGCCAAATGATGTCTATTGGTGCTAACTCATCAAACTCCCGCCTATATCTAAATAGGCTGCCAAGGTGACCACAAACATCTCTGCCAGCTGCTATCCAAGCCATGTATGATGGCTCCTCGGGATCTCAGACTCAGAATGGGCCCACAGGGTGTCCAATAGCTATATGATCCCATGACCATATCTGTAGTAATGATGCAGGCCCCACGGTCTTCTGACCGTGGTATGTAATAAGGTGTAGATCCCAGTATAAGTGGGCCAGTATACACTGCCCCCAACAATATCTCTCACCACTGTAAATGTCATGAACTAGTGGCAGTAATCCTCTCAGGAACAAAGTCCTTGTCTTATCAGTGAGTAGGAACCCACTGATAAGCGACATGATATAGAGAGGTCCCCTGATGCAATGTCGAGTCAAAGATGCACTCATGTAAGGCTACAATCATCCCATCATGTGGGATGTCATCGATGCCAAATAGAGCACTACACGCTACTCTGATCAGCCCTGCATCTGAACTATACTCGATCAATGTACCCATCATGGGCACACGCAGAATCCACCACACATCCTCTATGGTCACTGTCATCTCCCCTGTGGGTAGTCTAAAACACTGACTCTCGCTATGCCATCACTCGGCTAGCGCAGTCAGGAGGCCATGATCTAGTACAATAGATGGCATCTGAGCCACAGGGCCCAGTCCCACTGCCTCTAGTAATATCACCATCGCTCGGCGGTCGCGCCGGTGCATACTGCCCTCTAACTCAGCAATCCAGGAGTGACACTCCCACGTCTGTAAAACTGGTAGCCATCTCTGCAAAATAACATGCCACTCATTAGTTTCTAGCATTTCCTCTAAAAATCTATCTCATCTTTTAGGGTTAACCCAAAAATCCTAAAAATTCTTCTAAGTGTCACATTTTTGGACACTTTCCTATCTTTTTCTACCTGTCTAGGGCACCTGCGCACCCTTTTGGGCATGTGTGCCATGTTTCTAGTGCCTACGCTTGCGTGCATGTGTTTTCTGGCATGTGCACCCTCTTTCGGGCGTCTGCGCCCCCTTTTTGGCATGTGCGCCACCAAATTGGTGCTTGCGCATGGACATGTGCACTTCTGCGTATGTGCGCTTGCCTATCCATGCCTGTGCCATGCTTTTGGCATGTGTGCCCCATTCTTGGCGTGTGCACATGCGCATACATGTGCTCGTGTGTGCACGTGTGCATGGGTGTATGTGTGATTTGTGGCGTGTGTGTGCGTGCATCGACCTAGCGCCTGCGCCCTGGAAAGGATGCCTGCACACCCCCAAAATGGTGCCTGTGTACCCTATCTCATGCCTGCGCGTGCCTAGAGGTGCACCTACATGTTTTCTACGCCTAAAAACCTAATTTAATGCATTAATGACAAAATTTTAAAAGCAAGGTTGCGATACTCACAAATGGGCCATCGTCTGCGTGCCGCTGGTACCCCGGACTGCATTTGCACACCTCAAATGGTCTCACGCGATCACCATGGTTCTCCTGAGTGTCCAAGCCTCACAGTAATTTTTCTAAACTGAGTAGTTAAAATGAATTACTTGCGATGTTTTTACCCCCCTGGGGGGTATATTAACCTATTTTTCACCGTTCGGAGGGTCGGGAGACCCGTTTCGATCGCCGTTTTCTCCTCTGTTCACTGTGGAATAATTATTTTTATTAAATAATTATTTTTCTCTTATCTTTTTCACCATATTGGGGCATTTTTTGCTGTCTGATACCCCTTTCTTCTCCCTCAGACAATTTTATTGCTCCCTGGCGATTTTTACTCTTCTTCCCACTCTCGTAAATAATTATTTTTTCTTAATTTTTCCATTAAACAAGGACATTATTTGTCAGTTATTTCTCCTTTCTTCCACCTAGGGCACTTTCTGTCACCCCTAGGCCCTTCACTTTCTTCTTCTACTTTCTTCTACTATTCACCACGGTTTGAAAAGCAAAAACAATAAAAACAATATATATCAAAAAATCCAAAAACAGGACAATTTTTTTCAAAAAATCCTAAAAAGTAAAAAACCCTACAAAATGGTAACTTGCTTATTACGGCTGAAACTTGTGTCTTGCGCATGGTATTTTCTCCATATCCTATTGGTTTGTCTCACATCTTCCCCAATTAATACGACTCACGGATCACCAGATTCACAACCATTCACAAAGCTAGCTGCTTGCTTCGTCTGTACTCTGGGGCACTTTTGTTGCCTGGTGCTGTTTTGTTGCACACAAATGCTTTTCATGGACCCTATGTCCATTATCATTTCCCCTTGCATGTATCCTTTCTTGGGGCATCATTTTTAACCCTTGTTGTCAATCACGAACTTGTGGATCTCTTCAGCACTGATAACAAAACATTTGTACAACTGTCTTGACCATTGTTGGGTTGGATATGTGCGTTTGTACTTGTTTTCCCTGTTATATGAGCTTGTTTCCTTCTCGTATTGCATTGCATTATTGTATGTTGCATGGAGTTGGTACTTTCAGCAATGGAAAATTGTTCATAGTATGGCTTTTCATGTCATTCTACCTTTGTTGTATGCTTATATTTTTCATAAGGACCAATGATGTAGTTCATATGGCAATATGATGACATCAAAATTGTTCCACATAAACAATGGCTAGAGGCTAAGCTCTTCTCTCCCCTCTTCCATATTTCTTCTACATCACTTCCCTTTCACCCCTAATTTTCTCTCTCATCGGGGCATCCTGCCTCTTCCCCATTCTTCTATCTATATCTCACCTTTTTCAATCTTCAATTGGCTTCTTCTATCACCCCATCGACACTCGAGGGGGCATCTCTCCCTCCTACTAATTTTTCTTCTATCCCTTTAAAATTTTCTTCCGTCTACTATCTTTGAAGTGGCGTCACTTACACCACCCCAAAGAGGGGCAAATGTAGACACCTATAATTACGCCTAAGCAATTTAAATACTTAAATTGTGCTAATTATCTCCTTTCTTGCAAATTGACGACATATCATCAAAAAAGCTCATATTCCTCTTGTTGTCGTTAATTAATTACAATACGCTAATTGATTAAGTCACCTATCCAGCTAACTATCTAATTAACGACATTCCATTAATTATTTACCTCTTCTATCTAGATTAATTAATTATTATTAATTAATTAGTTTTCCCCTTCATTTAACTAGTAAATCAATATTTAATTGATTTAATCCCTTTCTAATGGCCTAAATCATACTAATATTCCTCTAATTGGCTTCTATAAGCTTACACCTACCTATTAGTTAATCACCTTTGATTAATTAAAGCACCCCCAACTCCCATGACTTGCTAAACATGTATTAAACCCTTCTAAAGTAAGGTTACCTTTAATAAAGCAACCTTATCCATTCCTAATCATGTTTTACCTTTATCCCACATTCATGAGGATGTGTTGAATCCTTTATCCTTTGGGCTATATAAAGAGCCCTCCACCTACCTTTTTACTTACACCTAAACTCCTTAAGAGAGAAAATGCAAAGCATATAGCAAAGAGACTAAGAGCTTGCACTTTGTCCTCTTGAGAGTTCATCATCTTGAAGAGTTAAGCCTCTTTCTTAAAGTGCTTAGGTCATATGGGAGGTGTCAAAAGGGTCTTGTAGCCCAACTTTGACTAGCCCTCATTCCTAGGTTCTTGGAACATTAAGGACAACTGTTTTTGATAGCCATGGAACCTACCTAGGTTCCTTCATTTATATGTTGTTAGAGAATAGAGGATATTTAGGTGCTTAACATAGTTAATTTCATAGTTTTGTATTGATAAATGTTAGCATCTAACCCTTGATTAATTCTTATCATGATGGTGTTTATAATGTTGTTTAATTCTTGTTAATTAAGACTATTTAGGTGTTAGTCTTTGTTTACATTAGCATTAGTTTAAAAACAACACTTGCACACACTTTCTGTTAAAGAGAGAGATTATTTAAAAGGAGGATTTTCCATGAGTAAGCTTCGAGACAAAACCGTAGGTGATAATATCCGAAATGGTAGAAACCATAACAAAGACGAGACACACAATGCCCAGGAGGGTTAAGGTTAACCAATGTCGTAATAGGTGAAGAAGGTGAATACATGGTAATGGTATGATTAGGATATCTACTAAGAGATGGAATAATTAACATTGTTTGTATGCACTTTTCCATTTTTGATTTGTAAACAATGCTCTAATGCAAAATTTGATTCTCTTTTTATGATTTTTTAGTTTTTTGAATGTTGGTGGATGAGGATTTGAAATGGATGCATCAAGAAAGATGTCCATGTTTATTAAAGTTGAATGGTACTAAAATATGATAATTATATGGATGAAATCCAAGTCAAGAGGGGTAATCAAAAGATTCGATAAGTCTAAAAATATGAGACTTGGGCGGAAAAGGCCCAAGTCAAAGGAAGAAATCCTAAGATTTGATAAGTCCTGCAATATGAGATTTAGGCGGACAAGGTCCAAGTCAAAGGAAGAAATCCAAAGATTTGATAAGTCCTACAATACAAGACTTGGGTGGACAAGGTCCAAGTTAAAGGATTGAATCAAATGATTTGATGAGTCTTGAAGTACTAGACTTGGGTGGACAAGTTCCAAGTTAAAGGTTGTGTGAGTAGATAAGTCTTTGATGATATCGAGATACAAATGTGATATTAGAAGAAGGTTGTAAATGTGGGGAATATTTTGAGATTCATAATCACTTTTGAGTGAAAGAGGGTGAGGAATAAGGATGGATCTCTAGATGTATACCCAAGGTTTCTTATAGGCTGTAGTGAGGAGATATTCAATGTTGCCCCATCTAGGTTATAAATTAGTTGATTTGATGAAAGATGTGTAATTAAATCATGAAAATGTTGTATAAGGATATTCCTAGGTATACATACCTCATAGAGTGTACGCATGAATATGTCATGACATGTAGGAATAATCGTTAATGAGATTCCTACAAGATTGATCGTTTTAAGTGTAATGGACATAGAAGGTTGCATTATCAAAAGTATCCAATCTTGTTGCGGTTTTGTTTCGACAACAAAACTAGAGATGTCAGGTGTAGGATCTGGAATGGAAAGAATAAAATATAGCTCAATAGTGCTTGATGATATACCCTCATCTATTATGTCAAGGGTTAAAAGAGATCCTTGAAGAAAAGTCAAGATCTCATTAGTTGTTAGAAGATTGTCTGAAATGGGTTCAATGTTTGTTTGGACTAAACAAATAAAGTATGTAGAAGAAATGGATTGATTTAGAGAGATAGATACTTGAACTTCATCATGATATCATTAAATGTTAGTATGTATAGAAGTGGGGACAATAGTCAACTCTTCATTTGAAGTTGTGGAAGTTGACGTGTCATTGATTTCGATAGATTTGTCATCAAGCTCTATAAAGATCTCTTCATCATCAATTAAGTCTTGGACATAGTTCTTGAAATGTGCACATTTATCTATTTAGTGGCCATCAACGCGATGAAAAGTACAATATGCATGAGGTTTGTACTAGTACGGATTAGGTTCTCCTTCAACCCAAGGTCTTGTAAGTAGATATTTTATCATCCTAGCCTCTTTAATTTGATGAAAAACACTAGAGAAACATTCACCGAGGGGTGTAAAATTCCGTTTAACTTTACGTGGATTAGTTTCTTTTCTAGGTTGTATCATTGAATTTTTGATTGATTGGTCATGTATGTTGGGAACATTGCAATTATCCGTGACACTAACAACAATGACATTGCAATTGCGACTGACGTGCCAAGATTCATCGTGAGAAGTTCTAGTATGGTGATTATTGTGAGTGAGGTTGAAAGAAAAATGTTTGAGGAACTTCTTTGAGAGGTTCATGAAGGTGGTGATAGATACCTTTGAAAGGTGTAAGAACCAATCTAAATATTTTACTCCTAGAATTCTAGGAGAAAGGTATAAGGTAAATTGATTGTTATATGCCACTTCATGGCATGCTATGGAAAATTATTTGATATGCTGTCTCAGATTAGTTTTGCCCTTGTATTTTTAAAATTTGGGTGTCTTGAAAGAGAGTAGGAAGGGTATGCGTAAGATGTCCATGTCGAAAGGATATGGGCACAATTCACCAAAATTGAATTGTTTGCGTTGTTTTTGCATACCAACAACAATGTCTTTCATCATTTTCCATTATTAGGAAAATGATGAATTGTATAAATCCACCATTGTAATAAAAAATGAGGGAGAGTGAAGAAAGGTACGATGAATAACTCAACCCTTAGCAAAGTGAATGATAATATGGAAGCGATGAAAAGGTTTGAAAAGATCCACCCTTAGCAAAGTGAATGTTAAGATTGAAGAGAGAAGAATATGAAAAATATTAACCCCAATAAAATGAATGCGAAGAGGGAAGAAGAGAAAATGGTTAGTTGATTTTCTGACTCTTAATCAAAATGAGAGTTAAAAGAAAAGGGAACAAAAGAGGTTATATGTGCTCTACTTTGTAACAAAAAGGAAAGTTTAAGAGAGAAGAGACTTGAAAAGGTGAACACGGTCAACTCTTAATAAAAATGAGTGATAAGAGTGATAAAGAGATGTGAAAAGGTTAACCCCTAACACAATGAGTGTTAAGAGAAATGAAAAAGGGGGACTTCATGTCACACCCTACAATTTTTTTGTGTTGTGAAAAGGATAAGTCATAAAATGGTGAGTATTTCATGAAGGCAGGAGAATAAGCCGTGTCACGTAGTTGGGTATGCAACTACACACACACATATATATCCTGAAAAGAATATACACATAAAATCATAATTGCATGCACAACCATGCAAAAATTTTTATTCCTCAATGTTCGTAAAAAACTTAACATTTATGATTTATCCTTATTTTGGCTTGTTCATATATGTACTTTCCTTGTTCGGTATGATGATGTAGTGTAATGTTGGACTGTTTGGTTTCGATACCTATGATAATGTTACTAGATGTCTTGCTATTGTGTGTTATGATTGCTTACCTTGCTGTAAATGTGACGGTTGATGCATCAGAATATCCCTTGATTGTTGAACTTATCATTGATGACATTAGTTTAGTTTTTTGGCTGGAAGTCATGATTTGCAAAGCATGGTTGAAATTACACTCTTTCAATACATTATTTATTAAGTGGAAATAATGGTAACTGGGTGAAGTACTAACTCTTTGATGCAGTTATGATCATTGATCATACATTAAGTAGATGACTACGATCTAAAAAAAGGTAAAACAATTGATTTATTATTATTATAAGGGTTGATTATCCTTATTTCAAAAGTGAAGGTATGATTATTTGAAAAGAGATTGCTAGTTGATTTTCCATACATAATGACCATTAAGTGTTTAACTTGATAATATTTAATTGGAATGAACATGTCAGTTTTAGGTCGGCTAGGAAAGATCATGACTCTAGGTTAAAAGATAAATGTTGTGGTTGTTATTAGCAATAAGATATTGTTTAAATTTTTTGGCTCTTGATTGTCATTGGGGTTAGCCATTTCTTGTTTAAACTTGCAAGGCTAGAGTCCCAATTCCATGTCCATTAGAATAAATAATTGACTCTGTGGCATATTATGAATGACTATCTTATGGTCTTAGTCCATTAAGCAAAAAAATGGGATAGAATGTCCTACTTAAGTCTTAAACACCATGCGTACATTATAGGACTTGATTAATTGATGTAATCTATTGGTTATTCATGCTCAATAGTTCAAATATGATTATGAAGTGTTATTGATTGTTTAAAAATAATTTTGGTTTAAATGGTCAATGTACCCATGCAAGAAATTATGGGGTGTATTTAATTGGAGCTATGACCAGACTAATGTGGAAATAGAGTTAATTATTGGTTGGTTAACCAAACTAATGGTAAAAAAATGAACTATTGTTTGAAGCATCCAAAATTTAAATAAATGTAGCAAGAAAGTTAATATGTAGTGGGTAGAGTTTCGAGGCCACTACGTGGATATGCAATAATTAATGGATATTAACCCCCCTCAAAAGCTACAAAGATTCTTAGAGAAGCTAACAAAATTAAACTCATTTCAATTTTTGGTTTGATTTTTGAGCTCAATCTTGAGCCATGCATGAGTTCATTATGTATATTTTTTACTATTTGAACTAGTTGAGCATTGAAGCTATCTTTGCATGCATTGTTGGCTTTATTTTTTATTGATTTTATTTTTTAAAAATATTCTTGGAGCCATGTGAAGATCATTAGTGAATGTGACCACCCTTACCAAAAATAGGAGCTTCTATTTAGTATTATTATAAGTATAAATAAGGAGGAAGTTTTGGGCATTTCTATTGGGTGAATTATTGATTTCTTTTGGGAAAATTCGAAAGGAGACGTTTTCTGGTTTTCTTTTGCTGAAAAATCTTGAAGTTTTTCTGAAGGAAGTGTTATCCAAAATTCACCCCCAAGGTAAATTTGATAACATGCATCAGAATACTCAAGTCCTAGGCAAATAGATTGATTCAAGGCAAAAAATCATGTTTCTAGGGTCCCCTCAGATTTTTTCTAACTCTCCTGTCCAAGAAGAAAGGAGCAAGTTATAAAAAGGGTGAAAAAGTTGCAAAAACAAGCTTGGGCCAGAAAAAATCATGAAAATTGGCTAAGTCCTGGTCCAGGCGGCCCTTGGGATAGTTGGGATGTCGGGGCGCGAACCGGCTGAAAAGCCTCTAGGTGGTCCGCGAAGTAAAGGGACATCCGGGCCGTGGGGATGCGGGGGATGCGAAAGGGCGAACCGGTTGAAGGTAAAAGCAAAATTGACTAACTGCTATACAGATGAGGCTGGGACATCTGGGCCGTGAGGACGTGAACCGCCCAGATCGGCCGAAACAGAGAACTTTCACATTGGGACAATTGGGACAAAGGGATGCATGGGACGCAGAGAGCCGAAGGAGCCGAGAGCTAATC
This sequence comes from Taxus chinensis, assembly GCA_019776745.2. NCBI lineage: Eukaryota > Viridiplantae > Streptophyta > Pinopsida > Cupressales > Taxaceae > Taxus > Taxus chinensis. Next base: position 429,338,256 of record CM034146.1, read on the forward strand.
AAATCACGCCATGTGTCTTCTCCTCAAAGAGGGACAGGGAAGCCCGAATTGGGCAGATCGGAGGAATTTGTCCCAGACAGTTTGGGACAACCAGGCCAAAGGGACGCGAGGGACGTGAAAATCTGGCAGGCCCGCAGACTAATCAGGAAACGCCACGTGTCACAAGGGAAAACGTAAAAAATTTCAAAGTGCAAGGTTGAAGCGTTGGCCCGAGCCAATAAAAAGAGGACATGTGTCCTAAGGAGAAAGGGGAGTGCAGATCTCGGGGAGGAATTAGAGAATTTGGCAAAAGTTTTTTCCAAAAACTAAAAGGTAAAGGATGACCCCGTGCCCTTGTCCTCCAACAAGATCATGCCACGTGTCCCAAGTGGCGGGGATGCGGGGAAAAAATGGGAAATTTTCCAAAATTACAAAAAATTCAAAACTTTCAAGGAAAACCCACGGGTAAGGGAAGGAGAGAGAATTGCTCATCCAATCAGCGCCCGACACGTGTCGTCCAGGTGGCAGAGCGCGGGAAAAAATTTCAAAACCCATTTTTGCCTGTTTTGTGCCCTAAATCTTCAGATCGCCATATCTTTCGATCCAAAGCTCAGATTTGCATGTTCTTTATATCATTGGAAAGCTTATAAAATTCTCTACATGATTTCAGGATCAATCTTGAATTTTGGTTCAGTCTAGAGAGAGAAAGTTAAGAAACATCTCTGACATGTGTTCATGGCCAGAAGTGACATTTCAGCGACCAAATTTAATACAGAATGGGTCGCATTCTCCTCCAATTTGGTCAAAAATGGTAGGGTATGGGTTTGTAAGGTCCTCCATGTTGATTTAAGGCATTTGTAGTCAATGAGGAATGGGCTCCCATGTTTTGTATGTCTTCTCTCTCCTGGACTTGACCCATGCAATGTAAAAGCCAGATTTGGCTCATTTCTAAAGTGTGGAACACTTTTGGCATAGCAGACTTCTTCTTTCACCTCCAGCAAGTGATTGTTGCAAGAGTCAGACCTCTTCAAAGATTGTAACAGGTTTTCTACCTCTCTGAGGTTGTAATGCAGTGGTTTTTGACATTGGAAATGATAATGCAAACTTTGTGAATGGGTTTCAGTCCTTTGTTTGTGTTATTTGCTTCATTTCAGATCCTAAATTATACATTATCAGTCTGTGTATGATTTTATGTTGCAATTTTTGGTTTGTGTCTATTTGCATGACAAAAATATTCACCACTCCTTTTGGTGCATCACCATCTTTAGTTAGTTTCAATTTTTTGCACTTTTATCCCTGTCTCCTTGCAATTTAGAGTAGGATTAGGATCTGAACCTCTGTAGTTGTGCAAATATAGATCTAAATTAGAGGAGTTTGAGGAACCAACCTCTAATATGGAGATTCCTCTCTCAGTTTCACAAGTCCCACACTTGGAGAGAGGTTTCCATGTTGTGCAATCACACTGGATGCCTAAGAATCAACCTAGAAACCTGATTTGCATCCAGGGGTGCTGTGATTTTGCACTAACATGAAGTAAATAGAAAAATTCACTGAGATCTCCTTATCAAGCATGGTTTACTTTTTTATCATTCTAGATATTTCATTTCATAGTAATTTGGGTATTTTCTTTGAGTAAATACTTTGAGGGATGATCACTTATTTGTAAGATTTATTTTATGATTTAAAGACTTCTGAGTTTTAATGGTAATCTATTGCAAATTAAAAAAGACATTGCTTTGAAATCGACTATTTGGGTTTGAATCTTGCATGAAATAATTTGTATTTTTTTGGGGGTTTTGGGTAAATGCAGAAATTGTGGATCTGGTGTCAAATTTAGTGCTTTCTCAATATGGAATTCTGTGTGGTTTTGGTTGTAATTTGGTGCTTTCTCAATATGGAATTCTATAAGCTGTAACATTTGAGTTTCCATTAATGGATGAAGGTGGGTTTGAATCAAACCCTATTCGCCTTTAGTTACAGGAACGAGGTGCCTAAAAATAATATTGTATGGAATTGAGTCTTGGGTGTTAAATTAGACTTGAATTCCCTTTTTAATTTGGAACCATATGATTCAACCTGCCTTCCCATGAGATGACTAGTACAACTGATACATAGCATTTTATTCATTGTTCTTTTATTAGATGATTGAGACTTGTTTGATAAGAGGTATTAACAATCTCATTTTTTGAACTCAATATGAGTTGAGTGTCCTAAAGATGTTGATTTCATAAGTAAAGCTTTATCAAAAATTTTGGGAACATGTGGAGGAAAATTTAGTCTTGTTGATGAAGATGTATAAATATGTTCCTCCTTAAGTATTGTTATAATGCAACTTGAATACTATCTTTTTACATGGATATGTTATACCTATCCACAACTATGTGATTAATTTAAATGCACACACACACACACACACACACACACATATAAAGAGGATGAGTGGGAAATAAATACAATGGTAGTTCACATATTACCTATTCTAATCCACACTCAATAAGAAGTGAGTCAAATACCTTTCTCTCTCTTTGGAAAATTTAAGGTTGTTATTTATTATTGTTTGTACAAAGTGACTAGTCCTTGGGGTTATTGTTGGGGGTTATGTTAATTAGTGGGAAATTTTTTTGCACTAAGGCAGAAGAAATAGTTTGAGTGTATAGTAACTAAGGTTGGGAAAATAGTATGTAGCTCGACCATTAAAAATTTTATGCTCAATGGTCAAGAACAAACTTATTGTTGGGCCTCACAATATTGGTTGAGTGCAAGAAGGCACGTGGGAGTGCGGGGCCTATATAAAGAAGGGCACACAAGGTGAAGGCACACATGGAGGGGTTCTAGTAGGGTTTAGTAGAACACTCGGTGCACGTGTAAGATAAGACATGTTTTGGGAATTAGCCATTTTTGGTGTTACAGGAAGCACACGAGAAAAGTGTGACCCGTCTAGCATGCAGAGTGGATAAGGTGCCATCCTGGTAGCTGTATGGTCAAGAATGGAATATTCCATGCATGTGATGGAAGGATCCAAAAAGAAATCATTGCAAAGGGGTGAAGAGATCATATCAAAGGAAGCATGTTATCTCAGAAAGGCATGGTGGTGGAGACTAAAGCTATATATATAGATGCTCGGGTAGAAGAAAGAGAGGGAGAGAGGCAGACATAGAGAGAGAGAGATAGACACTAAAATCAGTCGTATATAGCATTGGGTAGGTGATGATCTATAAGAATAATGAAGGATCCTTTGGGTTGGGATTAGGAGAACTGTAGGAGTGATGGAATATTTAGAGGGATGGGTCTGTGACCAACTTTGTAATGTGGGAAGTATAACTTAGGGTCCTGATGCATGAATCTAATCTACATTGTTATATTGGCCTGTTATGGTCTTAATGAATGTAATGTGGTTATTGAACTTGTTAACATGAATATAAGGTTCTGTTCTAAATAATGTATGTTGTTCATGAGAATAAATACTAGTGTATTTCCTTTGTGTTATGAATTAGTTATGTATTCTGTTGATACTTCTCTTTTGTTATATGAATGGATGCATTGATATGATAACTCATCCTAAGCTCTTAAAATGAACACATGTTAGATTATTTACTACATATAAATATGTCATTAAAGATGTATTATTATAAGACTCATATAAAGGAGGGGATCAACACCCAGTGAGCACCCAGTGCTTGCAAGGTAATAGGCCAGTGCGCATGGGATTAGAGTGTTGTTCTAGGGGTATAAAAATGACTACATCTTGGTTCCATTTTTAGGACCTCTTTTCAAAGTTGTTGTGAGAAATGATATAGATCTTGGTCCCTATTATGCATTATGACCAAACGTCTAACTTTGGAAAGTGTTGAAGCATGGTTCAAGAGCATGAATGATGAGTTTTCTCAAAGATTCAACACTGGATCGAGTTCGATGCACATAGATGGGTAGAAGAGAAATTTTACCATGAGTTGTATGAGACATTCTTCTTCTATTTTCCAGTAGAACTATATGAATGAATTTCAGCATATGCATATAGATCAAGATGGTACTATAGACCGTGCATATGGACCCAAGATGATTACCAGAGGCTACAAGATGCAGATCTAACTTGGACGTGTGGTGTTGATCACTAGTGGAAAGGAGTCTTGACTAGTTATATTTTCAAATACGCCATTTTTGCATACTCTTAACTAGAAATTACTGAGTTCAAGTTTCTGAGGGAGCCCAGAGGATCATTTCTACATGTTATCCCCCTAGATATGAAGATCTTGATCATTACCCTAAGTTTAGAGGCATTTCCCATGGTTGGATAAGATTTTCTGAGCGATGGGTCAGGAAGCTAGGGTAGAGGAAGATGGCAGAAATTATAGCTAAAAAGGAAAGGGAGGAGAGATGACTCACATATAGCAAAGCTCGTGAAAGGGAGATGATTAGACAATATGAGGTTGAAAGCGTGATGGATCTATAGAGGTAGACATTGTGGGAAGGAGTTGAGGTTCATATAAAGGATGTGGAACCTGAGCAGTCTATGCTACCCTATATTGGAAAGCATGGGAGAGAAGCCCCTTCATCTTTTGATGAGAGTTTGTTACATGAAGAAAGGAGAGCCGTCAACACGCATATGAACCCACCTGGTGACCAACCCCTAGTGCTTGGTTTTCCATATCAAGGGATAATTATTGTTAACCTAGTTCATATCGGTGGGAGTAACCGATATGTGCCCAGGAGATATAATTTCTTATTTAGAACATCCATGACTGCGCAAAACATTCTGGTATTTGGAGGAAATTTTGGACAAGGTGTAAATACAAAAGGTTTGGGTATCATGTTTAGAAGTGGCACGGGACACATAACTGGTAGTGGGAAAATATCACAAATCATACAAAGATAGTTCAGTGGGATGTTGGGAAAACTAGGCACGACCACTTCAGGCCATTTTCCAACTATAAGAGCTGGAGGACCTAGTAGAACTAGTAGATCTAGAGGATCTAGTGGGTTAGGAGGAACAAGACATGGTGGATCCAATGGATTTGGTGGAGGAGGAAACACAAGAGGGAACCAAGGCTCTGGATCAGGAGGACAAGGGCCTCAACCACCTCCATAAGTACTTTTTGAGATGTCTTTACACTTACCAGACTACAAGATTATTGATGATGCTACAGATCATGTCCACAAGTGTGAATTACTATGAAACTTGAAAGGGATCACTACCTCGAAGTGGAAGGCAAGCCAGTTTGTAACGACGTTGTAAAGAAGTGTAAATAGTTGGTATCAAAAGTATGAACCCCATCAAATGCTGGTAGACTACATTGCATTGAAGAACACCTTCTGAACAAAGTTCCATATCCCTGAATTTGAGTAGAAGAGCATCAACGATCTGAAGGAGATCCAACAAGTAATGGCAGAGAGTGTGCAAGAGTATGACACATAGTTTAAGACTCTTTTGTCAAAACTATCCTATGACATTCACCCTTCTCAACATGATCAATGGGTTTTTGAAGGGTTAATACCACCATTCAGAAGGGAACTGTCGCAAAAAACTTTCACAGACCTGCATGAGGCCTTGGATGCTACCTTGCACGTTGAGGTTGTTAGAAGCATTGATACTGGCGTTAACTCTTTTCTAGAGGCTCAAATTGCTGTAATTTCCTAACAGTTGAAGAAGCTGTCTACAAATTTAGGGCATGAGTTTTGTAGTGGATGTGGTATACAAAATGTGAAGTGGAAGGGCATGTAAAGGATAGTTTCCCTCAAAAGTCAATACACGCCATGGTGGCATACTATGAGATTTTCCATGGGGATCATGATGCAAATAGGTGTCCTCTACTACAACGTGTAATCTGCAAGAATGTTTCTTGCTATTGCAAGATTATACCTCTATGACCCTTGATACCAAGGATTACAGACTAATTGACCAAATTCATGATGCTATCTATTGATATTGGTGTGCACCAGAATAGCCTTACAAGATTTTCCAAGGATGATGATCAGCGCTATGAAGGGCACGTAGATGGAGGAATGTGCGGAAGAGGATTTCACGGAGGATTTTGTGGTCACAGTAAATGTGGCGGATGAAGAAGTGAGTTCCTGCGAGGAACGTGTTATAACTATAGGTCTACAAAGCATTATAAGCGTGAGTGTCTTGAACTATTGCAATGCTCACGATGTGGAAAAAACATAAGTACAAGGAGTGCTATGAGTTATTTGAACACATGAGCCAACAACACCGGAAAGAAAAAGGTGCTGGGATGGTAAGTATAAAGAATGTTGACCCACATTGGATGCCAAGAGTGTTGCATGAGTCAGGATTAGAATCCATGCTAGTAACAACATGAGCAGAGGCTACATGTGCAAGTGAGATGTAGAGACAAAAACTGATTGTTAGGGAAGAATTAGTACATGAGAAGTATCCATATCCTACTCATCAGAAGGAAGTGTATCAAGAGACTATGGATGTGATTCAAAGTTTGCAAGGGGATATCCAATGTCTAAAGGAGCAGTCAAAGTAGTTGGAGCAAAGGAAGAATGCCGAGGCTCCGAAGGAGGACATGGTGGAAGTCAATGAAGTATGTAGGATGTTAAGGAAAGATAATATTATTACCTTGCTAGGATAATGGATGAGGGAGAAGGTACCACGCATCGGAGTAGAGCGTGAAAGGAAGGTTTTTCATACAAACCTTCCTCGTCATAGCCTTGACTATGATAAGGAGATTACATTGAATGCAGTTGTCGATGGGTGGCTTTTAAGCAATATCCTCATCGACACATGAGTGAAGGTCAATGTTTTCACCTTAGATGCATGGCATCAAATGGGAAGGCCCACATTATAACCATATTTGAATATGATGTATATGGAAAACAAGACAAAGGTAATGCCCATTGGAGTATTGAAATATACGGTTATCACTATTTAAGGGGCTAAGTTCACTGGGGAGTTTTAAGCATTGGTGTTCACTGAGGCGGATAATTTCCCAGTATTACTTGGGTACCCTTGCTATTATAAGAACAATGCCGACCTGTGGTTTAAAAAGGGGTATATTAGCTTCAAGAACAAGGAAGAAAGGGTGATTATCCCTTTAACAAATGGGAAATCAACACCCTATACTGATCCCTTAGGAGAGGAAGTCCTCGAAAGAATCTATGTGCACTCAATCAGAGATCCTAAGATAATTCATCCCACGAAGGGAGTTATCTAGCTTGAATATGCTTAGTCCTTGAGTGATATCACTAGCATGGCATGTGACAATTGGGCACATGGGACTTATGAGTTGATTGGGTGATAGTTGAGAGGGTCTGTAACAAGGGTAATGAAGGAAAACTCAGTCAAGCACCTGGGAAGAAAGAAGCTACCAATTTATTCTAGAGGATCAAGTCCTGATGAATTCTTATGGGAAATAGAGGCTCAGTAGAAAAATGAGGGTGAAAGGAGAAGTATGCTCAGTTATAACCTTCTCAAATTGCAGCGCGCTAGTGGGATACTCATTTGGGGAGCCTCCTAAAATGGCACAAAGTAAGATTCACATTTTCTATAAGGTTCTCTAGAAGCAACGTGCCCAATGTTATCCAAGACTACCATGGCAAGGAGCCCACATCATCCCATATGTAAGCTTGTGAGAAGGCCTAGATGGAGGGCGTATAAGCTTTAATACCTTTATTATGGGTGCATAAGTTATCTTCTACCTTACAGGGTTGTGCATGTGCATGGTATATCCACTCAGAGACATGCTGGTAGACATGGATTGGTAGGAGTTAACGACTGATCTCATTTAAGCTTTTGAGTATCTACCAAGCCATCAGTGGATAAGGTGTTCCAAGTTGTCAAGCACCTTACAATGGGAGATAGTGCTATGATAGAAGATAGGCTACTGGAGTTGCTAGGTGAGCCTTGTTTGGAGACACGCCTCAATGAAGAAGAATTAGAAGAAATATAGCTTAAGTGCACGTGGATTGAAAAGGAAAAAGGAAAAATGGTCTATGTAGTAGATGGTGAGGAAATGGAAAGTTTGGATGTTAACCATTCTGAAGGAATGTGTGAAGTCATAGAGAGAACTGATAAGTCAACATTCACCTACCATGAGCACTTGAAAAAAAATAATGTTAACATTGGGATAGAAACAGAACCTAAGGAAGCTATCATTGGGGACTATTGGTTGGAGAAAGAAGTTTCAAAGGTCATTGATCTGTTTTGTGAGTTCCAAGATTTGTTCCCTCGCGGGTACTATGAACTCAAATGTGTCCACCATTCATTGGGGAGATGAGGATCAAGTTAAAGGAAGGTGAGAAATTGATATGGAAGAGGCCTTATCAAATGAATTTGAATTTGTGCATACAAGTTAAGGAATAAATAGACAAGATGATAAAATCCGGTATCATTGAGGCAGTGCAGGATTCAAAATGGATAAGCTGAATGGTCATTAGTATCAATAAGAATGGAAGAATAAGGATAAATGTGGACTACAGGGACCTAAATGCAGTTTATGTCATCGATCCTTTCCCAACCCCCTTTACTAAAGAAATTCTGGAGGGAGTAGCTGGGCGTGAGGTCTACTCTTTCACGGATGGGTTCTCAGGGTATCACTAAGTTAGGATTGCAAAGGAAGACCAGAGAAAGAAATATTTTTCTAATGCATGGGGAAGTTTTTCCTACATGGTTATTCCTTTTGGATTAAAGAATGCGCCTACTGTGTTCTCGTGCATCGTGGTACAAGCATTTCAGGACTTCATCCAAAAATTTCATCAAGTTTACCTAGATGAATGGACTGTGTATGGGTTAGCAAAATACCATTGTGATAATTTGAGGATGATGTTTGAGAGATGTCGAAAATTGAGGATATCCATCAAAATTAAGAAATGTGTCTTTACTACTCTATTTGGAACCCTATTTGGACATATTATATATAAAGAAGGCTTACTAGTGGATGCGGCCAAAGTTACAGTTATTGTGGGATTGGGGGAGCCTACTAGTCAAAGCACAGTGTGTGGATTCGTTGGAAATACAAGGTATGATGGGAAATTCATCAATGGGTATGCTAAGATCACTGCGCCCTTGGAGGAATTGCTAAAACACAAGAGTTCCTTTCCTTGGGGAGAGGCGTAACAAAAGACATTTGACGCTTTGAAGGATACGTTTGTCACTGCACCCATACTATGCTTTCCTTCTTGGGATAAGCCTTTCCATGTGCATGTTGATGCCTCAGGAACAACTATGGGAGTAGTACTAGCATAACTTGGTGAGGGGATTGTTGATCACCCCTTGTGTTTTGTAAACATGAAGTTTACACCAGCAAAATAGAATTACACAACTGCTGAGCACGAGGCACTATCAATGATTTATGTGATGCATAAGTTTAGACAATACCTATTGGTAACACCCTTTATATTCTATACATGCCACATGACACTGAAATACTCTGTGAAAAATCCCATTTTATAAGGGCACATATGCCGTTGGGTCGTATTGTTCCAAGAGTTTGATTTCTCAGTGGTTGTAAAACTAGGAAAAATAAATTTAGGACTTGACCACTTCTCAAGGATTGACTCAGGAGAGGACGTGAAAATGATTGAAGATACCATGCCAGATGTGCAACTGTTTAGGTTGCGGCACTTACCATCAGACCTAGAAGATATTGTTGTATTCTTGAAAAATGGTGTGGCACCAGACGTGATGAAGGCTTTGGAGAGGAAGTAGTTAGCAGTACGCGCCATGCCCTACATGTTGATTAGTGGATATATGTATAAGTTATGACACGATGAGGTTTTGTGCCAATGCGTATTAGAACATGAGTGCGTGATAATTATGGAGGAAGTGTTTGGTGGGATTACAAGAGGACACTATGCAAGAAATTCTTTTGTGCAGAAGATTCTAATGGTAGGGATTTGGTGGGAAACCATCTACCAGGATTGTATTGAGTTTTACAAGGCCTGTGACCATTGCCAGTGCCTTGGAAAAATTGGAAAGAGGGATGAAATTCCCTTGCGACCAATATCTATCTCTGAAGCATTTGAAAAATGGGAAATCGATTTTGTAGGGCTAATTTCGCCACCTATGCAAAAGACTGGTTCCCGGTATATCATTATTTGCATTGATTACCTTACAAGATGGGTAGAGGGAACACATACAAAGGATTTCACTACAATAAAAACTACTAGATTTTTATGGGAGAACATAATAAGTAGGTATGGTTGTCCTTTAAGCTCAATAAGTGATAGAGGTACACATTTTCTCAATGAAATGGCCAGGATTTTGTTAGTAGAATTTATGGTGGCCCATCACAATACTACCCCTTATCACCCTCAAGAAAATGGAAATGTTGAGTCATTTAACAAAATACTAAGTCACATGTTGACCAAGATCTATGATGTCGGATGATAAGATTGGGATGACAAAGTATCATCCGTTCTATGGGCATACAAGACAACCTACAAGAGGTTGAACAAGGACACACTGTTTCAATTCGTGTTTGAAGTGGAAGTTGTTTTTATGGTTGAATTAATGTTACCATCACTGCATATAGCACACATAGGAGGGTTGGATGATGAAGAAGCATTGGAATAGAGGATTGAGAAGTTAATACAATTATATGAAAGGTAATAACTTGCTAGATTGAGTCAGAAGAAAGAAAAGGAAAAACAAAAGGCATGACATGATCGTCATATCAAAAATAAGAAATTTGAGGTTGGGAAGATGGTTTTGTTATATAATTCCAAGTTTTTGCACCATCCGGGGAAGCTAAAAGTCCATTGGCTAGGACCTTAGATCATCTCATACATCCTTGATTTAGGCACTTTCCAGTTACAAGCACTAGATGGGACGAGATTACCAGGTCATTTTAATGGGAGTAGGCTGAATCCCTACTATAAATAAGTCTTCTTGGTGTTTGTAAATAAGGAAGTATTGTCAGTTAGCTTAGGATTTCCATTTATGCTTTTCATTTTCTTGTGTTTCCCCTTTTCATTTCTTTCTCCTTTCTTTTTGTTCCATTTTACACCTTGTGCGCTAGTAACCACATTATTTTCTAAATTTTTGTATACACAGAGGACCATGCATCTGTTTTAGTGTGGGGTGGAGTCGTGCAAAGTAAAACATAAACCAATAGTAAAAGTTAAGTGGCCTAGTAGGAGGAAGCATGTAAAATTGATAAAATGCATAGGGAAATAGTGGATAATGAATTGTGGTGTCAAGAAGATTGTAACAAAGACCACATATGAAGAATGAAGAGTGTAAGAACAACATGAGGTAGGAAAGGGAAAAAATTAGGTAAAGACCAAAATAAGTGCCTTTGACACTGTAGACGCACACATAAGAGTCTTTGGTCAAATTGTATTTTTGTGCACCAGAAGGTTGTAGAAGGTTTTTCACGTAGGATTGGGCACGTGGGTAAGGGCGCTTAAGGTTAGTCTAGTGAAAAAATATGCATTTAATGTTAAGTATGTTTGTAGGTGGTATAGAATTTATTTCTGGAGAGGAGAAAAAACTATAAATATGAGGTTGGGACAAGTCATTATTTTGCCTTGCTATTACAAAGTTGAAGCACTCTTGCGAACTAGAGCATCCAGAGAGATTTTTGTGAAGGAAAAAAGAATCATATAAATCTAAGTGCGTGACTAAGGTGGACCTGTAAACCAAAGTGGAAGGAGTACATGGGTGTGGGAGAGTTTTATTTGAAGTACGATTTCTTATGGAAGGGTTTTTCTATTTAGGGTTTTGACAGCTAGGGAATGGAGAGAGAAGGATTTCTTTGCAGATTTAAGCCTTAGAATTGAGAAGAGTAGTAGAGTCAGAGCAAGAAGGATTTTTAAAATTTTAACCTAGACAAGAAGAATGACACCAAAGAAGGAAACCATTTCACTAAAGCAACAGAAGGGAAAGGGAAAAGAAAAACAAATTGATGCCATCCCTAGCTACAATGAGGAATGGTATACAAAAAGGTAATACCCAGATGGAGTATTGCTAGGAAACAGAGTGGGTGTGGCACATTTGAGACAGATGGACAGTGAGTGACTACAACCATTTTATAATTACTACAGAGAAATAAATAACATTGAAGCTAGTTCATCGAACTAACAAGAGGACACCAGATGGAATCCCAATATATAGCGATGAGGTGAAAGTAAAGTTGGAGAAGGTAGGGCTATTGCAAATGTATGAGTTGCCTTATTTTAGCAATCTCGAGCGGCTATATCAATGGTTGATGTCACGCATACATGAAGACCAGTTCTAATTTACAAGCCGCAAGATGCACATAACACCTCAGTTGATATCTAAGTTCACTGGCCTGAATTATGAAGGGGAATCCATAGATGATGATTTGAGTGATAATGAGGCCATCAAGGAAACTGTGGAGGCTTATGACTATAAAAAGGGTTCATGGTACTTTGACATTGCAAAAATACCAAACCCTATTATGAGGATGGACATGTGCTTGGTCACCAAGCTTAATGATCAAGAAAGATGGATGTAAGTAAACAAGGCATGGTTAAATGTATGCCAAAAGATCTCAGAGGGGACCATCTATAATTTTTTTTCCTTTATTATGGATGAGATCATAAGAAGCATGAAGGAAGGAGAAAAGATACTATTTGGCAAGATTCTCCTCACTATCATATTCTTGGAAATTGGGGTGCTCAATGGGTCAGAGAAGTTTGTTTGGGAGTATCCAGAAGATAATCCCTCACCCGCGAAAAGGTTCAAGAAGTATACTTTTGAAACCATGACTTTTGCACACAAGGCATGCCTAGAAAAGTGGTACAAGTGAATGTGCAACACATTTGGGGTAGAATGGAGGATCCTTGAATAGTTATCAACACTCGTGGATGGAGAGGAAGAGTTTGCACTTTATCAACATTTCTGCATTGACAGGTTTACATTGACAAATGGAACTAAGAGCCAATGGTGCAAGCTACCCTTCTCCTTCACCAAGTAATACTTCTAGGCAGGGGTCAACCGGTTCAAGGAGGCCAAAAGGCTGAGGTTTGACCTTATTGAGGTAGACCAAAACCACCGTGAGTTGCGCTAAAAGCTCGTATACCATAAGAAGTGTGCATACGTGGACAAGTATGTCTCCCACGAAGTATAGATGATGAAGCCGATAACACAGCCAATCAGCGGAAGGGCTGCAACTAGGGTATATCTATGCATAAGGCCTAAGTTTGATAAAGGTGACTATCTAGAGAGTGATGTATCCATTACAGAAGAACCCACAGGGATGAAAAAGGACACACCAAAGAAAAGGGAAATATAAGAGGTGCAGGAGAAGAAGGCACAAAGTTTGCATACTACACAATCGGTGGGTGCACTGGAAACAATCACTAAGCCTAACACTTACATGCACAAGAAGAAGCCCCCAGTCAAGGAAAATACCCTCGAAGAAGAGGTGCAAGAGCATGAAGTACCCCTCACACGTGAAGAATCAACAAGGAAGACATCACCTATTAAGGAGAAAGAGAAGGAAGAATATCATATACTGGAATCACCAGTTAGGAAGAAGCAGAAGGTTGCAGAAAAGAAAAACTCAGAGGAAATAGAGAGCTTAGAGGCCTACATTGGTGATAGGGATGATGACGAGCCTGAGGGATCTCAAGACCATCTAGGATATGTTATACATAACTTGGAGGAGGAGGAATATGAAGAGAAGAATGATGAGGAGGAAGAAGATGATAAGAATGTTGAGGAGGAAAAAGAAGATCAAGGAAAGGGGGTGAGTGAAGAAGTAAGCACCAAAAATCAGGGAACCCCAATATTAACCAAGGAACAAGTGGAAAAAAATGCGGAAAGAGAAGTAGCTGGCATCATTAAGGACTTAGTGGAGAAGGAGTTGGAGTGGAGTGTAGATGAAATTTTGAACTAAATAGAAGAAGAAAGCATTTGGAAAGAATACGATAGCGTGGGTGGGAATCCATATTTGACGGTAAGCTTCCCAAAGGCTGCACGAATAGGTAGGAAGGGCGTAATAGCAGTACAATGGTAAGGGATGGGCTACATCAATGATCCAAACAAGGTGCTATGCATGCGCTTCCAAAACATTGTACTAACATAAAAAATCTTGGCTATGACTTTGTCTAATGAAGAAGGCGCGTATCCCTAAACTAGAAATATGCTATCTCAGGCATTTGAGTCCCACATGGATGAACTAGAGTTTGAAGTAAGTCAGGGAGCACTGGTGAAGGTGCCAGAGAAAAAAGGAGTAAATTCCTCAGTGAATGATCAACAATTTTTAGATGAGTAGGTATGCAATGTGCTCAACAAAGTTTCAGTTGAGATTGAGGCCAAATTGTTTAGAAGGAATGATAGAGTGAGATTCCTGGAGGAGAAATTGGAGAGAAAAAAGGAGGAGATTGTTGAGAAGAGAAAGGAATTAAATCAAGAAGAGCTTATTAGTGTGTAGTTAAGGTGCAAACTGAAGGAATAGAAGGCAAAGGTGTGTGAAGTCTCTAAGAAGGTGGAGATGATTACAGATGCCATTATCTTGAAGCATCCTAACCTAGCGCCACCATAATAGAAATATGAATCAGCCTTGCATTTTTTGGAGGATTTGACTCACATCCTCATGATGGAAAGGAGGCCACTTTCCTTAGAGACCACAAAAGAAGTGCAGGCACTCTAAGAGAGAGAAGAGAAAATAAAGATTGTCGAGATATTTTCTCGATATACCAAACTCCTTGTAGGGGTAAAGGCCACCATGTAAGTTGTTGAAGCTGCATATGACAATTACACTAATAGAGATAAAGTGGCAAGCATCTTGGTCAATACACATGAAATGGAACTCAAGGAGTTTTAATAGAAGAATAAGGGGAACAAGGTAGAAAGGGATAAATTATGGCTAGGGTAGAGAAGATGTCAGAAGCTATCAAGATGTTACAAGGCTTGATGAAAATATGGCTAAAGGAATTATACCCCCAGATCACTCGTAGAATGGATGAACTTGATGAATTTGGAAAAGAATTGGAGGGTATCATTGAGACAATGAATGCAAAAGGGGAGGAACTAAGTTTTGAGGAGGTGAGCACCCTAGTTGGAGACCTTAATCAGTAAGCACAGAGTGAAGTTGACATCTGGGAAAAGCTAGAGGTAGAAATAGGGAAGGATTTCCCTCTCCTCCTTCAAAAACAAGCATGGTTCTCTTTCATTTTCACCTTTCTTTCATTATTTCTCCCAATTATTCATTCCTTAATTATTTTTTCCACTATTCAGAGCCTGCCATTCTTTATTCATTGAAGAAAAGTGTTTCCGAGGATGGAGAATAAGCGTAGTGTGGGGTGATGTTGGGCCTTAAAATATTGGCTAAGTGCAAGAAGGTGCGTGGGCACATGTGGCCTATATAAAGAAGGGAACACAAAGTGAAGGAATGTAGGGAAGGGTTATATCAAGGTTTAGCAGAACACATGGTGCACACGCGTAAGATAAGATGGGTTTTGGGACAACCATTTTTGGCGTTCTAGGCAGCACATGAGAAAAGTGTGACCCGTATAGCATGCCGAGTGGATAAGGTGCCAACCTAGCAGCTATATGGTCAAGAATGGAATATTCCATGCATGTAATGAAAGGATCCAAAAAGAGATCATTACAAAGGGGTGGAGAGATTAGATCAAAGGAAGCATGCTCCATTGGAGGACCACATGGACACTTGGCAACCAATTTTTTTTTATCTCAGGAAGGCATGGCGATGGAGACTAAAGCTATATATAGAGATGCTTAGGTAGAAGAAAGAGAGGGAGAGAGGAAGACAAAGAGAGAGAGAGACAGACATCAAAAGTAGTCACATATAGAGCTGGGTAGGAAAAGATTTGCAGGAATAATGAAGGATTTTTTAGGTTGGGATTAGGATAATTGTAGGAGTGATGACATATTTAGAGGAATGGGTCTGTAACCAACTTTGTAATGTGGGAATTATAACTTAGGGTCCTGATGCATGAATCTAATCTAGATTGTTATATTGGCCTGTTATGGTCTTAATGAATGTAATGTGGTTATTGAACTTGTTAACATGAATATAAGGTTCTGTTCTAAATAATGTATGTTGTTCATGAGCATAAATCCTAGTGAATTTCCTTTGTGTTATGAATTAGTTCTGCATTTTTTTGATACTTATCTTTTATTATCTGAATGGATGTATTGATATGATAACTCATCCTAAGATCTTAGAATGAACGCATGGTTCAATATTACCTACATCGTTTATACCTCCTATACCTACACCACTTCTTGTATCGTCATCCTTACCCATGCCATTCCCTTCTCCTCAACCAATCCCTTCCACATTACCTCTTACCACCGCCTTCACTGCACCTCCATTATCAACTTGTCTAACCCATCCCCTTTTGTTATCTACCTTCCCTTCTACATCACACACTCCTTCTTCACCTTTACCTGAGAAGGTAAAACCAAAACCCAAAACCCCACTACCTTCCAAAGAGGTAGTTAAACCTACACCCCCTCTAAAAACTAGTTCACCTGTTACACCTCTACCCAAGACGGTGCAACCCAAACCTAAAACTGTATTATCTACCAAACAAGTAGTCAAACTTAATCAACCTAAGATTCCACCTCCAGTGAATCTTTTCCCACCAAAGTCACCCACACTTACTTCACATTGTGATCCATTGGAAGGGTCTTACACCAAAATCTTAGCTAACATTTTGGAAACCTCTTTAATCACATTCCCACTACTTAGACCTTATGAACCACTCAAATATAAACAAGAAGGGTTTTATGATACCAAAATTTGTGCTTACCATCATGTACCATGACATGATGTGGAAAACTGTAAGGATCTTAAGACCATTCTTCTATAGCTATGTCCTCTTGAATAAAAATTTGAAGATGATGATCTTTTAGATGAAGACCCTATTCCACCTACACCTATCACCACACAACCTCATCCCATACCTATTCAGCAACCTCCATCTCCACCTCGACAACCCTTTTATCCTCCTCTAATAATTGAGATCAATATGGTCTGCATCAGAGAGCTAGAAAAACCTCCACCAAAATGCCAATGCACTACATTGCTTTCACAAAACCATTATATTTCCTCACCATATTTTTTCCCATCATGTTACTACACCTTTCATGACTCAACTTATCCTTCATTGAAAATAAATATGGTTCTAGTTTCCACTCAAGCCTAGAAGGATAAAGGAAAGGAGAAAACAACCAGCTCATCTGCTACTCCTCCATAGACCTGCATACCCTACTTCTGAAGCGGTTTCCCATCGTACAATGCTTAAATAATTGCATCAATATCATATCAAAATGTCTTTTTATGACCTCGTTTGAACCTTTGAGTCTCATCTTCAGGCCCTCATCGAGGTCCTGAAATCTATTGAGGTTTTACCTAATGACTATATGCATTTTGCATCCATTATCACTCCTCACCACTTTGCCCGTTCCTCTTCTCCAACTACCACTTATCAAGTAGTCACTCTCAGTTTCTCTGACGATGCTATTGTACCTCTCCAATTGGATGATCCTAACCCTACCCTATTCATTTCCATCTACGTTGATAATATACGCATTTAACACATTATGATCAATGGTGGTGCTGGTATCAACATCATTTCCTCCCATGCGTATCAACAAATATACATCCCTTCTAATTACATGCACAATAAAAAAATCATGTTACATTTGTTTAATGATGCCATAACTTCCACCCTTGACACTATCATTATCCACATCTGCGTGAACCCCCATACTATTCCTGAATTATTCTATTTCTTAGAGGGGGAATTCCATTACAAGCTGTTCCTTAACTAACCCTGTATTTGTGCCATGGGTTGTGTTTCTTCAACCTTACACCATTATTTAAAATTTGAACATGAAGGAAACAACTACACAATCCTGACCGATCCTTCACCATTTAAAACTTTTAACATGCTATACCAACCTAATAACGTCCTTATCCCAGTTAAAGAATCTACCACCACTACTGCCCCTTCTTCAGCCACTATCCCATTTACCACCACTGACACCTCTTCTTTAACCACTACCTCATCCAACACTTCTACCGTTACATCTTCAACAACCAAATCCTCTATTCCCACTACTTCTGCAACTGACCCATCAGCCAACCCATCTATTTTTGAAATATCCAATGCTTCTTCTTCCCAGATGTCCAGTGATTCATCCATTCCCAGTACCCACATACCAGCTACTAATCCGTTATCAGGTGTTTTTCAACACCTCACTCTGGGGGAGTACCTCTTTTATAACATTGACACATTCCTTACTCCTCAAGAGTATGGTAACCTTCAGCAACATCCCCACTATGATCATCACGTAGGTGTAGTTTTCCCCTATGGTCCTCCCCACCTTCATACCAACATGACATATGGGGGAATTGATGCTTCTATCTCCTTACTCAATTCACCATCCCAAACTTGACCATTTTCCTCTGATCTTAAATCTCTCACCAACCACCACTTTGCCAACACCTTACTCCATAAGTGTTCTTAGAAGGGATTTGGCTTTGGTTTCTATGAACAAGTCCATCATACTGTCATTCCTTGCACTACTCGTAAACATAAAGACCGTAGTGGTATTGGATTTTCTGAACCACCTTCCAAGAAGGCCTGAGTTGAACTCATTGAGGATGATAAACCTTATCCACCCCATTCACCTACCTCACCACCTTCACCTACAAAGTCTATGGATATAGACTTATCAACACGATGGCAAGGCTCCCTCTTCTCTTCCCTTCCTTTATCCTAACATGATCGATGATGATACACATTTTATTAACATCATTGAATGTTAGGATGATGAGTCTATTATTATCTACCTTGTGCAGAAGATTCTTATATTCACCAGTTGTTACCTTTTGAGATGTAAACCATGTTGAATGAATCAGCCATAAAAATCAACATTCACACTCAAGATGACCCACACATTCTAAAAATAGGCCAATATTTAGATGTTACTGAACATGATGCTTTCACTTCTTTCCTCTGGGATCATAACAATGATTTTTCTTAGTCCTACGATGATATGCCCAATATTGACTGAAACATTTTGGTCTAAAATATCGTAACCTTTCCTGATGCCAAACCAGTGAAACATAAGATGCAAAAAATTCATTCTCACATTTCCCTTCTTGTCAACTAACTCCAACGTCTCCTTTATATTTCCTTCATTTTACCCATTGATTATCCCCAATGGATCTCTAACATTGTTCCTATTACCTACATCATCGATATCTATTACACCTATGGCATCTATAATGCCTTCAACTTCTGTAGTCCTTATGAAATCCACCATGCCTTCTTCAACCACCCTTAGTATAGGTCTATTTGCATCCTCCACTTCTCATATACCTATTGCATCTCAGCCACCACTGGTGTCGACAACCCATACTCCCTTCCAAAAAATTTTCCTCTCCATTCCATAGTCTCTTCATCTGATTGCTATGAGAGTATTTTTATCCACCCCACCTACCTACACCCATCACCAATAACTCCTATTTCATCTACTGTTTATTCAGGGTACTTTCTCTCTACATCTATTCTGACCTATGTTCCTTCATCATAATTTTTCATACTTAACACCACCACATACTGGGATCCTGTCCACGTCATACCCACCTTATCTACCTCCTTATACTCTTGGGGGTACCCTGTCATCACAACCTACCAATGATCTTATTAAAATGATGATGTACAAGATGCATAAATTAGAAGCATCTGTCTCTGGTTCACGTAATTCTTTGACATACGATGAGATTTGCAATGATCCAATTCACCCATCCATTCCAATTCATCCATACCCTTCCCATTGGGAAATTCCTAAATTCAACTGATTAAACAACAAACAAGACCCACAATATCACTTGCAATATTTTAAACATGTGTGTTATATAATCACTCATGATGATGCTTTGATCTTGAGGAAATTCCCAATATCCTTGATGGGACTGAATTGAGATTGGTATAGGATTTTCTAGACAAATTTTCTATCAAAATTGTCAAGAAGGTCACCATGACCCACTTGTACGCGACACGCCAATATGAAGATGAATCTATCATATATTTTTTCACTCGTTGGCGGAGCTTGATCAGCCAACTCAAATTCCAATTACCTTAGACATAGTTTATAGATTTGATCAGCAGAGCATGTGCTATACACATCTTTCCAACTCTATAAGTTCAAACCTTCTACACATTTGATGAGGTGTTCACCATGGCCTAAAAAATTGAAATCATTTCTATTGAAGAGAAGAATATACAATTACGTAACAAGAATGATGTGTTTAAATCAAATGATACCTCTTCTTTTTCCAAAACAAAAAAATAATTATTCTAAAGCAAAAGGATATGCCAATGTAGTAGTTTTGAAATCTGGCCCATCTCATCCATCCAACCAATCAAAACCTTCTTCCAACCTTTCTCCTATTCAGGATTTTCTGTTCAAGTGAGAGCAACGATAAATATACTACCATAGGATAACCCTACTCTTCAGTTTTAGAAAAACTTATAAAAGCCAGAGAAATCACTCTTCCACCCATCAAACCACATACTGGTTTTGACCCTTCTTGTCTTGTGCCTACATGGTACAAAGAAAATGATTACTACAAATATCATCGTGTTAGAGGTCATAACGACGGTAATTGTATAAATTTAAAAAACATCGTCCAAGAAATGTTAGATAATGGAGATCTCGTCTTGTATGACCCTAACACACTAGCTAATTAGAACCTTCACATCTTCTAGAAGCCATTCCCAAATCAAACCCCATCATCTACCCAAACAAGTGAAACTTTAACTAGTGATAGTAATGTTTGTGAGGTTCATGCTGTTTTCAACATCATACCAACTCCTGCTCAATTTCCTCCCGTTCCATCTAACGAGGATATTATTTCACAAGATCCTTCATCCATGGAGGGACCTATTTCATCTTCTCCTCTACACACATAGGAGTCTCCCTTATCTTCTCCTCCACCCATGGAGGAGTCCACCATATCTACCGATATAGTTTCCCCATTCACCTCTCATATTGATGAACAACCTACAATACTTACTCTCCTACCTATGGGAGAGTCATGTTTACCTTCTTCTTCACCAAAAGAAGAACCCATCTCATCCTCCTTGCCTTCTCCCCTACCCATAGAGAATCCATTAGTAGTGCCCATTATTTATGGTGAAAATTATCCACTAGCTTTCAAGGATCATGCTCATATACTCTCATCTCTTCTACCCATAGTCAGAAGCCAACCATTTCCCTATCTTATAGAAATTATTTGCAAGGATTACTACCAAATTAATATCATCCTCCCCTACATCGGTGCCATTCTCATGTTTGGACGACCTATTGGATTAAGTTTAAAATTCCATGCTTTGGGGACCCCTTTGAATTAATGTCTCTACTCAAATGTATATGTTGTCCGATGACACTTCCACGATCTATCCAAAGGTGTTTCAGATAACCAAACCCACCATACCCATGCTAGTTGTAGCTACCCCTTCTTCATCACCCTCACCTATACCTAAACCTTTACCATCAAACAAAAATTTTCCTATGCCTAATACCCTACCTTTACCTATATTTTCCTCCACGTCCAGATTTATTACCACATTGGGAGTCATGCTGACATTAACCCTAGTCCATCCTCATATCAAACTAGATTTAGACACATTCTCACAAGCCATTGTAAAAACTATTCCCCCACCTAAGAGGAAGACCCAACCTCTTAGGCCACATACATTGACTTCTCTCACTACCCCTCTGTTACCTTCACCACTTCAATCTATCTTAGGTCCCTACCCATTAACCTTGATCAAGTAGCCTCCTACCCAAGGTAAACTAAAAACAAAACCCACCTCCTCATAACGATCTTATGTTCCACCCAAATTACCTACAAATCCTACACCTTCACCATTACCTACATCATTTATACCTCCTATACCTACACCACTTCTTGTACCGTCATCCTTACCCATGCCATTCCCTTCTCCTCAACCAATCCCTTCGACATTACCTCTTACCACCACCTTCACCGCACCTCCTTTATCAACTTGTCTAAACCGTCCCTTTTTTCAATCTACCTTCCCTTCTACATCATACACTCCTTCTTCACCTTTACATGAGAAGGTGTAACCAAAACCCAAAACCGCACTACCTTCTAAAGAGGTAGTTAAACCTACACATCCTCAAAAAACTAGTTCACTTGTTACACCTCTACCTAAGAAGGTGTAACCCAAACCCAAAACCGTATTATCTACTAAAAAAGTATTCAAACTTACTCAACCTCTGATTCCACCTCTAGTGACTCTTCTCCCACCAAAGTCACTCACACTTACTTCACATTGTGATCCATTGGCAGGTTCTTATGCCAACATCTTAGATAACATTTTGGAAACCTCTTTAATCACATTCCCACTCCTTAGACTTTAAGAACCACTCAAACCTAAACAATAAGGGTTTGATGATACCAAAATTTTTTCTTACCATCATGTGCCATGACATGATGTGGAAAGCTGTAAGGCTCTTAAGACCATTCTTCTCTAGCTATGTCCTCTCGAATTTTTTTTTGAAGATGATGATCATTTAGATGAGGACCCTATTCCACCTACACCTATCACCACACAACCTCATCCCATACCTATTCAATGACCTCCATCTCCACCTCCACAACCCTTTTAGCCTCCTATAATATTTGAGATCAATATGGTCTACATCAGAGAGCTAGTAAAACCTCCACCAAAATGCTAATACACTACATTGCTTTCACAAAACCATTATATTTCCTCACCATATTTTTTCCCATCCTGTTGCTACACCTTTCATGACTCAACTTCTCCTTCAACGCATATAAATGTGGTTCTGGTTACCACTCAATCCCATAAGGACAAAGGAAAGGAGAAAACAACTAGCTCATCTACTACTCCTTTACCCAATATTCCATCTGCACCTGTAACCAAAATCACCATCGGTGGACCCGTATACCTTATTTTTTATGTGGTTTCCCATCATACAATGCTTAAATAATTACACCAATATCATTTCAAAATGTATTTTTACGACCTCATCTGAACCTTTAAGTCTCATCATTAGGCCCTCATCGAGGTCTTGTAATCTATTGAGGCTCTACCTAATGACCCTATGCCTGTTTCTTCCATTATCACTACTCACCATGTTTCCTCTCTCACCACTGTTTCCCTTCCTCTTCCCTAACTACCACTTATCAAGTAACCACTCTTAGTTTATATGATAAAGAGATTGCACCTCTCGAATTGGATGATCTTGACCCTGCCCTATTCATTTATGTCTACATTGATAGTATACACATTAGACATGTTATGATTGATGGAGGTGCCAGTATCAACATCATTTCCTCCCATGCATATCAATAATTATGCATACCTTCCAATTAAATGCACAATAGAAAAGTCATGCTGCATTCGTTTAACAATTCCATAACTTCCACCCTCAGCACTATCATTATCCACATCTGCGTGAACCCATGTACTATTCTTGAATTATTCTATGTCTTAGAGAGAGAATTCCATTACAACCTACTACTTAATTGACCCTGTATTTGCACCATGGGTTGTGTTCCTTCAACCTTACATTGCTACCTAAAGTTTGAACATGAAGGACACAACTACATAATCCCAATCGATCCTTCACCATTTAAAACTTGTAACATGCTATACCGACCTAACAATGTCCTTATCCCAATTAAGGAATCTACCACCATTGCCACTCCTTCTTCAGCCACTATCCCATTTACCACCGCTAACACCTCTTCTTTAGCCATTACATCATCTAGCACTTCTTGTTGAGTTGTGAAGCTTAGTTACTTCATTTTAGCATGCAATTAGAACTTGTTGGAAAATACAATAACCGACATCGGCCAGGATAGACTAGCATCGGTCAAGTATGACCAACATTGGTCAAGTAAGTAAGGAACCAACAATGATTAGGCAGAACTAGCATCAGTTACCTTTGTGATGAAGTTTTAATTAAATCTCAGGAATTATATCTATTTTTAGCATTAAAATAGATTTATTAATTGTAATTGCATGGCTAAGTGTGCTAAGTCTATAAAAGACTATATAAACATAAAATCTAGGGTTTAGAAGGAATGGTATGGATTATAAGTACAAGATAATTATGTGAGAGATATTTCTTGGAGAAGAATAAAAAAGTTTGAAGGAAGAAAGTACTGAATATCTGAGAGGTGTGGAAGATTGTAAATCTTCATTGTATATCTTGTCAAAGCTTTAGATAATAGATTGGCTTGTTTCTTGGTGGATGTAGCCCACACTGTGTGAACCACGTTAAATCTGGTGTTGATTTATGTCTCTTGTTTTTGTATAATTTTTCTGGTAGAATATCCTCTTTTATTTGCATGTATGCTTAGATATGATATATTGTCTATACAACCGGTGTGCTAACCCCAACAACTGGTATTATAGATTTGTTTGAGGGTTTTTTTGTGTTGAAAAATTTACTCACAGAGGGTTTTTTGATTGAGTGGGAGCTACAACAATGATAGAAGATAATAAATACAAGGTAGAGAAGTTTAATGGCCGAAATTATCAATTATGGAAGATGCAGATTGAGGATTATTTATATCAAAGAGATTTGTACTTACCATTGGATGAGAAGTCTATACTTATGAAGATGATTGATGAAGAATGGAATATTCTTGACAGAAAGACTTTGGGATATATAATATTGAGCTTGACACCATCCGTGGCTTCCAATATTACAGAAGTGGCTTCTACGGTAGACTTAATGAAATCTCTTGCTAATTTATATGAAAAACCTAGTGCTTCAAATAATTTTATTTGATGAAGAAACTATTTAGTTCTAAGATGCTTGAAGGTGAATCTACCTCTAGTCATTTGAATGATTTCTGATCTATTGTAAATTAGTTAAAATCAGTTACAATACCATTTGATGATGAAGTAAAAGAGATTTTATTATTATGTTCTTTTCCTAATAGTTGGGACAACTTGGTAATGGCTGTTAGTAATACAACATCTACTAATAATATTTTGAAGTTTGATGATGTGGTCAGTATAATCTTGAATGAAGAAATTCGTAGTAAGAGTACAGAGGAAACATCATCTGAAAATGCTTTGAATGTACAAAGAAGGGGTAGGCAGAAGGAGAGATCCAAGAGTAAGAGTAATGAGAAATCAAAGTCAAGGGATAACAGATCTAAATCCACAAGTAAGGGAATTACTTGTTGGAAATATGGAAAGAAAGGACATGCAAAGAAATATTGTTGGTCAAAGGATAAAGAGAACCAACAACCAGAAAAAGGTAAAGAGGTGAATTTTACTGCATCAGAGGTAATGCAAGATGATCTTATTATTTATTTAGATAGTAGAATTGAATCATGGGTTTTAGATTCAGGAGCTTCTTTCCATGCAACCCCTAATAAGGGTTATTTCAGAAATTATGTCCAGGGAAATTTAGGGCATGTTTATTTGGGTGATGATGAACCTTGCAGTTTACTGGTAATGGGGAAGTTCATATAAAATTACAAAATGGAAATACATTGGTATTGAAAGATGTGAGGCATGTGTCAAGCCTCAGGAGGAATCTTATTTCTACAGGGCAACTAGGTGAATCTGGTTACACAGTTACTTTTACAAGAGACTCTTGGAAAGTCACCAAGGGTGCTTTTGTTGTGGAAAGATGTAAGAAGGTAGGAACATTATATTTATCTACTTGTATTACTGATTCCTTTTATACATTATCTACTACATATTCAGATGCATGCATGTGGCATAATCACTTGGGTCATATGAGTAAAAAAGGAATGAAAATCTTAAAGGCTAAGGGTAAGTTATCAGATTTGAAAGATTTAGATCTTGATTTCTCTGAGCATTGTATCTTTGGAAAGCAAAAGAGAGTGAGATTTCTCAAATTTGGGGTAGCTAAGAAGGAGTAGAAATTGGATCTTGTACACTCAGATGTGTGGGGACCAGCTCAGGTAGCTTCTCATGGAGGATCCCAATATTATGTTACTTTCATTGATGATGCTACAAGAAAGGTATGAGTTTATTGTATTAAATGTAAATATGATGTTTTTGAGACTTTTAAAAGATGGAAAGCCCTTGTTGAGAATGAATCAAATTCTAAGTTAAAGTGCCTTAGAGCTGACAATGGTGGTGAATACTGTAGCAAGTATTTCAATGATTATTGTTCAGTGAATGGGATACATAGAGAAAGAACGGTTCCAAGAACACCACATGAGAATGGTGTTGCAGAAAGAATGAACAAGATAATCATGGAATGTGCTAGAAGTATGAGGATACATTCTGGATTGCCTTTGCAGTTTTGGATAGAAGCAGTTGATACAATGGTTTATTTAATTAACCATGGCTCTTCAAATTCACTAGATGGAGGAATACCAGAGGAAGCTTGGACCGGAAAAGAGGTAGATATTTATTTTCTTAAATTTTTTGGTTCAGAAGCTTTTGTGCATGTTGATAGGGAAAATAGAAAAAAGTTGGATGTAAAATCCAAGAGATGCACTTTCATTGGTTATGGATCTAGTGATTTTAGTTTCTATTTTTTGGGATTTAGAGAATTCTAAAATTATTAGGAGTCGTGATGTTGAATGGAATGAAAAGAGAATGTACATGGATCAAATTTTGGTACCTAAGGATGAGAAAATTAAGATGTTTTTTGATGAAAATGAACTCTCGTGTTTTTAAAGAAAAATGTAAAGAAATACATAGTAACTGTGGTTGGTTAGGCCCTGACCAACATCGGTCAGATGAACCACCAATGGTTATAGAGGATCAGAACCGGTATCGGTTAGCAGAACCAATATCAGTTAGAGGTTACAAATGTCAGTCACTGTCAGAAGTTGATACTAATGTGCAGGAGGTCCAGATTGAGCCTCTGGTACCCCAAAATCCTGTGAGAAGGTCACAAAGGGTAAGTAAACCTCCTGAAATATTTACACCTTCTCTATTTTATCTATTATTGATTGATAGTGGTGAACTAGAAAAATTTGAAGAAGTAATGCAGGATAAGACTCACGTTTAGTGGGAGCATGGCATGGATGAGGAGATGGACTCCTTGGAACAGAACCAGACTTGGGATTTGTTTAAGTTTCTATTAGGAAAGAAAACATTGCAGAATAAGTGGGTTTACATAATTAAGGAAGAAGAGGGTGGATAGAAAAGGTACAAGGCAAGGCTTGTAGTAAAGGTATTTACACAAAAGGCAGGTATTGAATTTGGTGAAATATTTTCTCCTATTGTTAAGATGACTTCCATTCATATTGTATTGAGTTTAGTTGCAGTAGAATATTTGCATTTAGAGAAACTAGATGTGAAGATGGATTTCCTTCATGTCGATTTTGATGAAGAGATTTATATGCAGTAGCCGCTTGGCTATGAAGTCAAGGGTAAGGAGAAATTAGTGTGCATGTTGAAAAGAACCTATATGGGCTCAAGCAAGCTCCAAGGCAATGGTACATGAGGTTTGATAGATTTATGCATGATCATGGTTACTTGAGATGTGAATCTGACCATTGTGTTTATTTCAAGAAGCTTGAAAATGGGAGCTATATTATTTTGTTATTGTATGTGGATGATATGCTTATTGTAGGATCTAGTATGCAGAACATTGGTGAGCTTAAGAGAAAGCTAGCTCACACATTTGCAATGACAGATTTAGGAGTTTTAAAAAGAATTCTTGACATGCAAATACATAAAGACAAGAAAAAAAGAAATTGCATTTGTCTTAGGAGGATTATATCTACAAGGTGTTAGAAAGGTTCAATATACAGAATGTAAAACCTATTAACACACCTATGGCTGGACACTTCAAATTGAGTAAAGATAAATGTCCTTCATCACATGAGGAGGTCGAATACCTGACATGAGTACCATATGCTTCAGCAGTTGGAAGTATCATTTATGCTATGGTTTGTACCAGACCAGACATTGCTTAGGCAGTGGGAGTTGTGAGTAGATATATGGCTAATCCAGGTAAAGAGCATTAGAAAGTAGTCCAATGGATACTCAGGTGTTTGAAAGGGACATCTAGCATGTAGTTATGTTATGGAGGTTTGGATATTTCATTAAGTGGATATGGATAGAGATCTGGATGGTAGGAGGAGCACTACTGGATATATTTTCATAGTAGGTGGAACGACAATTAGCTGGATTTTGAGATTGCAGAAGGTTTTAGATTTTTCTACTATAGAGGTAGCGTATGTTGTAGCTACAGAGGATAGAAAGGAGATGATATGGATGAGTAGGTTCATGGAAGAGCTAGGAAAGGAGAAAAGTAATTGTAAAGGGAAAGGAGAAAAGAAATTGTAAACTATTCAGTGACAGTCAAAGTGCAATTCATTTGTTAAAGAACTCAACATTTCATTCGAGAATGAAACAAATTTAGTTGAGGTATCACTTCATATGGTAGGTATTGGAGGATAGAAAGTTGAATCTGAAAAATATTAATACGAGAAAGAACCCTGTGGATATGCTAACGAAGCCATTAGAAAAGGAGAAGTTGGATCTACACTCCACTTCTATTGGTATTCAAGTTTGAGACTTGAAGAGGAAGAAAAAAATCCAAGGAAGGATCCAAGAATGACATTGTATAGGTATGGTGCAGTAATTAAACTCCAAGCGGGAGATTGTTGAGTTGTGAAGCTTAATTACTTCATTTTAGCATGTAATTAGAACTTGCTAGAAAATACAGTAACCGACATCAGTCAGGGCAGATCGGCATCGGTCAAGTATGACCGGCATCGGTCAAGCAAGTAAGGAGCCAGTAGAGGTTAGGCAGAACCGGTGTCGGTTACCTGTGCGATGAAGTTTTAATTAACTCTCAGGAATTATATCTATTTTTAGCATTAAAATAGATTTATTAATTGTAATTGCATGGCTAAGTGCCCTAAGTCTATAAACGACTATATAAGCATAAAAGCTAGGGTTTAGAAGGAATGGTATGGAATATAATTACAAGATAATTATGTGAGAGATATTTCTTGGAGAAGAATCAAAAATCTTAAAGGAAGAAAATACTGAACATTTGAGAGGTGTGGAAGATTGTAAATCTTCATTGTATATCTTGTCAAAGCTTTGGATAATAGATTGAATTGTTTCTTGGTAGATGTAGCCCACACTGGGTGAACCACGTTAAATCTAGTGTTGATTTATGTCTCTTGTTTTGTATAATTCTTTTGGTAGAATATCCACTTTTATTTGCATGTATGCTTAGATATGATATATTGTCTGTACAACTGGTGTGCTAACCGCAATGCTTCTGCCGCTATATCTTCCAAAATCAAATCCTCTATTCCCACTGCTTCTGCAGCTGACCCATTCACCAGGACATCTATTTTTGAAATATCCAATGCTTCTTCTTCCCAGTTGTCTAGTGATTCATCCATTCCCGCTACCCACATACCAACTACTTATCCCTTATAATGTTTTTTTCAACGCCTCACTTTGGGGGAGTACCTCCTTTATAAAATTGACACATTCCTTACTCCTCAAGAGTATGGTAACCTTCACCAACATCCCCACTATGATAATTGCGTAGGTGAGGTTTTCCCCTATGGTCCTCCACACCTTTGCACGAACATGACATATGGGGGAATTGATGCTTCTATCTACTCAATCGAGCCACCTTCCCAAAGTCGACCATTTTCCCTGATCTAAAATCTCTCACTTACCACCGCTTCATTGACACCTTACTCCATAGGTGTGCTTAGAAGGGATTTGGATTTGGTTTCTATGAACATGGCCGCCATACTGTCATTCCTTGCACCACCCATAAACATAAAGACCGTAGTGTTATTGAATTTTCCAAACCACCTTCCAAGAAGGCCCGAGTTGAACTCATTGAGGAAGATAAACCTTGTCCACCCCATTCACCTACCTCATCACCTTCACCTATAGAGTTTATGAATATAGACTTATCAACATGATGGGGAGGCTCCCTTTTCTCTTCCCTTCCTTTATCCACACATGATCGATGATGATACACCTTTTATTAACATCATTCAATGTTAGGATGATGAATCTATTATTATCTACCTTGGTGCAGAAGATTCTTATATTCACTAGTCCTTACCTTTTGAGATGCAAACCATGTTGAATGAATCGGCCATAAAAATCAACATTCACACTAAGGATGACCCGCACATTCTAAAAATAGGCCAATATTTAGATACTGCTCAACATGAATCTTTCACTTCTTTCCTCTGGGATCATAACAATGCTTTTTCTTAGTCTTATGATGATATTCCCAGTATTGACCCAAACATTTTGGTCCACAATATCGTAACCATTCCTGATGCCAAACCCTTGAAACAGAAGCTGCAAAAATTCTTCCTCACTTTGCCCTTCTTGTCAAATAACTCCAACGTCTCCTTTATATTTCCTTCGTTTTACCCATTGGTTATCCCCAATGGATTTCTAACATTGTTCCTATCACAAAAGCCATAGGGGGACTCCAAATTTCTATTACCTTAACCTAGATTTTCCCAAAGATGAATTTCCTCTACCTAGTATTGACCAACTAGTTGATCTCACCATTGGCTATAAGATGCTATCACTCATGGATGGTTTCTCTTGTTATAACCAAATATTACTAACCCTAGAAGATCAACACAAAACCACATTCATCACTCCTTGGGGGAGATTTTTCTATCGTGTCATGCCCTTTGGCGTTGAAAACACTATTGCTACATATGAATGAAATATGAATTATATCTTTTAAGACATCATGCATAACATATTGGAAGATTAAGTTGATGAAATTCTTGCTAAATCCAAACATCTGGCCGAACACCTTATAGTCCTTAGGGTTGTATTTGACTATCTCATCAAATAATACATTTTACTTTAACCTAAGAAGTGTGTCTTCATTGTTCTCTAAGGAAAGATCCTTGGTTTTATCATTTCTTTGTGTAGCATTGAAGTTGATCACACTAAAATCAAGACTATTCTCAAGATTCCTATACCTTCTAGCCTTCTTCAACTTCGTAGTTTGCAAGGCAAGTGGTAATCTATTCATCACTTTATTTCTTATCTTTCCAAATGTTTCCATGCATTTCATCATCTTCTTAAAAAGGATGAATGCCATAAAGCCTTCAACGCCTTAAAACAATAACTCCTCCAACCACCTATGCTCATTCCACCTAAGGATGGCCAACCATTTTACCTTTACATTTCTACTACTGATCATTCCCTGGGTGCCATGCTCGTTCATCATGATGAGAAACAGAAGGAGCAAGAGGTATATTATATAAGCTGTAGGAGTTTAGACTACGAGACTAGATATACTCACATCGAAATGTTTTTCCTAGCCTTAGTCTTTGTCACCACTAAAATTTTCCATTACCTACTCAACCGCAAAACCTTCTTTGTCACCAATACTGACCCCTTACATTATATGCATACTAAGAATTACCAACATCAACATGCTGCATGTTGGCTCATGATTCTTGCAGACCTAGATCTCGAATTCATCCATCAATATTATGTCAATGGCAAAACTATTGCTGACCTACTCACATACGCACCTCTCTCTAGAAACCAATCTTCTAAATTTGAATTCCTTCATAAATCCATTTCTACCCTCTCCCTAAATGATACCATTTACTAGATGACCTTATTCTTCAATGGTTCCAAATGCTAGCCTGGGGGTGGTGTAGGAGTTATCCTCATTCCTATTGATAGTGTTCCTAGTCCATTATCTTTCAAACTAGATTTTGATTGTACTAACAAAATCACCAAATAATAAGAACTCATGTTAGGTCTTCAAACCGCCATATCCTTAGATGTTAAATCAATTAATATCTTTGGTGACTCTCAGATGGTTGTGAACCAAGTCAATGATATATACCAGTATCATACGAGATACTTAAAAGTATACACATCATGTTGACATAATTTTGACTACCTTTGACCATTATGAACTTCAAACCACCCCTCGTTCCAATAACAAATTCATAGACACCATGCCCTGTATCGCTTCTCAAATAACCACTTTTCCCTCTAACTCAAAAAATATTTCTCATAGTACAAAGGTTGTAATCACCTTCTTATCTATTATGAGACATTAACTTTGTAGGAAACATTGAAATTGGCCCACACGACCTTTGGTATAAACAGCTTGTTGACTACCTTTCCCTTTCAGTTCTACTTCTAGATATTACTCGCAATGGACAATGAGCCTTCCTCAAAATTGTATCTTGCTATGTCATCATGGGTGGTCTTCTCTATAAATGTGGCTTTGATGGTAACCTCCTACTATTCCTTATAATTTTTGAAATCCCATACACCATCAAGGAAGTTCATGACAGGATATGCAGAGGTCATTTCAGTGGCTTCACTGTCTCTAAGCACATCCTTCACCTTGAATACTACTAGCCAACCCTAAACCAAGACTATTGTGACTATGTAAAATGTTGTGTGAAAATTTCAACAATATGTTTATCTTCATCACACTCCTAATCACGTCTTACAGGTCACACAAGACCTTTGTCATTTCTCTCAATGGGGTTTGGATCTTTTTGGAGAGATTAACCCTCATTCTTCCCAACTTCATCAATGGATTATTTCCACTACCAAATATTACAATAAATGGGAAAAATCCGTACCTCTTATTTCTACAAAATTTAAGAAAATATGTGAATTCATCAACCATCACATCATTTTTCACTTTGGTGTTCCTCACCGCCTCATCATTGATAACGGAAAACAATTCAAAAACAAAACCCTATGAAAACCATGTGATGCCTTCGAAATTCAACTCAATTTTTCTTCACCTTATTGTCCTAAAAAAATAGCCAAACTAAATTGACTAATAAAACCCTAAACAAAATTCTTATGAAAGTGGTTGACGATACTAGTAAGGATTGGTACACACACATTCCTTTTGCCTTATGGGCTTATCGAACTAGTATTCAAACCTCAACTGCTGCCACACCTTTCTCTTTAGTATACGGTACAGAGGTTGTCCTTCCTCTCAAATTCAAAATTCCATCTCTTCATATCTCACTAAAAGATATGCTCAACAATGATGATTTTCACCAAGACCATTTGGCATAACTTGATTTATTAGATGAACATCGCCAAAATGCTCTCGATCACCTTCAAATATACCGAAAACATATCAAATGTGCCTATGATAAACATTTCTAAGAATGAACCTTAAAGGTTGGTGACCTCATCTTGAAGGAAAATCAACATGTAACAAAAGTGGAGAAAAGTAAACGGGGAAAGTTTTCTCTCAACTGGCTTGGACCCTATATCGTTACTTATGCATATGGATCAAATTCTTATCATTTATCTTCCCTCGAAGGTAAACCCAAACCTGAGGCCCTCAATACCTTGCATATTCAACCATTCTATTGTTGAATCAAGTCTTATATAACCTTCTGTCTATTAAACATTTATCCATTGAGAAACATTCACCTTCCACTTACCTATTTTAAGGATCAACGATTAAACAAGAATCATGTGATTATCTATCACCTTTTAGCCTTCTATTAAATATGAGTACCATGACTCTACTCATGGCATGATTCTCATGGATACTTTTTTTCCTTATCTGGATGGAATCCCATCATTGTTTGTCACTTAAAACCTTTATTTTATAGATAACCTCTGCGTGTTATGGTTTTCCTTCATAAAAGAAGCCTATACTCCTTTATAGTATTGTTCATGACCTAAAAGTTCAAAATTAATATATGCGATTTTCAAATTCAACTCCTTGAGTCAAACTTTTGGAAAATAGATGACTCCCTCAAGAAGGACATCTATCTTTATATCTTGCAGATATAAATAGACTTCTCCCTTGAAGGACAACTATAAAAAGTTAGCCATATTATACATAGTCTATCGAAAAAGAAGATTATTTTTGAAAAATAAAAGAAAACATTCTGAAGCTTCCTGCATTGATCAACTTCACGAAGACATCAAGGAGTAATTCTCTTTATCCCACATAGAATTCCCACATCGATCAGTCTATTAGACAAAAGAAAAAATAAAATACAAAAAATCAAGAGAAGTATAAATTTTTCATTATGGACTTGCCTATTTTGGTTTTGAGTATCTTGTAGAAGAGGTAAGTTATCTCACAACAAGGTTATGCTAAACAACCCCATTGATGAAAAATTACAGCACCCTTCGGATGGCCTGACCTTGAATGGGGCATCCAGTGTAACCTGAATAACATGGGACCATCTCTCAAGCTGTGGGACTTGTGAACATGAGATAGTCCTCTAGAGATGGCTGAGCTTCCTCTACCTAGTCCTAATGTTAAACTACTCCTAATGTAGAAAAGACGCCTAACTACAACTATCCTAACAATGCCAAGGAGACAAAGAGAGAGAAAGTGCATGAAAATGGGAAATCCTACACTAACGAGGTGATAACACTAGAAGAAAAGGGGTGAGATACTCTGATGAGGGAGGATGAAATAGAAAAAAGGGAGCTGAGGAGAGGTTAGAACAGATGTGACACAGACCCAGATCCTAATCCACCATCTAAACTCCATGAAACACAACATCTTACACCTGCAAATGTGAAATACATGCACAGGAAACAAAAATCAAAATGGAGAGGCACAAAGAAACAACAAAACATGAGAAAGGGTTGAAAAATGCCACAAAAACATGAATTTATTGCTCTATAAGGTGCACAGACCATTACATTAATGCTCAGAGGCATAAATATGCTTGCTAGGTGTAGGAGAAGGCTTACAACTCAAATGGAGTTGAGGGAAAATTTTACAAGGGTTTCCCTAGCTCCCAGAATGTCTCCTCTAAAAATGAGGTGGATTTTACAATATATAAGCAATGTCTCACCAACCCTCATTAAAGAGGTATGGGCACCCATACAAATTCACTTCCCGAGGGTACTTCTGTCAGATGAAGACATGGGCGCCATACTGCATTAAAATCTAATTTTTGAGTTGTTGGGACTCGTGAGCCGCCCAACCATGTGACCCGTCCAACCTGGCCGTACCGTCCAACCTGAGGGTGTCGTGCAAATGTGAGAGGGGTGCAACAGGCATCAAAAACTGATTCGTACGTGTAAAAAAAAATGTGACCCGACCAACCCCTGGGCATCCAACCCCTAGCCAACCAACCCCTGACCTGTCCAACCCCCATGACCCATCCAACCTAGATGTATCATCTAACCTGGATGTTTGTGCAAGTGTGATGGGTGCGACGGGCATCAAAAAACCAATCCTACACATAAAAAACTATTGACCCGACCAACCCTTGGGCGTCCAACCCCTAGCCGACCAACCTCCCAGGCTGTCCAACCCCCATGACCCGTCCAACCCTGGCTCGTACCAGTCTAACCTAGGTGTCGTGTAAGTGTGAAGGGTGTGACGAGGCATCAAAAACTGATCCTACGCACATCAAAAAATGTGACCCACCAACCCCTGGGCATCCAACCCCCCAACTGTCCAACCCTCCAACCATGACCTGTCCAACCCTGACCGTCTAACCTCTCAGCCGACCAACTTTCCAGAGGCGAATAACTTGAGCTCCCGGATGAGTTTTCGGGTGAAATTTTATATGATTGCGCATGGAAACAACCCATTAAATAAAATTATGGTAGTATAAAGATCCAAATTTTAATTAATCACCTCTGAAAATTCTCCTTTCCTTATCAGGACTGCCGGTTGTGCGCCAGAAGAATGAACTGCCTTGGGAAGTGTATGATGCTTCAATATGTCTTGTCTTTTCCACCATGTAAGGAATGGAAAATGGCTTCCATAGGATATTTGTTGGACTTATAATTCCTGACATGGCTATTATAATCTTCCATTGAAGCCTAGGTCATGTTTCACACTACAAACTCCTTAAGGCCCGAAATCCTACTTTTGATGGATGGCCCCAAGACCTCCTAAAATTCCCTGAATCACTCGAAATGGTTCCAAAACTTGAAAAACCTCATGTTGTATCATTCCATTTTCTCCATGAATATCACTGTCTAGTGCTTAAACCCATCATCTCGAGTTGTCTATTTTACCAGGGGGGTAAAAAATAGATAACAATTGACGACCTCTCGGGGACATCTGCCTGCTAGATGTGTGACCAGTGGCCTTGAATTGTCCATTGGGCATGGAGTCAGTATTGGTACACCTACAAACTGATCCTAAAATCTGAATTCTTCCCTTGAGCCATTAAAACAATGATGTTTAAACCTGAAACTCATTTACAAAGATTATCTGAATTAAGGTTTTGTGAGAGTAGAAAATTGTCCTAGAATTCTCTTTATAGCAAACCTGATCTATACCAAAGGTTTGAAACCCCTTGAAACTGTCCTTAATCTGATTTCTTTGCCAAGTATGAAATAAAACCAATTGATGATTCCTTGACAAGTATAACACTCCAAAAGTCATGGGAACACAAGTTGATTCAGAGAGGCTAGGACTATTGTTAAAACTTGATTTCTCCCATGAAAACATGCCCCCTCTAAAGAATGGATCATGCATGAGCAACAACATGCCACAATGCACGCTATGTACAAAAATGAAAATCATACATACCCCAAGTGGAGCATGCAGAGTGTGCATAATCACTTCTTCTCCTAAAATAAAACCTACCTACTCTACACTAACTAAAGGAAAATGGAACTCAAACAAATCCTACAACTGGTAGGGAGAAGTAGCTTCCCTTTCTCAAAATAGGCAGCCATGTATATGATTTGGTGTTGAATCATGGCTGTTATTATGAGTGAATAACTGACAAGAGGCCGATCCTCCACCCAAATAACCAAAGTATCAACATCAATCGAAAATACCTCCTCAAGTTGATTGACATTGGACTCCTGGAGGTGTTGATGGTGACCCTTGGTGCTTTGATACTCATCCTCATGCCCTGAAGTGGGCATGACTAGTTTTGGCTTCTCCCTTGGCTCCAATGAAGCCTAAGTACCTGATTGGGCACAGTATGATATGATGGATGTGCTCATTGTTCTGAAATTCAACTCCAAAAATGGAGTCTTCTTGCGGACCTTCCTGAAAAAAGAGGCTACTTGCATGCTGATTTTTTCTTTGCAGTGCTTCTGCAAGTAGCTGATCCTCTTCCTTGATGACTGGTATGCAATGTGTGTCATCTTTGTTCCCTTCCTCCTCCTGTGGATAACATGGAAGATTTAGATCTTCCAACCTTGGTTCCATAGGGTTGTTGTGAAATGTAGGCTTGATGTAATTGAATTCTCTCCCCCATGGCAGTTGGCCCTTGATGTTGGAGAATGAATGATGAGGAGAAAAGGTGGTAATATCCGCAGGCTCCTCTCCATCAAGGTAGTCCTCCAGATCTGACAGATAATCTACTTCTTTTTTGTCCTGTTGCGTGTGCTCGACCTCCTCCATGGTGTCCTCCTGGATCTACAACTTTCTCACCATGGTTCCCCTCATCTTCAAACATGAAGTTTGAAAGCTCAAACTCTTCTTCGACATTAGAGCTTGAAGGGGATGTAGTGGGAGGAATAATTGAAGATTCTTCTTGTGGCCTTATTTGTGTTTGAAGCCTCTGAAACTGTATGGTTCTCCTCCACAACTAGAATGCACTCCTCCTCTTTTGGATTTGGAGTAGCTCCTTCTTCCCTTGCTTGTGCTGTAGCTGAAGCTTCCACCACTTGTGGCTTGACCTCATCCTCCTCCATGGGTTTCTCCATCAAGGGGATTTTATCAATCCTGAATCTAAGAGCCAAGCTCACCAAGATTCTAATCATTTCTTCTTTTCTTGGCTCTTCTTCTTGTTGCTCCCCTTGGCTGGATTTTTGAGTCTCTTCCCGACATGGACTCGGGAAAGTAGGAGGAGTGGTGGGTGGGGTCTCCACTAGTTGTTTCTTTATTTTTGGTGAAGGGGAAGGTATTGCTTTTGGCTCTTGTGGAGGGGAATTGGGTTTGGAAGGGAGAAGGGTAGAGAAATTAAGATGGGATGGGAGACTAGAAGATGGAGAAATGGATTCCATAATAGAAGCAGTGGATGGGAAGCTTGGAAATTGAAGCTCAAGTTGAGATGGTGCTGCTTGGGGAATGGAGAGAAAATTACTAGATGATGGTGTAGGATTTACCCATTGACAAGGTTTCCTGGCACCAAGTTTGTAGGCCTCTATCTCCTCAGTCCACTATGCAAGTTGAGGCAACATTTCAACCATGAAGTCAAGCTTCTCCTGTGGGCTATAGTGTCTTGGAAAAGGGCCTTCCCATGGACAAGATGCCCTGCAACCAATTTTGAATGCCCTCATTTGTGTTGTAGCCCTTGACTGAACCATGCCAGCCTCCATCCTTTGAATCTTCTCTAGCAAATCAGCATTCTCCATTTGACTTTGTTGTCATTGTATGCATACCCTTGTTCCTTATAGGCTCCATAGCCAAACTGATTTTGGCATTGGTCATATGGGTAGGCATAATGGTTCTGAATTTTTTCATAATGCTGATCTGGAGGAGTTGAGAAATACATTGGAGGTGGACTGCACTGTTACTGCTGTAAGTGTGAATTCCAAGATGGGAATGAAGCCATGACTGCACAACTTCATGAATGGCAGAAGATGAAAGATGTGGAAAGAAGAATGGGTGGAAATGGATGGAAGGAAAGTCTGCAACTCAGAGAATGGGTTGTTGACCAGATGGAGTTGCCAGATGTGCTTTGAATGTGCCTCCAAAGGTTGAATCTCACCAAGAACACATCAAATTGATGAAATGAAGTGGTAAGGTGCTTCAAACCTGTCCCACCAGGAATGCCAAAACTATTTTGATGCAAAATTATAGCACCCCTTGAATGGCCTGATTTTGAATGGGGCATCCTATGTAATCTGCATAACATGGGACCATCTCTCAAGCTATGGGACTTGTGAACTTGAGATGGTCCTCTAGAGAAGGCCAGATTCCTCTACCTAATCCTAATGCTAAAATACTCCTAATGTAGAAAAGACACCTAACTACAACTATCCTAACAATGCCAAGGAGACAAGGAGAGAGAAAGTGCGTAAAATGGGAAATCCTACACTAACGAGGTGATAACACCAAGAAAAGGGGGCAAGATACTCTGATGAGGGAGGAAGAAGAGAAAAAAATAGAGCTAAGGGAGGTCAGATGAATGTGACATAGATCCAAACTCCATCTTCCATCTACACTCCATGAAACACAACATCTTACACCTGTAAATGTGAAATACATGCACATAAAACAAATCTGAAATGGAGAGGCACAGAGAAACAACAAAACATGAGAAAGGGTTGAAAAACACCACAAAAACATGAATTTATTGCTCTATAAGGTGCACAAACCATTACATTAATGCTCAGAGGCATAAATATGCTTGTCAGGCACAGGAGAAGGCTTACAACTCAAATGGAGTTGAGGGAAAATTTTGCAAGGGTTTCCCCAGCTCCCAGAATGTCTCCTCTAAAAATGAGGTAGAATTTTACAATATATAAGCAATGTCTCACCAACCCTCATTAAAGAGGTATGGGCACCCATATAAATTTTCTTCCTGAGGGTACTTCTGTTAGATGAAGACATGGGCACCATACTGCATTAAAATCCAATTGCTGAGTTGTTGGGACTCATGAGCCGCCCAACCATGTGACCCATCCAACCTGGATGTACCATCTAACCTGGGCATCGTGCAAGTGTGATGGGTGCGATGGGTGTAAAAAACCATTCATACACGTCAAAAAATGTGACCCAACCAACCCCTGGGCATCCAACCCCATGAACCAACCCCCGTCCAACCCCATGACCCGTCCAACCATGGCCAACCTGAAACTTATCAGATGCAAGTGTGACGGGTGCGACAGGCATCAAAAAATTGATCCTACGTGTCAAAAAATGTGACCAACCAACTCCTGAGTGTCCAACCCCCAGTTGACCAACCTTGACTAGTCCAACCCCATGACCCGTCCAACCTGGTCATACCATCTAACTTGGTGTCGTGCAAGTGTGACTGGGTGTGACGGGGCATCAAAAACCATTCAGATGTGTCAAAAAATGTGACCCAACCAACCCCTAGGCATCCAAACCCCAGCTGTCCAACCTTGACCTGTCCAACCTGGGTATCTGTGCAACCGTCCAACCCTGACCCGTCCAACCTCCAATCGACCAACTTTGGAGGTGATAACTTGAGCTCCCGGATGAGTTTTCGGGTGAAATTTTATATGATTTCGCATGGAAAAAACCCATTGAATCCAATGGAGGTGGTATCAAGATACAATTTTGAATTTATCACCTCGAAAATCTCCTTATTTCTCTGGATTATCTAGTTGTGCGCCAGAAGAATGAACTACCTTGGGAAGTGTATGATGCTTCAAGATGTCTCATCTTTTCCACCATGTAGGGCATGGAAAATGGACTTCCATAGGAACTTTTTTGGACTTATAATTCCTAACACATGGCTATCATAATCTTCTGTTGAATCTCAGGTCCTCTTTCACTACTGCAAACTCCTTAAGGCCCAAAAGCCTACTTCTGATGGATGGCCCCAAGACCTTTGAAACTTCCTTGAATCACTCAAAATGCTTCAAACTTGAAAAACTCAGTTGTATCATTCCTAGGTTTCTCCATGAATCATTTCCAGTGCTCAAACCCATCCTCCTGAGTTTTCTATTTTACCAGGGGGTAAAAAATAGATTACTTTAGGGTTTTAAGTTCATCAACCCATCCTTCGTCGTATGCTCATTATGGTCTGCCACTTCTGGATCATTCCACCTCTTTTACCATTTGTAGTTTTTCATACTTATTGATTCTGCTATGCACGCAGGACTAGACCTTTGACACCTACATTCTGGGGTTTCTTCTCCTTTAACCATTCCTATTCAACCTAAACTCAAACTTGCAACCTAGGGTCAACCATGACTCAAATACCTAGACTTAATCATCCCTAAAACCTACCGACTCCATTAATCTACTCCATCATCATTCTTCGACCTAGCTTATGGGAGAACAATACGTGTTTTCTTGAGGCCCATTTTCACTGGGGTCTATGGCTATCCAATAGCACTCCTAGGGCATAGGGACCTTAGAGAGGTTAGCTCTACCACTTTTTACCCCTAACCAATTTTCCCCTTTACATTCACATTCAAACCTAGTTAGTTTCCATTTACACAATAACTTGGAAATTAATATATCACAAAAACATACATTGTTTCATCATACCTACCATTTTATAACCTCAACCATATCACACCTACATCATTTAACATTTCCATGATATCAATTACTTGGAAATTTAAACATAACATACATCCAACACATCATTTCTTTAAAAACCAGTAACTTGGAAATTTTTTGACTCAACCATGCCTACACCTAACTCAATCATGCCTATACATGACTCAACCATGCCTACGCCTGATTCAATCATGCCTATACTCAACCATGCCTACACCTGAATCCATCATGATTATACCTGCCTTAACCATACCTACACCTAACTAAACTATGCCTACATGACCTCGAATCAACCATGTCTGACTCACCTAGTTTCCATAATAAGCAATAACAATGGAAATGAAAACCAATACATCATCATTCCAATAATCATCATCAACTATATAAAAGGGAATGTATATCTATTAATACATATGTACATAAGGATAAATCATCAAAGTATCTCAAAAAATCTCATATATAATCTCACAATCTTTGGCACACAGGCCAATATAAATATCAAAATAAAAATTATAATACAATATCATAATGAATCAAGCCCATATGAGCCCCTCCTCTCCACTCTCACCCATCTCCTCCTCTTGCCCTATGAACCACCTTTCCAACATCTTTGCACTCTCTAATGGTACCTTTCTTCCCACCATCTCCTCCTCCTTACCCTTAGTTGGGCCTAGTCTCTGAGAGCTGGTAACCTCACCTTGACCCTGTCTCTGGGGATGACGACCCCCTATGATACCTAAGCTATGAGTTCCTTGATCTGATGTCCTCTCACTGGCTTCCTATTGAGGCCCTGTGCTCAACATATGACGCGAACATCAATACTTACTATGGTTAGATGATCCTAGTAATATGAGCCTCGTTCAGGGCATCCCTGAACTTAGCCATAGATACAATCTGGGGTAGCGCCATTGGCCTAGATGTAACCTGTGAAATTTTCCCCAATAATAGAGGCCCATGTCCTACTGCCTTGTACTATGGGACCCTATGACCCGAGTGCTGGGTGCCTACTAAAAGCAAGACCCTGATCTTCGAGGTGCCTATGTTGGTACTTGTGTAGCTACCTAGGCCTGTAGGGCTATAACCTATGCATCGGAAAGCTATCAAGCTGACCCTGTAAACTAGTGACATGTGTCTGTAGTGATGCTACCTGGGCTCCATCCCCTACAAGAGCCTATGCATGATCCCA
Source organism: Taxus chinensis (assembly GCA_019776745.2). Classification (NCBI taxonomy): domain Eukaryota; kingdom Viridiplantae; phylum Streptophyta; class Pinopsida; order Cupressales; family Taxaceae; genus Taxus; species Taxus chinensis. Next base: position 429,380,534 of record CM034146.1, read on the forward strand.
TGCCTATGCTTGTGCATGATAGGCTACTAAGTGACCCTGTAATGTAGTCACCTGACCTATATAAGTGGCTACTGTGCCTTTACTACTTTCAACTAAACACACAGAGAAATCATGTGTCCCTATAAGGCATTCCTATGAACCATCACCATGGCTAAATTTGGATGACCTGGTTGTGTTGGTGTTACTTGTAACTTTTCTGCCCACCACTGTCTATATACCACAGTGGTCCCTGTGCCATCCAACCTCATATCAACTGGTACCTCCTCCTATCCTATTGGGTCTGTACGATAAGGTGGAGACAAAGGTCTCTCCACATCATCTCTGAGGTACTATGGGAATGGTGGCAGTACATCTTGTTGTAGTCCAAACTGGCGTCAGACTCTATCCACCGGAATCATCTCGTATTCACTAGCACATCTTCCCTGTATCCACCTCAAAAAATTTAGCCCATGTAACTCTTAGGCCATCCCTCTAAATGTAGGAAAACCAACATATGGTTGTCCATACTATGTCCATGGTATACAAACCCTCCAACCGTTGTTTGTAATAATACCACGTCATGTGCTTGCCTCCTCTACTCGTGGATGACCACCTACTGGCCACCCATCTCCTATATCTACTCGTCTATCCACCACAATGCCAATCTTCTACCGGTAGTCCCCCTTGTGCCACACAATCACTATGTGCTCATACTCTCAATAGTGCAATAGGAACGTACAAAAAATGCTGTGACATCACACACTCTGGTAGGCCCACATCTCCCTATATAACTGCACTAAATATGCACATACCCATAAAAAATAGACACGATCCTCAATCATATATCATATAAATCCCCTCAATCCCTTGGGAAAATAACCACCTTTTGAATATAGAAGATGCATAGCACCCCACTATAACCATCATCAGTATTGATAGCCAAGTCTCTTACGGGTGCAAAACATAAAAAGCCCCATAAACAAGACTGACGTTGTGCTCATTCAGGTCACTTGCCATCACCCCAAAAACTAATATCATTTCCTCAAAGGATCCATCTACTGATACTGAGTAAACAAGATCACCAACAATCAGTAGTCATAGAATCTTATAAACATCCTCCTACGTGATCATCATCTCACCGGTGGGTAGATGGAAGGTGTTGGTCGCTACATCCCATCTATCGATGAGAGCAACGATGAGACTGTGATCCTATCTGATCCACCTTTACCACCTAATACCAACCAATCTAACCTCTTACATGTGCATCCACTCATCCTTAGTGGTGCCGGGTCACATCTCCCCTAATAATGGTGGGACCCTATCCCGCATCATCAACTGATGATGTGCTTGCATCCATAAAACTCAATAATGTCAAGTAATAAACTACTTTACTCATTTCTTAAATCCTAACTACCCCCACCCCACATCCACATTTCTCTACTCACTTATCTAGTTCCTAACTATTTCACCTCACATATCATCCATTTTATCTATACCCATACCCATACTTGCCTTTTCCAAGATGTATATAGACTAAGCCCACCTATCCCTATTCTAATCTACATCTCATATCTATCAATGTAACTACCTATTTGTTTTTCTAGTTTCTAACCCTTTTCACTTTCAACAGTGACTAGAATCAATTACCTTAAATCGACACCACTCACTCTAACTGGTAGAGGTCACCTATGTAACCACCAATGTCGGTATGCCTAACTGACGTTAGTCAACTCCAAAATGGCTTCGGTCTCTGGTTCATAACTAAGGCCGAACCCCCACACCCACAACTTCAATTTTTCTTTAAATACCAACCTAATTACTACCCCAAACCCACCTAAAACTCATCCCCATTTAGTTTTCTACCTATTCAACCTGCATTCCACCCTCCCCTACCTAAATTCATTCATTTTTACCAAATTTCAATTTTTTTTCATTTCCCACCCAATTTCTTCAGTTTAACCTTAAATTTTAGTTAAAAATAAACAATATGCATTAGTTCCTACCTCAACGAAATGCATCCTCCTTAGTGGAAGCTCTGGTCTCTGAACTAGTGGACCTCCAACACCTTCTTGCTATAGCTATGCCTCCAATCAAACTCTCAGTCCCCCGACCAATACAATCACTTTGAGTGATATTGTGAACCCATCTACCTCACTCCTCTAGCCACTCAGATGCCTCTTACTCAGCCATGTATAGTACCTCATCCTTTTCTACACAGAAAATTCACAAAAATGCTTTTCTTTGTCATTTTCTAACAAGTGAAATGGTTAAAATGAATCCGTAATATATAGATTTTTACTTTTTTACCCTACCCTGACCTGACTGACGTCAGTTTATCTTGACCGACATCGGTCATGTGCACTATTACACCACATTTGGTTTCCCTTGACTGAAATTGCTTTTCCATAACTGATATCGGTTAGCCTTTTTGAACCCATTGCACCATTTCTCACCACATTTGATTGCCCGAAACCCTTTTCACCTTAACCAAATTTGACCCCATCCTTACAACTCAACCTAATGACCTTATTACCTACAACCCAAACTCAAATTTAGTTGGGGCATGTTTTTCTCCTAATGTTTCCTTACCAATGACCATGCCTAAATTACTTAACACAACCCCAACCATTGTGACACTCAAATTTGATTACTCACTATACCTTGCGATGATGTTACTCCTGTTGTTTAACCTCATGACATTACCTTGCTTAATGTCATGTTTTTAATCCTAACTATACCTTTGGTGACATGAAACAAACCTATTGCCTATTCTTGCACCTTTCCTGGTTGTGTTTCAGGACCGTATCCTATACCTTGGATACCTTAACCACTTCAACCTTGTTTGGATAAACCTATCGACCTTTAACAAAGTGGAGTTTGCAAGCTCTTCACCCTAGTACCATATCACATTCTATGCATGTGTGTGCATTAGAATACCACTACATATTACCCAAACCAAACTCACCCTTGTCTAAAACCCACCTACCCTTGTTTTCATCACTTACAAATTTATCAAACCACTCACTAACTCCATCTATTACCTCATCAGATCCTGGTTTGAGGGGGATCACCTCCACCCATATTTTGGGAAACCTAATATTCACTCATACCTGTGAAAATGAATTCCTTTTTTGTTAGCTTCACTTATCAATACAAGCTATGAGAAAAAGGGGAAAATGTAGACACCAAATTTGGGTCACACCCCCCTTAGTCCTGTTTAATTAATCAACGTAATGTATTCACCTAACCATGAGCCCTTACCCCACATTCATATTAATTTAATTACTTATAATTAAATTAATGTTCATCCTCACATTATTAGTTAAGTTAATTTACACCACACCTAACCACATCACCTAGACACCTCATGATGGACTTATTCCTAGCCTATTAATTAAATAAGATCAAGTCTTTACTTATCTTAAACAATTGGAACTCTTTCAAACCCTAAAATTAAAGTCCTATTCCTTATCCAACAACACTCCCACTTATCTAAGTGCCAACCATCACTGGAGATCTAGATTAGAAATCAAGATCACGCCAAACATAGTAAAGATCATGTTATTTTTGGTAACTTTGACTAATTCACCCTAACCGATGCCGATTTATCCTTAGCCGATGTCAGTCACCTAAACTGTCATCGATTACTTTATATACATGTTTACAACTCGTTACACAGGTTGGTCATTTAATTTTGGGAGTTTAATTGTAATCAAGTGTGAATATAAGAGCCATTCCTTCATCCAAATGACATCTACTCACCACCAGAAGGAAACAAAATAAAAAATTTCTCTCCCAGATCATTGGAGTATCTACAGAAACACACAAGTTGCACTTCTGCAACATTGAACCAGCCATCACCTCACTGATCGATCACTACCCACCTTCATTCATAATATCTTCATAGTAACAAGTAAATAATGTGGTTTTGATCATCTGTGTTTAATTTACTACATATATTTTACTTCCTTTAGTGTTTCCATTTCTGTTGTTACCTAGATATCTCCATCTTCCTACCAATCTACCAACCCAACCATTTAAAGAATTTTCACCTTTCCTAACCTCTTCCTCTGCATTCATGAGTCTTCTCAGTTATATTTTGAGCCTAACCACACCTTCCTCACTCTTTATGCAATCACAAAGAGGCGCAAAAAACATTTTGATTAAGTTATTACCCATTTCCCATACCAATGTCGGTTTACCCTATCGCCGTCAGTTTCACCCCTATACCGCTGTCGGTCACTTAACTGATATCTGTCTCTGTGTCATTTTATACACTTTGACCAGAAATCCTTCAATTCAACCAAAACCAACCCATACCTAACCTGATCAATCCTAGACCCTTTATCAGACCTGTAAAACCCAGAACAACATACCTAACATTTGGATCTAATCGTAACTTTTCTTGTTAGATTAGATTTACTTATTGTATTAGCAAAAGATACTTAAATCATACCGCTATAGTAGGATTTCCTTATTTCATGGTATTTGTTGCGTTAACTTATATTTGAAAGTGGATTGATAACATTCTAGGAAGCACCTTGCTTCCCAGATCTAACACTTGCTAGGAAATCCACTAACCTATATTATTAATGCTGTTTTGTGGTCTTGTTTTGTTTCTTACAGGTCATTCCTCCTAGCCAAAGGGAATATCTCCACGATCAACTCAAATTAAAAGTCAACAATGTGCAAATTCTACCTTTGACCTTTGATTTTATAGGTATTGCTCCTAACCTCTTACCTTATCTCTTTTACGCAAACTATTAGGTGAAACACTTTGACTTAGATTACATTTTTTGCAATGGGAGAAAACTGTGTTGCATATTTCTAGGTCACACTAGGGAATGTGAACAAGGAGCATTTTGACCTCAACATTTGAAAGGGGATACTTACCAAGTTTATAAAGTGAATAACATATTGTAGTTGAGGGCCCAATTCTCCATTGGCACTATTGTGAGATGGTCCGGGGATCTTTTCCTGAGTTCAACTATTTGGATAAAATAGAGAAAAGTAAACAAACTTAGGCTTTCCCAGGTTCTAAGGGTGAAGTAAGATAATGAGTGCCTACATTTTTCTCCCTTGATTTTGTGTAGAGTGCGAGTAAAGTGTAAAATACAACCATGAGACCAAATTTTTTTATTTTCAAGGATTTCTCATGTTGCAAAGAAGATAAAATAAGTAACTATAAGACATGCATAAATGATTTTTTACACACGGCATGAATTTTAAAATAGAAAGGCTACTCAAATAAATGAATACATTAAACAAAATAGGGTTCTATTTTAGGGGTCCCTGCCCTCAAAAAATATATACATATTGGTATATGGTGTTATCAAACATGGATTGGATGAAAAAGGAAAAATATAGAAGCATCATACTTCTGCAAGCTCATCATCAGTTAGAAGCTGTGGAACATGTTCTAGTAATTCATCCTTGCATCGTATAAAATCATCATGGGTTACTGTGGAAAAGATGATTTGGATTTTAGATACCAAGCCCCACGACATGTCCATTTCCAAAAATTTTTGAGTACCAATTCGTGACCCATTCAATAACTGGATGAAGTATGCTTTCCTTTTAGGGGAGTTTACCCATTCAGGAAGGGAATTTCCCCGTATTATATATTCTTTGGTCTTCACACATAAGGAGATATAAGACATAAGGAAATGAGGAATCTTATTAGTAGAGTATTCCCTCATGGTTCTCTTTTTCTTGAATGGAAAGGCTTAAATGCCTATCACGGATAACATTTCAGAAAGGGAAACCTCTAATTCCTATAGACACTTATCTTTTGTATTCTCTGGTGTAGTTGGGGTTCACTCATCCCCATGATGGGTGAGCGGGTGTTTAGGTACTGCGATTTCTATGGTCAGATTAAGGGGATGGTTGTAGTCCTTGTTCACACACCAATAATAATTATGGACAGAAGGGTAGTAACGAAGCTAGTGGGATTTCAGTTGCTTGGTTTCCACTTGGTATTTTGGATAAAATAAATGAAAATGAAGAACTTAGAAATTGGGAGAGGAAGGGAACAATTTTACGAGGCACTGCAAGAAAACTGAACGCATGCCCTCCGAAAAAGAAATATTATTAGGACCATCCCTAGTGTTAGGTATGCTAAAAAGATGATGAAGAAGATCCTCATTTGGCCCATTCAGTTGGAAACACTCACTTAAATGGGTGAATTCCATGACAGGAATATTCAAATCTAGAGGTGAAGATGACATGGAAATAAGACAGTTGACCAGAAAATAGAAATAAAATGAATCTAAAAAGGATAGGTGATGAATACTCCATTCATGAGGCTCATGAAGACAGATGGGGCATTAGTCAAACAAAAATGGAACAACTGTGAACTCATAATGCCCATAACGTGTGTGAAAAGTTGTCTTATGAATGTCTGCATCTGATATGTGCAACTGATGATACCCTGACTTGAGATCAATTTTGGAGAACACTCTAGCTCCCCACATCTGATCAAACAAGTCATCAATCTTGGGGAGTGGATAATGGTTCTTTATTGTGACTTTTTTGAGCTATCTGAAGTCAACACAAAGTATGAGAGAACCATCCTTCTTCTTCACAAATATGATAGGTGCTCCCTAAGGAGACAAACTAGGATGAATGAGACCCTTCTCCAATAACTCCTCTAACTGAAGCTTGAGCTCATGAAGCTATGGAGTCATCATCCGATAGGGTGCCCTAGAACCTGGTGTGGATCCTGACACTAAAAGATGGTGAAATCCACCTCTCTGCAGGGTGGTAAACCTAGAAGGTTGCCTAGAAACACATTTGCATACTCCCTCAAAACTACATGATCATCTAAAGGTGAATGCTCTAGGGTGCTCTCTGATCGATCATTGATGGTGATAGTGAACAACTGACACCCTTTACACATGCTCCGCTTGAGTTTCTTAGCTGAGATCATACGCAAAGAGATAGACCTTTACATCCCTGATATCACAACTATACTACCAAGATCATCTTGACACTCAATGACCTTATTTATGTAATCTAATTTAGCATGATGAGCCTCGAGCCAATCCATACCCAAAACTACCTGATAGGATCCTAGAGGAATAACTACGAGGTCAAGTATAGTGGAGAAGACTCCTAAATCAAGTATGCAACTCTCCACGTATGAGTCCACGATGAGTTTTGCTGCAAAGGCCAACTCAACCTGCCAATTATCTGGTTGCCTAGCCACCACTAGCCCACACTAGTCCACTATAGAAGGAGATATAAAAGAATCTGAAGCACCTAAATCAAAAAGTATTGTGACAGAAATACCCCTGATAGTACCTGTCATCTCAATGATTGTGGCCTGATGCTTAGCCTGGTAGTTGTCAACCGCTGTATATACATGATGGGCACGTCCCATGTCACCCACCATTTTCTCGGATCTAAAGGCTCTCTGTGTATCTATGGTATTGGGTTTGTGTGGGCACATACGCACATACTGATCAAGAGACCCACAAATAAAACATCCTCTTGTACCCCTCTAAGATGGGGTCCCTCCTGTACTCTGGTGAACTAATCCTGCCAGTCCAACCCTAGCAGACTACTATGTGTAGGCTAGCTGTACCTACTGAGTGACCTATCTTCAATCCCTGGCTCCACTAAAACCTCCTTGAGTACCACCTCTATGTAAGCTCTGAGTCTGTCTAGCCCTCTACAGCTGGTGGCCATGATGCTGTGTCTGCTGTTATGGGTGTGGTAGAGCCCTCATTGTTGCTGGTAGAGGCCAGAATCCTCCTCTTGGGAGTGGTGCTGTCCCCCATGACCTTTGACTCTAAAATTTCTGAATCCTATCCTAAAAATTTCTCTTGTTTCTATCTCAGTGCTCCTGTGCCTTGGTCATGTTCTCCTTAGCTATGTAGACCTTCTCAATTGCCTTCTCAAGTGTGTGAGGAGATATCATCCTAACTACTCATGTTATGTCTACATTAAGGCCTTAAATAAACCTGTTTACCTATAATTTTTTGTCTTTTAAGTAGTCCACATACTGTAGAAGATCCAAGAACTTTCTCTCATACTGTGCTACTGTGCCAGAGCCCTGTCGTAAGTCATGAAACTCCTCAATCCTCTTCTGCATGAAATGCTCTGACATATAGCGGGCCCTGAATCTCTCCTTAAACAACTCCCAAGTCACTGTCTCTGAAGTCAAATGGAGCTTCTGCTCCTCATTCCTCCACCAAACACCTGCTGTGTCTCAGAGGAGGTGTATGAAAAACTTGACATTGATATTGCTCTCGTAAGAGTGCAAGCCAAAGCAACTATCCAGGCTAAGGAGCCATGACTCAGCCCCAAATCCATCTATGGAGCTAGTGTAATTAGGAAGCTACAAGTGAAGAAGGTCTCTAATCACACTACTTGTATCTCGATCCTAGTGATGTAGTCCAACAGGTGAGTGGGGTCACCTATCCTTAAAGGGTCCCTCAAGACTATGAGAATGGCTACAACAGTATGAGGCTACCCTATCATGGTGAATGGAAGGGCTACGTGACCTCTCCCACCTCAGGCTATCGTGCTCTAGTGGCTCTGAGTGCACATCCTCGCCTATTGGTTCCTCGTCTCCTAATGGAATATCCTCCTCTCTTGCCTCATGTGGTGGTGGAAGATGCTGCTACACAACACTGATCAATTGTTGAAGAGCCTCTAAGATCTAAGGCACCAACTCAGGTTCCTGTGGTTCAGGCATAGGTGAACTACGCCCCAAACCCCTAACCAAACATCATCTCATGGGTGCCATCCTGTGCATGAGGTGAGTGGAGTGATTATTAGATTATACCAATTGACTATTATATATACATATATATATATATATATATATTATATTTCAAATCCATTATTTATTTATTTATTTTAATGTTCTTAACATATAGTTGGCTAGTTAATTAATTACCTAGAGTGTCCACGTGTGTGAACCTTTGCTCTGATACCAAATGTAATGCCCCACCTCGGGACACCGAAAAACACACCACGAATGACTAAAAATTTTGGGGTAATTTTTTTTTTAAAATTATTAATTAAAAATTAGTCCCTTGAACCCTTTTCTGTTAATAATTTAATTTACACAACTTTAGTTTTCCCATCCCTAATAATATCCCAAAGAAAATTAATTATTTATTCTATTTAGCTTACTAAGGTCCCCAAACAAAAGTCCACCAACCTTTTTAAATTAATTAGTTTTCCCCTTTTTGTATATTAGTTTTGCCTACTCATTCCCTTAATTTTTATTTCTCAAACCCCAAAAAATCTCATGACTTAAAGTATGTAGGGTTGATTTGGGGCCCTTGGATAAAATCTAATCTTGGTCCTTGAGTTCAATTTTACCCTAAGGTTGCCCTAATTTTCTCTATGTTTCTATTTCTCTTTTCTATTTTTCTCTCACTTGCTTTGTGTGGTTACTTGCATGCACAGGTTATGGAGGAGCTCAAGGAGAGATAATTTCATGGAGTTTTCTTTCAGATTTGTTTTCTTTCTATTTTTTGGTCAACTATCTTTCAAGAATGATTATCACCTATCCTTTTCAAATTCGTTTTCTTTCTTGATGACAGTAACAATTTGTTTGAGTATTTGGGGAATGTCCTCTATAACCCTAAAAATATAAGGTGGTGTATAAGAGGTAGGAGGGGTTTTATAAATAAAGGTGGCTCTAAGGAGGGAATTTTTTTTGGAAAGGGCTAAAAAGGGTGGGAAGCTCTTGGGGGAAAAGGATTTTTCTGGGAATTTACAGAGGCATTGCAAACCAGAAGGAAGAACTATGTTATGATGAAGGTTTTTTCTCTGTCTGACCTAATTATTAGGAATTTATGTTAAGATGATTGCATGTTTACAATACTTAACAGGATTTAAGAGCATTAATATATGTTTCCCTTGTCTTTTCCTAAGTTTAATGATTTTCTCCTAATGAATTCATCTGGATTCATGACATTTCTTTGTGTTATTGCAAAATGATGTTAATGTGGAGGTGATACGTGTCTTTTTGTTGTAATTTTATGTGAATCATGGATGTAACTCAATTTTTAACATATAATGCACTTTTTAAGATCTTGTCTAGGAAGGGTGTGAGTATTTGACGTTTTTATGGGGGTAACTTAGAACTTCACTTATGAAGCCTATAAAAATATCCTTGCAGACTAAGTAGGATTTAGGTGTATGACTTGTAATTTCTTAGGGGTCCCTTGATCCAGACCATTTAGCCTGATTTTGCATGAGATGATCTCACCTTATGTGTGCTAAGTTGGATTGTTAGGAATTTAGATCTTGATCTACCTAGAGCTTTCCCTGCAGACCAACTTCCTACAAGGGGCTCATTTATTTTATTCAGTAGTATTCATGTAGTAATACTGACAGATGACGGTTGTCATTTTGTTTTCTGGATTTCCCCCATTTCCCTTTAAGAATTTTTCCCCTTTTCCCTCCTTTCTGTCAAAATACCTCTTATCCCTACTAAAAATTTAAATAACTTTCAGCAAAAATCCTAACTCATTGCGCAGGTCCTAGATTTCCTTGCTTATATTCAACTGACCCACCCAGGAGAAAAAATTATTGATTCATATATCTTGCATGTTCTCACCCCCAATATGAGGTACCTCATCACCAAATCACATATAACTTTTGTAATAAACTTTGGGAAGAAATTACGGGTCAGACTAACACTACCCCTAGCAGTCTGTATCAAGTCGTTGGGTGTTATAGCATCTAGTGACCATTATTTTAAGTGAACGTTATATTTGGTGGTTGCACCCAGTTTCAATCTATTCTTATCAAAGTCCCTGAAACATCATCCTGACTCCATGCCCCAACCCCCATGTTCTCCTGACCGCATTCTTAGCTCCTCTCACCCTAACTTAGGTATATTCAAAAGTAGCAGGGATTGCAGCCACACCCTTTATTTGGGTACCTCCCCATAACTCCCATAGGAAGATTGGATGAGTGAACAGAGGTAGATTTTCCCCTGGCTATAAGATGACATCTCACGAGGGTCCCCCTCCATCTCTTGACTTCCCTTGTGCATCCCCATTCCCCCTTCCCCTTCCTACGAGGGTGTAAATCTAGGAGCCAACATTTTCTATGCACTACACTCACCATATGATGCAATTTAGTTCCTCTGTCTATACTCGATTGTCGAGGTTTACCAATTAAACCGACCCTACACTCATCACACATTTACGATTTGACCTTTCATCATGTGACATTTCCAACCTAGTGACATACACTTTAGGATAAATCGTCACCTATTATATCATTTTGTAGTGGTATACACCTTAGGTTACATCACCACTCCCTCCTTTTATCTTATAGTTATATACTCTTTAGGATAAATCACCACCTATCCTATCATTTTGTAGTGGTATACACCTTACATTCCATCATCACTCATCCATTCATCTTATAGTGATATACACTTAGGATAAATCATCACTTATACGTTCATCTAGTCGTGATATATGATTTATATATAGGGTTCACACACACATCATTCCTAGGTCACATTTCATCACCACACTTACACATTCATCACAACGTGTTAGACACAATATACACTATTTGACCATTTCCCAATGATGCACTCTCGTTTACAGTTCATTCTTGATTGCTGAGGGGGAAAAAAAATGAACCTCATTGCATATAATTCCATTAATTTGAGGGGCACGCAAATCCTATCATTCCATCTTGTATTCCATTACATCCATCCACAACATGCTACATTGTCTTGGAGCATTTACTCTAGTTTACTAGTGTTTTACATAATCAATTTATTACACATGTTAGATTGATTTATTATATGTCATTATCTATACCATCCATAGATGCACATTCACACATTTTTTAGTGTGATTATAGATACACGACTCCTACACGTAACACGGATGTTTACCTTATATCCTTCCTATATTGGTCACTAGTGGCATCCACATTCGTCTCTTTTAGGTGATATTGTTTCATTTTGTACTTAGCACTTTACATTACTTGGTTATTCATGATTTGACATATTGGATATTTCTCTAAGATTCCAATGGGTGTTCCATGTGCAACGCTTATTTTGTAGGATTACATGTTCCCATGACTTATTCTTGTTAGTTACATTGTCTACCATTGTTTTCTTATTGTATGTGGGCCTTGCCCTATGTTTGTGTGCACACTTGCTTGTTGTTTGTGGGCATGATGGCCTTGCATGTCTTGTGAAATAGTGAGTGATGTCCCATGTTTTCAGCCCACTTTGTACAACTTAATTGATTTCTTACATGTTTACATTTACTACATTATTTGCATAGCTTACACATGTTTTATATATGCATGCATTGTTTGTTTACACTTATCTTTGGCTATCCTTCTTGTTTGTGCATGCCTTTGTTTCTACTAAGAACTTTCTAGGGTGACAGTGTACATGTGGTTGGTCCTCTTTTGGGGTTGTATGTCTCCTATTAGTGACGTTGCTTGTGCCCCTAAAGAGGGGGGACATAATTTGGGGGTTTTACATACTAACACAACGTATTTACACCGGTTCAGTTATACACAATGAGAGGGTTCAAACCAATGTACAAACACCATACAAATAGGATTTTATAGGACATGGTGTCTTTAGCATTTTTGGAAAGCATGTACATGCTTGGATGTTACAGAGGGTGTGCCTCTCTACACTACTTTGGCTAGTGGTGTCGGATTGCCCAAAAAAATAGGACAATACAAAGATATTTTCACACACATTCAGTGGAGCGGTTAGAGGTTGGAGGACAAAGAAAATTTCCTCCCTACACTTCTTCAGCTAGGGTGGCATGAGATCACCTAAAAAATTTAAAGTAGAAGATATCCTTCTATACTCCTCTTGACATGGATTAGGTGCACATGTTCCATTTACCTTTACATTTACATTTTCCATTTACATTAGTGTATGTACATGCATCTTTTACATAACATTTTTACACTTACATATATAAATATTTGACTACTTGATCATTTTCTCCTTGTAGGTCTGGCCGTATGAGAAACAAGTGGTCAAATGGGGGCAAAAACAATAACAACACTAATAAAAACAACGGAAACAACAACAACATTCCACGTTAGCACACATGCTTTTACTAACCATGTAGGTACACTACACACTGTAGTAGCTACACACACATGTTTCACCCTAGATTCACTCTCATCACTTTTTCTTTGTGCATTTTACATTTATAGTTTCCACGATCTTCCATCTTTTTTTCATTCCACGCTTTTGTCTAGTCCTTCAGTGTATTTTATACTAGACTCTTCATGGACATCAGGTACACATATCTATCTACTATATGTTACCAATATTTCCACTCACCGAAATAAAGTGGGATAAAAATGTAGTCACAAAATCATGCACTTTAGACATTTATTTATCCTGGTCTCATACTACTATTTAGAAGGTTCTTGAGTGAAGAAAGTGCTAATTAATCCTCATCCGTTTGGCCATCTTGTTTATTTTATTTCATAATTTATGACCTATTGCACCCATATTCCCAACCATTTTCTAACATTCCACATTATTTTAGCCTCAGATGGGGCACCCTGATCCTTCTAGCACTTTCCCGCCACTTTTAGTAGTTTTTCATCTTTATCTTTCTTATGGCCATCTTTTCATGGTGAATTAGAAAATTAGCGCAAGAGAACCCTATAAATATAAAGTTATGAGACCATAATGAGGGACCCAACATCATTTACTACTATCACTACATCTAGAGTTGGATCCATCCATTACATTGGCATCCACATAGCTCCATCATCAACGTAAAAGCTAGGAAATCTACATCACACTTCATAAGGGAGGGATTCTATTCTATTCCATGCACATATTCTATTACATTTTCTACATTTAGCTATTGCTTTTTATTTCACAAACTATAACTGACATAAGAGCACCTAGGGCATGACATAAACACACTCACTAGAACTACATTTAGGTTCGAAATGTAGTGCAATGCTCATTTAGTAAGTGCACTGTTGTGGAAGCTGAGGTCATTCTAGCCCATTCATTTACATTTTTTAGGGTTTTGATACTTCCTTTTGGGTCTTTTGCAGGGTATTATTTCTCTTGGAATATTTGGAAAATTTGGCGAAGTACTAAGAAATTAATGCGATAAGAAACGAAGGATAACAATAATTTCCCAAACATGTGAAGACAAGTTCTAGACATTTTTCCTATACTAGGGCACCTGTTTTACTTACTAGAGTGCTCATGGGAGCCCTAGTCCTCGCCTAGGTGCTAAAATCTAGCCACATCACCCAGATCTGTCATCTGTGGTACACCGAAATTATCGTTATTGCTTTTTGGTAAAAGTATAATTTATCTGCATGAACACGTGGATCTTCCTTATTGGCTCAAGTTTATCAAACAATATGAATTTCTAAGAGTATGGATATTTTTCATTGGCTCATGTTTTGTGGTGGCGAGTACAAGTAAAATAAAAGACTGACATTGTGAAAAGTGTGGAGCTTCCTCATTAGCTCATGTTTCACGGAGTGCAATCAAGTAAAATAATAGTCTTAAAAGGATAAGGTGCATGAAATTTTCTTATTGGCTTGCATTTCACATATAAAAGAAATTCCTGAATCCAATCAAAATATATCACGTGTAACATCCACTTTTTATGACTTAGAAATAAGGGAATTTTTTTATAATGTTCTCTCTTCTAAATTGATATAATTCAGAACACACATTCCTTTGTCAATCCATCTCATATTAGAAAACCATATGTAAATGTAATAACCCAGTGAAACACTGATATCTCATTCCATGACTCAGTATTAAACCAATCTCTCATGTTAACTTGTTCAAGTGTATACTATGTATAATTTGTTCTTTTACCCTTTAAGGGTCACTCAAGTGATTTGTCTAAGAAGCCAATCTAAATATTTGTTACTGATATTCATCTAAAATCCCACAACTTAGACTAGGTGACATAAGATAATGCAACTAACAACTTGAAATTCTTTGGCCAAATTTTTAAACATGTTTACCATGTTTACATTCCAAGACGACATACTCGTCGAAATGAATATGTCTTTCACCAAACTCATACTATTAGCTAGATTGGTTATCCTTGACTACTGTCAACCAAACCTAGGTCAAATTTTCACACTAAACAAGGGAAGCTTACATGCATTATTGTGGAAGAATACTCATGGTGACTAAGGATACATAGACATACTTAATAAAATTATATATTAGGTGTAATTAATTACCCTAAGTCAACCTAATTTGACTACTACACTAGTTCATGTTTCTATCTCTGTTTAGAGTAGAACTATGAACCAAATTTCTACTTATGTCAATTGAGTTAATTGACCTAAGTGGGGTGTTGAATCATAGATGGATACATTATGGTATCCTCATAATGACTCCCACAATTATGAGGGTACCCTGCTGAAGACCCTATATTACAATAAACAACTGAGTTCCTTCAACTAAACTAACATATTTAACAACATTATATTATTAACCCAATAATTTATTATCTTGTTTAATTTATCCTTATCAACACACCTAAGGGTTAACTATGCATGATTGACCCAAATAATGGTATGAATTATACTTTTACACTATTGGAAGGTATGCAGATAAAATATACGTTCATGCATATGATCATTTTAATCTTAAACCATTATTTTCATTTATCGATATATTTGAATTCAATATTAAGTGAGTACGATCGTTAAATTTTCTTATTGTAGTTTATCATTGAAAACAAACTTGATTAAAAGCTTATATAGTAGAATTAGAGATATCATAAAGTTTAAATCTTTCTATTAACTCTTTTAAGCTTTCATGTTTCTATTTATTGTTTACATATAAGGAGCATACAACCAATCATCCTTTATGATTTAAACATAATATCCTAACAAGATAACATACATAGTTCTTATTTAATGTTAAAAGGAAACATCCTTTTATTTCTTATTAAGGACTATTGTCCTATTAACGGATTTAGAAAACATATGGTATAGTTCCGTGATAAGAAAGCCACATTATTCTATATAAAACTATACTTATTCCTAAATAAATTTTAATCAATTCTAATCAAATTAGTTATACATTTTCCCCAAAATGAAATAAAATGGAACTATAAGTATAGATCCTTATTTCAAGTATCATCTTATTCCTTATAATCCATTAAGCCATGCATGATAATATTCAAGAATATCAATCAAATCTAAGTCATATATGACCGTAGAGAAAATCAAAATCAATAATTTTCACACAAAAATTCTTATCGAAAATAGAGTTCACTACTCTCCAAACTCAATAAGTATTCCATAAGTTTATACAAAACATCTTTCCACCATTACAAACCTAATTTTAATACATCTTCATAATTTCTTTTCTAACAAGAAGTACATTTCGATAAAATGTCAATACATAGGCATCTGAATGAAGAGAAATGATTTCATTAGTAATACAAATGAAAATTTCTATAAGTATTTCTCCTTTCACTTTTCACGAAGTCCATCTGCAAAATTGTTAACATGAGTCATTTCACAAGAACTGAGCATGATAAATGATATATCAATAAAACAATATGATTTTATCTAACTTTTTCATAAAAAGAACCGTGCTGTTAATGAAAAGGTTCTAAGTACACAAAAATAAGGACAATAAGAAAGAATTTCACTAATAGTCACAAATCAGATATAGAGAAGAGTCACATAATCTACTTACATATTAATGTTCATAAAATAAACTAGTTAAACCATCATAAATTAATTCCATCTAAATCACAGTTATGATAATTATTTTAACATGATAATAATGCAAACTGTAACCCATTTAAGAAAAGAATTAACTAAATTCATATTCTATTCTTATTCTTTTCAATTTAGTTCCCAAACCAAAGTTCTACAAAAACACAACAAGTTCCTTATCATTCAATCTAAAAGGTATCTAGGAACAATTACAAATTGACACGAACAAGATGCTACCATCATAGTAACTCAACCAAAACCATGATTCCATCCATAAAAGGAGCCATCAAAATAGATATCACTTTATAGGAACCAAGTGTACTCTTTGAACATTCCTATAGGAGGATACTCTAATTAAGTTAAAAGGAAGAACCAACACAAGATAAGAACTCAAAAAAAGTCTGACTTAAAAAAATGAACAAGTTTCCAAAACCCATTGTTCATATCATAACAATTGAATTAGGAAGGGAAAAAGAGTCAAAGCATAACCATGCATTTCAAAAGATTAAGCTACAACTGAATGCACAAGAAACCAATGCTAAAAACTTAAGGATAATGAAAACCAAACAGTTCCAAGGAACAAAATCATAGTGCACTATTTTTACTTGAAAAGATCAGTATTAAGGTTAAAACAATAAAATTTTCCTTCAAAAATGATCATAGTAACTCATAGGTCTAATCCACACTTGAAAAAAAACTCACAAAGAAGCATTAGTTACCACATGAACGTTTTAGTCCAGCCAAAGCTATGAACTCGGTCTCAATGAGACGTTGTAGAGATTCACATTCAATAAAAAACATGCGACATTCACCATGCGAAACGTCTATAAAATACTAATAAGCAAGATCACATAAGTCTTCAATATTGAACATGAGTAGGTTTAAACCAAAATATCCCACTCATTATGCTTCGAAGGGTAACAATTATTCGAGAAAATGTTTAACAAAAGGAATAAAAGAATATATTTTCAAAGTAATATACTATAACTTGGAGGGACCAATAATCAACGGAGTCCAAAATTCAAGCAAACCCAAAAAGGGTATTCATAACCAACAAGAGAGATAAACAGTCCATATTTTTGAACAGATCCACCTGGGAAGGGTGATAAACAATAAAATGTAACATATAATGACAGAGGCAGAATACTTCATCATACAACTTCATGTTATGCACTAACAATGCTAGAAAAATCACTATTGAGAGAATCTAGTATGGGTCGAGACTAGACTTCCATAAATCAACAAAAAGGTAAAAAGATATGTTATGAACTTAAGCCTAAATGACTGATAAAGAATTTAAACAAGAATCCCTAATAGATATTCAAGAATGAGTCGACCAACGACCAAAGGTAATACAACCAAAACATAAGTCCTTCAAATGAAACAAAATTTTCATTACAGACCTTTCTTGAATCAGGTGAACATAGATGATTCAAAAGAAAACATTAATCAAACCAAATTTTACTACAAGTTGAGAGTTCCCAAGTTTAAGATATCTTCAAATAATCCCTAAAAAACATTTAAACACTACAAGAATACTTATACGTGAATACCTATGCATATCAAAACACAAAATCCTTTTTAATACCCAGTTTTATAAATAGGCAACACATTTTTTACCCACCTCCATTTGAAAACCAATTTTATCAAAACATTCAATCTCACAAAACTATCCATATCCAAGAAACCATGTCCAAAGAAACACACACAAAAGCAAAAGAACAATAAAACCATTCCGGAAAAATAATCTTAGAGACGTTTTCACGAAGAGTAGAGTTATTTTTATGAAAATGTTTAAATAGAAGAAATATATTTTAATGAGATAGGGCCTATCATTCTTGGTAGTGCTCCAGTTTTCCTTTCCTTTCCTCAATCCTCCATGTAAAACTTCTATTAAAATATTTCCATGAAAATAGAAAAACCAAGCCTCTACAACTTGCCCCATTTTATTCTTATAGATTCCATGCTTATATTTAGCTATTGTTTCCACCATGCAAGGGTGAGATTATACATGCAACTAATTTGAACTGGAGGTTTAAAATAATGGTAAATAACATGTAGAGCTCCAAAGCTCCAAAAATCCGAATGAAACAATAAAACCAAAAACCATTTATTTTTCGTCCAACCTTCTACTATTCCCCAAGAGGTTTTCACTCTAGTTGAGGACAATAAATGCCAACAAGACTGCTAATGTTCCATCCTAAATTCACTCCATCTCAAACTCTCTATTAGTTGGAACTATCAATTAAAAATTCATTCAAATGAATTTAGTAGAGTTGATAACTCAATAATTCCCTCTATTTTCATGCATTGGCCAACATTGGTGATAATAAGAGTATTAAATGACACATTTAAACCTTCTAAATTCCTTTGGAATGGTGCCACCACCACCAAAAAATTTCCATCCACGCCATCCTAATTTCCCCTTAGGCTAGCTTGATGCTTTTTGGTTGGGTTTATTTAGTATTAGCTTATAAAATAAGCTTAGGACCTTAGGAGTAATGCAATTTAACTTAGTATAAATTAGTGTTAATGACATAGGATTACCCCTTTCAAGGAATTAATCATCACCATTAATAAAATCACCTTAACTTAGGCTTAAGATAGGATTAAAATCATAGGAACTTATATTAATTAGGTCCCAGTAAACTAATTAACGTACATAACCTTTTTCGATGTAACGAAACAATGTTAATAGATCACTCAAAACGGGTGCATCCTAAAGATGCCACTAAATGTCCCTGTGATTCCACAACAACCTGAGTTTAGAAATATAACATTTTGACCGGCTTGATAAAATGATCAAAACATCATGAAATTGAAGACATGGCTTGGACCACTGCAATTGATCCAAGGTATGGCTATTCCTACATTTTGTAATCAAATAGACTGAAGCACAAGTTCAATATTGTAAAATATGCAATGAACGAATAAGATTGAATTTATTTCTTCCATCCACATGGGGAACACATTACAAATTTCAGCAAAAATAACATATGAAATACTTAATTATATATTCAGAATTGTCATGGCATGATTGTATCCATTTTTAGAAGATAAACATATCATCTACAACAAACATGATTACTTAGTTCAAAAGAGTACACCATATTCAAACAAGAATCACCTATCAACATTTGCAACTTCAATTACAGAAGTGAACAAATATATCAACCATGGAAGAGGCATTACATCATGTGTCACTCTCCTGTTCATACCGATAGGAAATACTTCAAATGTCCATAACTTTCGATCAAGAGATCCAAATCATGCAAAATTGGTCTCATTCAAAAGGTTTGCTTGAGCGCTTCAGTTTTGCATCACTTGATTCCAAAATTGATGGCATTTGGTAGGAGAAAATGAGAAAATAAAATATACACAAGTGAACTTGGAGTATAAGATAACAATTTTTGTGTATGTGGTAGTGAAGGCATGAAATCAATACCAAAATACTAATGGAAAATAGGATATTTTTAGTTAGAAAAGTTACATTCCCACTCTAATCAAAAATATCTTTCTTTGTGAACAAGGAGAAGATTAACTTGCTATTTTGGGGGGAAAATTGAACTGTAAAAATTCATTAGAATTGTATAAATATGGGGGCTTGTCCTCATATCAAAAGGAGTTAGTTTTGGTATTCTAATAAAAGGGGTTTAGTATTTCTATTTCTGAAAAAGGTCAAGAGATATAATTGTGAATACTACATGTTTCCTTTGTGAAATGCATATAGATTTTGGTTTCCCAAACTTGCGTGTTAAGGTGGTTGCAATGTAAAGCCACTGAAAAACATTGAGAGAATTTTCTTTATGTTCCCCTATTAACAAATTCAAGATCCGAATGAAATATTTCCACTTCTAAGTTTAATTTATGTGTTCTGGGTTCTGTATGTCAAATTTCTGAATGATGAATTATATTTTATGCTATAATTATGTGTTTATTTCTTCTCTTTGTAGTACACTAGATTAGTCCCCAATGGTTGTAATTTGGTAATTCGTTCAATATTGTGATGTGATCATTTACTCTACAATATTGGATTGACTTGTAAAATCCTTACTCTAACAATTTTTTTGAAGTGATTTTTGTTAGCCTTTGAGTGTATCTTAGGCATACTAGAGTAGAAACAATAAATCATTTATTAGAATGCTTGCACGATATTTTGTGTCGTGTATTTTAGAGATTATGCTGAAAATTTGCATCTGTTGGCTATTAATGAATACAAATATTTATTTTTAGAAAATATCACTACTTAATAAGGTTTTTTGTACTTTTGAGAATTGTAGGCTACTCTTAGTGTTAAATGCTCTATTACAAGGAATCTAGCCTCATATAAATCCCCTTTTTGTGAAGTTACAACTACCATAATCAATCCCACCCCCTCATAGTAACTTCCGTTCATTCTATTTACTATATTTTTGCTCTAAATATCACTTAAGGAACCTTCTAGCCTTAATTCTATTGTCAAGAAAGTGAAAAGAGCAAACAAAATTTGTTGTCTATAGTAACATGTGTTTGGTGCATTAAGCATACGTAACATATTTTTGTGAAAAATTATGAGAGTGAGTGTTGTACTCATGGCCATGTTTATCCCAAATTTATCCATCATTGAAAAAAACGAGAGGAATAAAAAATATATCTCCCCCTCTACATTCAAGTTACACCGCGGGTCCTCTCACCTTATTTTAAGGAAGGAAAAAGTAGCAGGAAAATTCCATCTCCTTTGTACATGCCGCTCAATATTCCCAAGGCTTGATCCCAAGGAAAGTGTTAGAACCCTCCCTGGATACAAAATGACATACCACCTAGTCTACCACCATCCAAACATTCCCCCTTCCATAAATAATTTTTGTCAGACCACCAAGAGGCATAGAATTGATGACCAATAGACCCTTGCATACAAGAATTTGGGGTACAATTGATATTCATCCAAGATGGACAAGGTATTTCATCTTTTATGTTCTACATTGCAATTAACAATATGGACATTCAATGACTTCAACAATTCTCACCTATAAACTTTCTTTATCTTGTGACCTTTTCACGATAAATCGTGAATGACCATTGTACCACTATCAAATATTTGCAACCAAGAGTAGAAAGATTATTCAATTATTTGTCATAAAAATATATTGTTTTTCTCTTTGAATAACTCCAAGTACATCAAATAAGATATTGATTCCTCACTTGGTGTTGTTAATGTCTATTTTTTGTGATTATATTGTTTAGGAAATTCTCCATGCTTTCCCAAGAAACAAAAAATATTTTTTTCAAGAGTTTTCCTTTTGGGTTTGTTCTTGGAAATGAATTCTTAACATTTAAGGATGTTGACACTTGTTAAATGTAAAGCATTGTCATGTGTATATTCTTACACCTATTCTTTTGAAAATTGGGAATTATGTGGCTTTACACTATGAGGGTACGATTAAAGAAGATGAGAGAAGCCCAAGTGTATGTGTATTCCCATAATTTTTGTAAGGGATTTATAGAAAGAAAAATGCAATAATAGTCGCATCTCATATTTTCACATTATAATTTTAGAGAATTTTAGAGGATTTGGTGGCTATGTCACAATGATATGTCATATGAGATATCATGTATGACATGTTTTGAGATTAAAATAGTTGATGTCATTTACTTGATTAGTAGCAGATGGTGATTTGATTCAAATTACAATTGGTATTATTAATTATTTATATGATTAGTATAGTTCATTTGATTTGATTTGATTATATTGGAATAGATAATGTAGTAGGTATTTTTGTTTACTTGTGTGCAAATGTTCTTTGGCTACAAGAAAGAGTATCATTAGGGAGAGACATAAAAATACAAAAGATGGGTTTCGATAAGAGAGAAATTGCCACATGTGTTCAATACATGTGAAACAATATATATATATATATAAAGTATCACTTTATGAGACAGGTTGATTTTAGTCATTTTGTGACAAGGAGATAGTGTTGCACACTTTTGCTGTGGCAAGGAGTGCAACATCTCATTTTGAGTTAGTTAAGTAGTGTATTTTCTCTTTACAATAATGTCCCACTTGTGATGTGATTTAACTATATTCATTTTCATATAATAACCTTGATTTTATTAAAAGGAAAATAAGAAAGCTATTTATTTACTAGAAAAAAAATTAGTAAGCATTGTTGTATTAAAAGGGTTTAGGATTTAATCCCCAATGTTAATGATTCAAGTTCATAATTCTTGGTTAAATTGATCTACCATATAACTTGATAGAGTTGTTTTCTGAGCTTGATCTACTCATCAAGCTTTCATTGTTTTAATCCAGGCCCACTCATTGAGTTTTCACCTTGATTTTGATTGAGTTCATGTTTGAGATAAGTGTCACCGAGTTCACCTTTTCCTAGCAGGTCAATGAGCTCTTTATCAGGCTCACAACATTTTTCACAGTTACCTTTTGTTTATTTAAGAAATAATAAAACCTCTAGTATTTGGAAGCATGCCATTAGTCAACATGCCTCCCTCAAAACGTTGTGACCCTAAAAACCACAAATGTGATCTTGCAACTTCGAGAATGTCATTCGATTTTATTTTAGTCATTTTGTGACAAGGAGATAGTGTTTCACACTTTCAACGTGGCAAGGAGCGCAACATCTCATTTTGAGTTAGTTAAGAATTGTATTGTTGCTTTACGATAATGGCCCACTCGTGATGTGATTTAACTATATTATTTTTCATATAATAACCTTGATTTTATTAAAAGGAAAATAAGAAAGATATTTATTTACTAGCTAAAAAATTAGTAAGCATTGTTGCATTAAAAGGGTTTAGGATTTAATCCCCAATGTTAATGATTCAAGTTTATAATTCTTGGTTAAATTGATCTACTGTATAACTTGATCGAGTTGTTTTCAGATCTTGACCTACTCGTCAAGCTTTCATTGTTTTAATCTAGGCCCACTCATTGAATTTTCACCTTGATTTTGATTGAGTTCATGTTCGAGATAAGTGTCACCGAGTTCACCTTTTCCTAGTGGGTCAATGAGCTCTCTATCAGGCTCACAACATTTTTCACAGTTACCTTTTGTTTATTTAAGAAATAAAAAAACCTCGAGTATCTGGAAGCATGCCATTAGTCAACATGCCACTATCAAAAATTTGTGACCCCAAAAACCACAAATGTGTCCTTGTAACTTCGAGAAAAATAAGGCACGTCATTTGATGAAGTTGTTTAGGTATTCTACAATCCTAAGATTTGTGACCATGAAAACCTTATGACCCAATCATGGGCCATCATTTCCTTACGAAGATTGGGATCTCGTGAATGAATAATGTTGTGACCCTATAAACCCATGAACCCAAGATACGAGGGATTTGGCCACATGTCTCCATCCCACATAATGGTTCATCTTAATTCCTTGAATCAAATTTTCTTCTGTGACCTGAAGTCTTATGATTAAATTGAAATTAAAGAATTTGATTGCTTGAGGAGTACGAACTGTCATTAGGCCATGTGTCCTCTCTTTGAGACCATAATCATTCCCCACGTGGATTTTAATAGTGAAATACTTTGTGAACCAACAACCAACATGTTTTAACATGTGTTAACACTCTAAGATTTTAATAAGCTAACTAACTCAAATTAATATAAAACTCTTATCCATTTATTTCACCATGCATGGGGGATTTAACTGAAGGCTTAGTGCAAGAATAAGATATTTTTGAACTCATCTATTTTACATAGAACGGGCTATAATTTTAGCCACTTGAAATATTCTTTGACATATGGATAAATTAATTTAGTCACATAACTAAATATAAAAATTAACCAAGCCATCAAAATACTTGTCAAACCAAGAAAAAACTGCTATCTTCTATTTCAATACCAAGTGTTAATTCATGGAATAAAAAATGTAGCCAAACTATTAAACTTGAAAGATATATAGAGTTATAAACCATTTAAAATAAGTTGAGATGGATATAGAGCTAAAAATAGCTCAAGGGAAATCTATAAAAGGAACTTTAAGAACACCAAATAAGGGGGACGAATAAATTGATTGACTAAGTGATTTATTGAGAGAAACATTATGATTTATGAGTAGAGAGTATGTACATCAAGTTGAGAAGAAAGGAGTTGGAAAAGAAACATGATAGGAATGAAGAAAGCGTGAAAGGAAACTATGAAGCTCATCAATCCAGAAAGAATCAAATTTTAAGAAAGATAGGATTCATCTTATTTTCTACGTTCCACTTTTCTTCTCAGTATAGGATTATTGTGTTTTTAGTGTTGTGTGCAACGAGATAATGTATTAAGTAGAATTTTAGCTTAAAATAAATGTGTGTCTAAAGGGTAAACTCCCTAAATTTTTTATAAATGGACTTTGTGGGGCTAGAAATCCTCTCCCTAAAGATGTAGCTCCTTAGAAATTTTAGGAACTTTGTCGGGCAATTAAATTATTTTTATGAGGCCACATTTACGATAAATAAATAGAAGCACTTAGACCCTCTGTGGTCTTAAATTTTTAGTTACACTTTCATTTTAAGAAAAAAATCTAATTTTACACTACTTGAATAATTGTTTTATCTATTGTGTAGGGTTATTTTTAACCTTAGAAAACTAGAAGTATCTCCACATTTTTATGATGTCCAACCAAAATAGATAGGACAATTGGTTAGGGTAAAACTATTATAGGACCAAGTGTTTGTTATGAGAGGAGACTCTTGTATTATTTAATATTGTTTTGTACCAATTAAATAATACTTTAGCACATGAAGGTCTAAGATATATATATGACAAGGTAAAATAAAGTCTTTCATAATTCAAACTTCATGACACCAAAAATTGAAAAGTATTTTTTTGCATTGATCAATAATTTCACGTTTATCTTATGGATAAAAATATGAGTACATAATAGTTAATAGGCTACAAAAACTGTTGAAGTAGGAAACCAAGTCACAGAATCATTTCCCTTATAATTTGCTCTAACCAATTATCTTATGACACCCACTCAGTAGATGTTATATATTACATGGGAGTAGGCCATAACACCCACTGAATATTGTCTAAGTAACATTCTAGGACTAGAGCCATCAAGACTTTAACATTGTCAAAAAAATGGTCTTCAAATATTGTTACTTCTTCGAGGAATCATGTCTGATGATTCATAACATTTGTATAATGATTTGTTATTGTACTATATTTTATAACTTTCATTACTTATTTTCCTAAGTTAGTCAACCTAGAAATTGGAACCAAACAGTTACATGTGAGGGTACTTTATGTCTGATACTTTGGAGATGAAGAGATCCAAAGATTTGTCGAAGGTTGGCATCAAATAAGAAAACAAATATAATTATATTTTGTTGACCAATGAGAGACAACTTGCATTAACTTTGTGTAAAACCATTGGTGGGTTTAATAGTAAACTAAATTATGGTCTCACTTTTTAAGACTTTAAATTTCTGATCATTAAAGATCATCAATTAAGGGTACATTCTATCATTACATAAATTAGGAAACACAATTATATGTGTTAGTGCATGGATTATTATATGAATACTCATATAGACCATGCATCAGGAGAATTCTTAAAATCACCTTGTCCTTAGCCTTTCGTTTCTTGGGTTGGCTTGCTTAGGTTGTACCAATTTTGAGGAATATAAAGAAATAATTTCAGCAAAGTCGTAGAAGCACAAAAGAGTTGATCCAGTAATAGAAAAAGATAGCCAATAAATAGACATATGAAGTCCACTTCGAAGCAAAGGCAAGAGCATTAGTTAGTAAAGCATTTCTAAAATACTGATTTAGGTAGCAAATGCACTTCCTTAATGGCATCTATGTACATATGTTAGCTTGATTGAATAATTCAAGTTTTTCTTATTGTAATGCTCTTCAGCATCTACGTAGATTATGATTGATTTCCATATATCGACATTAGAAGCAAGACATTTGCTTTGGAGAAGCCTAGAAAGATGGTATGCGTATTATAAAATAATAGTGTAAAGCTTTTGAATAAAAACTTCAAAAGGAATTCCTTATCCATGGTTTTACCGCCCTAGATGATGTAGAAATGGACAACTAGAGAAAAATGGACTTGGAAAGTTAATAGGGCTTCATTTTTTTCATTGAATCTAGAGTATGTTAGGTAAATTTTTTACAGCATGCATTTTGGATGCAATTTGCAGTACGGAATGGGAAGTTTGGGATCATTCGGTGCCATTTTTTCCTCTTCTGGATTTCAAAAGGATCAAACTGGGTCATGTTTTCAGACAGTCAAAAATGGATGCATTCTTTTATCCATTTGGGAAAAGTGTGTACCTTCTGAGTGTCACATACTTTGTCCCCTCTGCCTACCCTAGTTTTGGATGTAGTCTTTTATCCACTAGACGAAATTTGATATGTACCCTTTAAATGCATTCTTTTATCCATTGGATATAAGCAGTCTACCTTCCGGATGCATTCTTTTACCCTCTAGGTCAGATTTAGTGCAAGCAGTATTTTATTCAACAGTTGAAAACGGATATGCAACGGGTGTCTTTTATCACCGAGTGACCTTTCGGACATTCTTTTCCCCTCGGATTTCAGTTTTTGATGCAGTATCCCTAGATGAAGATATGTACCCTACGGGTGCATTCTTTTATCACATTGGATATAAGCGTGTACCTTCTGCAATGCATTCTTTTACCCTCTGGGTATTTTTGGTTTTGGATGCAATTTTTTATCCACTAGACGCAGATCTGTACCCTCACTGGTGCATTCTTTTATCCATTGGACATAAGCGTGTACCTTTCAGATGCATTCTTTTACCCTTTGGATATTTCAGTTTTGGATGTAAAATTTTATCCAATGGACACAGATACCCTCTGGGTGCATTCCTTTTATCCATTGGATATAAGTGTGTACCCTATGGACACAATGATTTACCCTACAGACATTTTAGGTTTTGGGCACATGTTTTTATCCTTTAGTCGCAATCATGTATCATGTGGATGCACTCTTTTACCCATTTGGACATTTGGGTTTCACAATGTATCCTTTAAAAAAGATCATCATTAAAATATTATTTTAATAGCAAACCTTGAATAGAGTTCATAACTTTTGATCTGTAGCTTGGATGCAAGGTGATCTTATTTTTGAAATTGTGTATTTTTTCCAGATCTACACATTGGTGACATTTTTATACACATATTTCAAATATAAAAGGTGGTGGTTAC
Organism: Taxus chinensis; assembly: GCA_019776745.2. Taxonomy (NCBI): domain Eukaryota; kingdom Viridiplantae; phylum Streptophyta; class Pinopsida; order Cupressales; family Taxaceae; genus Taxus; species Taxus chinensis. The sequence goes on from CM034146.1 coordinate 429,408,404, forward strand.
TCATTGTAATATTTACATGCACTCTCAATTATAAAGTGCCAAATTCGGGAAGGTGTTGTGATCACTTGTGGATGTAATTTTCGCATTGAGCCCGACACCCTAACATTTTGGGTATTGCATTATTGTATCAATGGGTGTATAAATTTATATCTCTCTTGTTTGTTGAGATATTTGCACGATCTTTATTTTTGACACTTTTTTTGGCATGTTCGTCCACAGTCTCTCTTGTGGGGGAGCTATTCTGGTGGAGCCCAGTGTTAGTTTGTCAGTGTTTGAGTAGTTGATTTTGACAACTCATACAAATATGCTGTGTCACTCTACCCATTTTACAATCTGGGAGGGTGTGGTGTTGATACTACTTCGATTTTTGTGCCCTTACCTTGTTACCTTGGCTTTTTCTTGGATCGTGGCACTCCTATTTATTTGGATCTCATGTCCTTGCCTTGTTCTCCTTGGTTGAATTCTTGGATCGTAGCACACCTATTTGTAAAGTTGATCAAATTATGTTTGGTGCTTTATTTTTCAGGTAGTTTCAGGGACATCACTCCATTGATAGTCTCCTTGCATGGAGCTATTCTGGTGAAGCCCAGTGTCAATTGTTTTTGAGTTGCTATGATCGAGTCCAGTGGATTCAAGACCATAATGTTCACCACACTTCTTTAGCATTGTACAAGTTTTTGGAGCCAAGCTTCTGAGTATATCTTATAGCATCGGGATTTTTCTCTCTACTTTGTTATTACTAGTTTTGGGTACCTTGCGGTGTCTAATTTTACCATTTTGTTGTACATGGGTACCTCATCAGGCCTTGTTATCGGGATCCCACCTTCTTTTTCGCAGTACCTAAGCTATGCTTATGGGAGGGTGTTAGTGTAGGTTATTATTTATCCTTTTATTTATTTATTAGGATAATTCTTACACTTGTGTTAGCCCTACACTTGTTGGGTTAGCTTGCTTAGGTGTACTAGTTATGTGGAGTTAGCTTACTAGTTGTGTTGAGTTAGCTTCTCAGTTATGTGGAGTTAGCTTACTAGTCTTTTGGAGTTAACTTAACTACCAGTATCAGTTAGTGGGAGTTCTTCACCACTGATTTAGGTAGTAGTTGCACTTCCCTCCTCCTATATGTACATCTTTCTTATTGAATAATTAAAGTCATTCTATTGTAATGTATTGAGCATTATGGATTATGATGGATTTCCATATATGGTATTTTAGCTCTTTTGTCTTTGCAAATCTAATGTGGTGTGCTATTATCATCTGAGATTGCGGCTTGGAACAATATTCTTATCATTCCTTTCATAGAAGGGAAGTGAAGTTGTCAATATCCCTTGAGTTATAAAGGTCAACATATGGAACTTGTTATAGAAACTAAACTAACGAATTGTCTGAATTTGATTGGCAAATTACTTATTATGCAGAAATCATTGGAGCTTAAGGAACTCAGGAGTCAAGTTATGAAAATACCAACTAGAGAGATTAAGGATCGGGCTCATACTTTTAAAGTTGAACCTTATTATAAGAACTTAAAAAGATAAGAGACTAAAATCTAGGAAGGGGTCTTGGTCCATGATTACATGATGGATTTAAGATCCATACTAAACCATAGGGGATGAATAACTAATCCTTATAGTAAAAGACCACATTTGTCACATTTCGAATGTATGGTGAAACAATATATCTTATCCTAGCTTACAAGGATGTTGAATATGCATACTAGAATGATAAAGAAGATGAAATGCCAATTTAGTTGGAGTTAAAACAAGAATATAATTAAATACTATAGGTTTTCTTTATACGTCTAGTATGACTAGTTCATCCTGAGAATTTCTATTACTATGTTATGATATAAATGTATGAATTAAAGTCATATTTTAAACAAATTAAGATATATTTTTATATAATTGAATGAACTATTGAATATATACCATTAGACTTTTGATATAGGAATGACATGGTTGTATATTGTTGATATCATATAAACCTTATATAAGTATTGTCAAACCTTGGAACACACATAAATAAAAGACACACACACATGGAAATTGTTATGGAAATTTATAGTCCTATGTATGTGATTATAAACCTATCTTATGATTATTGCAATAATAACCTCCTTGGGTGGTATGGGATACATAAGAAGGTTAGGATCACTTACATTCTAATCATGGTTTATTTTACGTTGTTTGGGGATTTCAAACTAGGATTAGGATTCATATAGAATTAATGTGAAAGGGTGGTATGGGACATCCAAGAAGCTGAATGATGTTGTGTTTTATTCTATTTTTCCTAAGCTAATTATTTATGGAGATAGAGATGTCTTATTGTAAACTTCCCATGGAAAAAGGGGGTGTAACTTGAGATAAGTGTATATATGAACTAGGGAGTGACCTGTATGAGAGGGTTAGATAACTAAATAAAATGGTTCACAAATGACAAGAGCTATAAGATAGGTTATGAATGTGGTCTTTCCTCATCTAGGGTTGAGTAAAACTAAACATGCCCTGATTCGTTGTTAGATTTCATTAGATTTATTAGTCTAAATTTATCTTAATTATTTTGGTGAAAAGAATTATCATTAAGTATTATGATTATAGGAGATATATAATCCTACCATGTTCATAATCCTTCAAATTTAGGTGATTACATTACACATGGTATTCTCCCTTTATGTATATATTTCTCGCATCTTCTTTCTCGTGAATGGTAGGGCTAATCTTACCTTGTGAGAGGTATGATGGGAAATGAAAGACTCGTGGTTGGTGGTAAAATAATCTGATGATACTCTTTCTTCCAACTAGTGTAGTGGAATTTACAAGGGATTTTTGGTGAATGATGACATGGTGTTGTGATTGTAAATGTGCTATTGTATTCTTAATATATGTATTTTGTATAGAAGATAATTGGATGTAAAAATTTATATAATTAAAATTATTGTAAATTGATTACTTCAAAATGTAACTCTTTAATTGTAAATGTTAAGACTCATGTTTGTTAAGGCAAGAAAAATTTAACCTTTTCATACCTTAATGATAACTATGAAAATTCATTAAGAAGAATGGATTAGTGTTATTAAATTACGATGTAAACTTTGTACTATTGTATCACTTGAACATTAATGCATAAATGTAAACTTGTACTTTTAGAGTACCTCTTATTGGTTAACATAATGGATAAAGTTGATGCAAACCATAGTTGAATTATTATTTGATTAATAGAAAAAATTGAATGGAACAAGATTATAGACAATGTAAATGCAATAATAAGTTATGAATGAATAAAAATATACATATTGAACAATGATTAAGGAAATCATTATCACTTTTGTATTCTTATATTGATCTTCTTTATAATTAAAATGTACGAATCCGAACTAGGAAGGATCATATTCAATTAAATTCATAACCTCATTACATTCATTATACTTACTACAAATTATGTGGTTCACATGCTTAATTAATTACTCTACAATGAGTTAGTTAGTTAGGTGAATGATTAATATGAAAAAACATATATACTTGTACTCTTGATTTTGTACAGTTAATTCCATATTTATATTAAGAAGTAAGAATGCACAATAAAATATTGAAACTATAATTCTAATTAAAATCATGATTTATATTATTTTCTTCTTACATGTGTATGTTGAATTTTTTTATAGGAATAAGAAGTTGAGAGTCATAAATTTCCATCCCTGGTGGTGAGGGTGATTGAGAATACTGGTTATAAACAATGTTTTTCAGTGTATTTTTTAGTCTACCACTAGGGATTCACTACATCGTGGTATCAGAGTATGGGTTCAACATTCAAGTCTACTATGCTCAATTAATTTTATAAAGTTATTATTATCCATTTTCCCTTGGCAAAAATGGAGAGCTTGGCAACATGGACTTGGGTAGCTGATAGAGCTTCAATGAAGAATCTGGAAAAAATTAGGTATTTGTGTTGATTGTGGGCACTTGGAATTTTTTGAAGGCATTCACCTTTATTTTAGTCCATACATAGCCAAAAAGTTGCATAAAATGGATAAAATTGGGAAAATTGGCTTGGGGGCACTTTGCTCCATTTTCCCCAACTCCCTAGATCCTAAAAGATCCAAACAATTAGTGAAAAGTTAAGAAAAAATGGAAATTTTTAAAAAATGAGGTAGAGTTCGAAATGAGCTCAGCGAGCTCATGGTTGAGAAGCTCGGTGTGTTAGCATGCAGTGTAGAGTTTTGGCTCACCAAGACTATGAAGCAATGAATTAGATCACTCCCAAAAGCTCAAGTAGAGTAAATCCATCCTGAAAACCTGTAAGGGAGTTAACGAGTTACTCAAGTTTACAACTTGTACCAAATGCCAAGTAATGGAGGCCCAAAATTGTGAAGTAAATTCATCGCCAAATCCCACAGAGTGAAGTGATGCAAAGGGAGAGTGTTACGGGTTTTTGACTTAGAAAAACTTAGAGTAAATATTTCTCAGTTCCACGAGTCGAGCTGTCCAAAACCCCATAAATAAAAAGCAAAAAAGTGAGTAATGTAGGAAATCGACTTGTGTTTGCTGCAAAGTAATGGTACCTTGGAAACCCACAAGCAGAGTAGTCCTGAATTCCTACAAAGAAGAAAAAGTAAAAAGGAAAGTTTAGCAGGAAAATGACTCAATTGAAATGAGAAGCAATGAAAGCATGGTTCTTTTAGTAGAGATACTTCATAAACTTGAATGGCCATAAATTTTGACTGGGTGCTCCATTTTATGAGATATTATAATTTCTAGAATCATTTCTTCATCCTCTGTACCATGAAACTAAAAAATAAGATATTGGTGAAGGTAGGTGGGAGGAAAAGGCAAAAAATAGTCTAGGATCAAAAGCACACTTCTAGATTGCCCAACATCCAGAATTTAATGCAGTATGGTAAATTGTTTTCTTCCACAAGGTAAAGGACATTAGGGAATGGGTTTGGCAGGTCTTCCATGATTTTTTCCAATGAATTAATGAAGGTTGTTAGTGGGTAAAAGGGGGAATTTAAGGATTCTTATCTCTTCTCTCTTTCTCACCTTCTTTTATATATTATAAACTACTCATTTTTGAGAAGAGAGGGAGATATTATGGGATGTGGGGAAACTCTGTCTATTTTTTTTCTCAATTTCAATGAGTTGCAGGCATCATATTTGGACACCTTGCATGGTGATCCTTTCCTCTTCTCCTCTAATGTAATGTATTGTGCATTTAAGAAGCAGTATAATGTGTTTTTTGTGGCTCTCTTCCATGATTTATATGTTTTATTACATTTTTCTTACCTTCTATTGCATCTTCAGGTGTTTTGTGCATATTTTTCTCTTTTACAAGGTCTCAGATATGTTATGCTCTAGGGAAATGGTGATTTGAATGTTGCTGTGGACTGTGGCTCTCTTGTGTTCCCTCTCCTTCATCATTTTATCCCAATTTTACAATCATTAAAATGTTTCCAAACCTCTTCTTAGTACTATCACATACGTACTTTAGGATTTTTATTTATGCATCTCTTTCTCACCTTGGTCCCTTGGAAATTTAGGGTAGAGTTATATAGTTCCATTTCAATTCCTAGGAGTAGTTTTAGTAGTAGGAATAGGTAAAGGAACCAACCTTCTCTAGAGGTCCATATCAAGTAGCAAGTCCCAACACTTGAGATATGGTCCCAAGTTGCCTCAAAATTCTTGGTCATTCATGATCATATCCAGGGTGCAATTTTGAGCTCCAACAGTTTTCACATGCCCGTTGGGACAAGCATTGAAATCTCAAATTTCATAATTTTCCAAGTTGATGTGTTCTTATTGAATTCATCCTCTAGAGGTATATTTTCAACACATTTTGTGACTCCAATGATTCAAGAATCCCATTATAACAGTTGCAGACCTTTCCCTTTATTATTCCATTCAATTTAATGTTTCCATTTTAGTCATGGCTCTTCAAGGAGATTTTCCTTTCCCTCATTTTAGTTCCAGTCCACTCCATTTGCAGTAGTTGGATGTTATCCACAAAATAGCCTTGAAAATTTTACCTCGTTTCTATGTAAATGGAGATTAATACCCTATCGATCATATTCAAGATACAAAAAACCATTGTACCTTTCATGATGTCACAAAAGAGAATGTTTGCCTCATACTTTTGATTTCATCATTTAGAGGTAAACAAGAGATTGGTACAAAATTTTGGCTCCACAATCCATTTCCATATGGAATAATTTGGGAGAAAAACTACATAACCAATTTAAAGATGATAGAGATGTCATTTTCCTTATGGAACATCTCAGCAAAATACAACAGGATCCAATGGATTTTATTCCTGATTTAAACATCATATTTACAAGGACATGACACCGAATTTATCAAGAATTAAGACCCTCACAAGGTATAGAATTCTTGTATTATTTGAGATCCTTTGATGATGATTTAATTGTATTGATTCAATCCTCAAGGGCAAGAAATATTCCTCAATATTTTTCCATTTCATCCTAGGTTGAGAAGATTCTCATTCAGGATGGAAAAAGAAATCCCATCGATATTTCTTCAATTCTTCCCTGAGCATCTCAAATTCTTCCTTCCCCTTGTGTAAATAAAGAAAAATCCATCATTCCTTTACAAAATCAAGAAGCTACTTTTCTTCCTTATCCTTCATTTGAAGTTTCACAAGTTTTTCATGCCCAAGGCATTCCACAAACTTTGTAAAAATCCCTTCCATCTCCACCCATGGCACTACCAAACTTCACCAAACCATGCACTAACATTTACAGAAGTTGTGGTATCTCAAATGCTATCCCTATTTTATACCCAACCCTCACTATACAGAGTTATCCTATAATATTGGTGGAAAGGGATGTTTTCTATGTTTTTAGAGAGAAGGAACAACCCATGTAACACTCCAAATAACAAGACTTCAGAAAAAACTACGTAGTTATTTTGAAAAGTGCAGATTAGAAGAGTTAGGAGTGTTTTTTGGAGGGTCATTTAGCTTTTACAAGTGATTAGATCAGGTATTTTGAACATCAACCATCTTTAACCAAACATGAAACAAGTCAGCAACCCCTTGTCTATGTATCTTCTAAAACCAATCCCACAAAAGAAGATAATTCTATATCTATTGAAGACTAGTCTGATTTATATTGGGAGGATGAGAGGATCCATATTGTGAAAAAAGAGGAGCTCAATTAAAAAAAATTAGGAAGATGTGAAGGACAATATGAAAGGAAATGAAGGGGAAGAGAAAGTGTTTTTCAACACTATTACTACCTAGGGCCTTGAGGAAGAACTTATTGAAAGTGAGAAAGATGTTTCAATGGAATGTAGTGATCCTCATTGCTCTCCATGCTTAGATCATGCTACATTTTTGATGGAGGATCCAAATGGAATAAAAAATGAGGGGACCCATGGTGAACAAAATGCAAAATCAATAACCATCATGGTGGAAACATAGATGTTTATAATAGAGGCGTAATCAATTCCAAATCAGCATATAAACAACCACCTTAAAGAGAAAAGTTTTTAGGATTCCCATATTCATGGGGAAGAGCTTCAAAAGAGTGGGAAAATCACAAGGATCAGCCCAATGGTTCTAAGATCCCCCTATACAATCAGATACCTAGCTAGCTTAGAGCCAAAATCAGAGTTATAGTAGGTCATGCTCATTTCAGAGCATGAGGATGATCTTCAATGCACTGAAGGTCAGTATCAACACCTCCAACTTAATTCCAAACAACTAAAGGAGGTGTTCTTTTCATTTGTTGTTGATAATATGGGAGGGGTGGGAAATTAACTTTAAGTCAGTTTCTCACTATTACTTATGGTACAAGGGGTCTATATATTTTAACTATTATTATTTGTGTAAACCATACTTACCTCAAACCATACATTACCTTCACATAATCTAAGCCTTGGGATAGCATACTACCATCACCTCCCTTGTTCTTGCATTTGAGGATGTCATTACATTATTGACTTTTGTTCACAAATCTTCCTCTTGGTCATCCATCAATTCATCTACAATATTATCTTCATGCATACTTAGGTCTCTTAGTGCCATCCCATACCCTACTTTCTATTTGTTATCATGGGTCCCCTAGCTCATAATCATCTTTCATTATTCTTCACACAACCCTACATACTCAAGCCCATACTATACATGTTAACCCTCAATTTCATCTAAACTTATAATCTCATGTACAATGTGTATAGTTTAATGAGGTCTATTGAAGATCTACATACCAAATATACTCCACCTAGTTAGATTCCTCATTCTCCATGATTTGGATACTTTATCTACCCTATCACAAGATGTTAAGACCATTGGTTCATTCATGCACTTGCATTTCACATGTAATCTCTCTCCAAGGACTAGCTGGCTTGTAGCCTCCAACCACATAAATTGAGTTGGATCTCAGATTTGTTTCAAACAACACCAAAAAATAAATGATTTTGGATACCCTTAATTAGGTTACAAAACATGTATCAGTTTCACTAGGGGTTTGTTTGTATGGACCTAGACTTTCAATACCCTACCCTAGGCTATTTAGGCCTTCTTAAAAACAATGATTATGACAGTAG